>LR738715.1:215886442-215969028 GCA_902687465.1 Secale cereale
GGGGGGGGGGCGCCGCCAGGGCGCCTGGAGCCCTGGTGCCCCCCCAGGCTGCCCTTCGGACGCAGTGTTGTTTCCAGAACGCTGATTTTTTATATAATTTTTCTGGATTTTTCTGGGCAGTTCTCGAAACGTGAAAACCTAAAATACAAAAACAGCCGAAAACAGAAACTGGCACTGGGGTGCACTAGATTAGTAAGTTAGTCCAAATATGATCAAAAGTGTATGGAAGTGTATGAATATCATAGCAATATCACCCAAAAGTGGCATGGAGCAAGCAGAAATTATAGATACGTTTTGGACGTATCAACATCCCCAAGCTTAATTCCTGCTCGTCCTCGAGTAGGTAAATGATAACAAGAATAATTTCTGTGGTGACATGCTATTAACCATATAGGACTTTTTCATAGTCATATGACAAAAGCTTACGGAGACAATGATTCTATAGTAATTAAGTTGCCTCATGAGAAAATCACAAATGACTGAAAGTTTTACAATATGAAACTGAAATATCAGAAAGATTTGCAATGAACATGATGTGCAAATATGATAAAGTGATATCTAGCTTGCCCCCTTTAGTGATGCAAAACATAAATGCAGGGGCACCTTCAAGGTTTAAGTGATGACTAGATACAATTATTTCAGAATAAACGATACCACAATCATGAAAAAGACAATGCTACTTTGGGACAATGCACATTACACTCAGAATGACAATCATGCTCTCAGTAGTTGGTGCTTCAACATAAAAGTAAAAGAAAGGTTAAGTGCTAGAGCTTTTTATTTTGAAAACATGGAAGTAATTGTGTCAACAGTAGTAGTACTTCATATGTGTCATGCATAAAACATCCTATAAGTTGCAAGCCTCATGCATCGTATACCAATAGTGCTCGCTCCTTGTCTTAATTAGCTCGGATTCCCATGGGTTATCATTGCATTGCATATGTTTCAACCAAGCGTCACAAAGGGGTACCTCTATGCCACCTGTACAAAGGTCCAAGGAGATAAATCGCATTTGATTTCTCGTTTTTGATAGATCTCAACTTGAGGACATCCATACCGGGACAACATAGAAAATAGATGATGGACTCCTCTTCAATGCATAAGCATATTCTCATAAGAGATTGAGGGTTAAGGTCCAAGCTAAAACTTCCACCATGATACATGGCTTTGGTTGGCGGCCCAATGTTCTTCTCTAATAATATGCATATTCATTCAACCCACGGCAAATCACCCTTACTTCAGACAAGACGAACATGCATAGCAACTCACATGATATTCAACAAAAGTGTGACAGTTGATGGCGTCCCCAGAAACATGGTTACCGCTCAGCAAGCAACTCATAAGAAATAAGATACATAGGCAACATATTCTTTACCACAATAGTTTTTAGGCTACTTTCCCATGAGCTATGTATTGCATGGTTAGTTTGCTTAGTACAGGTGGAGGTTAGCAAAAAGACTGGGAGCGGCCAACTAAGAGAGCAATGACGGTCATAATCATGCAGAGCGACAAAGCAATATTGAATCAGGCATGGAAGTTATATCGCTACTCAGAAATAAAAGATCATCAAGGCTTGACAGACTTTCTTTACAGTCTTAAATATGCGTGAGCATACGCCAAGTCAATCAAAATAAATTCTCAAAGGAAGATATTACTAAACCATACCACATCATAGGCAAACAAACCAAGTTGGTACTCCAATAACACATTGGGAACCCCCCAGCTATTTGAGATTAACCATAAGAAAACCTAAATTACTAAGCACCATCATGCAAGTAGCATCTTTATCATAGACACATTAACCAATGCAACGGAAGCAAACTCTCTTAATAAGGTGAGCATGATAATTAAAGAGAGTTCAAGCAACCAACTAGACAAAAGCTCTTTGAAAAGATAAGCATGAATACTAAGAGCAGAGCACGATAGTAGCTATTTAAAAGACAAAGAACACACACAACAAAGATAGACATGAAAATTCTATGTTATGTTCTAGGTAGAGGTGGAGCGTGTTTCTCTCCCACATAAAGGAATGCTGGGTTCCGACTCGTTATGAAAAACTAAAAAGAAAACTAAAAGCAAGACGCTCCAAGCATAGCACATAACACATGAAGTGATAAAAATATAGCGAAACGAAAGACGAACTGATAATGTTGATGGAGAAGGGGATGCACGGGGGCATCCCCAAGCTTAGACGCTTGAGTCTCCTTGAATATTTCTTGGGGGTGCACGGGGGCATCCCCAAGCTTGAGCGCTTGACACTCCTGAATCTTTTTATCATCTTCCCTCGCACACTTGAAAACTCCCTTCATACATAACTCATCATAATCTGATTAGCGAGGTTAGTACCCTTAATAAATAATTATACCTTGCTGGAAATAAGGATATTCTTGAAGTTCTACTGTTTCTCAAGATTGACAAAAGGTTTTTGCAAAGAAAAAGCAAGCTCTTGATTTGCAAAGTGAAGGTAAGGCAAAACAGGACAGAATCTGTGAAAAACAGAACAGCAGGCAGTAATTGATATGTTCGGGATACTTCTGGAACTCAAATCAAAAAACTCAGAACAGACGCACGAAAGACAATTATATAGAGAACGCTGTCGAAAAAATTCAGACCAAAAAGATGAACTGGTGATTTTATACGAATTTTTCTATCCAAGGACAGAATCTGTTTCCTTGACAGCACCTCACAACTTTTGAACTTTCTAGCAATCAGAGGCTATACTTGGCACAAATATGAAAAGCAAAGATACAATGATGATGCTACAGAAGTAAACAACATCAATACACGACAAAAACAAAAACTTTATTCATGTGGGCTGCCTCCCAAAAGCGCTTTCTTTTATGCCTTTAAGCTAGGCATAATGCATAGAGATCAAGTTTTATCAAGAGTAAAAGAATAACTAGCCCGTACAACGGACTCAAAAGGTAACTTGATCTTCTTACGAGGGAAGTATTCCATCCCTTTCTTGAGAGGAAACTGAAATTTTATATTACCCTCTTTCATGTCAATGACAGCACCAACGGTGCGCAAAAAGGGACGTCCCAAAATAATTGGACAAGAAGGATCACATTCAATATCCATAATAGTGAAATCAACGGGCACATAATTATCATTGACAACAATAAGAACATCGTCGACCCTCCCCAAAGGTTTCTTTATGGAAGAATCAACGAGACGAACACCAAAAGAACAAGAATCATAAGGTTTCAATTTAAGCATATCATATATTCTTTTGGGCATAACAGAGGTACTAGCACCAACATCACATAATGCATAACAAGAGAAGTCATTCAAATTATTTTTTATCATAGGATCCCAACCATCTTCTAGCTTTCTAGGTATGGAGGCTTCTACTCTAAGTTTCTCCTCCCTAGCTTTGATGAGAGCATTAGTGATATGCTCTGTGAAGGCAAGGTTAAGCGTGCTAGTGCGGGGATCTCTAGACATCTTGTGAAGGAAATCAATAACTTCTGTAAGAGTGCAATTATCAAAATCAAGGTCACGAGCATCAAGTAAAGTGGTAGTGGTGTCCTTAAGGTTCACTTGTTTGGTAGCTTCTATAGTCATAGCATCACCATTAATAGGTCCATTGGGACCAGGAGTACATTGGGTGCTAAGAGTGTGAACATCCTCAATAACTTGGATAGTAGCAACAGTGTGGTGGGTAGGAAGGCTCTTAATTCTTTCCTCTTCCTCCCTTTCTCTAGCCCATCTTTCTTTAAGCTTAGCCATCATCCTAATGTTTTCATTAATTTGCACTTGAGTAGCATTAATAAGGATGACTTCCCTCTCCTTAAGAGGAGAAGTTTCAATTTTTAGTAGTTTTACCTCATTGGCTAAATGGTCTACCTTAAAAGAAAGATCATCTAGTTTATGTAGTTTCTCTTCTACATTCTTATTAAAGGCTTTTTGGGTAG
This sequence comes from Secale cereale, assembly GCA_902687465.1. Classification (NCBI taxonomy): domain Eukaryota; kingdom Viridiplantae; phylum Streptophyta; class Magnoliopsida; order Poales; family Poaceae; genus Secale; species Secale cereale. Next base: position 215,890,360 of record LR738715.1, read on the forward strand.
TGATGAAATCTCTAAGCATAGTCTCTAGTTCAGTAGTGGAGTTCTTGGTGATAGGATAAGCATTGTTGATCCCATAAGAGTTAGAGGGGAACGGTCTAAGATTGTTACCAAAGTTACTCCTATAAGCATTGTTGTTAAAATTGTTTCTAGAGATAAAGTTCACATCTACTTGTTCTTGAGCAATCAAAGAATTTAAAGGAACATCACGAGGATCAACAGTAGATTGCTTCGAAAGTAGAGACATGATCAAGTCAACTTTTTCATTTAAGGAGGAAATCTCCTCGACAGAGTTTACCTTCCTACCTGTTGGAGCGCGTTCGGTGTGCCATTGGGAATAGTTGGTCATCATCTCATCGAGAAGCTTTGTGGCAGCTTCAAGTGTAGTTGACATAAAAGTTCCTCCCGCGGCCGAATCTAACAAGTTCCGCGAGGTAAAGTTCAAGCCTGCATAAAAAGTTTGGATAACCATCCAAGTAGTCAAACCGTGAGTAGGGCAGTTCTTGATAAGAGATTTCATACGTTCCCAAGCTTGGGCAACGTGTTCATTATCTAATTGTTTAAAATTCATTATGTTACTTCTAAGTTGGATAATTTTAGCAGGTGGATAGTATTTTCCAATAAAAGCATCTTTGCACTTGTCCCATGAATCTATGCTATTTCTAGGCAAAGACTGAAACCAAATTTTAGCTCCTCCTCTCAAGGAGAAGGGAAAAGGCTTAAGCTTAACAATATTACCATCTATTTCTTGGTACTTTTGCATATCACAAAGTTCAACAAAGTTGTTCAAGTGTAAAGCAGCATCATCTCCAGCACCGGAGAATTGTTCTCTCATGACTAAGTTCAGTAAAGCAGGTTTAATTTCATATGAAGGTGCTGAAGTGGCAGGTGTAGTGATAGGTGTGCTGATAAAGTCATCGTTGTTGTGACCAGTGAAGTCACACAACTTGGTGTTCTCGGTGGAACCCATAGTAGCAAGCAAGCAAGATAACTATTTTCGTGATTTTCGATAAAAAGGTACTAAAGCAAAAATGAAAGATAAACTAACAAGACTAAAAAGCAAAGGTAAAAGATAGCATGCAACTCCCCTATCCTGAAGAGTGGAGTCCCCGGCAACGGCGCCAGAAAATAATCCTTGATGGGCCTCGAACCCCTCGTTGGTTACCCCAAGTGGAAGGTGTAAGATGCAGTAAGTAGAAGTGTTTTCCCTTAGCAAAGATACCAAGGATCGAATCCCCAGAGACTCCTAGGTTTAACAAGTAGGTGTCAATTGCTACGGCGCCAGATTAGTAGCAACCAACGAGTACAGAGAGGTTGTCAATCCCTCCGGCCTTGTAGTTCACAAAGGATTAAAAGCAATGATAGTAGTGATAGATAGTTTTTGCAATAGTAAGTAAATAGCGAAAATTAAATAGCAGGTGTGATCAATGATGGTAATATGGACCGGAGTCTCATGATGTTCACTAGTGATGTCTCTCTCCCAAAAGACGATAAAACAGCTATGTGAGGTAAACAAATTACAGCTGGGCAATTGACAGGACCACGAACGCAAACCAATGCTGACTACATTGCAAGAAAGGTTGAGGTTCAAAGCATGGGCGGTACGCCAAAGTAAGTAGACCGAAATCCATCAATATCTACTACTAATCATCCACCTTGAGATATCTATCCAGAACATCTCGCTGGTATTAAGTTGCGAGTCCCACCCATAGTGTAAACTCAATGCAACAGACAACTGCATTAAAAGAACTTTGCATAAAGTAAACAATCCTTGCACCCGCGGGCACAAGCACCGTTGTTTTCCCCCTTATGGCAACAACACATCCCCTAGACTCATGTTTTTGTCACTCAAGCCAGTCATCGAGGGGCATGAACCCACAATCGAGCATAACGTTCCCTCTTGGAGTCACTACCTATTACTCGGCCAAAGCAATAAATAACAACGGAGAACATGCAAGAATTACTTATGAACAAAAATATAAAAGAGGTGAATCAAATATATTACTCAAGATCAATCTGAACATAATCTCATAATCCATCGGATCCCAGCAAACTCAACATAGCAACAGCATAAGGATTACATAGGTGCCTCGATCATGTAGGGCAGCTCACGAGGACTAATTAGTGAAGCACAAGAACGGAAGGAGAACATCACATAGCTACTGGTCATGGACTCATGGTCCAAGGGAGACTACTCACGAGTCATCCGGGAGGCGTCCATGGTGGTGGAGAAGCTCCCGGTGGTGATCCTCCCCTCCGGCAGGGTGCCGGAAAGAGTTCTCCTGGTGCTCCCGATCTTGGAAGCGGCGGCGGCGGCGGAACAGAGATGGGATCGCGAAAAGAGTTCCTCTTCTGAGGGTTACGGAGGACCCTTTAAATATATGCCAAAGTAGGGCACCGGGGGAGTTTCGGGGGGCCCAGGCGCCCCCCCCCGGCGCGGCCCAGGGGGGGGGGGGGCGCCGCCAGTGCGCCTGGAGCCCTGGTGGCCCCCCCAGGCTGCCCTTCGGACGCAGTGTTGTTTCCGGAACGCTGATTTTTTATATAATTTTTCTAGATTTTTCTGGGCAGTTCTCGAAACGTGAAAACCTGAAATACAAAAACAGCCGAAAACAGAAACTGGCACTGGGGTGCACTGGATTAGTAAGTTAGTCCAAATATGATCAAAAGTGTATGGAAGTGTATGAATATCATAGCAATATCACCCAAAAGTGGCATGGAGCAAGCAGAAATTATAGATACGTTTTGGACGTATCAAGGATCAAACACAAGAGATAATAATGATAGCTATGTCTGCAACTAGGAAATAAAAACAGGAAGTAAATAGAAGGTGTGATCAGCGGTGGTAATATGGACCGGGGTCCCATGATGTTCACTAGTGATGTCTCTCTCCCAAAAGACGATAAAACAGCAAAGTGAGGTAAACAAATTACAGCTGGGCAATTGATAGGATTATGTGCGCAAACCAATGCTAACTATGCTGCAAAGAAAGGTAGAGGCTCAAAAGCATGGGCGGTACACCAAGGCAAGTAGACCGAGATCCATCTGCATCTACTACTAATCATCCACCTTGAGATATCTATCCAGAACATCTCGCTGGTATTAAGTTGCGAATCCCACCCAAAGTGTAAACTCAAAGCAACAGACAACTGCATTAAAAGAACTTTGCGTAAAGTAAACAATCCTTGCACCCGCAAGTACAAGCACCGTTGTTTTCTCCCTTGTGGCAACAGCACATCCCCTAACCTCATGTTTCTGTCACTCAAGCTAGTCATCAGGGGGCATGAACCCACAATCAAGCATAACGCTCCCTCTTGGAGTTACTACCTACTACTTGGCCAAAGCAATAAACAGCAACGGAGAACATGCAAGAATTACTCAAGAACAAAGATATAAAAGAGGTGGATCAAATATATTACTCAAACACAATCTGAACATAGTCTCATAATCCATCAGATCCCAGCAAACTCAGCAAAGCAACAGCAGAAAGATTACATATGTGCCTCGATCATGTAGGGCAGCTCACGAGGTCTAAACCATGAAGAGCAAAGAGGGGAGGAGAACATCACATAGCTACTGATCATGGACCCATGGTCCAAGGTGGACTACTCATGACTCATCCGGGAAGCGTCCATGGTGGTGGAGAAGCTCCCGGTGGTGGTTCTCCCCTCCGACAGGGTGCCGGGAAGAGTTGTCCTGATGCTCCCGATCTTGGAAGCGCTGTGGCGGCAGAATAGAGGCGAGATCGCAGAAAAGGGTTCTGTCCTCGAGGGTTTCGGGACGAGAGGGATATATATGCGAAGGGGGGCAGCCAGAGGCGGAGTAGGGGCCCCAGGCGCCCCCCTGGCGCGGCCAGGGGTGGGGCCGCGCCAGGTGGCTGCCTGGGCCTCCCCTGGCTCCCTTCTGGCCCATCTTTGGTTCTTCGCGAAGCTTCCTGTACACTGATTTTTCCTATATTTTTCCTGGAATTTTTGGAGCACTTTTAATATGGGGGAAACCTGAAATAGAAAAACAGCAGAAAACAGGAACTGGCACTGTGGTGCACTGAGTTAATAGGTTAGTCCAAATATGATCAAAAGTGCATGGAAGTGCATCAATATCATAGCAATATCACACAAAAGAAGCATGGAGCAAGCAGAAATTATAGATACATTTTGGACGTATCAACATCCCCAAGCTTAATTCCTGCTCGTCCTCGAGTAGGTAAATGATAACAAGCATAATTTCTGTGGTGACATGCTATCAACCATATAAGAACTTTTAAGTAAAGCAATCAAGGCATGTAATTCAATTCAAGTCATAACAAGCAAGAGTCTATATTAGCATTGTAACAAGCAACATAAGAACATAAAGGTGCAAGAGCTCTCGCTGTCCGTGACTCGAATGTCTCCAAATGGTGTTTGCGTGCAAGAAAGGGGATAGGGATATACGAGAGAGTAAAACATAGTTTTTGTATTGTTGAGAACTTAATCTACTAAAGTTTCACACTTGGTCTTCTTTGGAATCTTATCTTGACTCATCCCCAGACCACTAGCCAGGTACAAGTCAAAATGATCCACTCCCTTTCGATATTTTTAGCACTCATGCAATGGATGAGCGTAAGCAAGAAAGTTGACACTTAGGATGGCAAAGAGAGAAAAATGATGAAGGGGAAAGACAAAAAAGGTGTGAAAGGCTCACATCAATGAGGACAATCATAGGTGAGAGAAAGCCAAATGATAAATATGATGTGAGGAGTAGGGATTGCCATGCAACGGATGCACATATGAGCTAAGGTAAGCTCTCCAATGGAACTAGTGGGGGTGCATCCAATTTGCTCGCTCAAGAAGACCTAGAGCTCTTTTGAGGAGGCTCATCATTGGAATATACAAGCCAAGTTCTATAGTGTGAAGGTCCCCACATAGCTATATGCATGAATGATAATCTCTATGGAGTACAAGGTATAAGATGGAGTACGAGTGTGGATCTCTCAAAAGGAATAGTAGTGTGCCCCTTCTCTCTTTTTATTTCTTTTTCTCTTTTTTCTCTTTTTTTATTTTTTTGTGGCCTCAATGGCTCTTTATATTTAACTCTCATTTGTCATCTTTGGGATCTTTTGATTTTGTCCTCTTTGGGATCTTTTCCTCACTTTAGGGGCAACACTCTATGTATTACAAGAAGTATAGAAGATCTTTCACACTTTACAAAAGCACTCAACATAAAGAAAATTGAACTATCATGATGTATGCGAATGTATGCCTCTGCCGGTGTAGCAGGATATGCAATGATACTAGCGCGTTATGTAGCAATGATTAGGGCAAGGCCCAACTAGCATGCGGCTCATCGATCAAGCAAAAAGCATGTATGACATGAAGATCAAGTCATGAGAAGATGGATGTTGCATGGCAATGTATCTCGGAAAGGCTATGGAAATGCCTTGATAGGTAGGTATGATGGCTGTTTTAAGGAAGGATATAATGAGGCTTATGATGACAGAGCGTATCGTGCCAAGGATTTGGATGCACCGGCGAAGTATGCGCCAACTCTCGAGGTGAGAAAGGGCAATGCACGGTACCGAAGAGGCTAGAAAAATATGGCTAGGTGGAAGTGTCAACTTTCAAATACTCACATTAGTCCGAAGAACTCATGCACTTATTATCGGTAACTCTCAATCTAATTAGGAGGTTCGCAAAGAGACAAGTACCCCGAGGAGGAGTGTATGGGGGTTTGGTTATCCTTGCACATCCTCGACTCATGGTACGTGAGTGTACTCTAATATTCGATCCCTCCAAAGATTAGTGATCCATCTAGTAGCTAAAGTTCTCAACTATTTTGTAGGTTTTTGAAAATAAACACGGATTGCCCAAAATACGAAATCTATCACTAATAGGCTAAAGCTGTTGACACCAAAAGTTCAGACATTACTCATGGCAATACCTCAAAACTATTGCAAGTTACTACTAAAATTAAATAGCAACCTCAATTAGCTACTTTAAGTTAAGACACACAACTCAGTGCAACAGGCAAACTCTCTTAACAAGATAAACATGAAAACTCAAGAGAGTTCAGCAACCAACTAAACAAAAGCTCTTTAAAAAGAAAAGCATGAAAACTAAGAGCTAAACATGACAGCAGCTATGGAAAGACAAAGAACACACACAGCAAAGATAAGCATGAAAATCCTGTGTTGTGTTCTAGGTTGAAGTGGAGCGTGTTTCTCTCCCACACAAAGAAAGTTGGGTTCTAACTTGTTATGAATAGCAAGCAAAGCTAAAGAAAACTAAAAAAAGGAAACTAAGAGCAAGACGCTCCAAGCATAGCACATAACGCATGAAGTGATATATAGTGGAACGAAAGACGAACTGATAATTGTTGATGGAGAAGGGGATGCATGGGGGCATCCCCAAGCTTAGAAGCTTGAGTCTTCTTGAATATTTCTTGGGGGTGCACGGGGGCATCCCCAAGCTTGAGCGTTTGACCCTCCTGAATCTTCTTTTATCATCTTCCCTCGCACACTTGAAAACTCCCCTCATACATAACTCATCATAATCTGATTAGCGAGGTTAGTACCCACAATAAAATATTTTTTCCCTACTGGAAATAAAGATAATCTTGAAGAGCTACTGTTTCTCAAGATTGCCAAAAGGTTTTTGCAAAGAAAAATCAAGCTCAAGGTTTGCAAAACGAAGAAAAGGCAAAACAGGACAGAATCTGTGAAAACAGACCAGCAGGTAGTAAATAATTTTTTCGGGGCACTTCTGCAACTCAAATCAAAAAACTCAGAACAGACGCTCGAAAGCCAATTGTATAGAGCATGCTGTCAAAAAAATTCAGATAAAAAAGATGATCTGGTGATTTTATTCGAATTTTTTTGTCCAAGGACAGAATCTGTTTTCTGGACAGCACGTCACAACTTTTGAACTTTCTTGCAATCGGAGGCTAAACTTGGCACAAAGCTGAAAAGAAAAGATACAATGATGATGATACTGTAGTAACAAACATCAAGACACAACAAAAGCAAAATAAAACCTAATTCGTTGTGGGCTGCCTCCCAAAAGTGCTTTCTTTTATGCCTTTAAGCTAGGCATGATGCAAAAAGAGAAGATCAAGTTTTATCAAGAGTAAGAGAATAGCTAGCCTGTGTAACGGACTCAAAAGGCAACTTAATCTTCTTTCTAGGGAAGTGTTCCATCCCTTTCTTGAGAGGGAATTGGAATTTTATATTCCCCTCTTTCATGTCAATGATAGCACCAACGATGCGAACAAAAGGACGTCCCAAAATAATTGGACATGAAGGTTCACATTCAATATCCATAATAGTAAAATCAACGGGAACATAATTCATTGACAATGATAAGAACATCGTCGATCTTCCCCAAAGGTTTCTTTACGGAAGAATCAACAAGACGAACACCAAAAGAACAAGGATCAAAAGGTTTCAATTCAAACATATCATACATTCTTTTGGGCATAACGGAGGTACTAGCTCCAACATCACATAAAGCATAGCAAGAGAAGTTATTCAACTTAATTTTAATCATAGGATCCCAACTATCTTCTAGCTTTCTAGGTATGGAGGCTTCTACCCTAAGCTTCTCCTCCCTAGCTTTGATAAGAGCATTAGTGATATGCTCCGTGAAGGCAAGATTAAGTGTGCTAGTGTGGGGATCTCTAGACATCTTGTGAAGAAAACCAATAACTTCAGAAAGGGTGCAATTATCAAAATCAAGGTCACTACTATCAAGTAAAGTGGTACTGGTGTCCTTTAGGCTCACTTGTTTGGTAGCTTCTATGGTCATAGGAGTTTCTTCTTCTACGGTTGAGGTCATAGCATCACCATTAATAGGTCCAATGGGACTAGGAGTGCATTGGGTGCTAAGAGTTTGGATATCCTCAACAACTTGGATAGTAGCAACAGTGTGGTGGGTAGGAAGGCTCTTAATTCTATCTTCTTCCTCCTTCAGGGGTGCAACCACTTCAGGTTTAGCTGCCATTTGGTTTATCAAAGTGGCTTGTGTGTGGGACATATTGGAAACTTGGGTCTCAGTGATGGTGAGCCTAGTCTGGAGGTTAGAAATCTCAATATTTAGGCTCTCCAGTTGTCTACCAATGTCTTGCAAGATAGCAGTATGCTCATCTAATTGCCTCGAGAAGGTCTTGTTTTGTTCATATTGGGTGCACATGTAGTTCTTAGTGGCCTTCTCTATTTCTAGAAGTTTCTCATAACTAGGCATGTCTCTATCTCTAGGGGTGGAGTTCTTGGTGCTAGGATAAGTATTGTTGTTCCCATAGGAATTAGAGGGGAACGGTCTAGGGTTGCTACCAAAATTACTCCTATAAGCATTGTTATTGAAATTGTTTCTAGAGATAAAGTTCACATCTACTTGATCTTGAGCAATCAAAGAATTTAAAGGAACATCATGAGGATCAATAGAAGATTGCTTGGAAAGTAGAGACATGATCAAGTCAACTTTTTCATTTAGGGAGGAAATCTCCTCGACAGAGTTTACCTTCCTACCTGTTGGAGCGCGTTCGGTGTGCCATTGGGAATAATTGGTCATCATCTCGTCGAGAAGTTTCGTGGCAGCACCAAGTGTAGTTGACATAAAGGTTCCTCCCGCGGCCGAATCTAACAAGTTCCGCGAGGTAAAGTTCAAGCCTGCATAAAAAGTTTGGATAACCATCCAAGTAGTCAAACCATGAGTAGGGCAGTTCTTAACAAGAGATTTCATGCGTTCCCAAGCTTGGGCAATGTGTTCATTATCCAATTGTTTAAAATTCATTATGTACTTCCCAATAAAGGCATCCTTGCACTTGTCCCAAGAATCTATACTATTCCTAGGCAAGGATTGAAACCAGATTTTAGCTCCTCCTCTCAAGGAGAAAGGAAAAAGCTTAAGCTTAACAATATCACCATCTACTTATTTGTACTTTTGCATATCACAAAGCACAACAAAATTATTTAAGTGCAAAGCAGCATCATCTCTAGCACCGGAGAATTGATCTTTCATAACTAGGTTCAGTAAAGCAGGTTTAATCTCATAAGAAGGTGCTGAAGTGGCAGGTGTAGCAATAGGCGTGCAGATAAAGTCATTGTTGTTATGACTAGTGAAGTCACACAACTTGGTGTTCTCGGTGGAACCCATAGCAGCAGCAAGCAAGATAACTATTTTTGTGATTTTTGGTAAGGGACACTAAAGCAAAAACTGAAAGGTAAACTAACAAGACTAAAAAGCAAAGATAAAAGATAGCGTGCAACTCCCCTATCTTGAAGAGTGGAGTCCCCGGCAACGGCGCCAAAAACTTGCTTGATGGCTTCTCGCCCCTCGTTGGTTACCCCAAGTGGAAGGTTGAGATGTAGCGTAGCGGCAAATTTCCCTTGGCAAAGATACCAATGATCGAATCCCGTGAGACTCCGAGGGTCGACAAGTAGGTGTCAACGGCGCCAGAAACTTAGCGGTTGACGGGACCTGCACACCGATACAGATAACTTTGCTCCCAACGAGTACAGAGAGGTTGTCAATCCCTCCGGCCTTGTTGTTTACAAAGGATCAAACACAAGAGATAATAATGATAGCTATGACTGCAACTAGGAAATAAAAATAGGAAGTAAATAGAAGGTGTGATCAGCGGTGGTAATATGGACCGGGGTCCCATGATGTTCACTAGTGATGTCTCTCTCCCAAAAGACGATAAAACAGCAAAGCGAGGTAAACAAATTACAGCTGGGCAATTGACAGGATTATGTGCGCAAACCAATGCTAACTATGCTGCAAAGAAAGGTAGAGGCTCAAAAGCATGGGCGGTACGCCAAGGCAAGTAGACCGAAATCCATCTGCATCTACTACTAATCATCCACCTTGAGATATCTATCCAGAACATCTCGCTGGTATTAAGTTGCGAATCCCACCCAAAGTGTAAACTCAAAGCAACAGACAACTGCATTAAAAGAACTTTGCCTAAAGTAAACAATCCTTGCACCCGCAAGTACAAGCACCGTTGTTTTCTCCCTTGTGGCAACAGCACATCCCCTAGACTCATGTTTCTGTCACTCAAGCTAGTCATCAGGGGGCATGAACCCACAATCAAGCATAACGCTCCCTCTTGGAGTTACTACCTACTACTTGGCCAAAGCAATAAACAGCAACGGAGAACATGCAAGAATTACTCAAGAACAAAGATATAAAAGAGGTGAATCAAATATATTACTCAAACACAATCTGAACATAGTCTCATAATCCATCAGATCCCAGCAAACTCAGCAAAGCAACAACAGAAAGATTACATATGTGCCTCGATCATGTAGGGCAGCTCACGAGGTCTAAACCATGAAGAGCAAAGAGGGGAGGAGAACATCACATAGCTACTGATCATGGACCCATGGTCCAAGGTGGACTACTCGAGACTCATCCGGGAAGCGTCCATGGTGATGGAGAAGCTCCCGGTGGTGGTTCTCCCCTCCGGCAGGGTGCCGGGAAGAGTTCTCCTGATGCTCCCGATCTTGGAAGCGCTGCGGCGGCGGAACAGAGGCGAGATCGTGAAAAAGGGTTCTGTCCTCGAGGGTTTCGGGACAAGAGGGATATATATGCGAAGGGGGGCAGCCAGAGGCGGAGCAGGGGCCCCAGGCGCCCCCCTGGCGCGGCCAGGGGTGGGGCCGCGCCAGGTGGCCGCCTGGGCCTCCCCTGGCTCCCCTCTAGCCCATCTTTGGTTCTTCGCAAAGCTTCCTGTACGCTGATTTTTCCTATATTTTTCCTGGAATTTTTGGAGCACTTTTAATATGGGGGAAACCTGAAATAGAAAAACAGCAGAAAACAGGAACTGGCACTGTGGTGCACTGAGTTAATAGGTTAGTCCAAATATGATCAAAAGTGCATGGAAGTGCATCAATATCATAACAATATCACACAAAAGAAGCATGGAGCAAGCAGAAATTATAGATACGTTTTGGACGTATCATTGGACTCCGTTTGATATTCATTTTCTACAGAACCCTGAAACAGGCAAAAAACAGCAATCTGGACTGGGCCTTTGGGTTAGTAGGTTAGTCCCAAAAATGATATAAAAGTGTATGACAAAGCCCATTAAACATCCAAAACATCATAAATAATAGCATGGAACATTAAAAAATTATAGATACATTGGAGACGTATCAAGCATCCCCAAACTTAATTCCTGCTCGTCCTCGAGTAGGTAAATGATAAAAAAACAGAAATTTTGATGTGGAATGCTAACCAATTATAATTTTTAATTGTAATTCTCTTAATTGTGACATGAATGTTCAGATCTGAAAGATTCAAGATAAAAGTCTATATTGACATAAGAAATAATAATACTTCAAGCATACTAACAAAGCAATCATGTCTTCTCAAAATACTATGGCTAAAGAAAGTTATCCCTGCAAAACCATATACTCTGGCAATGCTCCCTCTTCATCACACAAAATATTCATATCATGCACAACCCCGATTTCAGCCAAGCACTTGTTTTCATACTCTATTCTTTCAAACCTTTCAACTTTCACGCAATACATGAGCGTGAGCCATGGACATAGCACTATGGGTGGAATAGAGATGTGGTTGTGGAGAAGACAAAAAGGAGGGAGATAGTCTCACATCAACTAGGCGTATCAACGGGCTATGGAGATGCCCATCAATAGATATCAATGTGAGTGAGTAGGGATTGCCATGCAACGGATGCACTAGAGCTAAGTATGTATGAAAGCTCAACAAAAGAAACTAGTGGGTGTGCATCCAACTTGCTTGCTCATGAAGACCTAGGGCATTTGAGGAAGCCCATCGTTGGAATATACAAGCCAAGTTCTATAATGAAAATTCCCACTAGTATATGAAAGTGACTAAGCATGAGACTCTCTACAATGGAGAACATGGTGCTACTTTGAAGCACAAGTTGGAAAAAAGATAGTAGCAATTGTCCCCTTTTTTGGGCCCTTTCTTTTTTTTCTTTGGCCTTTCTTCCTTTTTTTGTGGAGGGGCTTTATTGATTTAGCCTTTCCTCCCATGGGACAATGCTCTAATAATGATGATCATCACACTTTCATTACAACTCGATATTACAACTCGATACTACAACAAAGTATGACTCTATATGAATGCCTCCGGCAGTGTACCAGGATGTGCAATAAAACAAGGGTGACATGTATGAAAAGTTATGCATGGTGGCCTTGCCACAAATACGATGTCAATTACATGATCATGCATGGCAATATGACAATATGATGCGTGTCATATGAACAGAACGATGGAAAGTTGCATGGCAATATATCTCGGAATGGCTATGGAAATGCCATGATAGGTAGGTATGGTGGTTGTTTTGAAGAATATATATGGTGGCTGTTTTGAGGAAGGATATTGTAATGCCCAGGATGGAATTATACCTCCTACGTGTCGAGGCACGACTTAAAGGCATAAGTCCATCCTAGAATGATCTCAAGTTTGGTAATCTTTGCACAACTCATGTAAAAGAGGGATAGTAAACTGAAAAATAGTTGGCTTACAATCGCCACGAACCGGATGCAACCCACAACACAAAAGCAATGCAATGCACATGTCTACATGATATGAATGAAAGCCACACACTCACACAACAAAACGACGAAAGCCCGAAGGACAAAGAACCCGAAATGGAAATAGATGAAGCCGGAGATTTATTATAAGCCCAAAAGGGAAAGTATTACATCCGGGGCATTACAAACTCTCCTCTACTACAAAAAGATCTCGTCCCGAGATCTAGGACTGGAAAAAGGAAGGGTACTCGAAACGAAGATGATCTTCTCGTTCCCAGGTAGCTTCTCGGTCTGTGTGATGTGACCACTTGACTTTCAGAAACTTGATGGTCTTGTTGCGAGTCTTGCGTTCGGTTTCTTCGAGAATTGCAACTGGATGCTCTCGGTAGGAAAGGTCTTGTTGAAGATCAATCTCCTCAAACGGAATCATGCGCTCAGGTGCCTTGAAGCATTTGCGAAGCTGAGACACATGGAAGACATCATGAACATTTGCAAAGTTGGAAGGGAGCTCGAGCTGATAGGCTAGATCGCCTCTTTTGCCAAGAATTTTGAAAGGCCCGACGTATCTAGGAGCAAGTTTTCCTTTGATACCGAACCTTTGGGTTCCTTTCATCGGAGAAACTCGGAGATAAACATGATCACCGATGTCGAAAGCCAAATCACGATGCTTTCCATCATAGTAGCTCTTCTGACGCGACTGAGCGGCCTTGAGATTCTCACGTATGACTTTGCACATTTCTTCGGCTTCAGAGATCAAATCATTGCCAAGAAGTTGGCGTTCACCTGTTTCAGACCAGTTGAGAGGGGTACGGCACTTTCTGCCATAGAGAATTTCAAACGGTGCTTTGCCTGCACTTGCTTGGAAGCTGTTGTTGTAAGAGAACTCGGCAAATGGAAGACAGTCCTCCCATTTCATGCCGAAGGAGATGACACAGGCTCTGAGCATATCTTCAAGGATCTGATTCACACGCTCGACTTGACCACTAGTCTGAGGGTGAAAGGCAGTGCTGAACCTGATCTTCGTGCCCATGGCGGACTGAAAGGAGTCCCAGAACTTTGACGTGAACAAGCTGCCACGGTCTGAGGATATCACTTGAGGAATGCCATGTAGGGACACAATTCTGGAAGTGTACAGCTCTGCAAGTTGAGCTGCATTGATTGATTCTTTGACTGGAAGAAAGTGAGCAACTTTGGTAAGCTTGTCAATCACCACAAAGATAGCATCATTGCCTCGCTTGGATTTAGGAAAGCCAGTGACGAAGTCCATTCCAATGTGGTCGAACTTCCACTCAGGAATAGGAAGAGGTTGGAGAAGACCGGCTGGACGTTGATGTTCTGCTTTCACTCTTCTGCATACATCACATTCATTCACGAATTGGGCAATTTCCCTTTTCATGCGTGTCCACCAGTAAGATTGCTTGAGGTCTTGATACATCTTGGAACTGCCAGGATGAATGGAAAGGAGAGAGTCATGAGCTTCTTCCATTATGAGCTTCCTGAGATCACCTTTGGGAACAACGAGTCTGTCCTCAAAGAACAAGGTATCTCTCTCATCAACACGGAAGCACTTATATTTTGGAGTGCCCTTTGCAATCCCATGTTTCACCTTCTTCACCATGGTATCACTGAGCTGGGCCTCACGGACTTGATCTTCCAAGGTAGGAGCAATTTGGAGATTTGCAAGAAAACCCTGCGGAACAACCTGAAGGTTGAGCTTCCTGAAAGCTTCACAAAGCTCAGGCTGGTGTGGCTTGATGAGAAGGCTGTTGCAATATGCCTTTCTGCTCAAAGCATCTGCAATCACATTCGCCTTGCCTGGAGTGTACTCAATGCTGGGGTTGTACTCTTGGATCATCTTGACCCAACGAGTCTGGCGGAGGTTCAGATGCGGCTGTGTGAAGATGTACTTCAAGCTCTTGTGATCAGTGAAGATGTCGACCTTTCTGCCCAACAACAGATGTCTCCACGTAATCAGAGCATGTACCACAGCTGCTAGCTCGAGATCATGTGTGGGATAGTTCTTCTCAGCTGGCTTGAGCTGACGTGAAGTGTATGCCACAATTCTCTTCTCTTGCATAAGCACACCACCAAGGCCTTGAAGAGACGCGTCACAGAACACTTCATAGGGCTTGGATTCATCTGGAGGAATCAGAACTGGAGCTGAGACAAGCTTCTCTTTGAGGGTTTTGAAAGCCACTTCACACTCGGGAGACCAAAAGTATTTGACATTCTTCTGAAGGAGGTTGGAAAGAGGCTTGGCAATCTTGGAGAAGTTCTCCACAAACCTTCTGCAATAGCTGGCAAGACCCAGAAAACTGCGGAGCTGCTTGACGTTCTGAGGAGCTTCCCAGTTGACAATTGCTTCAACTTTCTCGGGATTAACCGCAATACCGTCAGCTGAGATAATGTGGCCCAGGTAGAGAACCTTATCGAGCCAAAACTCGCACTTTGAGAACTTGGCATAGAATTTATGCTCTCGGAGTCGATCAAGAACCAGACGCAAGTGCTTTTCGTGATCTTCTTCATTCTTGGAAAACACCAGAATATCATCCAGATACACGAGCACGAATTCGCCAGTATAGGGCTTGAAGATGTAATGCATCATCCTTGAAAAGGTAGGAGGAGCATTGGCGAGACCGAAGGACATGACGGTATACTCATATGAACCGTAGCTCGTTCTGAAGGCCGTCTTGGGAATGTCTTCCTCGCGAATGCGAATTTGATGATAGCCCATTCGGAGGTCAAGCTTAGAGAACACTTTAGCTCCTTTGAGCTGCTCAAAGAGTTCGTTGATGTTGGGGAGCGGATACTTGTTCTTAATCGTCTTCTTGTTCAATGGCCGATAGTCAACACAGAGACGCTCCGTGCCATCTTTCTTCTTGACAAATAAGACACCACAGCCCCACGGAGATGTACTCGGTCTGATGAGACCCATACGCTCCTGTTCATCCAACTGTTTCTTCAATTCCTTCAATTCATCTGAAGAGAGCTTGTAAGGACGCCGACAAACAGGTTCGGTGCCCGGCTCGAGTTCAATGACAAACTCCACCTGACGGTGTGGAGGCATGCCTGGAAGCTCTTCTGGAAAGACGTCTTGATATTCATTCACCACTGGAATTTGCTCTATGGCATTAATTTCACCCTTATCATTAAGAGAGAAAAGCCGAATAGTATTATCCCTGGAGGCGAAGATAATCACATCTTCATCAGAATGAGTCAATTTGACTTCCTTTTGAGCACAATCAATGTGAGCATCGTGCTGAGAAAGCCAATCCATTCCGAGAATGAGGTCGATGTCAGAATGACCAAGAATCACCGGTTTAGCCAGAAAACGATAGTCTCCCATGCGAATAGAAACATCCGGAGCATAAACACTAGAAGTCATAATCTTGCCCGGAGAAACAACTTGCAACTTCTGAGGCAAATTTGAAGTGGCAATACTGTGCTTGGATGCAAAAGGTTGAGACATGAAAGAGCATGATGCACCCGAATCAAATAACACTTTAGCAGGTATAGAGTTAACTGGAAGGTTACCCAGAATGACATCAGAAGAAGCCTCCGCTTGTGCTGCATTCATCAGATTGACCCTGGCAGCCTTTGGATCATGTCTGACAATAGCTGAACTCACAGGTGGTGGAGGAGGAAGACGCTTCGGATTCGGACATCTGTTGGCATAATGACCCTTCTGGCCACACTTGTTGCACACCACTTCAGAGAGAGGACGGAACTGAGAGCCACTGGACTTAGAGCCTTGAGACTGAAACTGCTTCTTCGACTGGTTGCTTGGGTTGGGTGGGTGGGAGAAACCACGACCACTAGAGTTCTTGTTGTTGGAGTTGTTGAAGTTGCTGGAGTTGTTGTATGGAGCTCGAATCATTGGAGGAGGAGGAAGCCAGAATTTCTGTTGTTTCGCAGCCAACTGAGACGAAGAGGTAGAGTGAACAGCATCTCGAATTCTCTTCTTAGAAGCCTCCATCTTAAGCTGAGCTGCTTCTTGTTTCAAAGCCATATTATAGAACTTATCGAATTCGTCTGGCTCGAACAAGGTGAGAGCAAGCTGAAGTTCATCTTTGAGACCTCCACGGAACTGATAGATTTTACTCTTTGCATCAGGAATGTCTTGCTTTGCATAGCGAGCGAGGTTTTGGAACTTGACATTATACTGATAGACTGACATGGAGCCCTGCTTGAGGTTGCGGAATTGCTCACGCATACCCTCGATAACACTTGTAGGAATGTGATGCGAGCGGAAATCCCTGCAGAAATTCTCCCACGAGATCACTTGACCCGGCCTTGAGTCTTTGTACTGCTGCCACCAATCAGCTGCTTGATCTTTCAGTTGGAAGGCTGCAAACTTCACATAGTCATCTTCTTTCACGTTACTGCACTCAAAATGCTTCTTGATATCGGTCAGCCAATCTTCAGCATCAAGAGGGTCGACACAGTAACTGAAAGCTTTAGGATTGTTAGCCAGGAACTGGTTCAGAGTAGCATGGTGCTGCTGGAAGAAGTTGCCTTGGTTCATCGGAACGCCCTGATTAGCTTGATTAGCTTGATTAGCTTGCATCATCTGCATCATCTGCATCATCAACTGAGTGTTCTGAGCAGTAGTCTGCATAATTGCTCTCCAAGCCTCAGGCGGAGGAGGAGGTGAAGGAGGATGCTCTGGAACCTCTTCCACCTCTGGGTTGGCATTCGGAACCTTTTTCGGAGCCATCCTGTAAGAGATGACCACGAATCAGCAATTGATTGACAAAAGGAATAAGCGGAATCAATGGAATGAATTGCAACAAGTCTTCACAATAATCATTCGAACAATAAGAACGAATGAAATCATCCGAACAAGAGGAACGAATGAATTTCTCAGTTAATTGATAACATCAGTCTTCACGAGAAGCCACATAGGGATCAAAAGGATAAAATAATAAAAACAACAAGGTACGGAAAGGAACAAACACAAGAAAGGAGTTTCGTTCTAACATCTTTGTGCTGAAAGCATATGAACGCGTTACGAAAAGGTTTTGCAATCCCCGGATCAGCATAGCCAAGGACCCTTTAAGATGCAACTCCTGATAGTAACCTCGGTCATATAACCCCTTCACTCAATGTCGAACCCCGAACTCACTAGCCTGCATTCGTTGGAAGAATGCCTACGATCTACTGGATAAAACCCACCTATAGTTTTCCGAAAGATTCCAGTTATGCAATCAGGTGTTGGGGATACACGGGAAGCACCGCGCAATCAACTCTAACCTACATCCAGGTGTATCCATCCTTCAACACATAACCAGTCTTTCTCGGAAACTGTGTACCTCGGACCTTCGAAAAGCATCCACTATAACAAGCTATGGCAATACTCCCGAACTACCTCCCCAGTACTGGGTGATGTCGGGGTTATCTTGCCACTGGCCGTATAGGGGAGATTTTCGATGTCGGCCGTCTTAAGTATTTAGTACTGTCACGATATGCTTGTTACAATGATACCCCGAAGCTTAACTCCTCGGTAACAGGAGGCATCGAGAACAATATCCTTGTCACAAGAACATCGAAACAATCCCAGAATACTCGCGGGATTCCTAAAAAAAAATTTTGTGCAAATTTTGAAGATAGGAGAGACAAGAGTAGACGTCAGGAGTCCTCACCAGAGAGAAAGGGGATGAGAAGCAAAGAATCCTACTCTCCGATATAATATAGGACTCAAAAAGTTTTCAGTGTGTGTCTAGACTCAACCGTCAACGGTTCGATCAAACAGTGGGGGCTCCTAGGTCGGAGAAGGCTCTGAATACCAACTTGTAATGCCCAGGATGGAATTATACCTCCTACGTGTCGAGGCACGACTTAAAGGCATAAGTCCATCCTAGAATGATCTCAAGTTTGGTAATCTCTGCACAACTCATGTAAAAGAGGGATAGTAAACTGAAAAATAGTTGGCTTACAATCGCCACGAACCGGATGCAACCCACAACACAAAAGCAATGCAATGCACATGTCTACATGATATGAATGAAAGCCACACACTCACACAACAAAACGACGAAAGCCCGAAGGACAAAGAACCCGAAATGGAAATAGATGAAGCCGGAGATTTATTATAAGCCCAAAAGGGAAAGTATTACATCCGGGGCATTACAGATATATACTGGGTGTATGGTACCGGCGAAAGTTGCGCGGTACAAGAGAGGCTAGCAATGGTGGAAGGGTGAGAGTGCGTATAATCGATGGACTCAACATTAGTCATAAGAACTCATATACTTATTGCAAAAATCTACGAGTCATCAAAACAAAGCAATCAACGCATGCTCCTAGGGGGAGGTTGGTAGGAGTTAACCATCGCGCGCCCCCGACCTCCACACAAAGGTTGACACTTTACAAATACCTCATGCTCTAACTTCGTCACATAGCGGTTCACCATACGTGCATGCTACGGGAATCACTAACCTTAACACAAGTATTTCTCAATTTCATAATAACTCCACTAGCATGACTCTAATATCACTATCCTCATATCTCAAAACAATTATCAAGCATCCAACATCTCATCATATTCAATGCACTTGGTGTGAAAGTTTTTACTAGATTGATATTGGATGTCTATCATGTGAAGACTAGTTATATAGCCTAAGCACATTACCTTGCTGTTTTAATAGACTCTCAAAAGGATATAAGTGAAGCATGAGAGTTCAACAATTTCTTCAAAATATTATCACCACCGTGCTGTAAAAGATATAAGTGAAGCACTAGAGCAAAACTATTCAACTCAAAAGATATAAGTGAAGCACATAGAGTGTTCTAACAATTCCTAGGCCATATTTAACTCTCTCAAATAGGTGTGTCCAGCAAGGATGATTGTGGAAAACTAACAAGCAAAGACTCAAATTATACAAGACGCTCCAAGCAAAACACATATCATGTGGTGAATAAAAATAGAGCTCCAAGTATAGTTACCGATGGATGAAGACGAAAGAGGGGATGCCTTCCCGGGGCATCCCCAAGCTTAGGCTTTTGATTGTCCTTGAATTTTACTTTGGGTGCCATGGGCATCCCCAAGCTTAGGCCCTTGCTACTCTTTGTTCCATTGTCCATCAAAGCAATACTCAAAACTTGAAAACTTCACAACACAAAACTTCAAAAAAAATTCTCGTGAGCTCCGTTAGTATAAGAAAGCAAACCACTACTCAAAGGTATTGCAATGAATTCATTCTTTGTTTATATTGGTGTTAAACCTACTGTATTCCAACTTCTCTATGGTTCATACTTCACAATATTACTCATAGATGCATTAAAATAAGCAAACAACACACGAAAAACAAAATCTGTCAAAAACAGAACAGTCTGTAGTAATATGTAGGTTTCGCATACTTCTATAATTCCAAAAAATTCAAACTAAATTGGTAAACGTGAGGAATTTTTCTATTAATCGTATGCAAGATAAATCTAGGCACAATACAAGATAAATCTAGGTATTGCCATCTTTGGAAGGCAATCCATAAGTGGCTCTCGTAATAGATTCGTATGGTAATTTGATTTTATTTCTAGGAAAGTGTTCCATGCCTTTCCTTAACAGAAATTGGAATCTAATATTTCCTTCCTTCATATCAATAATTGCACCAATTGTTCTAAGGAAAGGTCTACCAAGAATAATAGGACATGAAGGATTGCAATTTATATCAAGAAAAATGAAATCTATGGGCACATAATTCCTATTGGCGACAATAAGAACATCATTAATTCTTCCCATAGGTTTCTTAATAGTGGAATCTGCAAGATGCAAATTTAAAGAACAATCATCAAGCTCATGGAACCCTAGCAAATCACACAAAGTTTTGGGGATAGTGGGACACTTGCACCCAAATCACACAAAGCATATGATTCATGATTTTTTATTTTTATTTTAATAGTAGGTCCCCATTCATCATAAAGCTTTCTAGGGATAGATACTTCTAACTCAAGTTTTTCTTCATAAGATTGCATCAAAGCATCAACTATGTGTTTGGTGAAAGCTTTATTTTGACTATAAGCATGCGGAGAGTTTAGTACGGATTGCAACAAGGAAATACAATCAATCAAAGAGCAATTATCATAACTAGTCATACACCCGTGCAACTGCACGGCCTAGCTATTATAAGGCTACATAAGTAGTAACAAAATTCTACTAACATCTAAAACCCATGAGGTAAGTGTCAGATATGATACAACTGAACGGATTGTAAGTTACTCAAACAATGATGGAACAACAATAAACACATGTATTATGAACTTCATTGCTGGATGGAGTGCATCAGTTTTCCCATCAAACCGCCATCAAAGGTCTGAATGAACTCTTCCTGTCATAGTGTAAGATACATTTCTCCATGAATGTTACACCACCTACTATTGGGTGGAGAAAGTGTGTACTAATCTGATACATAAGGCAAGTTACACATCTTCCTTGTTACAAAATAATGTATATAATTTTAATCCACATTGTAGTAGAATACATAATACATCTCGATAATAGTTCAAAGAAAGATGTACTAAACATACCGACTGCTCAATAACATTTGAAATTTGAGGCATAAACTGCAAGGGCTAGTTTCTTACAAAGATTGTGTTTTTTCTTTCATACACAAAATGATTAGAAGAGGTACTCAGTGCTATACATATGTGTCTATTATAATCAAATTAAATGTAAAGTATCTGTAATACTTGGAAATTTGTTTTATCGTATAAGCTTAAAATTTGTTGGGTGTGGTAAATTTAAAATTTAATGTTGGTGCCGAAATATTCCTCTTGAAATACTCAATTCTCTGGTTTGCCAACCCTTAGTACAAAAATTGACATCCCTTCAATTACAGTTCTTAACGTACATTCATAAATTTTTGATGCGTACTAATTTATGCATATTTTCTTTATTGTGTTACAATTGGGTAATTTAATATATTAATTTAATGACCGGAGCAGTGAACATATCTGGCTGCCATTGACCGGAGATTTTTGTAATTTTTTGTATAATTTATTTTAATTTGGCTGGGCCTTCTTATTGTACGTGGAGATTTAAATTTCTTTTTCAATCAGCATAAGCTTCCATTTTACTCGTCAGGCTTGAGGACTTTGTAGGTTGTTTTTTCATCTGAAATGGTACGTGGACGTGGTCTCTTATTTTGGAAGAACCTTTAACATGGGCTCTATTTTTAATAAAATTTGTGACGTTGGCTCTTTTATTATCTTGGGACGTGGAGAACTTTTTTGTAGGTATTTTTTTACCCTTTTAAGATATTTTTCTTTTTAGAAGGGAGAAGTTGGGTGCCTTTTTTAATTGCAAGGATACTTAGTTTTAGGAACACATCAACGTGGGTGATGAGGACTCCTTTTTTTTTTTCTGGCCGGAGGACTCTTCCTTTACGGGAGGGTTCAATCACGTGCATGCATGATGTTTTTTTCTTTTTGTACATGTATGGTGTCTCTTCTATTTGTGCATCTATGTTTAATTCTTTGCGTACACCCTATAAGTTCAGGTCTTTTAATATATCCTGACCATTAAATTTTATATCTAATGGTTAAATTAATTTTGATGATGTGGTTTAATGTGGAGGCTTGAAAGGTTCCTCCAATTAGTAAATATAAGATTGAATCCCTTGAAATCCAAAGTAGTGGGTTCATTACTATGCAAAGTTTTAATCTCTTCACTCCCACTTTTAACAATTTAAGCATCAAGATCTAAAAACTCCGAATCATTGGGACACCTTAAAGCAAAATCATCTCCAATCCTATCTTCATCAAGATTTATACTAGAAAACAAGGATCTAATAGGAGACACATCAATAATTTTCAGATCTTCATCTTTATTTTCATGATAACTAGAAGAACACACTTTAATATAATTCTCTCTTTTAGCACGCATCCTAGCGGTTCTTTCTTTGCATTCATCAATGGAAATTATCATGGCTTTGAGAGACTCATTGATATCATGCTTAGGTGGGATAGATCTAAGTTTCAAAGAATCAACATCAAGAGTAATTCTATCCACACTTCTAGCCAATTCATCAATCTTAAGCAATTTTTCTTCAAGCATAGCATTGAAATTCTTTTGCGAGATCATAAACTCCTTAACACTAGTTTCAAATTCAGAAGGCATCTTTCCATAAGAGTTGTTGTAGGAATTACCATAATTATTAGAGGAATTACTAGGAAAAGGCCTAGGATTAAAATTCCCTCTATAAGCATTGTTACCAAAATTATTCCTACCAACAAAATTCACATCCAAAGATTCATTGCTATTTTCAATCAAAGTGGACAAGGGCACATCATTAGGATCAGAAGAAGCACTCTTAGCAGCAAATAATTTCATAAGTTCATCCATCTTTCCGCTTAAACACTAATTTCTTCAATAGCATGCACTTTTTTACTAGTAGATCTTTCGGTGTGCCATTGAGAATAATTAACCATAATATTATCTAGGATTTTGGTAGCTTCTCCTAAGGTAGTTTCCATGAAAGTGCCTCCTGCGGCCGAATCTAAAAGATTTCTAGAAGCAAAATTCAAGCCAGCATAAAAGTTCTGAATATTCATCCATAGATTCAAACCATGTGTAGGGAAATTACGTATCATTAGTTTCATTCTCTCCCAAGCTTGTGCAACATGCTCATGATCTAGTTGCTTAAAGTTCATAATATCGTTTCTAAGAGAGATGATATTAGCAGGAGGGAAATACTTAGAGATAAAAGCATCTTTGCACTTATTCCACGAATCAATACTATTTCTAGGCAAAGAGGAAAACCAAGTTTTAGCACGATCTCTAAGTGAAAATGGAAATAACTTCAATTTAACAATATTGTTATACGTATCCATTTTCTTTTGCATATCACACAAATTAACAAAGTTGTTCAGATGGGTAGCGGCATCTTCACTAGGAAGGCCGGAGAATTGATCTTTCATGACAAGATTCAACAAAGCAGCATTGATCTCACAAGATTCATCATCGGTAATAGGAGCAACCGGAGTGCTAATAAAATCATTATTGTTGGTATTGGAGAAGTCACACAATTTGGTATTGTTCTGAGCCATAGTGACAAGCAAGCAATCCAACACACATAAGCAAACAAGAAGCAAGTGAAAAATAAACACACGACAGAAGAAGGGCAAATAAAACGGCAAGGGTGAAGTGGGGGAGAGGAAAACGAGAAGAAAAAATTTAATGCGAAGGATAAGGGTTTGTGATAGGTACTTGGTATATGACTTTTGCGTAAGCCTCCCCGGCAACGGCGCCAGAAATTCTTCTTGCTACTTCTTGAGCTTGCGTTGTATTCCCTTAAAGAGGAAAGGGAGATGTAGCACAGTAGCGTAAGTATTTCCATCAGTTTTTGAGAACCAAGGTATCAATCCAGTAGGAGACCACGCGCGAGTCCCTCAAACCTGCACAAACAAATAAGAACATCGCAGCCAACACGATAAGGGGTTGTCAATCCCTTTACGGTCACTTACGAAAGTGAGATCTGATAGAGATGCTAGTTTATATTTTTGGTATTTTTGTTTATAAGAACAGAAAGTAAAAGCGGAAAAAGTAAAGTAGATGTAGATTGATATGTTGAGAATAGACCCGGGGGCCATAGTGTTCTCTAGTGGCTTCTCTCATGATAGCGATATTCTACAACGGGTAAACAAATTACTGTCGGGCAATTGATAGAAAAGCGAATAATTATGAGACTATCTAGGCATGATCATTGTATATAGGCATCACGTCCGAGACAAGTAGACCGACTCCTGCCTGCATCTACTGCTATTACTCCACACATCGACCGCTATCCAACATGCATCTAGTGTATTGATTCATAAGAACAGAGTAACGCCTTTAGCAAGATGACATGATGTAGAGGGATAAACTCAAGCAATATGATATAAACCCCATCCTTTTATCCTCGATGGCAACAATACAATACGTGCCTTGCTTCCCCTACTGTCACTGGGAAAGGACACCACAAGATTGAACCCAAAGCCAAGCACTTCTCCCATTGCAAGAACTATAGATCTAGTAGGCCAAACCAAACCAATAATTCAAAGAGACTTGCAAGGATATTATGAGCACACATAATGAGTTCAGAAAAGAACCAAATATTTCTCATATATAATCTTGATCATAAACCCACAATTCATCGGATCTTGACAAACACACCGCAAAATGAGATTACATCGAATAGATCTCCTCGAAGACCGAGGAGAACTTTGTATTTAGATCCAAAGAGAGAGAAGAAGCGATCTAGATACTACCTATGGACCCGAAGGTCTGTGGTAAAATACTCACAACTCATGGTGAGGGCGATGATGATGATGTATAAGCACTCCGTAATGGATCCCCCCTCCGGCGGAGCTCCGGAACAGGCTCCAAGATGGGATCTGTAGGATCGAAGAAGTATGTCTAGAGGGGGGGGGGTGATTAGACTACTTGACAATATAAAAATCTGCCTTTTGGTTGTGCAAAGTTTTAGGCAGTTTTACAATTAAGATCAAGTCAAGTAACACACTACACATGCAATTCTAGAGTATGGGCAGCGGAAAGTAAATTGCATATATAGTAAAGAGAGGTGGAGAAGATCAAACGCAGTTTGGTGACACGGAGATTTTTGTCGTGGTTCCGATAGGTGGTGCTATCGTACATCCACGTTGATGGAGACTTCAACCCACGGAGGGTAACGGCTGCGCGAGTCCACGGAGGGCTCCACCCACGAAGGGTCCACGAAGAAGCAACCTTGTCTATTCCATCACGGCCTACGCCCACGGAGGACTAGCCTTACTCGGGATAGATCTTCACGAAGTAGGCGATCTCCTTGCCCTTACAAACTTCTTGGTTCAACTCCACATCACGACGGAGGCTCCCAAGCGACACCTAACCAATCTAGGAGGCACCACCCCCCAAAAGGTAATAGACGGTGTTGATGGTGATGAACTCCTTGCTCTTGTGCTTCAAGTGATAAACTCCCCAACACTCAACTCTCCTCACTGATATGGCTGTGGTGGAAGAAAGATTTGAGTGGAAAGTAAATTGCACATGTAAAAGAGAGGTGGAGAAGATCAAACGCAGTTTGGTGACACGGAGATTTTTGTCGTGGTTCCGATAGGTGGTGCTATCGTACATCCACGTTGATGGAGACTTCAACCCACGGAGGGTAACGGCTGCGCGAGTCCACGGAGGGCTCCACCCACGAAGGGTCCACGAAGAAGCAACCTTGTCTATTCCATCACGGCCTACGCCCACGGAGGACTAGCCTTACTCGGGGTAGATCTTCACGAAGTAGGCGATCTCCTTGCCCTTACAAACTTCTTGGTTCAACTCCACATCTCAAAGATGGAGGCTCCCAAGCGACACCTAACCAATCTAGGAGGCACCACCCCCCAAAAGGTAATAGACGGTGTTGATGATGATGAACTCCTTGCTCTTGTGCTTCAAATGATAATCTCCCCAACACTCAACTCTCCTCACTGATATGGCTGTGGTGGAAGAAAGATTTGAGTGGAAAGCAACTTGGGAAGGCTAGAAATCAAGTTTCATATGGTAGGAATGGAATGGCTTGATCTCAACACAAGGGTAGGTGGTTCACTTCTCAGAAAGTGTATGGTAGAAGTGGTGGTACTTTCTGATGGCTCTCCTCACGAGTGAAGAGGGGGTGGAGGGGTATATATAGCCTCCACACAAAATCCAACCGTTACACACACATTTGACCAATCTCGGTGAGACCGAAGTTAAAACTCGGTCAGACCGAAAGTTCAAATATAGTGAACGTTGGGATTTTCGGTGGGACCGAAAATACCATCTCGGTGGGACCGAAAGTGTATCTGATATGAACGTTGGAGTTTTCGGTGGGACCGAGAAAGAAAACTCGGTTAGACCGATTTGAGAAAGAGCAGGAACATGCCAGAATCGGTGAGACCGAAAATGAATTATCGGTGAGACCGATTTGAGCCAAGACAGAAGCTTGCCCATTTCGGTGAGACCGATAATACAAACTCGGTTATTCCGAAATGAAGTGAAATGGTTACAGAAGGTTGGCAGTTCAGTTTCGGTGAGACCGATCTCAAACTCGGTAGGACCGATTTTTCTAGGGTTTGGAATATGGCAGAAGTGGTTCATCTCGGTGGGACTGAGTTGGAAGAATCGGTTTGTCCGAGATTACTTATGGGTGTGTATAGTAGTGAAAGTTGCTGATAGTTGAAGGAGCTAAATCACTAAGCACTTGAGCAACCAGATCATCAACACAACCTCATCCCCTTTTAATAGTATTGGCTTTTCCTATGGACTCAATGTGATCCTTGATCACTAAACCAAAAATGGAGTCTTGAGCTTTTGCCAATGCTTATCTTAGCATTTTGAGGGGTCCACTTCTTCAATCATCTTGCCATACCAATGTGATTGGGTTTCCTGAAACATACTTGATAAAAGCATTAGTCCAACCACAAAGTATGTTGTCATTAATTACCAAAACCACCCAGGGAGCAAATGTGCTTTCAATCTCCCCCTTTTTGGTAATTGATGGCAACACACAGAAATTATACTAAACAAGACATCAAAGCTTATTGAAAGAAAGACAGAATTATCATGAAAGCTTTGACAAGCATGTAGTACACAGGCTCCCCCTACAAGTGTGCAAGATTTTCATAGATTATGGTTTTGGACTACCACAAGCACACAAGAGAGATAAGCAAGATGTGCTACATGCAGCTTGGTTATATGCATCAGAGCAGAAGAAAAGGAATTGAGTGATAATGCATATGTGCATGGTGATTTCTTGCAAACAAGTATTTACAAGAAAGTCACCATCATGCACACTCTGCAAGATGCATATACTTACCTTGAGGTTCCTTGGCACTTGTACCTGAAGGGATAAACTTGAGAAAACAAGGTTAGATAACACAAGAGTATTCCTTCAACCAACTGCAAGAACATCAAGAGTACCAAGCCAGGGAGGACATGTATAAAGAGTGTCTCATATTGAGCACAGGCTTGAATCAGCAAACATGTCTCCGAAGCTAAAAGATTTTCAATGAACTCTAAGAGATTTTGCTTTTCATAGGATATCAATTGTGACGATTCCTCTAAGTCTTCTCCCCTTAAGCTAAAAGATTCCATGAGATACCAATTGTGGTGACAAGGGGTGTGAAGGAAAAAGCAAAATCAAAAGAATGATGCCAATTGTAATGTCCAATGTAAAACACGACAAAGCTTTGATGTGATTCTCTCCCCCTTAAGATAAGATTGCTTTTCTTCTTCCCTTAAGTCTTCTCTTCTCCCCTACTCCCCCTATTCCCCCTAAGTTCTCTCCCCCTTTGACATCAAGTGCCGAAAAGGACAGCAAACTAGGTAGGACAGGAAAGATGGAAAGAAAGAAATAAAGAAAGAAGTGGGATCCTTAAGAATCACAACAGGGCAAAAGAGAACATCCAGAGAAACAATTTGAGTTTAAATTTGAGTCCTCTCCTCCTCAAAATTTAAAATTTGAGTCTGAATTTGAGTCCTCTCCCTCTTTAAAAATACAGAAAGAATTCAGCTCACTTTGCGAGGAGTATTTCAAAAGATTTGCAATGAATTTGTAAAAGATTTTCAAGGAATTGATCAGAGCCTTAAAAGGATTTCCAGAAGGATATTCACAAAGAAATATAAGAACAGAAATAAAAAGATTCCTAGATGAAGTTGTTGTTTTTTTTTTGTTTAAAGAAAACTCAATGAGAGATCATAAGAGAAAACAGAAAAACTCCAAAAGCATATGTACTCCATCTAGATAAAGGTCGGCGACAAAGTCACCTATGTTTGAGTATATTGACTTAGGAGTCAAATGAGGACATTTGATCATAGGTCATACTCATCGTTTAAGCTCAAAATGGGGTTGCCATTTTTCGATTAAGCATTTGATGTGATCACATATTATGAAGCTGCTTGTACTCATGACTTTGAGTAAAGCTCCTTAAAGATGTGAAGAACATACCTTGGGCTTGTTGATGCTTTGCTCATGTAGGTAAGCTCGATGTAGGTGCTCATTGAATGTGAAGTTGGAGCGCCTTTTCTACTTGTGTAGTTCATCTTCCTACATGGGTTAGGCAAGCAAGGAAATACTCAAGAATATCCAAGATGACAAGAGTGAAATACTAGATGTATAAGATGTCAAAAAGGATATGTGGAATTTTGTTCCTTGAACTCAACATCCCAAAGGGCTAGATACTTGGTCAATGACAAGATTACACATGATTTGAGTGTGTGGTAATCTTGTGGAATGTAGATCATCCAAGTACCTGCAAAGAGTTAGATGCAATACAAGGAGGCAAATGTGTCCAAGACATATGATCATCATCATAAGAGAAATATCAAGGATTAGTCAAGAGGCTCATGCCTTGCATGCATCAATGGAGTTATCACTCCAAGTTTGAAGCATCAATGATGTTCAACTCACTCCTCAAGCGACAAAACACCTTCTCATCAAGAGGTTTTGTAAAGATATCAGCAAGTTGTTTGTCAGTACGAACATGCTTAAGATTAATGTCACCCTTGGCAATATGATCACGAATAAAATGGTGACGAACTTCAATATGCTTTGTTCGAGAGTGTTGCACAGGATTGTGTCCAATTTTAATTGCACTCTCATTGTCACAAAGCAAGGGAACACGTCTCACATGTATCCCATAATCCTTAAGCGTTTGTGTCATCCATAGCAATTGAGCACAACACGAACCAGCAGCAATATATTCAGCTTCGGCAGTGGATAATGATACTGAATTTTGTTTCTTGGAGGACCAAGATACAAGGGATCGACCAAGGAATTGACACGTACCCGAAGTTGACTTTCTATCAACCTTGTCACCGGCATAGTCCGAGTCGGAATAGCCAACAAGATCGAAAGAAGCTCTCTTAGGATACCAAATGCCAAAGTTTGGTGTGTGTATCAAGTATCTCACTATCCTTTTAACAGCTTTAAGATGACATTCTTTAGGGGCTGCTTGATATCGCGCACACATGCATACACTCAACATTATGTCAGGACGAGAAGCACAAAGATATAGTAGAGAACCAATCATAGAACGGTAAACCCTTTGATCAACGGGTTCTCCATCTTTAGTCAAGTCATTATGTCCACTAGTAGGCATGGGGGTACTCATACCTTTGCTTTCTTGCATGTTGAACTTCTTGAAGAGATCCTTGGTGTACTTTGTTTGTGAGACAAAAGTACCCTCCTTAGATTGCTTGATTTGCAACCCAAGGAAGAATTTAGTTCACACATCATGGACATCTCATACTTCTCCGACATGAGCTGTCCAAACTTCTTGCTAAAATGGGGGTTAGTTGAACCAAAGATAATATCATCAACATATATTTGGCACACAAATAGTTCACCATTAACCCTTTTTGTGAACAGCGTTGAGTCTATCTTTCCAATCTCAAACCCTTTTTCAAGAAGAAAACTAGTCAAGCATTTGTACCAAGCTCTAGGAGCTTGTTTAAGACCATAAAGAGCTTTGTGCAACTTGTAAACATGATTAGGCTTTTTGGGATTCACAAAACCGGGAGGTTGTTTAACAAATACTTCCTCCTCAATTTCACCATTTAGGAAAGCACTTTTGATGTCCATTTGATAGAGAGTAATATCATGGTGATTGGCATAAGCAAGAAGAATGCGAATGGACTCAAGTCTAGCAACGGGGGCATAAGTCTCACCATAGTCCATACCTTCGACTTGTGTGTAACCTTGAGCTACGAGACGAGCCTTGTTGCGGATGACTTGTCCATCTTCGTCTTGCTTGTTCCGAAACACCCATTTGGTTCCAATGATGTTTTGATCATCGTTGGGCTTCTCTACCAAAGTCCACACCTTGTTCCTTTCGAAGTTGTGTAGTTCTTCGTGCATAGCGTTCACCCAATCCGGGTCTTTAAGTGCTTCTTCTACCTTCATAGGTTCAATACTAGAGATAAATGAGTAATGCTCACAAAAGTTAGCTAAGCGAGTTTTAGAGCGAGTAATTCTCCCGGAGTTGATGTCGTTCATCATTTGTTCCACGGGATGATTCTTCTTGACTCTTGCTCGAACTCGGGATAGCTTTTGTTGATGTTGTGGCTCAGCTTCCTCATCATCTTCATCTTCCTCTTCTTCTTCTTCATTGTTGTTGGTGTTGTCTTGAGGTGGTGGAGAAGGAGGTTGTGGTGGATCTTCTTGTTGCATTTGCTCATCTTGGTGAGTTCCACTTGTGGAGGCCTCCATGTTGCCTTGAGGTTCATCTCACCGTGAGGTAGGTGGCTCCACATATGTAGATGAGGTACTCTCCTTCACTTCCATGGGACGGATCTTTCCAATAGATAAATCTTGGATTGCTTCCGATGGGTCCTTGTCTCCTACATCAATAGGCATTTGCTCTACTTGCGAGCCGTTAGATTCATCAAACTTCACGTCTACCGTTTCTTCAACCTTTCGGGTGAAATTATTGTAGACACGGTAGGTGTGGGAGTTTGATCCATAACCAAGAAGAAAGCCTTCATGAGATTTAGGAGCAAATTTAGACCGACGATGCTTATCAAGGATATAGCATTTTGAACCAAAGACACGAAAGTATCCCACTTGGGGTTTGTTACCGGTGAGAAGCTCGTATGATGTCTTGCCGAGAAGCTTATGAAGATAAAGCCTGTTGATAGCATGACAAGCTGTCTCGACTGCTTCTCCCCAAAAATGTTTCGGTGTCTTGTATTCATCAAGCATCGTTCTTGCCATCTCTATGAGCGTTCGGTTCTTCCTCTCAACAACTCCATTTTGTTGAGGAGTGTACGTAGCCGAGAACTCATGTAGAATTCCTTCCTCATCGAGAAAAGAGTCTACATTGGCGTTCTTGAACTCCGTTCCGTTGTCACTCCGAACTTTCTTGATCTTCACCTCAAATTGATTTTGGGCCTTTTTGGCAAAGGTCTTGAAGATCCTCTGAACCTGCGATTTATCATCAAGGAAAAATACCCACGTAAATCTGGAATAATCATCAACTATAACTAGACCAAAGGAGTTACCACCAAGGCTTTTGTAAGCATTGGGACCGAAGAGATCCATATGAAGAAGCTCAAGCGGTCTCCTAGTGGTCATGATGTTTTTCACGGGATGACTTCCACCAACTTGTTTTCCTGCTTGACAAGCACTACAAAGTCTATCTTTGTCAAAGAAAACATCTTTAACACCAAGAATATGATCACCTTTGATCAGCTTGTCTAGATTACGCATACCAACATGTTCTAGCCTTCTATGCCACAACCAACCTTTAGAGGATTTAGCAATGAAACAAGCTCTAGGTTGGGCTTTCTTAGTGAAATCAACAATATATAGATCACCTCTACGAATACCAGTAAAAGCCATGTTTTGATTATCACGACGAAAGACTTGGCAATCTACTTTGGTGAATAGCACATTGAATCCAAAGTCAGCTAATCTAGACACGGAAAGTAAATTGTATCCAAGAGATTCTACAAGCATGACATTTTGAATAGAGCTATCATGAGATATGGCCACCTTACCAAGGCCAAGTACCTTACCCTTGGAGTTGTCTCCAAAAGTCACATACTTGCGTGGACCATCGTTCTTTGCAAGCTCTCGAAACATGTCTTTGTCTCCGGTCATGTGATCGGTGCATCCACTATCAAGAATCCACTCTTTTCCGCCGGACATGTAGTCTCTCATATTTGCCATGAGATTGAGACTCTTCATGACCTTGTCTAGCTCGGTGTCCGAATCGGAGTAATCATCATCATGCTCATGCTCATCATCATATTGACCCATAGATTGTTCATCATCAACACCTAGGTCAATTTGATAAGTACTTGCATTAGTTTGATCAATGGAACAATAATCTTCGGAATGCAATGCAAGAGCATTTCTAATGATAATATTGATAAGACCGGGATCACCCTTCTTTTTCATAAGATCACGAAGCTCAAAGAAGCATTTATCAAAGTTAGGATCATTGGGGTGCAACCTATCAAATTCAATAGTCTTGTGTAGAATTTCATCAAGACTTCTCAACGAGTAGTCCGGATAAAGTTCTTCCAAGAATTTCCACATTGCATAGGCACACTCAAAATTTGTAACAAGATTAAGCAAGTCATCGGGTAACCCTCTAATGATAAGATTTACAGTTCTAAGGTTACGAAGCAAATCAAGCTCTTCATCTATGGTAGGGTGCAAGGGGTCAAAAGGAGGCACATAGGGGGTCTCAACATATTTGCACAAATTGTACATCTTAAAGATACTAAGCATTTCAGACCTCCAAGAGTTATAAAACCTTCCATTTAGAACAGGCACTCTATGGCTAACACTCCCATCCGTAGACACGTCCATCTTCCTCCAATGGTGTGTAAACCAAAGCAATGGAGACCAAGGCTCTGATACCAATTGTAGGATCGAAGAAGTATGTCTAGAGGGGGGGGGGTGATTAGACTACTTGACAATATAAAAATCTGCCTTTTGGTTGTGCAAAGTTTTAGGCAGTTTTACAATTAAGATCAAGTCAAGTAACACACTACACATGCAATTCTAGAGTATGGGCAGCGGAAAGTAAATTGCATATATAGTAAAGAGAGGTGGAGAAGATCAAACGCAGTTTGGTGACACGGAGATTTTTGTCGTGGTTCCGATAGGTGGTGCTATCGTACATCCACGTTGATGGAGACTTCAACCCACGGAGGGTAACGGCTGCGCGAGTCCACGGAGGGCTCCACCCACGAAGGGTCCACGAAGAAGCAACCTCGTCTATTCCATCATGGCCTACGCCCACGGAGGACTAGCCTTACTCGGGGTAGATCTTCACGAAGTAGGCGATCTCCTTGCCCTTACAAACTTCTTGGTTCAACTCCACATCTCGAAGACGGAGGCTCCCAAGCGACACCTAACCAATCTAGGAGGCACCACCCCCCAAAAGGTAATAGACGGTGTTGATGATGATGAACTCCTTGCTCTTGTGCTTCAAATGATAATCTCCCCAACACTCAACTCTCCTCACTGATATGGCTGTGGTGGAAGAAAGATTTGAGTGGAAAGCAACTTGGGAAGGCTAGAAATCAAGTTTCATATGGTAGGAATGGAATGGCTTGATCTCAACACAAGGGTAGGTGGTTCACTTCTCAGAAAGTGTATGGTAGAAGTGGTGGTACTTTCTGATGGCTCTCCTCACGAGTGAAGAGGGGGTGGAGGGGTATATATAGCCTCCACACAAAATCCAACCGTTACACACACATTTGACCAATCTCGGTGAGACCGAAGTTAAAACTCGGTCAGACCGAAAGTTCAAATATAGTGAACGTTGGGATTTTCGGTGGGACCGAAAATACCATCTCGATGGGACCGAAAGTGTATCTGATATGAACGTTGGAGTTTTCGGTGGGACCGAGAAAGAAAACTCGGTTAGACCGATTTGAGAAAGAGCAGGAACATGCCAGAATCGGTGAGACCGAAAATGAATTATCGGTGAGACCGATTTGAGCCAAGACAGAAGCTTGCCCATTTCGGTGAGACCGATAATACAAACTCGGTTATTCCGAAATGAAGTGAAATGGTTACAGAAGGTTGGCAGTTCAGTTTCGGTGAGACCGATCTCAAACTCGGTAGGACCGATTTTTCTAGGGTTTGGAATATGGCAGAAGTGGTTCATCTCGGTGGGACTGAGTTGGAAGAATCGGTTTGTCCGAGATTACTTATGGGTGTGTATAGTAGTGAAAGTTGCTGATAGTTGAAGGAGCTAAATCACTAAGCACTTGAGCAACCAGATCATCAACACAACCTCATCCCCTTTTAATAGTATTGGCTTTTCCTATGGACTCAATGTGATCTTTGATCACTAAACCAAAAATGGAGTCTTGAGCTTTTGCCAATGCTTGTCTTAGCATTTTGAGGGGTCCACTTCTTCAATCATCTTGCCATACCAATGTGATTGGGTTTCCTGAAACATACTTGATAAAAGCATTAGTCCAACCACAAAGTATGTTGTCATTAATTACCAAAACCACCCAGGGAGCAAATGTGCTTTCAGGATCTCACGGGAACAGAAGGTTACGGCGGTGGAATTATGGGTTTCTCTCTGTTGTTGATGGTTTTGGGGTACGTAGGCTTATATAGGAGGAAGGGGGACACCGGGGGACTCACGAGGGGCCCACGAGGCAGGGGGCATGCCCTAGTAAGGGGGGCGCGCCCCCACCCTCGTGGACACCTCGTGGCTCCCCTGACGTGGTTCTCAAGTCTCCCGTGCGTGATTTTCTCCAAAAATATATCTCCCGAAGGTTTCATTCCATTTGGACTCCGTTTATTATTCATTTTCTGCAAAACCCTGAAACAGACAAAAAACAACAATCTGGTCTGGGCCTTTGGGTTAGTAGGTTAGTCCCAAAAATGATATAAAAGTGTATGACAAAGCCCATTAAACATCCAAAACATCATAAATAATAGCATGGAACAATCAAAAATTATAGATACGTTGGAGACGTATCAAACACCGCCCGAAGAAACCACCCCACCGGCGACCTTGTCGCTGGTGCGTCGTTGGGGAAGAGAAGAAACGGGGGGGGGGGGTGAATGGGTCTGGGAAGAAAAACTTCCCGACCCCTCCACTTAACCCCCAGCTCGCGCTCCACCGGTAGTACCGCTTCGAGTGGGCGGTAGTACCGCTTAGGTTAGTAAGCGGTAGTACCGTGCTCTCGAGCGGTAGTACCGCCCAACTCAGGAAAAGTCTCTCCGGAACTGAAATTTTGCTCCCAAGAGCCTCCTAGCGAGAAAAACACAGCACCGAGAAGGGAAACACAGGAGAATGGAGGAAACAACAAAACCACAACAACGCACAAGAAGATAAACCAACAAGACAATAAACACACATCTCTTGAGAGAGATGGTGATGGCCGAAGCCACCTATGTTTGAGTGAAGTGGTATGGCACCGCGAAGATTTAACCTTGAGCCCATGACCACTACTCATCTTTGAAGCACATTTGTACCAACAAAAATGTTGTGAAAGATATGATCAATTTTTGCATAATGGGGGGAGAGAGAGTTCATTGAGAGAACAATGCTCCCCCTATTTCCATGCCTACATCTAAACAAGATAACATGGTGTGAGTGGGGGGGGGGTGCACAACTTCAATCCACATTGCTCAAATCGATGATATTTAGCTCATGCCTTAACTCGTGAAATCTTGCTTCATCCAATGGCTTTGTAAAAATATCTACAAGGTTATCATGAGTGTTGACATAATGAAGTTCTATTTCTCCTCACCGAATATAGTCCCGGATGAAGTGATACCGAATCTCAATATGCTTCGTCTTGAAGTGTTGAACCGGGTTGAGAGAAATCTTGATGGCACTTTCATTATCACACCAAAGAGGCACTTTGTCACAAGTGACACCGTAATCCTTTAAAGTTTGCCTCATCCATAAAAGTTGCGCACAACAACTGCTGACCGCCACATACTCTGCTTCAGTGGAAGAGAGAGACACACAGTTCTTGGATGACCAACTCACCAAAGAACATCCAAGGAATTGGCACCCTCCGGAAGTGGACTTCCTATCCACTTTGTCTCCCGCCCAATCCGAATCATAGAAACCTACAAGGTTGAAGTTTGCTCCTCTTGGGTACCATAAGCCAAAGTTTGGGGTATGAGCCAAATATCAAAAGATTCGCTTGACTGCCACAAAGTGACTTTCCTTAGGTGAGGCTTGAAAGCGTGCACACATTCCCACACTCAACATGATATCCGGTCTAGATGCACAAAGGTAAAGTAAGGATCCAATCATAGAATGATATACCTTTTGATCCACAGCTTTACCATTGGGATCAATGTCAAGTTGGCACTTGGTAGGCATTGGAGTCGTAGTCGGCTTGACATCACTTAGATTGAACCTCTTGAGCATGTCTTGAGTGTATTTGGCTTGTTTGATGAAGATTCCTTCTCTTCTTTGTTTGATCTCGAACCCAAGGAAGAACTTCAACTCTCCCATCATGGACATCTCAAATTGTGCGGTCATGAGGGCGGCAAACTCATCATTGAAAGCTTTGTTAGGTGAACCAAAGATAATATCATCAACATATAGGTGGCATACAAACAACTCCCCTTTGACCTTCTTAGTAAAAAGAGTGGGGTCGATTTTCCCAATCTCAAACCCACGATCTTGCAACAACTCGGTAAGATGCTCATACCACGCACGTGGGGCTTGTTTAAGGCCATAGAGCGCCTTATCGAGTTGATACACATGATCGGGGAACTTAGGATCCTCAAATCCCGGGGGTTGTTTGACATACACCAACTCATTAATAGGACCGTTAAGAAAAGCACTTTTCACATCCATTTGTTGCAATTTAAAGTTATGATGAGAATCATATGCAAGCAACAAACGAATAGATTCAAGGCGTGCAACGAGGGCCAAGGTTTCAACGTAGTCGATACCCTCGACTTGGGAGTATTGTTGCGAATGACAATACCGTGAGCATCTTGCTTGTTCTTAAAGATCCACTTGGTTCCAATGACATTATGGTTGTCCTTAGGTCTTGGCACCAACCGCCACACTTTGTTGCGCTCGAAGTTATGGAGTTCTTCATGCATGGCATTAAGCCAATCGGGGTCTTCGAGCGCTGTCGTGGAATTAACACGGCAGATGTCCGGTTTAACGGACTTAGTGATGGAACCATCGCACAGGTTAGCTTGAAGGGGTTAAAAGCACACAAAGGACACAGAGGATTTATACTAGTTCGGCCCCTTCGATGAAGGTAAAAGCCTACGTCTGGTTTGGTTTGGTATTGCTTGGGCGTCGATGAACAGGGAGCGGATCGCTTGCCTGTGTCTCGACGAGTTGTTTCTTGCTTGTCCTTGAACCGTCGCCGGGTCGTCCCTTTATATAGAGGCGACGCCCGGTCCGGTTTACAGAGTCCCGAGGCCGGCTCATACTCGTGTCCGCCTCGGTCTCTGCTCTTTCTTCCTTATCTCAAGTTACATGATCAGGCGGTTTACAAACCGTAACTCTTTACATTGGCCCTAAGATCTCATGGGCCGTAGCCTTTACTAAATATTACAATGATACAAATATATTACAGTAATCCGGTTTACACTAGCCGGT
Source organism: Secale cereale (assembly GCA_902687465.1). Classification (NCBI taxonomy): domain Eukaryota; kingdom Viridiplantae; phylum Streptophyta; class Magnoliopsida; order Poales; family Poaceae; genus Secale; species Secale cereale. Next base: position 215,927,930 of record LR738715.1, read on the forward strand.
TCATACATGCTAGTAATATCCCTGACATTAGGCCCCAGAATGATTTGAACTTGTTCACATCAATCTTCCCAGTCTTGCATAATCTTCCTTCTTGTGTCTTCTCATTTTTGTAAACCGGCCCTGACGTCATCCTCGAAAATCACTTAATCTGACCGTGACATCACTTCCGCATTTAACGCACCCAGCTGTCTATCGGATTTGTTTAAAGGCCATCCTGAGAATCGAGGCGACAGAGGATCTTTATCCAATCTTCTGCCTCCTCAAATCTCGCACCTATCGTTTCAACTCTGCCCTTCTATAAATACCGCTGCCTCTATTCTTTATCTCCTTCCGTTCGTTCTTCTTCCTCCGTCGCCCGAGCTCAAGTCTCCATTGTCGTCCGTCGAGCTCAAATCTCCGCCATCGTCCGTCGAGTTCAAGTCTTCGCCGTCCGCTGCATCGACCTGAGCGTGACCAGAAAAACTCCGCCGCCGCTTCTTGCTGTTCCCGGTATGTCATCTTCCTCGCTGTAGATCCATAGCTCTAGGGTTCTTTCTCGCATCTCTGCCATTAAACCTTAGCGGTAGCTTCGTCTGTTCATCGTAGACGCCAAGTTCGCAGAAACTTCAGCCTTCAAGTCTTGCTCTTTAAACTTGCTTCTGTTCCGCCGCTGTATACTTTAGATCTCGTCCTTTAGATTCATCTGCTTTGTATAACATTCTTATAGTTCTTCCCGTAATAGTCTTGTATTTACCTTTCCTTTTCCTGGGTGCTCAGATCTGTTTTACTTTAGCTGTCTGTGAAAAACCTGTTTCTTCACCTTTGTAGATCTGTAAGATATTCTCCGGTTTAAACAGTCATATACTGCTTCTGTAAAAATTCAATAGCGAACACGACGGTTTAGCTCTTTTCTCTTTTGTTGTCATGAACCGGTAGTAATACATTTTCTTGTTTATTGCCGGGTTAGCCATGTCATTAGTCCCTTTGTCTAAACCGTTGCGTGATCTTTGCATATATCTTCCGGTTTATGCCACTGTATTCGAATAATCCGGGTTACACTTTATCCTTTCAGCACTTGTTCTTCTATTGCTATGGCCAAACAGTTTGTCTCTTGCAACTGGGTTCCTTCCATTATTACCGAAGAAGATTTAGCAAATGCTGCCGCAATTGGCACTTTAGGCCCTCAATCCTTTTTAAAATGGCGGGCTCCAGGAGATGAATGCCCTCCTACTCCCAAAGAGGGGGAAATTATTGTCTTCTTTGACCATATTGCTCGAGGCTTTACTCCTCCCGGTTCAAAGTTCTTCCGGGATGTGCTTGCCGCCTTCCAACTTCACCCTCAGGACATAGGTCCCAATTCTGTTTCCAACGTCTGTGATTTTCATGTTTTCTCAGAGGTGTACCTGCAAGAAGAACCGTTTGTCGACCTGTTCCGGGACTTCTTCCACCTGAACCGGCGTACTGAGTTCACCAGCGGACCTCATCAAGAACTGGGCGGGGTCAGTATTCAGAAAAGGAGAGACGCAGTCTTTCCTCATGCCGCACTCCACACGCACCCCAAGGAGTGGAACAAGTCTTGGTTTTACTGTATTGACACTTCACCTGAAGGGGAAAACCCACTGCCGGGTTATCGCGAGCACCGTCTTCCGGAGGACCACCCTTTGCCGCAGCGCCTCAGCTCCTCAAAGCGGCCCCGGTTTGCCTCTCAACTTGCCAGGCTAAAGGCCTTTATGGCCAACGGTTTAACCGGAGTAGATTTTACGCGCTGCTGGCTCTCTTGGAGTATCCTTCCTCTGAGCCCGCGCCCAAGCTTGATGTATAAATACTCTGGTAAACCAGATGATCCTCAACGGTTTTCCAAGGAAAAACTTTCCGAATCGGAAGTTATTGAATCAGCTAAGAAGATGCTCAATGTCTCCTTAGACGAATGCAGCCAAACCGGATTGGCTCCATACTATAAGAAAAACAAGCTGCCTCATGAAAAGGCCGTTCTTTCAATTACTTTAAAACCGTCCTTTAAAACCGTTCTTTCAATTACTTTCACATTTTGAACAGGATGATGATCCTTTTTGGAAGAGGAAACCTTAGGAAAAGGCCGGAAAACAGCCGCGCCGGAAAGCTTTCGTTATCAAGAAGAGAAAAGCGGCTGTTGCTTCCGGTTCACACGCTGAAGATGATGATCCGGACTCCGAGGTATGAATTAACCCGACTATGACTTATTTATTTTTTATCCATATTTGTATTTAACGGTAACTTTTCACATGAGTTGGCTGAAGGAGATAAATCGGCCGAAATTGAGGTAACTATCCTTTCTTCCGATTCAGAACCACTTCCACAAAAAAGTCGTCGGACAGTCCGGAAATATCAGTTTTCTCACCCTTGTGCTCAATTGGATCCCAATTTTCTTTTGAAGAAACAGCAACATGAAGCACTTTGCCGGACTACCCGCCATAGCGGTCTTGCAGTTGAATCATCTGGAATCTCTCTTACTCCAGCTCGGAGGCGTCGCTCTGAGGTTATACTCTCTCCAACCCTTCTTCATCCCAAGGGCGGGCTTATACGCAAACCGCTTAAACCGTCTGACCCTGATTATCAGGATACTCCGTTATCTTCTTCCGGCGAATCAACTGCCACACAACTTCCACCCCTGAAAACTGTCCTAGGGTAAGTCTTTTAATTTATCCGGTTTATGATTGCACTTTGCTTTACAGTTCTGACTTCTTTTTCCAATTCCTTTCAGCAAGCCTAAACCCAGCAAAAAGGCAAAAGCCAACAAACCAACTGCTGAGGCTGCTATTGATGATCTGGCGGTTGATCCGGATACAACCGTCCCTCCAGAAGGCGAGCCCACAATGCCGCTTGAAGACCCCGCTCCTGTGGATCATACCACTGTGCCTGAGAATCCCAATACTAAGGATGTTCGTGAACCGACAAGTCCTTTCCGGGCCAATTCTCCTCGGACCAATCCGGCTCCTGCCAGTCCAGTTCACACTGCGACCCCACCACCAACGACTGCTTCTCCGGAAGTCCAAGTAATCGGCACAGCTTACACCGCTCCCGCTGAGCCCACTGTCCTAGCCAAACATACGGCTAAAGCGGAGAAGTTGCATCAAGAAAAGGGCAAATGGAGTACAGAACTGTCTAGCCTTGCTGATATGAGTGCTCAGGAGCTTTATTTCGGGTACTTGAACCGTCTTCATAGCAGTCGAGATTATGAAGCGGGCTTGGTTAACCTGATGAAGGACAAGTATGAGGTAATCCTTTGCTTTTGATTTGTGCTTTTGATGTGCTTCTATATATATCATAGTAGCCCCCAAGTTCCGGTTTAGCTGCACGTAGAAGGTGAACCGGTACTTATAACTTGGACAACTGATCTTACATTAGCCCCCAAGTATCAAGTAGATAACTTGGTTATGTGCTTGAGACTTGTATGAATTTTCCTTTGATACTTCAACTATCCATTAGTCCCCAAGTGTCAAGTAAACAATTTGCTTGTGTGCTTGAGACTTGTCTTTAAATTGCTAACATTTGACACTTCAACTGCCCATTAGCCCCCAAGTGTCAAGTAGACAACTTGTTTGTGTGCTTGAGACTTGTCTGACTTTTGCTTTTATTCCACTTGATTTTCCTTGCAGGCTGATTTGAACCGGAGAGCAGAAGAAATTACTGAACTCCGGAACAGACTTGCTGAAACGGAATCTGCTGCTTCTAAGGCCAAAAAAGACTTGTCGCTGAGCTTAAAGACTGCTGAACAACTGAAGAAATTCTTTGAAGAGGAACAGACCGCCTTTGAAGTTCAGAAGAAGGACTTAGAAAAAAGGGCAAAGGACGCTGAAGAAGCCCTTAACCCGGTGACTGAAGAGTTAACCGGTTTAAAGCGGCAAATAGAACTGATGACCTCTGCTGTGTTTGGTAAGTACTTAATCTATATTCCTGTTTTCATCCTTGCAATCTTCATTCCGTTCCGGTTTAATTGTGATAATCATATGCAGGGCGCCGTGTCACCCATCTTGGGGATGACTTACGGAAAAAACTCAAGGCATCTTATACTCTGGTCGAGCAGCTGTATTCTGGCGCTCAAAGGGTCATAAGCGCAATGTCTTTCAATAAACCGGCCCCTACGACCATCCAAGGTACATTAGAGAAGCTGTCTGTCTTGCCAGTGCGCTTGGAAGAAGTTAAGAAGTCTGTTGCTCGAGCCGGTTCCCTCGTGGCGCTTACCAGAGCTAAAGCGTGGGTTCCGGACTTTGATCCCGAAGAAGCTTTGAATGGATATCCAAATACTAAATAAGACGGATCAGCTTTTACTGCAAAGGATCTCCATGCCTTGACGAAGGAGATGCGTCCTCTCGCCAGCAAACTTGCGGCCGAATATGATTTATCCAGGTATCATCTGGGGTATGATTTACAGAACGAGCGGGTGGAGCGGCCGGTTTATGATACCGTCAATCTAATCCCACCAGTACGCCCTCATACCTTCGCCCCAGATATCGATCCGTCTGAACTCATCAATGAAGAGATGTACTTTCGTGCCTTAACGAAAATCGATTGGTGCGTCCCTGACTTCCAGCCGCTTCAAGAAGAGGAGGAGACTCCGGACCAAGTTGATACCCAGCCGTCGCAGCAGGAGGAAGCATAGTTCATAATACATCTTTGTAGTTGCAATCTCACATTGCTGAACAATCTTTAATCCGTTCAGGCTTGCTATGCCTTGTAATAGGATAGCTGAAAAGAATGTCCGCTTTGATCCGGATGCTCCAACTTCTTGTTTTAACGTTGCCAATTTAAATTTGGTCTGATGTGGCTTATCCTGCATATCATCTGTCCCTGCATAGATAATACTGAAAATATGTCCTAGCGGTTTTACCGCTGGACCAATTAAATTGCTCTCATAAAATATATCAAACAAGTGTTTTGTTTGTATCAAAAATAACTTTATACCTGCCATCAAGCATACTTGATATTTTTAATCCGGTAGAATTTAAAATTGCTGAAAGAACTTTTGATAGACCCAATAATAATCCCGGGTTTGATAAAAAACGCCGGTTTAGATCACGCTGGAACTTTGTTCAGACATTTGTAGATATACTTGGCTTTTGCCTAATGACTGATCCGGATTATAATGAACATCGGTTAACTCTTGCTGGTGTTTTATAACCCAGACTTTTTAAGATATATGGTCAACTCTGGAGTTGTCCCATTCCGGATTAAAGAACCATAAAAACATAAACACCAGAAATGCAAGTTTTGCAAATAAAACCATGTAGTCAAGGCTTTTTACGAGCTGCCAGGCTCAAAGCAAGGTTCAGCCAATCAATGGAATGGGCTTACCATCCAGAGGGCCGGTCGATGGATGCGGGTACCATCCATAGGAACCGGATATGACCAACAGGGGTTAAGCTAGAATTCGGGTACAATCCTGCCCCCCGCTGGCCATATAAAACTTTAGCCAATCACTGGATGCGGGTACCATCCAGAGGGCCTCTATGGTTCCCCTAGAACCATAGGAAGAACTTTAGCCAATCACTGGATGGTTGTCACCATCCAGAGGGCCTCCATGGTTCCCGTAGAACCATAGGAAAAACTTTAGCCAATCACTGGATGGTTGTCACCATCCAGAGGGCCTCCATGGTTCCCGTAGAACCATAGGAAAAACTTTAGCCAATCACTGGATGGTTGTCACCATCCAGAGGGCCTCCATCGTTCGAATACGACCATATGTTTGAATAGGAAGTCCTTCAGTGAGTTATTGCTCCAGAATACATATGCCCTGCACAATTATTTTAAACCAATCGAAGTGTTTGACACATGAGATATGATAAGAAATGTATGGTTGTCACCATAAGATAATTATATTGGAGAAAAAGGCTGAGCCCCCGGTTTACCGAGGGTGCCGGTTTATTCATTAATCATAATATATACATAGGATACAGTAAAGCTCATGGCTTAAGTGTAATAGGGCCGCAAGAGGGCGATGTTCCATGGCCTCTTTGTCTCTTCTTCCGATGTCCGTGAGTCCTTGTGTTCTCGAACGTCCACCAGGTAGTATGAACCGTTGTGCAGATTCTTGCTGACCACAAAGGGCCCTTCCCAAGGTGGGGATAGCTTGTGCATATCTGTTGGATCTTGGATGAGCCAGAGCACCAAATCTCCCTCCTGGAACGTCCTGGTCTTGACCCGGCGGCTGTGATACCTGCATAAGTCTTGTTGATATATCGCAGACCGTGCCGTTGCTATATCACGCTCTTCATCCAACCGGTCCAAGCTGTCTTGTCTCGCCTGCTCGTTGGCCGCTTCAACATAGGCCGTCACCCTTGGTGAATCATGACGGATATCACTTGGAAGAACCGCTTCAGCACCATATACCATGAAGAAAGGTGTATAACATGTGGACCGGTTTGGCGTAGTATTGATACTCCAAAGGACAGAAGGTAACTCCTCAATCCAGCACCCAGGAGTTCTTTGTAAGGGGGTCATAAGCCGAGGCTTGATACCTCGCAAAATCTCCTGATTTGCTCTTTCAGCTTGACCATTGGATTGAGGGTGCGCTATGGAAGATACATCCAGGCGAATATGCTTTCGTTGACAAAACTCTTCCATCGCACCCTTAGATAAATTGGTGCCATTGTCTGTGATGATGCTGTGTGGAAAGCCAAACCGGAAAATTACCTTTTTAATGAATTTAACTGCTGTTGCCGCATCACACTTGCTCACAGGCTCTGCCTCAATCCACTTTGTAAACTTATCCACCGCCACCAGTAGATGAGTTTTCTGATCTTGGGATCGTTTGAAGGGCTCAACCATATCAAGCCCCCAAGTCGCAAACGGCCAAGTTATGGGTATCATCCGAAGCTCCTGCGCCGGAACAAGAGCGCGTCGTGAGAACTTCTGACAAGCATCACACTTCCGGACTAGATCCGCCGCATCGGCATGAGCTGTCAACCAATAGAACCCATGTCGAAAAGCTTTAGCCACCAAAGATTTTGATCCGGCATGATGACCACAATCCCCTTCATGAATCTCACGAAGGATCTCACAACCCTCCTCAGCTGATACACACCGCTGAAATGCTCCAGAAACACTGCGATGATGAAGTTCCCCGTTTGCAATTGTCATGGACTTAGAACGCCGGACTATCTGTCATGCCTCGATCTCGACGTCCGGTAGCTCTCCCCGGTTTAGATACGCCAAATAAGGTAACGTCCAGTCCGGAATAACATGAAGTGCTGCAACTAGCTGTGCCTCCGGATCAGGAACAGCCAAGTCTTCCTTCGACGGTACTTGAACTGATGGACTGTGCAGCTCATCCAAAAAAGTATTCGGCGGCACCGGTTTACGCCGTGAACCCAACCGGCTTAAAGCATCGGCCGCTTCATTCTTTCGCCGGTCTATGTGGTCCACCTGATACCCTTTGAAATATCCTGCAACTGCTTCCACTTCTCGTGTGTAAGCTGCCATGAGAGGATCTCTCGAATCCCACTTGCCTGATACTTGTTGTGCCACCAAATCTGAGTCACCGAAACACTTAACCCGGCTCAAGTTCATCTCCTTGGCCATCCGCAAGCCATGAAGCAATGCTTCATACTCTGCTGCATTATTAGTACAAGGAAACAATAAACGGAGGACATAGCAAAACTTGTCTCCTCGCGGGGAAGTTAAAACAACTCCAGCCCCCGAGCCTTCTAACTGTCTTGAACCGTCAAAGTGAATCGTCCAGTATGTAAGATCCGGCTTCTCCTCTGGTGTTTGCAGTTCTGTCCAATCATTGATGAAATCCACCAATGCTTGAGATTTGATAGCGGTGCGTGGCACATATTTCAACTCGTGTGGGCTGAGCTCAATTGCCCACTTCGCCACTCTGCCCGTAGCTTCCCTGTTCTGGATTATATCTCCCAATGGCGCTGAACTAACAACAGTTATCGGATGGCCTTGGAAATAATGCTTCAACTTCCGGTTTGCCATGAACACACCATATACCAGTTTCTGCCAATGCGGGTACCTCCGTTTAGACTCAATGAGTACTTCACTGACGTAATAGACTGGACGCTGAACCGGATATTCCTTCCCTGCTTCCTTGCGTTCGACCATGATTGCCACACTAACTGCCCATGCGTTGGCGGCGACATATAACAACAAAGGTTCATTATCAACGGGGGCAGCCAGGACTGGTGGCCTTGCCAGCTGTCACTTCAAATCCTCAAACTCAGTATTTGCCTCATCACTCCATATAAACCGACCCGTCTTTCTCAGCATCTGATAAAGCGGAATCGCCTTCTCCCCTAAACGGCTAATGAACCGGCTCAATGCTGTGATCCGGCCAGCAATGCGCTGGACATCATTAATGCAAGCCGGTTTAGTCAAAGATGTGATTGCCTTGATCTTCTCTGGATTAGTTTCTATTCCTCTGTTTGATACCAAAAACCCAAGGAGCTTGCCTGCCGGAACACCAAAAGCACACTTCTCCGGATTAAGCATCATCTTATATGTCCGAAGATTGTCAAAGGTCTCCTTGAGGTCCTCTATCAGCGTCTCCTCCTTTCTTGACTTCACCACAATATCATCCACATAAGCATGAACATTTCTCCCTATCTGCCCCTTAAGGCAGTTCTGTACGCAACGCTGATAAGTTGCTTGGGCACTCTTAAGCCCAAAAGGCATAGATACATAGCAAAAAGCACCAAAAGGAGTTACGAAAGCTGTCTTCTCCTGGTCTTTAACTGCCATCTTGATCTGGTGATATCCTGAGTATGCATCCAAAAAACTTAGCCGCTCACATCCCGCTGTAGCATCGATGATCTGATCAATGCGAGGGAGAGCAAAAGGATCGGTTGGACAAGCTTTGTTGAGGTCTGTGCAGTCCACACACATTCTCCACTTTCCATTCTTCTTTAACACCAGTACCGGATTAGCCAACCATTCCGGATGAAAAACTTCAACTATGAACCCTGCAGCCAAAAGCCTGGCCACCTCTTCTCCTATAGCCTTGCGCCTTTCTTCGTTAAAGCGGCGCATATACTGTTTAACCGATTTAAACTTCGGATCAATATTAAGGCTGTGCTCAGCGAGTTCCCTCGGTATACCTGGCATGTCAGAAGGTTTCCATGCAAAGATATCCCGGTTCTCACGGATGAACTCATGAGCGCGCTTTCCTATTTGGGATCAAGGTTAGCGCTGATAGTGAACTGCTTGGATGAATCGCCCGGCACAAAATCAACTTGCTTGGTCTCCTCCGCCGATTTAAATTTCAATGCCGGATCATGCTCCGTAGTCGGTTTCTTCAACGGGGTCATATCTGCCGGATCAACATTATCCTTATAAAACTTAAACTCCTCGGTAGCACACACTGCCTCCGCGTAAGCAGCGTCTCCCACTTCACACTCCAACGCAATCTTGCGACTTCCATGAACCGTGATTGTGCCTTTGTGACCCGGCATCTTGAGCTGCAGGTAAACATAACACAGCCTGGCCATAAACTTGGCATAAACCGTCCTCCCGAACAGAGCATGATAAGGGCTCCGGATCTTAACGACTTCAAAAGTTATCATCTCTGACCTGGAATCCTGTTCATCTCCAAAGGTAACTTCTAGGTCAATTTTCCCAACTGGGTAAGCTGACTTACCTGGCACTACCCCATGAAACACTGTGTTTGATTGCCTTAATTTTTTATCCGTCAACCCCATGCGGCGGAAGGTCTCATAATACAAGATATTGATGCTGCTGCCGCCGTCCATGATAACTTTAGTGAACTTGTAGCCACCCACCTGTGGTGCTACTACCAAGGCTAAGTGGCCCGGATTATCAACTCGCATCGGGTGGTCTTCCCTGCTCCATACGATGGGCTGCTCTGACCAACGTAAGAATTGCGGCGTCGCCGGTTCAACCGCGTGGACCGCCCGCTTCAAAACTTTTTGATCCCGTTTACACAAACTCGTGGTAAACACATGATACTGCCCACTACTCAACTCCTTCGGATTACTCTGATATCCGGATTGCTGCTGTTATTGCTGACGCTGCTGATTTCCTTGGTTACTGGGATTACCTTGACCCTGCTGCTGGTTGCCTTGGTTATTGTAACCACCTTGACCATGCAGCTGATTGCCCTGGTTATTATAACCACCTTGACCATATCGATTATTGATCCGGTTATGATAACCAAGGTTGTTGCCACGATATCCTGACCCGGAGCCGTTCCCCTGGTGACCCGGACCGTAGAACCCCGGGCCTGAACCGCCGTTTGGAGGCCTGTTATTAGAGTTGAAGCGGCTCATTACGGCTTCCATCAAGGGCCTGCATTCTCCTATAGTGTGTTTTGCTGGCCGTTCCCTTGTGCTATGCTTCAGACAAGGCTGACTTAACTCCTAGTCCCAACTAACATCCCCTCCGCCGGTTTGTGGAGGTGGTTTGCCCCTATTGCGCTGAAAACCCCCTTGAACTTGGGTATTGGCCACAAAATCAGAGCCACCCTCTGCCTTTCGCTTGCCTAAGAAACTGGTACCAGCTGGATTAATCTGTGCCGGTTTACCAGGCTTATTGACCTTTCCAGCCTTGTCTCCCTCTGCTTCCGGATACTTATTGTTGTCGGAGTCCCCGTACTTCACCAGAGCGCTCATGAGAGTTCCCATATCATTGCAATCCCGTTTAAGCCGTCCTAGTTTTAACTTTAGAGACTCAAACCGGCAATTGTTTTCCAAGGTCACTATTGTCGTACTGGGATTGATACCATTCGAAGAATGCAAGATCTCTGATACTCGCCGCACCCATGCACTTGTAGATTCCTGTTCTCCTTGCACACAGGCTGCTAGATCCACTATTGACATCGGCTTCTTGCACGTATCTTTGAAATTTTTGATAAATTGGCGATGTAGCTCTCCTCATGATCCGATGGAATTAGGGGGTAAACCCTTTAGCCAGGTCCGGGCTGTACCTTCAAGCATCATAGTAAAGTACTTTGCACAAGCCGCTTCATCTACATCCAGCATCTCCATGGCCATCTCGTAACTCTCAACCCAAGCTTCTGGAGCCAAGTCTGCTGTGTAATTAGGCACTTTACACGGACCTTTGAAATCCTTGGGCAGCTTCACGCTCCGTAAAGCGGGGATAAGACAGTGCACCCCAAAGGAACTCGTTGTAACTCCTGTTTCTGCTGTGGTTGTGTGAACCGGCGTTGTTTGACGGACCTCTTCCTGGGCCACCGATCTAACCCGATTTGCATCCTGAGCTTGTGCGTCCACGCCTGCCGGATTATTTTGTCTGTGACGGTGTCGCCTGCGTTCACTGCTAGACACTTCTGGTTCCTCCCAATGCCTAGTGTAACTCCGGCTGGGGCGTGGTGTTGAATGGAGCCTCTCACGGCTATGAGAATATGCTTGCTGTTGTATTAACGCCGTATTAAGTAGATCCTTAACCCTGCGTGCCTCCAACGCCACAGGCGATGTCCCCTCAATGGGTAAAGAGGCCAAGCATGAAGCAGCAGCAACGATGTTGTCCAAGGGATTTGAATAATGACCCGGAGGGGTCGGAACGTGAGGCGTAGACGTGACCCGCCGATCTTGCTCCGCAGCAGGTTGCTGAACCGGCTCATCCCTTGCTGGGGGCGCCCTCCGGTTTAGAGCCGGATCATTGCTGGTCCCCGCCCCGGGTGTCCTGAAAAGATCCGTCGCCTCGTAAACCGACGGTAGACGAGATTGGTATTTCCGACTCCTTACTCCCTGTGCAGAGGCCTGCTCCATCCTTAGATGAAAAGCCTGATCATTCAACTCTGCCTGCCTTATTGCTATCATAGCCTTCTCTGTTTTCAGATCTTCTCTCGCTTGATCAATCCGGCCTTTTAGCTGAAGGAGCTCTGCATCATGTTGCGCCTTGTTTGCTGGAGCTACCTCTGCCATGGCTCGGGCTGTGAACTCCTCGACTAAGGTGGATAGAACGTTAGTGGGTGAGAGGGCCTGGCCACTCCCCCCTACACCAGCTTCTGCTGTCGCCCCGATCACCGTAGACTGTGGCGTAGGTTGTGAACCGGCCATAAAGACAGCCACCCGGTTTGGCGGGTCGACGGGGCCCGGAATACTGTCTCCGTTGGACTCACCCTCAGACCGGCCGTCACGCAACTGATACAAAGATTCAGTCTCTCTAGATGAAGATTCATCGTCGGAATAGATAATTGTCTCGCCACCGGACTCTGATCCGTCCTTGGCTTGGACCCCGTGAACTGCTCCAACGAAAACGTGCTTCATGGCGGGCTGAATCCGGGCCGATCTCGCACGCTGAGCCGGCTCGACGATGTTGGGGAAGATGTCCGGCTCAGGTCTCGGTTCGCCGATCTTGCCAATGAAGATGTGGATGCCGCTGAAGGGAACCCGGTACCCGTATTCGATCAAATCGGCTTCCGGTCCCCAGCCCGCGTCGTTAATGTAGATCCGGCCGTGGCGACTCTTGGTCATCCGGCCGACCACGTAACCCTTGAGCCCTTCAAAGCTGCCCTTCAAGAACTCGAAACCATCATGCGCAGGCCCCACGGTGGGCGCCAACTGTCGTGGAATTAACACGGCAGATGTCCGGTTTAACGGACTTAGTGATGGAACCATCGCACAGGTTAGCTTGAAGGGGTTAAAAGCACACAAAGGACACAGAGGATTTATACTAGTTCGGCCCCTTCGATGAAGGTAAAAGCCTACGTCTAGTTTGGTTTGGTATTGCTTGGGAGTCGATGAACAGGGAGCGGATCGCTTGCATGTGTCTCGACGGGTTGTTTCTTGCTTGTCCTTGAACCGTCGCCGGGTCGTCCCTTTATATAGAGGCGACGCCCGGTCCGGTTTACAGAGTCCCGAGGCCGGCTCATACTCGTGTCCGCCTCGGTCTCTGCTCTTTCTTCCTTATCTCTCAAGTTACATGATCAGGCGGTTTACAAACCGTAATTCTTTACATGGGCCCTAAGATCTCATGGGCCGTATCCTTTACTAAATATTACAATGATACAAATATATTACAGTAATCCGGTTTACACTAGCCGGTTCATACCTGCTAGTAATATCCGTGACAAGCGCCTCATGGACCTTTTGAGGTTCAACACAAGAGACAAAACCTTGATGAGCACAATAGTTTGCTAATTGTCTACGAGTGCTTACCCCCCCTTTGTGATGCTTCCAAGGATGTTTTCCATATGATGCTCTCGAGAGGCGAGCCTGGAAGCAACTTTGGCTGCACGACGCTCCAATTGTTCTTCAAGAGATAATTGAGGAGCTATGAGTTGATCATCTTGAGCATCGTCATGAGCTTGATCTTGATCTTGAGCTTGCTCTTGATCTTGAACATGCTCGAAAGAGGGAACTTGGCCTTGTGTGTCACTTGGTGGATCACCACCATCTTGTGGTTGATCTTGCACTTTGCCTTGTTCATCTGATTGAGGGCCTTTACTTTGTTCTTTGGAAGCGTGCGGGTCTTGGGTTGGTGATGGTTCCACTTGAGTGGAACATTGTCCTTCTCCTTCGGCCACAAGGGGTTCCTCAATGGGTAGGATATAACCGACACCCATTCTTCTTATGGCTTGGGGAGGAATTTCATCACCTACATCACAAGTACCACTTTGCTCCACTTGGGAGCCGTTATTCTCATCAAACTCTACGTTACATGTCTCCTCAATGAGTCTATTGGACTTGTTGAGGACACGGTAAGCATGAGAGTTTGTAGCATAACCAACAAATATGCCCTCATGAGCTCTAGCTTCAAATTTAGACAAACAAGCACCTTTCTTGAGGATGGAACACTTACAACCGAACACCCGGAGGTACTTGAGATTGGGCTTGTTACCGGTAAGTATTTCATATGGAGTCTTGTTCAAGCCTTTGCGGAGATAGAGCCAATTGGATGCATGACAAGCGGTGTTGATGTCTTCGGCCCAAAAGTTGTACGGAGACTTGAACTCCGCCATCATGGTTCTAGCAGCGTCCATCAAGGTCCGATTCTTCCTCTCCGCTACACCATTTTGTTGGGGGGTATAGGGTGCTACATATTGATGTTTGATCCCCTCATCATAAGAAACTCATCCAAGGTGTAGTTCTTGAACTCGGAGCCGTTGTCACTTCGAATCATCAAGATCTTTGCATCATGTTGACGTTGAGCTTCATTTGCAAAGTTGATGACAGTTTGTTGGGTCTCGCTCTTCTTCTTGAAGAAGTATACCCAAGTGTATCTTGAATAATCATCTACAATCACCAAGCAATACTTTCTACCCCCAAGACTATCAAAGGATGGAGGCCCAAAGAAATCCATGTGAAGGAGCTCTAAAGGTCTTTTTGAGTAGATGATAGTCGTGGGAGGGTGAGCCTTCTCATGTAACTTTCCTTCAATGCAGGCACTGCAAGCACGATCTTTGGCGAAGCTAACATTTGTTAGTCCAAGGACGTGGTCCCCCTTGAGGAGACTTTGCAAAGATCTCATATTGACATGGGCTAGCCGGCGATGCCAAAGCCAACCCACATCAACTTTAGCCATTAGGCAAGTCGCGGTCTTAGTGGGTTGCTCCGAGAAGTTAACCACATAAAGACTGTTCTCGACATGTCCAACATTGGCTACTTTAAGAGTCTTGCTCTATAAGAGGGCCACAGTGTCAATATCAAAGAAAGTGGCAAAGCCCATGAGTGCAAGTTGACGAACGGAAAGTAAACTGTATGCAAGGGACTCAACAAGCATGACTTTCTCGATCGTTAGATCATGAGAAACAACAACCTTGCCAAGCCTCAATACCTTAGAAGATGAAGCATCACCCCATTCGATGTTGGTGGCCATAGGTAAACCTTGGTGCACGTCCCCCACCAAGTCTTTGCTTCCGGTCATATGATTTGTAGCTCCACTGTCGAGCAACCATGATCCCCCACCGGAAGCAAACTCCTACACAATGTCAATGCTTGGATTTAGGTACCCATTTTGTAATGGGCCCTTTAAGGTTAGTAACAAGGGTCTTAGGAACCCAAATAGACCATTCAATGTGCTCATAAAAGGAACCAACAAATTTAGCAAAAACATGTCCATCACTAGCACGGCAAAGAACATAAGAAGGGTTAAAGTCGCTGGCTTTGGTGGATGGCGTGGCAGTGTTCTTTTTGACAACACCATTCTCCACAATGTTCTTCTTCTTAGGAGCACCCTCTCCTTCTTTTACAAAGGTTTGCTTGAGAGGAAGAGGTTGTTTGGTCTTGTCATTCTTCTTCTTCTTGGGCTTGGGAGCAAACCCAATTCCTTCTTTCACCACAACTTCCTTTTGATTGCTCAAAAGCTCGTTGAGGTTCTTCTCACCTTGTATACACGACATGAGGCCTTTCTCAAGTTGCTTCTTCAACTTGGAATTCTCTTCAACAAGACGCACATGCTCGTAACATGGGTTAGTATCATTTGCATTATCAATTAAAACCATGCGAGGAAAGGTAGCTTTCTTCTTGGTTAGCGAAACTTGAAGTTGATCATGAGACTCTTTGAGGTTAGTATGTACACTCTTCAAGACCTTCTGAGCCTTGTCAAGTGTAACAAACTCCTCCTTGAGTCTAGCATGGTCAACCACAAGCTTTGTCTTCTCGGATTTGAGCACACGAGAGACAACTATAGCATGATCAAAATCTTTTCTAAGTTTAGCATGATCATCATTGTGTGACTCCTCAAGAGCCAAACGATGACCACGCTCTTCCCCAAGAGCATTCGAGAGATCCGAGATCTCATCAGCATAGTCTCGACTATGCCACTCCATTTTAGAAATGGTCTCCTTGTGAGCCTCAATCATGTCATTGGCTTCACCGAGTTGTTCCAAGAGAGCAACGAAGTGCTTCTTGGGTTTGCCCTTGAGTTTACTCATAAACAACTCAAATTCATTTTCCTCCTCCTCCGCCCCCTCACTCTCATCAATACAATCCGTCAATGAAGGATTAGAGGAGAGGGTAGAATTGATGTTGGGGGTTACCTTGTTGGTGGCCTTAGCCATGAGGCACTTGGCGATGATGTTTTCATTTGGTGAGTCAAAGAGGGATGATCGTGGAGTTGTTGCGATAGAAATGGAAGCCATAGTGACCATCTCATCATCTTCTTCCTCATCATCATCCTCAACATATTCTTCTTGGGCCACCAAACCTCTCGAAGGAGTCTTCTTGTTGAGGTTGTTGGTGTTAGGATAGGATTTGGCCTTGTCCTTTCGAATAAGCTTGCCCCCATTGTCTTCTCTTTTGTCATATGGACAATCCACAACAAAGTGACTCACACTGCCACAATTGTAGCACGTCCTCATTCGTTGCTTGCCCTTGAGGCCACTTGAGTTGTTCTTGTTGAAGTTTGGCCTAGAGTTCTTCTTGTTGCCCCAAAATTGCCTAGACGCTAGAGCCATATGCTCATGGTAAGCATATTTTGTGTCCTCGGGGAAACACTCATCTTCATCCCCTTCATCCTCATCTTCGACTCAAGCCTTGGCCTCCAGAGCAAGGTTAGGCTTCTTTGATTGTTGAGCTCGCAACACCGCGTTGTCGGTGGTCTTATCCAAGATCCTCATAGCAACGAACTCATCCAACACTTCCCTTGAGGATGAGGTGTGGAAGTACAGTCGTTGGCGGATGACGGAGGACATGGCCTTGTGATAAGGCATCATGGCCTTGAGAAACTTGCGCTTGATCCAGTTGTCATCCGTGTCCTTGCTCCCATGATCTCGAAGTGAAACTGCAAGAGTGGTTATCTCCGATAAAGTTCACGGGGATCTTCATCTTCGATCATGGCAAACTCATCGGCTTCATCTTGCACAACTTCATAGTTAGAGCGTTGAATGCTTGCGCTTCCCCTATACATGGAGCCAACATGCTCCCATGCTTCCTTGCCCACAATGAAGGGTCGAAGATGGGCAATGTCTTCTGGAGGAATAGCTTCTTGAAGTATGCAAAGAACAGACTCGTTCAATTGATGATCCACAACTTCTCTTGGAGTTAAGTTGTAGGGATCATGCGGGTAGAAACCTTGCTCAATAATTCTCCAAAGATTAGTAGAACAATGATTTAAATGACGTATAAAACGAAACGTCCAAGTAGCAAAATCATAATTTTTAATAAACTTAGGTGGAGGACCAACTGAATTTAAATGTGGAGTAGGAATGGGTCCTCCATAATGAGTAGGAGGCGCGGAGTGGGCAAAAATCCCACTTCCATTTTTAGTCACCGGGACTTTCCCACTACTAGCCTCTCCCTTGTTAGGAATAGTATCCAACACATTGGTAGCGGGACGAACCACTTCCAACGGTGTGGTGGATAGTTTAAATCCCTCAAGAAAATCTTTGAACATGCCTTTGACCTCGGTTGTCAATGAGTCTTTCAATGTGTTCAAAGCCACATTGAACTCCTCACGAGAGACCGAGGTTCCCCCATCCGGCATAGGCAAGGGCGGAGTTCCACCGGAGTGTTCCTCCGTCTCGACTATGTTGTCAGCCATACTCTTTGGACAGTAAAGTCCTTAATAAAGAGACGAGGCTCCGATACCAATTGAAAGGATCAATATGGTTGACTAAAGGGGGGTGATACGTCCCAAACGTATCCATAATTTTTGCTTGTGCCATGCTTGTTTTGCATCATTGTCTCATGTTTCTATCAAAGTTTTCTATCTTTTAAAGTATTTATTGGACTAACTTACTAATGGTTGCAAAAGTGCACAATGTTCTTGTTTTACACTTTATTGTGTAGGAATTACTTGGAAATTGACAAAAACGCAAAAGGAGTAGTATTGAAGTAGGACTCTGACTTTCCTGAAATCTGTCTGAGAACGTTTTTAGAAGATGGTCATGTTCCGGCCCGAAGACGACGTCAAACGGAAAAAGCCTAGTTGCGAAAGTTGTGGGGAATTTCGAGAGGATGCTTCTGGATATAAAATTCGTCCAAATCGGAGTCCGGACGGCCGAGAAAAGCCCATTTTACTGAAGCCCAAAATCTGATGACGGGAATCCGAGAGTCTATATAAAGAGAGGAAACCTAAGTCACCAAGGGCCACGAATTTTCCTCCTCCCAAGCCGCCGTCTTGGAGGGGAGGACCAGCACCATTACAGCACCATCCACAAGGAAGAAGGGGGGCCAAGGAGCCGCCGCCCCGAGGGCCGCCGCCGCCCCGGAGGGCTGCCGCCGCCGACACGGCTGCCGCCGGCCGCCTCCTCCTCTCCGGGCTGCACCTCTCCATCAACACCACCATCAATCTCTTGCTCACCATGGCCATGTGTGAGTAGTCTTCTCCGGGGCTGAGGGCTTGTACGTGTAGCTATGTGGTTATCTCTCTCTCCCATGATGTGATCTTCGTTGTGATCATAGGCTATGTTAATCTAGGGTGATCCCATGATATTTCCCCTTCCTCTATGTATTGAATTGATGTACTCACTTGTCTTTATCTAGTATAATCCCCGAGACCAAGGTGACAGCGGTCTATTGGACATGGATTAGAAGAATACTTTCATGAGTGATTTCCTCTTTTGTGTGTTGATTGAAGATTGAGAGTCTCTTGGTGCTTGTCTTTGACTATCCTGGAGATATGTTGTGGTGATTGTGGTACTCTCTTTGGATGGCCGCGGTGACATTGGGAAATTCATAGATTGAGAATTACGAACTTTGAGGTGTGCTTTTGTAGACCTACATAATTCTCGTCCTCTCTTGACCACAAAGGAATGACCTCCGAGTGCGTCTCCATTGCATGTTTTATGGGAAATATCATGTGATAGACTATGTCAATGTTGTTGGGAGTTGCCACTAGTGAAAGTATGAAGCATAGGCCTTGTTTCCACCATTGCAATACCATTTGTGCTCACGTTTACCACTTGTTTGCTTGCTGCACTTTTTATTACAGATTTATATTAGTTTGCTTTGCCACTCCTATCATCCATATTTTACCATCTCTTCGCCGAACTAGTGCACCTATACATCTGACAAGTGTATTAGGTGTGTTGGGGACACAAAAGACTTCTTGTATCTTGATTGCAGGGTTGCTTGAAAGGGGTACGTTCAACCTCCACTTCCCTGAGTTCGATAAACCTTGGGTTACTCACTTAAGGGAAATTTGCTGCTGTCCTACAAATCTCTGCTTTTGGAGGCCCAACACTGTCTATAGGAATAGAAGCGTGTAGTAGACATCAAGCTATTTTTGGCGCCGTTGCCGGGGAAGTGAGGTAAGTGAAGGTACCTTCTCTAGATCTTGTAATTAAATCTTTTGTTTCTTGTTTTTATTTTCACTAGTTAGGCTTAATGGAAAAAAAAAATTAGAGAGCTTTACAAGCTCTACCTTGCATTAGGACATGAAGTGTTTGAAGAGAAAATTAAAAAACCTATGGAACTTTGTTATTTGCATAACAATCATGATGGTGGTGATGTTATTAGTATGCTTTCTTTGAATATCAATATTGCTAATGACATGGAAAGATCTAAACTTGGGGAGGTCGGTTTTGATGAACATGATATTTTTAGTTCCCCAACTTTTGAGGAGAAAATTTACGTTGATGATACTATGCCTCCTATATATGATGATTACAATGATGAATATGATATTTTCAGTCCACCTACTATTGACGATAAAATTTATTATGATTATGATATGCCTCCTAAATATGATGATTACCATGATGGTTATGATTGCTTTACTCTCACTATTCCTAATAAGAAAGATTTTGCTCATATGAAGAATAATGATACTTTTATGCTTTTGGATCGTGGAAATAATGCCTTATGTGATAGATATATTGTTGAGTTCATCCATGATGCCACTGAAATTTATAATGAGAGAGGGAGACATGGTTCTAAATATCTTAATAATAAGAAGTTTCCTCTCTTTATGGTGAATATTTTGAAGTTATGCTTGTTTTGCCTTCCTATGCTAGTTGCTTTATGCTTCAATAATTTGTTTTCTTACAAGATTCCTATGCATAGGAAGCATGTTAGCTTAAATGTGTTTGGTATTTGCTTCTTGATGCTCTCTTTTGTTCTTCAACTCTTATTCCTATGAGAGCATCATTAAAGTCTTAAGCCTATCTTTATGGCTATAAAGAAAGAGCTCTAGGGAGACAACCCTTGTTATCTTTGCTTTCAGTTTGTTCTTTTAGTTTTTAGTGGTCTTGATGTTTGTTACTACTGCAGCAACATCATTGTATCTTTTCTTTTCAGCTTTGTGCCAAGTTTAGCCTCCGATTGCAAGAAAGTTCAAAAGTTGTGACGTGCTGTCCAGAAAACAGATTCTGTCCTTGAACAGAAAAATTCGAATAAAATCACCAGATCATCTTTTTGATCTGAATTTTTTTGACAGCGTGCTCTATACAATTGGCTTTCGGGCGTCTATTCTGAGTTTTTTGATTTGAGTTGCAGAAGTGCCCCGAAAAAATTATTTACTACCTGCTGGTCTGTTTTCACAGATTCTGTCCTGTTTTGCCTTTTCTTCGTTTTGCAAACCTTGAGCTTGCTTTTTCTTTGCAAAAACCTTTTGGCATTCTTGGGAAACAGTAGCTCTTCAAGATTACCTTTATTTCCAGCAGGGAAAAGTTATTTTATTGTGGGTACTAACCTCGCTAATCAGATTATGATGAGTTATGTATGAAGGGAGTTTTCAAGTGTGCGAGGGAAGATGATAAAAGAAGATTCAGGAGTGTCAAACGCTCAAGCTTGGGGATGCCCCCATGCACCCCCAAGAAATATTCAAGAAGACTCAAGCGTCTAAGCTTGGGGATGCCCCCATGCATCCCCTTCTCCATCAACAATTATCAGTTCGTCTTTCGTTCCACTATAATTATCACTTCATGTGTTATGTGCTATGCTTGGAGCGTCTTGCTCTTAGTTTCCTTTTTAGTTTTCTTTAGCTTTGCTTGCTGGTCATAAATAAGTTGCATCTGATCATTCTTGTTTGAGAGAGAGACACGCTCCGCTTTTTCATGAAACACTCATGTTCTTCACTTATATCTTTTTGAGTGTTTTAGCTACCTTGTTATATGCTTCTAGCTCTTATTTTTCTTTCATATCATGTTCAGAGCTATTAGTTCTTTTATAGAAAGTACTCTCTTGCTTCACTTATATCTATTTGGAGAGTTGATTGGTTTGAATTGCTAAATAATATGTTGGATCTGAAAAATGCCAAGTGTGGCCGTGGTGCAAAGAATAAAAAGCTTGCATAGTTTTGAAGATCATTGAGTAACTTGATCCCTATCAATTGTTTTGAGAAATTAAGTAGTTATGCCTAAACATGTAGATCATTTAATAAAGTCTTATTAGTGAAGGAATACCTTGGAAGTTTGCAATTGTTTAGTTTTTCACCATTGGTAGTTTTAAAGTTCTTGTTCTCCTTTTTAGAAGTAAGATGGTTGACAAGGAAGACAGTGTAGAAGTCTTATAATTATGCTGAAAGGATGTTATAATTCTCTTGTACCGGTTAACATGTGCTTGCTAAAAACTTGCTAAACCAAAAACTCTGTACTGAGCGGGAATGCTGCTCGTGCATCCAAATTCCATAGCCAAAATTCTGCCATATGTGTCCACCATACCTACCTATGCATGGTATTTAATAGCCATTCCAAGTAAATTGCTCATGTGCTACCTTTAAAACCTTCAAAATTTATCCTTATTTGTGTCTCTGTTTTAGCTCATGAGGAAGTGGTAGATAGTTCATTATTACTTGTGTTGGACAGAACGACCCGTGACATGCATGAATAATGTGCATGTCCTTAATTTTGCAAAAAGAGCTGGCAAAAGGGTATGCCCATCCCACTTTACATGCCATCAATATCAATATCAAAAACCTCCTTCACACATCGTACCTGAGAAATCAGACAAACTTTGGCTAGTGATAAACAAAGGAGAAAGGGAAGTGTTATCATTCCTCTATGGGAGCCGCTCTTAAGTTCTGTTTGGCATGAGTAGTAGTGCATTGTTTATTACCATTCGTTGACATAAGCATACATCTCTCAAAATTGCTTTTATATCTCTATGTTTTCAAAAATAAAAAGCTCTAGCACATGAGTAATCCCTGCTTCCCTCTGCGAAGGGCCTATCTTTTACTTTTAAATGTTGAGTCAGTTTTCCTATGTTCTAATCTTCTTCCTCCACCATAAGCAAGCATCTAGTGTTAACCCTGGGTTCAAGTTGATTATGTTCAAAATTTCTGCTTAGTTATATATAATCCTTGTGCATTGAACTTATCCATGAGATAAAATATTGAAAAGTGGAAAGCATTGCTGAAACTTTATCTTCCTTTTGTGTTAACTAGAATGCTTATGATGAGAGAACTCCTTTGGGGCTAACAGTTGTGCTTAAATTTATAGTTTCATGTCTTCAATTGTACTATTCATGAAAAGAATTTACTTAGATGATCACTTGGTTATTCATTGTTTACTTGCTTTCAACTATAGACAATTGTTTTGGTTCACTTTATTTCAGTTCATGTGCTTTACTATATTACTTGATCAAGATTGTGTTAGTAGCATGTCACCTCAAAAATAATCTATGTTATCATTCTACCTACTCGAGGACGAGTAGGAATTAAGCTTGGGGATGTTGATACGTCCCAAACGTATCCATAATTTTTGCTTGTGCCATGCTTGTTTTGCATCATTGTCTCATGTTTCTATCAAAGTTTTCTATCTTTTTAAGCATTTATTGGACTAACTTACTAATGGTTGCAAAAGTGCACAATGTTCTTGTTTTACACTTTATTGTGTAGGAATTACTTGGAAATTGACAAAAACGCAAAAGGAGTCGTATTGGAGTAGGACTCTGACTTTCCTGAAATCTGTCTGAGAACGTTTTTAGAAGATGGTCACGTTCCAGCCCGAAGACGACGTCAAACGGAAAAAGCCTAGTTGCTAAAGTTGTGGGGAATTTCGAGAGGATGCTTCTGGACATAAAATTCGTCCAAATCGGAGTCCGGACGGCCGAGACAAGCTCGTTTTACTGAAGCCCAAAATCTGATGACGGGAATCCGAGAGTCTATATAAAGAGAGGAAACCTAGGTCACCAAGGGCCACGAATTTTCCTCCTCCCAAGCCGCCGTCTTGGAGGGGAGGACCAGCACCATTACAGCACCATCCACAAGGAAGAAGGGGGGCCAATGAGCCGCCGCCCCGTGGGCCGCCGCCTCCACGGCTGCCACCGACCGCCTCCTCCTCTCCGGGCTGCACCTCTCCATCAACACCACCATCAATCTCTTGCTCACCATGGCCATGTGTGAGTAGTCTTCTCCGGGGCTGAGGGCTTGTACGTGTAGCTATGTGGTTATCTCTCTCTCCCATGATGTGATCTTCGTTGTGATCATAGGCTATGTTAATCTAGGGTGATCCCATGATATTTCCCCTTCCTCTATGTATTGAATTGATGTACTCACATGTCTTTATCTAGTATAATCCCCGAGACCAAGGTGACAGCGGTCTATTGGACATGGATTAGAAGAATATTTTCATGAGTGATTTCCTCTTTTGTGTGTTGATTGAAGATTGAGAGTCTCTTGGTGCTTGTCTTTTACTATCCTGGAGATATGTTGTGGTGATTGTGGTACTCTCTTTGGATGGCCGCGGTGACATTGGGAAATCCATAGATTGAGAATTACGAACTTTGAGGTGTGCTTTTGTAGCCCTACATAATTCTCGTCCTCTCTTGACCACAAAGGAATGACCTCCGAGTGCGTCTCCATTGCATGTTTTATGGGAAATATCATGTGATAGACTATGTCAATGTTGTTGGGAGTTGCCACTAGTGAAAGTATGAAGCCTAGGCCTTGTTTCCACCATTGCAATACCATTTGTGCTCACGTTTACCACTTGTTTGCTTGCTGCACTTTTTATTACAGATTTATATTACTTTGCTTTGCCACTCCTATCATCCATATTTTACCATCTCTTCGCCGAACTAGTGCACCTATACATCTGACAAGTGTATTAGGTGTGTTGGGGACACAAGAGACTTCTTGTATCTTGATTGCAGGGTTGCTTGAAAGGGGTACGTTCAACCTCCACTTCCCTGAGTTCGATAAACCTTGGGTTACTCACTTAAGGGAAATTTGCTGCTGTCCTACAAACCTCTGCTCTTGGAGGCCCAACACTGTCTACAGGAATAGAAGCGTGTAGTAGACATCAGGGGGTGAATAGGCAACTAACAATTTTAGCTTTTCTTGACCAAATTAAACTTAGAAACAAAATAGGTTGTCTAGATATGCAACTAGGTGAGCAACCTATATGATGCAATAAGTAAAAGTAAGCAAGCAAGCATAAGATACTAAAACACTAAAGCTTGCACAAGTAAAGGATATAGATAACCAAAAGTGGAGTCGGTGAAGACGAGGATGTGTTACCGAAGTTCCTTTCCTTTGAGGGGAAATACGTCTCCGTTGGAGCGGTGTGGAGGCACAATGCTCCCCAAGAAGCAACTAGGGCCAACGTATTCTCCTCATGCCCTCACACAATGCGAGATGTTGTGATTCCACTATTGGCGCCCTTGAAGGCGGCAACCGAACCTTTACAAACAAGGTTGGGGATCACTCCACAACTGAATTGGAGGCTCCCAACGAAACCACGGAGCTTCACCACAATGGATATGGCTCCGAGGTGACCTCAACCGTCTAGGGTGCTCAAACACCCAAGAGTAACAAGATCTGCAAGGGATTAGTGGGAGGAATCGAATTTCTCTTGGTGGAAGTGTAGATCTGGGCCTTCTCAACCCATCCCTAGAAAATCAACAAGTTTGATTGGATAGGGAGAGAGATCGGGCGAAAATAAGCTTTTGGAGCAACAATGGAGCTTGGGGGAGAAGAGGTGAGTGTTCTAGAGGAGGAAGAACACTTTATATAGTGGAGGGAAAGAGTGAACCGTTACACTCTTCTCAGCCCGCACAGAGCAGTACTACCGCTGGGCCGAGCGGTACTACCGCTGGAGCCAGCGGTACTACCGCCTTGTGTTAGGGACGGGGTTTGGAGGAAAGGAGCGGTGGTAGCCGCGGTGGTGGTAGCGGTACTACCGCTGCTACTACCGTTGCTACCACCATAGAACCCGACACGAAAAATGTTCGTCCCAAATTGACGCGAAGGTGAAGAGTACCCGCGGCAGTACTGCCGCATATATGCACGAGCGGTATTACCGCGCCTCTACAGCGGTACTACTGCTTAGAGCGCATATGCGGTACTACCGCGCTGGCTACGGTACTACCGCACAGAAGAATGAGAAGATGCCAGGAAAAGGAAGAGGCTGAGGGTGCAAAAATGAGTGTACGTGATGATTCCACCCTGGCCTTTCCATTGCGGACCCCCCCTTGATAGTACGGTGTCTCCTACGACTCAAGTCCACCAAAACAAAAGCCTAGCACGACAACACGTCTTGAGCTGAAAACTCGGAGGGTAGATAATCGTCTCGTGCCTCTAGATGTATATCTGAAATACTCGGCACACACGATTAGGCCACAAATGCATTGTCATTAATCACCAAAACCACAAAGGAAGGGACATGCCCTTACAGCGTCGCAACCAGACGGAGCAGCCACAGACAGGACGGGCCTCGTTTCCGTCCTCGATAAAGCAAGTGGACATCTAAGTGGCACATTTAATGCGTCTTGTCCCGTAATGGCATGGATAAGCCTGAGCACTGTACACCTTTCCACCTCCTGTGTGCCATTGTGGCAGCCCCTTTGGACTATAAAATGAGGCCCGCGGCATACTGGAGAAGGATTCGGATCCTTTGGAGCTAGACAGGCACCGTAGCTAGTTTAAGAACTCAAGAACACTCGAATATACACCAAAGCGGGACTAGGGTATTACGCATTCTCGCGGCACAAACCTGGGTAAACTATCCTTGTACTAACTCTTATACCCGCTCTTTTCACAACCTCGTGCCCGCCAATCGTAGAAGGGATTCCAGTGATCCCATAGGTGTCGTTTCCACCGACAACTTTGGCGCGGCAGGTAGGGGGTCGCAGTTGTGAAAATCCGGTCTAGCAGTTAGTGTAGCAGTTGTCCATGGCCATGGCTTCCAAGGAAGAGAATGACCAAGCGCGTGGCATCATCAGCAAGTGTGGTGGACGCCCACACAACAACAGAAAAGATAAGTCACGCAAAACTTGAGTAATTCCTTTTTACATAAGGTTATTCTCCTCAGAGATCTTGTTCTCTGTATGATAAACCTGTATGCAATGGGGCCCGTCCACTATTGGCAAGGCCCTCGTCCTGTTTCGAGTCCGCTCAACAGTTCGAGCGGCCGCGTCGAGAACGGCATGGTAGCCTTTCCATTACTGGCAACACTTTTGTCCTGTTTCAAGTCTGCTCAACAGTTCAAACGGCCGCGCTGAGAACGGTAAGGTGGTTTGTACGGAAGAAAGCACACCCGACAGGCTATTGAGGATCCATCCTCAGAGCGCCGCAGCCTGGGTTTACGCGCCGACAAGCCTATCCAATTAAGCATAGGGTGGACATATAGAGAGGAAGCAAACATGAAGGTAGCGCGCATTACTTCAAGAAACTGCAGAGTTATACTACATCAATTGCTGCTGCGGTTCTAACTAAAGATAAAAATTGTCTTGGTTGTGAACCTGCAGTGGCGGTAAGAAACGTGGTGCCTAATCCCGGCGCTGGCCTTCTGCCCTCTGAATTCCGTCGACGCGACTGATGATGGGCTTGATACGCTCCTTGAGCGCCGTGAGATCTACATCATCTGGCAAGCTATCCAGTGCGGCGTCGAAGTCGAGGTCGGGGTTCCAGTAGGCCACCTCGGTGAGCACCTTGGTCAAGGCGCCCCGGCAGAGCCTCCAGGACTCGTCGGCTAGATAAGCCGCTCGGTCGGAGCGGAGCTTTTTTAAGGCATCAAGGATGCACTCGAAGAACCCGGTCAGGCTGGCGTTGATGGAGAGGTTCACCTCCCGGGAAAACCTGAAGTTTGGCATGCCCATGCCGGCCAACTGCGCGGTGAGCTTCTTCGCGACAGCGACGAGGCGGCTGATCCAGAGGTTCTCGCCCTTCACGTAATCTGCGTAGCTAGCGGCGTCATCCTTCCGCAGCCGTTTCTCCTTCTCCAGGTCCCTGTTCAGAGTCTCCTCCCGAGCCCTGGCCTCCAAAAGCATCCCCTTGAGGCCCTCCAACTCCAGCTTCAGATCTTTGATGGAATCTCGGGCTGTGGAGAGCTGCTCGTCCTTGCCAAGAACCACGGCTTGCACCTCCGCCAGGGTAGCATGGATCGTGTTCCTCTCTTTGGTCAGCCCCAAGACCCATTTGTTCAGGCCATCCCGCTCCACCTCTAGCTCATCCACCTTGCCGGCATGGACCCGAGCCTGAGCATTGAGTGCCTCAATGTGCCTCTATTCCAGCTCCTGGGTCCGCCGCACGACGAGCTTGTCAACCTCCTCGTCCTTGCCACGGAGTGCAGCGGCGCGCGCTTGCTCACGGGCGACGAGGTCTTCCTCCTGAGAGCCCAGTTGAACTTGGCGCTGGTTGTGGGCGGCCTCATCATTGGCGACCCGCTCCTTAGCCTCCTCCTGGGCCTTCTTGAAATCGGACTGCGCCAGCATAAGATCTCGTGCGCGCTCGTCCAGCTGATCCTGGGAAGCCCTCAACTCACTCCGGGCCTCGGCAAACCAGACTTTCGTCTGGGCAACGCGCTCCTGGAAGTCATCCTCCGCCTTATCCACCACCGCCGACCTGGACTTTGCCTTGTCCAGGCGGGCGCAGTGAAGCGCTTGTAGCTTCTGGAAGCTGGCGCCCATGGCCCGAAGAAGCTGCTCCTCTTGAGAACCATCGCCGCCGACGTTCGGCTCGTCAACAACCTCAAGCCAGGCGGCGGCGAGCGCCTCGTCCTCGAACACCTCCCCCTCAGTTGATGCCCTGCTGCTCTCCGTCCATGGGAGGTGGATGAACAAATCATCACTCACCTTCAGGTAACGACTAATACGTCCCAAACGTATCTATAATTTCTGCTTGCTCCATGCATGTTTTGGGTGATATTGCTATGCTTTTGATACACTTTCATACACTTTTGATCATATTTGGACTAACCTATTAACTCAGTGCACCCCAGTGCCAGTTTCTGTTTTCTGCTATTTTTGTATTTCAGTTTTTCCCATTACTTAAATTGCCAGAAAAATTCCGGGAAAATATATAAAAAATCAGCGCTCCAGAAGCTTCCATGCGCCAGAAGTGGGGCCAGAGGGGGGCCAGAGGGGCCCCAGGCGCCCTGATGGCGCGGCCCCACCCCTGGCCGCGCCGGGAGGCCGCCTGGGGGGCTCCCACCTCTTCTTGTGCCCTACTTGGCCTCCTATTTATTCTCCCGTCGCGGAAACCCTGATTCCAGAACCCTTTTCTCCAGAAGCAATTCCGATCTCCGCCGCCATCGCCACCAAGTTTCGGGGGACCAGAATTCCTGTGCCGACATCCTGCCGGGACGGGGAAGTGCCCCCGGATTCATCTCCATCGACGTTGCTTCCTCCCTCCATGATGCGGGAGTAGTTCCTCCTCGGGGCTGAGGTTTCTACTAGTAGCTATGTGGTCAATTCTCTCTCCCATGATGTGATCTTCGTTGTGATCATAGGCTATGTTAATCTAGGGTGATCCCATGATATTTCCCCTTCCTCTATGTATTGAATTGATGTACTCACTTGTCTTTATCTAGTATAATCCCCGAGACCAAGGTGACATCGGTCTATTGGACATGGATTAGAAGAATATTTTCATGAGTGATTTCCTCTTTTGTGTGTTGATTGAAGATTGAGAGTCTCTTGGTGCTTGTCTTGACTATCCTGGAGATATGTTGTGGTGATTGTGGTACTCTCTTTGGATGGCCGCGGTGACATTGGGAAATCCATAGATTGAGAACTACGAACTTTGAGGTGTGCTTTTGTAGCCCTACATAATTCTCGTCCTCTCTTGACCACAAAGGAATGACCTCCGAGTGCGTCTCCATTGCATGTTTTATGGGAAATATCATGTGATTAGACTATGTTAATGTTGTTGGGAGTTGCCACTAGTGAAAGTATGAAGCCTAGGCCTTGTTTCCATCATTGCAATACCATTTGTGCTCACATTTACCACTTGTTTGCTTGCTGCACTTTTTATTACAGATTTATATTACTTTGCTTTGCCACTCCTATCATCCATATTTTACCATCTCTTCGCCGAACTAGTGCACCTATACAACTCCTAGTTGTATTAGGTGTGTTGGGGACACAAGAGACTTCTTGTATCTTAGTTGCAGGGTTCCTTGAGAGAGACCATCTTCAACCTCTACTTCCCTGAGTTCGATAAACCTTAGGTCATCCACTTGAGGGAAATTGCTGCTGTCCTACAAACCTCTGCGTTTGGAGGCCCAACATAGTCTACAAGAATAGAAGCGTGTGTAGACATCAAGCTATTTCTGGCGCCGTTGCCGGGGAAGTAAGTGTTTGAAGGTATATCTTTAGATCTTGTAATTAAATCTTTTCGTTTCTTGTATTTAGTTTCACTAGTTATGTTTATGGAAAACTGCACTATTAGTTCGCTGCTTGGGGAAGGCCGCTTTACCACACCCGTGGTAGAGAAGTTTCCTCCACCTACTGAATGTATCCCGTTCCAAATACCACTTGGGATAATTGAAATAATTAGGAATGATTGTTATGATGGGACAGTCAATCCTAGTATTCATTTGTTGAAACTTACAGAACTTTGTGAGTTGTTTAAGATTTCAGGTTTGACAAGAGATGGAGTCATGAGGAAATTATTTGCCTTGTCACTGAAAGGAAAAGCATTGAAATGGTATAGGCTACTAGATGACTCTCACCTGCTGGATTGGGAAGAGATCCAGTCTCTCTTTTACTCCAAGTTTTATCCTCTTCATGAAGTCTATGAGAATAGGAATTATGTTTATAATTTCTATCCTCATGACGGTGAGAGCATAGCTCAAGCTTGGGGGAGACTAAAAACGTTAATGCTAAAATGTCCTAACCATGGGCTCCCCAAAGATATGATTATTACTAATTTCTATGCGAGGCTCTCTCGACAGGATAAAGATTTGCTCGATGCTTCCTCTATGGGTTCTTTCACAAACGAAAAGATTGATGCTAAATGGGAACTCCTTGAAAGAATTCAACGCAACACTGAAGATTGGGAGATCGACAAAGGTAAAGAGTCAGGTATAATTTATGAGTATGATTGCATTAAGTCCTTTGTTGAAACTACAAGTTTTAATAAGTTTAGTGCTAAGTTTGGGCTTGATTCTCAACTCCTTGTTGATTTCCTCAAATCTTTTGCTTCACATCTTAATATGCCTAAGAAGGATTCGATCAAGCATCATGAACCTTTTAAAGAGATTTGCAAAGAAAATGAAATTGTTCATGATGATTGCAACATGCACGATCCAATTCCTAAAAATGAAGTTTTATATAAGCATGTTAATTTTTGTGGAGTGGATAGACCTTGTGAAAGGCCTATGATTGAAGAAGAGAAGTATTGTAAGCAACATAAGCATGAAAGAACAATCACTTGGGTCAAAGATTTAAATGAAATTGCTAGAGAATTGTGTGACATTTATCCTTTTACTTGTGAACTTTGCTGTATAGAGGGTCACTTTAATTTTCAATGCATGCACTTTCAAAACATAACTGTTAACCAGTTGTGTGATAACATGATCACCCCTGATCTTTATGATGAGCTTATGTTATTTTTGATGTGTGAAGAGTTATCAGAAAAGACCTCTTGGCTAGATGTTAATGCCATAGGAATAAAAAACACTTTGCAAAATTGCCATCTCTATTGTGTTGTTAATTGCCATAAAAATGATTACATAAGTAAGATTAGAAAGGAGGGAACTTTACCAAAGTATAAAAATGTCTCTTATATTTCTGCTAATAAAAAGGAGAGTTTCTCCCAAGTTTCCCCTATTGTTTCTAATGATAAACCAGGATATGTGGAGAAGCTTCATCTCGAACCACTCCCTCCTAAGGTGAAGAAGAAGAAAAAGAAGAGGATGAGGAAGAGGAGCAAGAAGGAAGAAGAATGGGTATCAACCTGGCCTGAGCATATTCCTCCCATCAACTTTTATCCTAACGGTTGTAAGTTTAAAGAAGAAGGTGAAGTTTATTGCCTTAATTATCATCTTGATGATACGTCCGTAGGTACTATTGAAGATGATTTTGATTATGATATGCATGTTACTTATTGTGATTGGGAAAATGATGATAATGCTACTTATGATCTTGAAAATCTTTTTGGTACCAACTCTGAAAGTGATGATATGGAAAGCTCTAAGCTTGGGGATGATAGGATTGCAAATCCTTTACCCACTAGTGATGTGATAATTGATAATTCTTTTGCTAGTAAGAATGAAGACAACATGTTTACAAATATAGTTGCTAGCAATGATAATGCTCTTCTCTACTATGATGATGTTATAACTCCAATCTATAGTGATTATAAAGGTACCTATGACATAAGGAGAAATTATCCTTATGAAACTTGTCATAATCATGGAGGGAATTACTCCCTTGTTGAACACCATCTTCCTGATACACAATTAATCTATAGTGTTCAAGTTGTTTATGATAGTCCTACTCCCACTATTACCAATGAGAAAGATTATGCTTATGTGGAGAGTAAGAGTACCTTTTTGCATGTGGATCATGGTAACAATGCTTTATGTGATGCTTATATTGTTGAGTTTATTCGTGATCCCACTGAAAATTATTATGAGAAGGGAACATATGCTTATAGATATTTCAATAATATCAAGTTCCCTCTCTTTATGTTGAAGGTTTTGAAGCTGCACTTGTTTTGTCTTCCTATGCTTATTGCTTTGTGCTTCAATGAATTATTCTATTGCAATATTCCTATGCATAGGAAGCATGTTTGGCTTAAATGTGTTTGGTATTTGCTTCTTGATGCTCTCTTTTGTTCTTCAACTCTTATTCCTACGAGAGCATCATTAAAGTCTTAAGCCTATCTTTATGGCTATAAAGAAAGAGCTCTAGGGAGACAACCCTTGTTATCTTTGCTTTCAGTTTGTTCTTTCAGTTTTTAGTGGTCTTGATGTTTGTTACTACTGTAGCAACATCATTGTATCTTTATTTTTCAGCTTCGTGCCAATTTTAGCCTCTGATTGCAAGAAAGTTCAAAAGTTGTGACATGCTGTCCAGAAAACAGATTCTGTCCTTGGAAAGAAAAATTCGAATAAAATCACCAGATCATCTTTTTGATCTGATTTTTTTGACAGCATGCTCTATACAATTGGCTTTCGAGCGTCCGTTCTGAGTTTTTTGATTTGAGTTGCAGAAGTACCCCAAAAAAATTATTTACTACCTGCTGGTCTGTTTTTCACAGATTATGCCCTGTTTTGCCTTTTCTTCGTTTTGCAGACCTTAAGCTTGCTTTTTCTTTGCAAAAACTTTTTGGCGATCTTGAGAAACAGTAGACCTTCAAGAATATATTTGTTTCCAGTAGAGAAAAATTATTTTATTATGGGTACTAACCTCTCTAATCAGATTATGATGAGTTATGTATGAAGGGAGTTTTCAAGTGTGCGAGGGAAGATGATAAAAGAAGATTCAGGAGTGTCAAACGCTCAAGCTTGGGGATGCCCCCATGCACCCCCAAGAAATATCCAAGGAGACTCAAGCATCTAAGCTTGGGGATGCCCCCGTGCATCCCCTTCTCCATCAACAATTATCAGTTCGTCCTTCGTTCCACTATATTTATCACTTCATGCGTTATGTGCTATGCTTGGAGCGTCTTGCTCTTTTCTTTTTAGTTTATTTAGTTTTACTTGCTGTTCTTAACAAGTTGGATCCTAGCCTTCATTGTTTGGGAGAGAAACACGTTCCACTCCACTGTAGAACACAACATAGGCTTGCATGCGTATCTTCTTGTGTGTGTTCTTTATCTTTTCATAGCTGCTGTCATGCTTAGCTCTTAGTTTTCATGCTTATCTTTTTAAGAGCTTTTGTTTAGGTTGTTGCTTCTGGAACTCTCTTGAGTTATCATGCTTATCTTGTTAAGAGAGTTGGCTTCTGTGGCACTGTTTGATATGTCTATGATAAAAATGCTATGTGCATAATGGTGCTTAGTAGTTCATGTTTTCTTATGGTTAGTCTCAAATAGCTGGGGGTTCTTAATGTGTTATTGAAGTACCAGCATGATTTGTTTGCCTATGATGAGGTATGGTTTAGTGATATCTTCCTCCAAGAATTTATTGACTTGGCATATGCTCACGCATATTTAAGACTGTAAAGAAAGTCTATCAAGCCTTGATGATCTTTAATTTCTGAGTAGTGATATAACTTCCATGCCCGATTCAATGTTGCTTTGTCGCTCTGCATGATTATGGCCGTCATTGCTCTCTTAGTTGGTCGCTCCCAGTCTTTTGCTAGCCTTCACCTGTGCAAAGCGGTCTGACTGCTTGTGCATCCAAAATCCTTGAAACCAGTTATGCCATATGAGTCCACCATACCTTCCTATATATGGTATTTACTTGCCATTCCTAACGAAGACTTTCTTGTACCACCTCAAAATTATTCAAAAGCATTTCTCTTTTGTGCCTCTGTTTTAGCTCATGAGGAAGTAGTAGGTAATTCATGATCTTCTTATGTTGGACAAATTTTACCCCGGGATTGCATGTCTAATCTGCAAACCCCTAATACGAGGAGGGACTGGCATGAGTGCGCCCATCTCACAAAAGATAATAGCAACAAACAAACCCTCCTTCACGCTTTGTTCATGAGAAATCAGGAAAATCTGGCAGTGATAAACAAAGGAGATTAAGGGGATGTGATCGTCCCCGCGTGGGAGCCGTTCCTCGAAACTTGTCCAGCATAAGAAGTAATTGGGTTATCTACTAGCATTTGTTGACGAATTATGCACCTCCCAAAAGCTTTTTATCTCTGTTTTTAAAACCACGAGCTCTGGTACTTGTTTAGTCTTTGCTTCCAGCCACGGGTTTTCAACCTTGCCATCAAAATCCACGGTTCGAGAGTCTCCACCTTCTTTCTTCAAAGCACCAACTATTGAGAGCATGATTGTCATTCTGAGTGTAATGTGCATTGTCCCAAAGTACCATTGTCTTCTGCATGATTGTGATATCGCTTATTCTGAAATCATTGTATCTAGTCGTCACTTAAACTTCGGAGGTGCTCCTGCATTTATGTTTCGCTTCACTAAAGGGGGCAAGCGAGGTATCACTTTGTCATGTTTGCACACCATGCTCACTACAAATCTATTGGGTGTTTCAGTATTATATTGTAAACTTTCAGTTCTTTGTGATATTCTCACGAGGCAACTTAATTACTAAAGATTCATTATCTCAATAAGCATTTGTCATGTGATTGTGAAAGACTCTTTGGTAGCATGTCACCACAGAAATTGTGCTTGTTATCATTTACCTACTCGAGGACGAGCAGGAATTAAGCTTGGGGATGTTGATACGTCCCAAACGTATCTATAATTTTTGCTTGCTCCATGCATGTTTTGGGTGATATTGCTATGCTTTTGATACACTTTCATACACTTTTGATCATATTTGGACTAACCTATTAACTCAGTGCACCCCAGTGCCAGTTTCTGTTTTCTGCTGTTTTTGTATTTCAGTTTTTCCCATTACTTAAATTGCCAGAAAAATTCCGGGAAAAATATATAAAAAATCAGCGCTCCAGAAGCTTCCATGCGCCAGAAGTGGGGCCAGAGGGGGGCCAAAGGGGCCCCAGGCGCCCTGATGGCGCGGCCCCACCCCTGGCCGCGCCGGGGGGCCGCCTGGGGGGCTCCCACCTCCTCTTGTGCCCTACTTGGCCTCCTATTTATTCTCCCGTCGCGGAAACCCTGATTCCAGAACCCTTTTCTCCAGAAGCAATTCCGATCTCCGCCGCCATCGCCACCAAGTTTCGGGGGACCAGAATTCCTATGCCGGCATCCTGCCGGGACGGGGAAGTGCCCCCGGATTCATCTCCATCGACGTTGCTTCCTCCCTCCATGATGTGGGAGTAGTTCCTCCTCGGGGCTGAGGTTTCTACTAGTAGCTATGTGGTCAATTCTCTCTCCCATGATGTGATCTTCGTTGTGATCATAGGCTATGTTAATCTAGGGTGATCCCATGATATTTCCCCTTCCTCTATGTATTGAATTGATGTACTCACTTGTCTTTATCTAGTATAATCCCCGAGACCAAGGTGACAGCGGTCTATTGGACATGGATTAGAAGAATATTTTCATGAGTGATTTCCTCTTTTGTGTGTTGATTGAAGATTGAGAGTCTGTTGGTGCTTGTCTTGACTATCGTGGAGATATGTTGTGGTGATTGTGGTACTCTCTTTGGATGGCCGCGGTGACATTGGGAAATCCATAAATTGAGAACTACGAACTTTGAGGTGTGCTTTTGTAGCCCTACATAATTCTCGTCCTCTCTTGACCACAAAGGAATGACCTCCGAGTGCGTCTCCATTGCATGTTTTATGGGAAATATCATGTGATTAGACTATGTTAATGTTGTTGGGAGTTGCCACTAGTGAAAGTATGAAGCCTAGGCCTTGTTTCCACCATTGCAATACCATTTGTGCTCACATTTACCACTTGTTTGCTTGCTGCACTTTTTATTACAGATTTATATTACTTTGCTTTGCCACTCCTATCATCCATATTTTACCATCTCTTCGCTGAACTAGTGCACCTATACAACTCCTAGTTGTATTAGGTGTGTTGGGGACTGATACGTCCAAAACGTATCTATAATTTCTGCTTGCTCCATGCCTCTTTTGGGCGATATTGCTATGATATTTATACACTTCCATACACTTTTGATCATATTTGGACTAACCTATTAACTCAGTGCACCCCAGTGCCAGTTTGTGTTTTCGTCTGTTTTTCTATTTCAGGTTTTCCCATTACGAGAACTGCCAGAAAAATACCGGAAAAATTATATAAAAAATCAGCGTTCCAGAAGGTTCTCGGTAGCCAAAGTACAGCCAAGGGGGGGGGGGGCACCAGGGCTCCAGGCGCCCTGGTGGCGCGCCCCCCCTGGGCCGCGCCGGGGGGGCGCCTGGGCCCCCCGAGCCTCGTCTAATGCCCCCCTTTGGCATATATTTATACCGTCTCCCGAAACCCTCGAGACGGGAACTCTTTTTCGTGATCTCATCTCTGTTCCGCTGCCGCCGCCGCTTCCAAGATCGGGAGCACCAGGAGAACTCTTCCCGGCACCCTGCCGGAGGGGAGGATCACCACCAGGAGCTTCTCCACCACCATGGACGCCTCCCGGATGAGTTGTGAGTAGTCTCCCTTGGACCATGGGTCCATGACCAGTAGCTATGTGATGTTCTCCTCCCGTTCTTGTGCTTCACTAATTAGTCCTCGTGAGCTGCCCTACATGATCGAGGCACATATGTAATCCTTATGCTGTTGCTATGTTGAGTTTGCTGGGTTCCGATGGATTGTGAGATTATGTTCAGATTGTGTTTGAGTAATATATTTGATCTACCTCTTTTATATTTATGTTCGTAAGTAATTCTTGCATGTTCTCCGTTGTTATTTATTGCTTTGGCCAAGTAGTAGGTAGTGACTCCAAGAGGGAACATTATGCTTGATTGTGGGTTCATGCCCCTCGATGACTAGCTTGAGTGACAGAAACATGAGTCTAGGGGATATGCTATTGCCACAAGGGGGAAAACAACGATGCTTGTGCCCGCGGGTGCAAGGATTGTTTACTTTACGCAAAGTTCTTTTTAATGCAGTTGTCTGTTGCTTTGAGTTTACACTATTGGTGGGACTCGCAACCTAATACCAGCGAGATGTTCTGGATAGATATCTCAAGGTGGATGATTAGTAGTAGATGCAGATGGATTTTGGTCTACTTACCTCGGCGTACCGCCCATGCTTTGAACCTCTACCTTTCTTGTAACATAGTTAGCATTGGTTTGCGCACATAATTCTGTCAATTGCCCAGCTGTAATTCGTTCACCTCACATAGCTGTTTTATCGTCTTTTGGGAGAGAGACATCACTAGTGAACGTCATGGGACTCCGGTCCGTATTACCATCATTGATCACATCCGCTATTTACTTTCCGCTTTTTATTTACTATTGCAATTATATCTATCACTACTATCACTTGCGTTTGATCCTTTGTAAACTACAAGGCCGGAGGGATTGACAACCTCTCTATACTCGTTGGGAGCAAAGTTATTTGTATCTGTGTGCAGGTCCACGTTGATTGCTAATATCTGGCGCCGTTAGCAGTTGACACCTTCTTGTTGAAACTGGGAGTCTCAGGGAAATCGATCCTTGGTATTGCCAAGGGAAAACTTCCGCTACACTGCATCTCAAACCTTCCACTTGGGGTAACCAACGAGGGGCGAGAAGCCATCAAGCAAAGTTTTCTGGCGCCGTTGCCGGGGACTCCACTCTTCAGGATAGGGGAGTTGCACGCTATCTTTTACCTTTGCTTTTAGTCTTGTTAGTTTACCTTTCAGTTTTTGCTTTAGTGTCTTCTATCAAAAATTACAAAAAAAAATTATTTGCTTTTCTGCTAGTAGTCCTTTCTGTTTAGTCAAGCATGTTAGGATTTGGTGCTTTGAGGGAATCTGAAGTCCTAGATTTCCATCAAAAGGATGGAGAAAATATGAAGAAGGCATGGGGCAGAATTTCTGATGCACATAGAAGAATTATGCCTTGGATACCTATAAAAATTGTGCTTAGAAATTTTTACCATGGTATTTTTAAATGGTGTAAACACTCTCTTGATATTATAGCTGAGGGAGATTTCTTAGAGTGTGATGAAGCTAGAGCTCTTGAAATTATACATGGTCTATCTAGTTACTTTGTTTATGATCATAACTTTGATACTGTCATAGATAGACTTGCTACTATTGAAAAGAGAATGGATGCTCTAGACTTGATGAAGGTAGAGAAACCCAAACCCAATAAGAAAGACATTTTGGAAATAGACAATGATTGGGAGCCTTTTGTTAGGATTAGCATCTCTAATCAAGACTTCCTTGCTTATTGTGATATTGGATCTATGGTTTCTACTATGCCAAGAATTGTTCATGATTCTTTAAAATTTAACATGGATAGATTACCATCTTATCATGAACACACTAATGGAGATATTTCTGAAATCCAGGGAAGAATAAAAGACGTGCCAGTTAAATTCCTTAAAGGGATTGCAATGATTGTTTCTTCATCATGGAGCCAAACCAATGAAATATAGTGCTTGGAAGGGACTTCCCCCGAGCAGTTAAAGGCTTCATCGATATAGGTAAGGGAGAAATCCGCTTACGCGGGAAGGCAAAAGGTGTGTACCCCTTTCCTAGAAAGAACAAGAGTGAACTTGTTGAGGAACCATTTGAAGCAATTTATAACTCCGATCATTATGATGGTTATTGATTCCTCTATGCATTATGCCTAGCTTAAAGGCATAAAAGAAAGCGCTTTTGGGAGGCAGCCCACATGAATAAAATTTTATTTTGCTTTTGTTGTGTCTTGATGTTGTTACTATAGTAGCATCATCATTGTATCTTTGCTTTTCAATTTTGTGCCAAGTGTAGCCTCTGATTGCAAGAATGTTCAAAAGTTGTGACGTGCTGTCCAGGAAACAGATTCTGTCCTTGGATAGAGAAATTCGTATAAAATCACCAGATCCTCTTTTTGGTCTGAATTTTTTGACAGCGTGCTCTATACAATTGTCTTTCGTGCGTCTGTATTGAGTTTTTTGAGTTGCAGAAGTGCCACGAAAAAATCATTTACTACCTGCTGTTCTGTTTTTCATAGATTCTGTCCTGTTTTGCCTTTCCTTCATTTTGCAAACCTAGAGCTTGCTTTTTCTTTGCAAAAACCTTTTGGCAATCTTGAGAAACAGTAGACCTTCAAGAATATCTTTATTTCCAGCAAGTAACAATTATTTTATTATGGGTACTAACCTCGCTAATCAGATTATGATGAGTTATGTATGAAGGGAGTTTTCAAGTGTGCGAGGGAAGATGATAAAAAGATTCAGGAGTGTCAAGCGCTCAAGCTTGGGGATGCCCCCATGCACCCCCAAGAAATATTCAAGGAGACTCAAGCATCTAAGCTTGGGGATGCCCCCGTGCATCCCCTTCTCCATCAACATTATCAGTTCGTCTTTCGTTCCACTATATTTTTATCACTTCATGTGTTATGTGCTATGCTTGGAGCGTCTTGCTTTTAGTTTTCCTTTTTAGTTTTCTTTAGCTTTTCATAACGAGTCGGAACTCAGCTTTCTTTATGTGGGAGAGAAACACGCTCCACTTCTACCTAGAACATAACATAGAATTTTCATGTCTATCTTTGCTGTGTGTGTTCTTTGTCTTTCAATAGCTACTATCATGTTTAGCTTTTAGTTTTCATGCTTATCTTTTTAAAGAGCTTTTTTTAGTTGGTTGCTTGAACTCTCTTTATTTATCATGATTATCTTATTAAGAGAGTTTGCTTCTGTTGCATGGTTGATATGTCTATGATAAAAATGCTACGTGCATAATGGTGCTTAGTAGTTCATGTTTTCTTATGGTTAGTCTCAAATAGCTAGGGGGTTCCCAATGTGTTATTGGAATACCAACATGATTTGTTTGCCTATGATGTGGTATGGTTTAGTAATATCTTCCTTCAAAGAATTTATTTTGATTGACTTGGCGTATGCTCACGCATATTTAAGACTGTAAAGAAAGTCTGTCAAGCCTTGATGATCTTTTGTTTCTGAGTAGCGATATAACTTCCATGCCTGATTCGATGTTGCTTTGTCGCTCTGCATGATTATGACCGTCATTGCTCTCTTAGTTAGTCGCCCCCAGTCTTTTGCTAACCTCCACCTGTACTAAGCGGACTGACTGCTTGTGCATCCACATTCTTTTAAACTAGTTATGCCATATGAGTCCACCATACCTTCCTACATGGTATTTACCTGCCATTCCTAACGGAGACTTGCATGTACCATATCGAAATCATTCAAAGAAAATGCATTCCTATTTTGTGCCTCTGTTGTAAGTCCATGAGGAAGTAGTAGTTAATTCATAATCTTTTTAAGTTGGACAAGCTTCACCCCGGGATTGCATGTATAATGTGCAAACCCATAATACGAGAAGGAACTGGCATTGGGTGCGCCCGGCTCAAAATTAATATAACAAACAAACCCTCCTTCACGCTTTGTTCATGAGAAATCAGAAAACTTTGGCAGTGATAAACAAAGGAGAATAAGAGGATGTGATCGTCCTCATTCGGGAGCCGTTCCTCGAAACTTGTCCATCTCAAGAAGTGATTGAGTTGTCTGCTAGCATTCGTTGACGAAACATGCATGATCTAAAAAAATTTATTACCTCTGTTTTAAAACCAAGAGCTCTGGTACATGTTTTGTCTTTGTTTCCGACTACGGGTTTTCAACCTTGCCAACAAAAGCCACGGTTCGAGAGTCTCCACCTTCTTTTAAAGCACCAACTACTGAGAGCATGATTGTCATTCTGAGTGTAATGTGCATTGTCCCAAAGTAGCATTGTCTTTTTCATGATTATGATATCGTTTATTCTGAAATCATTGTATCTAGTCATCACTTAAACCTTGGAGGTGCCCCTGCATTTATGTTTTGCTTCACTAAAGGGGGCAAGCGAGATATCACTTTATCATATTTGCACACCATGTTCATTACAAATCTATTTGATGTTTCAGTATCATATTGTAAAACTTTCAGTTCCTTGTGATTTTCTCATGAGGCAACTTAATTACTATAGATTCATTGTCTTAGTAAGCTTTTGTCATGTGACTATGAAAAAGTCCTATATGGTTAATAGCATGTCACCACAGAAATTATTCTTGTTATCATTTACCTACTCGAGGACGAGCAGGAATTAAGCTTGGGGATGTTGATACGTCCAAAACGTATCTATAATTTCTGCTTGCTCCATGCATCTTTTGGGTGATATTGCTATGATATTTATACACTTCCATACACTTTTGATCATATTTGGACTAACCTATTAACTCAGTGCACCCCAGTGCCAGTTTCTGTTTTCGGCAGTTTTTGTATTTCAGGTTTTCCCATTACGAGAACTGCCAGAAAAATACCGGAAAAATTATATAAAAAATCAGCGTTCCAGAAGGTTCTCGGTAGCCAAAGTACAGCCGAGGGGGGGGCACCAGGGCTCGAGGCGCCCTGGTGGCGCCCCCCCTAGGCCGCGCCGGGGG
>LR738715.1:215969038-216171808 GCA_902687465.1 Secale cereale
CCCCCGAGCCTCGTCTGATGCCCCCCTTTGGCATATATTTATACCGTCTCCCGAAACCCTCGAGACGGGAACTCTTTTTCGCGATCTCATCTCTGTTCCGCCGCCGCCGCCGCTTCCAAGATCGGGAGCACCAGGAGAACTCTTCCCGGCACCCTGCCGGAGGGGAGGATCACCACCGGGAGCTTCTCCACCACCATGGACGCCTCCCGGATGAGTTGTGAGTAGTCTCCCTTGGACCATGGGTCCATGACCAGTAGCTATGTGATGTTCTCCTCCCGTTCTTGTGCTTCACTAATTAGTCCTCGTGAGCTGCCCTACATGATCGAGGCACATATGTAATCCTTATGCTGTTGCTATGTTGAGTTTGCTGGGATCCGATGGATTGTGAGATTATGTTCATATTGTGTTTGAGTAATATATTTGATCTAACTCTTTTATATTTATGTTCGTAAGTAATTCTTGCATGTTCTCCGTTGTTATTTATTGCTTCGGCCAAGTAGTAGGTAGTGACTCCAAGAGGGAACGTTATGCTTGATTGTGGGTTCATGCCCCTCGATGACTAGCTTGAGTGACAGAAACATGAGTCTAGGGGATGTGCTGTTGCCACAAGGGGGAAAACAACGGTGCTTGTGCCCGCGGGTGCAAGGATTGTTTACTTTACGCAAAGTTCTTTTAATGCAGTTGTCTATTGCTTTGAGTTTACACTATGGGTGGGACTCGCAACTTAATACCAGCGAGATGTTCTGGATAGATATCTCAAGGTGGATGATTAGTAGTAGATGCAGATGGATTTCAGTCTACTTACCTCGGTGTACCGCCCATGCTTTGAACCTCTACCTTTGTTGTAACATAGTTAGCATTGGTTTGCGCACATAATTCTGTCAATTGCCCAGCTGTAATTCGTTTACCTCACATAGCTGTTTTATTGTCTTTTGGGAGAGAGACATCACTAGTGAACGTCATGGGACTCCGGTCCGTATTACCATCATTGATCACATCCGCTATTTACTTTCTGCCTTTTATTTACTATTGCAATTATATCTATCACTACTATCACTTGCGTTTGATCCTTTGTAAACTACAAGGCCGGAGGGATTGACAACCTCTCTGTACTCGTTGGGAGCAAAGTTATTTGTATCTGTGTGCAGGTCCACGTTGATTGCTAATATCTGGCGCCGTTAGCAGTTGACACCTTCTTGTTGAAACTGCGAGTCTCAGGGAAATCGATCCTTGGTATTGCCAAGGGAAAACTTCCGCTACACTGCATCTCAAACCTTCCACTTGGGGTAACCAACGAGGGGCGAGAAGCCATCAGGGACACAAGAGACTTCTTGTATCTTAGTTGCAGGGTTGCTTGAGAGAGACCATCTTCAACCTCTACTTCCCTGAGTTCGATAAACCTTAGGTCATCCACTTGAGGGAAATTGCTGCTGTCCTACAAACCTCTGCGCTTGGAGGCCCAACATAGTCTACAAGAATAGAAGCGTGTGTAGACATCAACGACCCGAGCCGGAGGCGGCGGAGGAGGAAGGTTGGTCATCAGCAGCAGCCTTGCCGGCCTCCTCGGCAGTAGCCTCGCCGGTCCCTCCGGCGAGCCCTTTGCCGGCCTCCTCGGCGCTGGCTTTGCCGGTCCCTCCGACATGCCCCTTGGCTGCCTCCTCATCAGTGGCCTTGGCGGCATCCTCGACAGCAATCCTGTTGGCCTCGGCCTCAGCGTCCTTGGCAACCTCCTCCATGGTGGGATCGACATCTACCCGGTCCGTCAAGGGAGAGTCTAAGAAGTCAAGAGAAAAAGTGAGGCAAGGCCAAAGTCGAAGCTCATCTTGAAGAGAACAAAAACAAATTATACGTACTGGGCTGAGAAGGAGTGGCGCTCTCCCCGCCAATGATTGTTGCCGGGGGAGAGTCACAGGCGCTCAAGT
This sequence comes from Secale cereale, assembly GCA_902687465.1. Taxonomy (NCBI): domain Eukaryota; kingdom Viridiplantae; phylum Streptophyta; class Magnoliopsida; order Poales; family Poaceae; genus Secale; species Secale cereale. The sequence continues at coordinate 215,970,961 of LR738715.1, forward strand.
TCCTCTCCTCCTCCTCCATGGGTGTGGGCTCGATGCTCGGTGCCCTTGCCAGAGACGCCCCTCGGGGCGGTGTAGTGGAGCGGGGCGGCGTGTTAGGGTGCCCCCCTACGGGCCCTCCTGCTGCCCTTCCACACCTACAAACCCGGCAAGGTCGGCATCAAGGATTCACGCCCCAGTGTTCATCCATGGAAGAGTAAGTAGTGAACTTACATCGGGGGCTGTTGTCCGGGCTGCTCTCCACCAACAGCGGCATACCTAAGGTACCCGCCGGGGGCTTATCAGCGGACGACGCCCTGGCCCTCTTCGCCGCCCTCTGGGCTAGCGTCTCCATGTCCCTACAAAGAGAGCATCAAATCAAAGAGATATAATGCAGAAACGAAGTCAGGAGGTAATGTGAGGAGCGAAATACATACTCATCCTCCGTCTCCTCCTCCTCCTTTGGCTTCATCTTCTTCCTCCTTGGGCTAAGAGACCCAAGATCAAAGTCGACATCCATGATGACATCTGCGGGAGGGGGAGAAGGAGATGGGGTCCGGCCACGCCTGGACGAAGAGGAGGCAGCTGTCGTCCTCTTCACCACCGCGGTCTTCCCCGCCTTCCTCTCCGCCGCGGCCGTTGATGACCCACAAGTGTAGGGGATCTATCGTAGTCCTGTTGATAAGTAAGAGTGTCGAACCCAACGAGGAGCAGAAGGAAATGATAGGCAGTTTTCAGTAAGGTATTTTCTGCAAGCACTGAAATTATCGATAACAGATAGTTTTGTGATAAGGTAATTGGTAGCAAGTGACAAACAGTAAAAGTAAATAAGGTGCAGCAAGATGGCCCAATCCTTTTTGTAGCAAAGGACAAGCCTGGACAAACTCTTATATGAAGTAAAACGCTCCCGAGGACATATGGGAATTATCGTCAAGCTAGTTTTCATCATGTTCATATGATTCGCGTTCGGTACTTTGATAATTTGGTATGTGGGTGGACCGGTGCTTGGGTGCTGTACTTACTTGGAAAAGCCTCCCACTATTAACCTCTATTGCAAGCATCCGCAACTACAAAATAAGTATTAAAGTAAACCTAACCATAGCATGAAACAAGTGGATCCAAATCAGCCCCTTACGAAGCAATGCATAAACTAGAGTTTAAGCTTCTGTCACTCTAGCAACCCATCATCTACTTATTACTTCCCAATGCCTTCCTCTAGGCCCAAATAATGGTGAAGTGTCATGTAGTCAACGTTCACATGACACCACTAGAGGAGAGACAACATACATCTCATCAAAATATCGAACGAATACCAAATTCACATGACTACTTATAGCAAGACTTCTCCCATGTCCTCAGGAACAAAAGTAACTACTCACAAGACATGATATTGTTCATGATCAGAGGGGTATTAATATGCATAATGGATCTGAACATATGATCTTCCAACAAGTAAACCAACTAGCATCAACTACAAGGAGTAATCAACACTACTAGCAACCCACAGGTACCAATCTGAGGTTTGGGTACAAAGATTGGATACAAGAGATGAACTAGGGTTTGAGAGGAGATGGTGCTGGTGAAGATGTTGATGAAGATAACCCTCCCCAAGATGGGAGAGTTGTTGGTGATGACGACGGTGACGATTTCCCCCTCCCGGAGGGAAGTATCCCCGGCAGAACAGCTCCGCCGGAGCCCTAGATTGGTTCCGCCAAAGTTCCGCCTCGACAGAGCGGCGTCTGGTCCCGAAAGCCTCCTTATGATTTTTTCCAGGTCCAAACATCCCATATAGGAGAAGATGGGCATCGGGGGGTCACCGAGTGGCCCACGAGGCAGGGGGGGCGCGCCCAGAGGGCGGGGCGCGCCCCCACCCTCGTGGACAGGTGGTGGCCCCCTGGTGAATCTCTTTCACTAGATATTTTTTATATTTTCTGAAACGGTGTCTCATGAAGTTTTGGAGCTTTTCGAGTTGTGCAGAATAGGTTTCCACTGTTTGCTCCTTTTCCAGCCTAGAATTCCAGCTGCCAGCATTCTCCCTCTTCACGTAAACCTTGTAAAATAAGAGAGAAAAGGCATAAGTATTGTGACATAACGTGTAATAACAGCCCATAGTGCAATAAATATCAACATAAAAGCATGATGCAAAATGGACGTATCAGCCGTCATCGACCTCGTCTCGCACACGAGTTGCTCCGGGGGCTGCTGCCGCCGTACGATGCTGCCAGGCCGGACCGGCTCACTCGAGCCAGCCCGCCGCAAGACGCGCCGCCTCCCCGTGGCAGGAGGGTTGGCGGCCTCGGCCTCCTCATCGGTAGACTCCTTGGACATATCTTCGACAAGGGGAGCGTCTGCATCGGCGCCAGCATGGCTGGCCTCCCCGGCGGACTTCGCCCACCCGGCGAGCTCCTCTTCCTCGGTGGCCACGTTGGCCTTGTCCTCCACATGGCCGGCGCTGCCGGCCTCCAGGACAAGCGCTGCCTCTGCCGCCCTGGCGGCAATATAATCTAGTTCCGCCTAGGTGGTATCGTGAACGAGAACCGGCTCTTCGCGGACACGGCTCTCCGACAAGGTGTCAAAGAACTCCTGCACCCGATCCGCCGGCGGCTCGGCCCAGGCCGGGTCAAGGCCATGCGCATTGAAGTCTGGCATCATAGCAATGATGGTGGACTGGCGAGAGTTGTTGCTCAGCGGGAACACTCTCGCCGGAAACCCAAAAAGGAGCTCCTTGACGGCCTTGCTGGTCTTGCTGGCCTTGTCGGTCCTCTCGGCCCTGCCGTCGCGTTCCACGTCAAGCTGGAAGAGCTTCTGGCAGAGATGAGCGTGCTCCATCACCGTGAAGTTGTGCTTCAGACTAGGGCGGAGCCTCATGACATCGGGCGCGTTCTGGAAAAGCCAAGCTGCCCCCCCCCTTGTTGTGCAGTGACGCGATTCGGCGGTGGATGAAATCAGCCCCAATCATCTCGAGCATGAGCCCGACCTGAGCAAGACGGTGGATCCTGGTGGTGGTGATCGAGAGCTTCTTGTCATTGACGTCGACGTTCCCCCAGTCCTTGTGGCGGATCGGCGGGCGACGAACTCGGCAGAATTGCGGTGGGTCATCCTCCGTAATCCACAGCCACCGGCTCCTCCACTCGTCCCACCTATCCTTCTATGCACCGTCCGGATACGTACCCTTTTCTTGGGTCTGTGGAATCCAGGTGACGCAGCCGGAGATGGCGTCCCCCTGGATGTGAGGGAAGAAGTAATGGTAGAAGAGCGCCGTGCTGGGAACCACCCCGGAGAAACCCTCACAGAGGTGGGCAAAGAAATCCATGCACGCCACGGTGTTCGGAGTTAAATCAAGGGGATGGAAGTCGTAGGTATGCATGATATCGTTGAAGAAATCTGAGAAAGGGGATAGAGGTCGCAATAGAAGTAGTCGACGAAGAAGGGATACTGATTCGGGCCGGACTCTGCGAATTGGGCGAGGATGATGCGCGTGGCTGGATGCCCCGTCGTCTTGCACCCCCACAGGGGCTGGAAGTAGTCCCTGAGATGGACCGCGTCGACCGTCGGGGGGAAGTAGGCGTACTTCATCCGAAGCACCGCCAACTCACTCTCCGGTAGCTCCTTCTCCCCTGCATCCTCGACCGCTCCCGTGCCCTTGCTGGACTTGGGTGCCATTGCGACCGAGGAAGAGGAGAGGGATCGGGGGCGAAGGGGAGTGCGGCGGCGGCGAGCGGAGGCAAGAGCTTTGGCTTTTCGCTTGGAGAAGAAGCAGAGGAACGGCGAACCTGAGATTGGAGGAGCGCAGGCGGTAAATGAGCGGTGCGCCTGCGGGTTTCCCCTTTTTATGGGGAAGGCGCGGGCCGCCCCCTTTACCATTTACTGTGACGTGACACCGGCGTGCAGCAACCGCCCCACGCACGACCCCCACGTCAGCGCAGATCGTGGGGAAGCGTAACCACCGGAGGAGTTATTCGGTAAAAAGGACCCAACCCCACTGCCCGCGCACCATTCTGGGCCTAGCCCAACAACACATTGCGCTTATGTATGGCCCAGGCCTGGGGGCTCTTGTCGGTGTACAAAAGTAGGGGCGCTCTTTTATACCCCTTATTTGTGCACGGGCAGTCAGAGCCGCGCCTGCAACCACACGTAACAAAGCAGGGGAGGGAAGCCAGAGACGCGAAGTTACCAGAGCAACACCAAGACAGTGGCACAAGAAGACCAAGCAAGAAGACGGGCTCTCCCCCGACAAGGACTCCTGCCAGGGTGGCCTGCACGCCCCCGGCAAGAACCCTTGCCGGGGCGACTCACCCAAACGCCTCTGTCGGAATGAAACAAATGATACACCGTTGGAAAGGTATCGTCGAGGCGCATATTTTTCATATCTATTATTTTTTCTAATTCGCTACGGTTTAAGAGCAATTTTGAATTTATTAAATCGCGGAATTGTGTTTTTCAATTTTTTTCAAATTTTCGGTATTGTTTTCACTCCAATTTTCTAACCGTTTGTCGAAACAAGGCGTGTAATATACCGTTGAAAAGCTATGGATGAGGCGCAACTTTCATATGTTGAAATGATTTTGAGATTCCTTACGGGTTTTAGTTAATTTTGAAAATCGTGCGGCTGACTACGAAGGGCAGCACCAGTTTTTGGCGAAATTTTTACAAACCGCTAGTTGAAATGATTCAATATATACGCCGTTAGAAAGATATTGACGAGACGCAACTTTTTCATGTAGAACACTCTCTCTAATTCCTTTCGGTTTAAGAGCAGTTTTAAAATTACCGAAATGCGGAACACTCTGTTTTTTACGACACTCAAATCGACGTGTGTACTTCATCAGACAGAAGAGTGCACTGCTTGAGAGTGCAAACCGCACTCCATCAGCCGTGCAAGGAAACTGCATGTTTTTTATATGCATATTGTTTTTAAATGGATTGTACGAAAAGTCCTTTCTTGGTGGACTGTTTTGAAGTCCAAAGTGCACCGCATTTGCATGATTTTGTAAATGCATTTTGTTTTAAAATGTGTGTACTGACAAGTCCTTCGCGGTGGAATTTTTTGTAGACCAAAGCACACTGCATGTTTATATGTTTTTAAATGCATTTTGTTTGAAATGGATTGTACTAAAAAGTATTCCGTAGTGGACTTTTTTCAAGACCAAAGTGCACCGCATTTGCATGAGTTTTTAATTGTATTTTCTTTTAAAAGGTGTGTACTTTAAAGTCCTTCATAATGGACTTTTTTGTAGACCAAAGTGCACCGCATTTTTACATGTTTTTAAATGCATTTTGTTCGAAATGAACTATACTGAGGAGTCTTTCGTAGTGGACTTCTTTTTTACCCAAGTGCACTGTGCGTTCACTTACCTAACAAACCACCACAAAATGAACCAAACACCTTTCATAGACACCCTTTTTACATATAAAACTTACCTAACAAACTTCATAGACGAAGCGCACGAGCCGCAAGCAGTGCACCAACGGACTGCATCTTTTTTATAATTTTTTACATTTTTCTCTAACACATTCAAGAAGAAAGTGAACTTGAAAAAATGATCCTTCTTCTTCTGTAGTTTCCCGACGAACTGAACATCGACACACACACACACACACACACACGACCTGAAAAACTAGACTCCATTTTGTTTTGAGCCGCAAAGGTCTCCCAGCCGAACTGCATCAGGCAATGCCCTGTTTTTCCTCCGGCTATTTTCACAATTTTCTCAACAATTGAAACACACTTCATACATAAAACAAAACGTATTCGCACATAAATAAACAAACTGCACTATAGCGAGAGGTGACCCTCCTCGTCATCACAGGTGCATCCCGTGCGGCCATGCCCAGCCAAACTGTATGCTGGGACAACTGCAATGCCCGCTACTGTTGATGCAACGCCCAGAAGTGTACTGCAATGATACCACACACATCCAAAATCTGAAAAATGCAAAAGAAGAACTAAACCATAGCAACATGTCCAAGTATTCATCACATAAAAGGATTCATCAACATATCAAAAAGAACTCAACAAAAATCTAGCCGGTTTGCAGTAGACCGCGTAGTCATGTACATGCTCACACGCTCGACACTGCGACACCACATGCCTTGTATGGGCGTGCCCGTGGTGAACTGTAGTCAAGTATGGCATGGGGGTGATGTACTGCACACGGTTGCAGTCCTTTTCTTCCTGCAAAAATAGCAAAAAAAATGAAACCACACCCAGTTTGTGAATCGAAGTGCAGCAAAAAAAGAAATTGCACTAAATTGACAAAGGAAAATGACCCTGCATCACCTCGTTCAGTCCACTCACTGCTCTTGCACGTAGTCATCGCCGCCTTCGAAAATGCAGTTTTTTACAATGAAGTACAGAAGTGCAGTTTCCAACAATAAGAAAATTGATAAACGGGGCATAGGAGTATACTGCTCTTCCACGTAGTCATCGCCGCCTTCGAACCTCCAGGCGCTACTGAAAACTGTCGGAAAGATCCAGTCGTTCAGAATTGCAAGCGTCTTCTTTCCCTCTTGACATTGGAAGTAGGGGGAAAGGACCATGAGTAGGGGATACGTGGACTGCGCACGCGCCCGTCGTGCGCTGAGTTGAGCTAGCGAGCAAGGAAACGATGGACCGGAGCAGTGGACTGCACGCCCAAGCTGCGCGAACCGCGAGCCACTCGCTGGCGAGCTGCAAGTCCTCGACGAAGAAAAATTCGTTGACGCCCCCACACTACAAGGTACTCGAGGTGGGACACGCCGACTACACTGCACGCAAAGTCACGGTGCACTGCATCGCCACAACCTTTGATGATCCAGCGGCGGAGGGCAAGGCTGCAGTGTTGCTCCACCCACCGCTACCCCTGGATATGGGAGGGGAGCTTCTTGCAGGCCATTGGAGGGGTCAGAGAGAAACCACATCCGTCGTCCTGCTCATCAGCCACGGCTGCAGGAAGCAGCACAGGAGACGACGGAGGCCATGACCACCGGATTCTGAAGAGGGGAAGTCGTGGCGGCTACCGCGCCGGGAGAGCACCTTAGCCTCATCGGGATGGAGAGGAGGCGATCTGATAGGAAGAGGATGGCCGTCGAGGAAGCACGGAGAGCTCGGGCGGATGCATTGTCGTCGGGGTAGCTACACAGGGGGATGGGGCGGACGAGGAGGTGCAACCGGATTACCCTGGATCCACTGGTTGCTTGGCGGAGGCGTGGCCGGAGTTGATGGCCGGCCCTAGGGTTACGGCGGTGAGGCCATGGGGGGTGACGACGGTAGGGCGGGCCCTATTGCCGGCGGGGCGCGGGCCGTTGGTGGTGGTGGCTCGCATCCAGAGGCAAAGGTGTGCTCCTGGATCCCGTCGCCTGGCGGCTTGGTGGATCTGAACCGCCCGGATCCATCCCTGGGGAGGTGTAGGGGGACGTCTAGATCCCGCCATGACTGCTAGGTGGTGCGGGAGAAAGAGGAGGTAGTGGTGGGCGCCGCCGCCTGAGAAGGTGGGCAGGGTAGGGGCGCGCCGCGCCGCCGAAGGTGGGTAGGGAGGTGGGGTGCGGCGCGGGAGGGAGGTGGTGGTGGGCGGCGTCACCGGAGAAGGTGGGGAGGGTGGGGGCGCGCCACATCGGAGAAGGTGGGGAGGGAGGTGGCTGGCTGGGGCGCTGTTTGGTCCTTTCCTCGGGGCGCTGCCGCGCTAGAAACCTGCGTTAAGTGGGGGGAGTGTTATGAGAATAAGGCCTTTGTTATGAGAATAAGGTCTTAAGGGGTGTTATGAGAATAGACCCACCCTATATATATATATATAATTCATTCACAATATCGAGCATGAATCATAAACTTCATTGAAAACTAACAAACTTTGATCTCGGTCATTGAAGCAATTGCAATTTATCGTAACAATGGAAAGAGTCAAAACAAGAGCTTTTCAGCAAGCCTACATACTCAACTATCATATAGTCTTTCACAATTGCTCACACTCACGCAATACTTATGTCTATGGAGTTTTAATCGGACACAGAGAAAGATAGGGGCTTATGGTGTTGCCTCCCAACCTTTTACCTCAAGGGTAATGTGTCGGGGGAAACTGTCCACCACGAGCACCTATGGGACCGGAGCCCCTTGTTCGTGCGGTAAGGGAGCGGAGGAAGCACAAAGAGCAGATCCTAGAGAGCACGCGGGCAGTTTACCCAGGTTCGGGCCGCGATGGACGCGTAAAACCCTACTCCTGCTTAGTTTGTATTGAGTTGGGGAGCTTGGGAGCTTGAAGAACTAGCTACACCGAGCGTCTGAGTGATCTAGGTTCCGAACCCTTTCTACGTTGTGCATGGGCCTCCTTTTATAGCTCAAGGGGTCACCGACAGGTGTCAACGTAGGAGAAAGGGTAAAAATGTAAAAGTGGTGGTAGTTGTAACAGTGCGGGAACAGTGGATGAACAGTGCATGAACAGTGGTCATCACCTACTTTGACAGTGGGGGACAAGAGCATTAAATGCCCGTCGCCGTCGACCCCAAAAGCGCCCGCCCTTGCGTCTCCGTTTGCCACGGCGATAGCCTTGTCACCGTGAAGTGCCACCGTGTCCCCCAGGCTGCACAGCCATCCGCCACGCGTCCCTGGAGTGGCCCCAGGGCGACGCGTGGTTCGATGAGCTGGAGCGCGGGCACACAGCGTAACTCTCCCCGGCAAGCACCTTGCCGGGGTCTTGACCTTGCCGGGCCCGGGAGCTTGCCGGGCTCTGAAGCTTGTCGCTCCGCGGGCCCCGCTGGGGCGCATGTTGCGCCGAGGCATGTCTTCGGTAATGTAATCTTCTAGCCTTCCTGGCAAGCTCCTCTTGCCAGGGTCTTGTGCTAGTGAGGTAATCTTGAGCCTGGGACGGCCTTCCCGGCAAGCTCCACTTACCGGGGTCTCGATCTTCTGTCTTGTATACTTTGTTTTTGAATGGCTTTGTATGGAGCAGGAAGGTTTCCGGCGAGCACGTGGTAGGCCCTGCCGCGGGAAGCTGCTACTGCCCGTGCACAAGTTGGGGTACTGAGGTACCCCTACCTTAGTACACCGACAGGAGCCCCCGGGCCTGGGCCACACACGGTGCCGAGCGCTGTTGGGCCAGGCCCAAAACAGTGCACGGGCACGCGCGGCCCACGGCACGCCGAATCCACTTCCGCATCCGCCGCGTCCCTCCGTAACGGCACGCGTCGATTGAGGCGTCGTGGGATGGGACGTGGCCACGTTCTTTTAATGGAAAGAGCGAAACGTCCCCCACTTCCCCATAAAAGCAGAGGAAGCAGGAGCGGTTCCCCTCCTACGCCTTCATTGCTTCTTCTTCCATCTCCAGAGATTCCCCTTTGCGCTCCGCCTCCACACCTCCTCCGCCGTCTTCCGCATCCGCGGCGCCGCCGGGCTCTTCGTCCCCCTTCCCTCGCCGCCTCCGCCATGGCCCCGAAGACCGAGAAGGCGAAGGCGGAGAAGACCAAGAAGGAGAAATCCGAGCAGGCGGCGAGGCTTACTCTGCTGCGGAAGCGGAACGTCGTCTTCGCGCCAAGGCTCAGCACGCGGGAGCTCTGGAACAAGTATTACTTGTTCTGGGCCAAGGAGACCAAGGCGCATCCTCGGACCAGAGCATATCCTGCCGCCGCCAAGGACAATTATCCCGGCGGGTACGTCTTCTTCGCAGCTTTCTTCCATTGCGGCCTTTGTCCTCCTTTTTCCGACTTTTTCTGCGATATCATGCACACCTACGGCCTCCATCTTCTAGACTTCACCCCCAACGCCATCCTCACAATGGCGGTTTTCGCACATCTGTGCAAAAACTATATTGGGATCTATCCGAATGTAGCGCTGTTTAGGCACTTCTTCACCCCTAGAGTAGAGGCCGGCGCTCCCCTCTCCGGAGGAATCTCTTGGGTCTTCCGTCTGAACAAGAAATAGTCCTACTTGCCGGGGGAGCTCCGCGGCAAGTGGGAAGAGTGGCGCGCGGACTGGTGCTGGATAGTTGAGGATGAGCCGCAACCTTTCACTGCGCCGCGCACAACAGCCATCGTGCGCGGCAGGGACTGGAGTGAGTTGGACTCGGACGACATCAAGCTCAACGTCGCCCTCATCAGAATTCTTCGTCTCCGGGTAGCAAAGTTGTCCGTCGGAGAAGTAGGCACATATTTCCTCCGCCGTCGCATTGCCCCTCTACAGGATAGGAAGAGGCCAGCATGGGAGTACGGCAACGCGGCGGACATAATGAGACTGCGTCCGGGGCTAAACTTCAACTTCACATCGCTGGAGCTGAAGGGAATGGTCCGGGAACTCTTTAAGCATGACCCGGCCCACCCAGAATGGTTCAGAGCTCCCCGGGGAGTGGTGCCCCTCTGCAACAGCACGGCCCGGGATCCTCTTCGCGCCATGATGCCCGCATGTGACTCGCATGGCGTGGACCGCACATGGATACCGCCCAAGGCAGCAGACATCATGAGCTTCTTCGACAACCTGGTGGAGGTGCCGAAGAACAAAGATGAGATCAAGGGGCTCACCCGGGACACCACCGACCAGGAGATTGCTTATATAGCTTCTCGGGTGGAGGAGGCCGCTGCAGCTGCAGCGGCAGGAGAGTTTGGCTTCACGGTCGATGAGGCAGAGGCTGCGGATGCGTCCTGCCAAGCAGAGGAGGCGGAGATCCGCAGGCTGCTGCAGCTTCCTCCCGACGAGCTCGCCGGGGTCCCTTCTTTGAGGCACTCCGGGATCCCCGGAATCGTGACCGAGGACGCGGCGAGAGGCGGCGTTGCCGGAGGAAACAGAGGCGCCGCAGGGAGCGGAGGCGCCGGAGGGGGCGGAGCCGCCGGAGGGAGAACGGCCGCAGGGCAGGGCGCTGGGCCCAGCAAGCCAGCCGAGGAGGAGGAGGAGGAGGAGGACGTCGGGGCCGACGAGGACTCCGACGGGTCTCTGGGGCTCTATGCCGATGACCTCTCCTCGTCATCGGAGACCTCCCCGCCTCGGGCAAGTCCCAGGCGATCTCCGCTGAAATGTCTCCGCAAGGCGACGACGGGGACGAGGGCGCAGGCGCCCCGACAACAACCAGCTCGCCGGGCGGCGCGAGCTACCCGGGGGAGCCAAGCTGCGACGGGGGCGCCCGGCGCACCAACCACGGCGGGGGCGACCCGCACACAGGCCACGGCGGGGGCGACCCGCACACAGGCCACGGCGGAGGCACCCCGCACGTCAGCGCCAAGCGGAGGAGGGTCTTCGCAGAGCGGAGCGGCTGTTCCGCCCGCTCCCCGGGCCTCGGCGTCCACAGGGGCCGGGTCTTCGCAGCCCCCAGCCCCGGGGACCGCCAAGCGCCCGAGGGAGTCTTCGCCTCCTGCTCCTCGCGCGGACGCGCCTCAGGTGGCGTTTGACTTCTCCGCCCTGAGCGACGACGACGACGACGAGGAACAGTAGTAAGAACTCGAGGCTTTGTATCTTCTTTAACTTTGTCTTGATTCTTGTTGATTCTGATCTTGCTTCTTGCTTTGATTTCAGGACCCTGGCCCAGCGAGTGGCGAAGAAGGCCAAGGTTCCCGTGGTCGAGGTCGCGGATGACTCGCCCGTCGCGGCGACCGGGGACGCGCCGGAGACGAGCCTGCCGGACCCGAGCGCTGCTCCGAGGAGCAGCCCCCAGCGTAAGTTTGGGTTCAATATTTCCACTTGTCGGGCGCGCTTGAGGAACTTGCTTATATTGACACCTTGCTGATCTTGTTTTGCTTCGATTGTCTTGTACAGGGGTGGAGCCGCAGCCACAGGAGCATCCGGAGACCGCTCCCGAGGAGCCTCAGGCCCCGCCGTCCCCGCCAAGGACGAACTCTCCGGCAAGGGAGAGTGCTCCGCCAAGGGCGGGTACTCCGCCAAGGGCGAGCACCCCGCCAAGGGCGAGCAGCCCGGCGAGGGTGGCCACCCCGCCAAGGCAGAACTCCCTGGCGAGGGAGCCCGCCGTCGACGAGGTCCGCCAAGGTAAGTTTTGTAATCTTATCTTCTTGGATTCATCTTTTTTGGATATTTGCTTGAACTTCTTCTTCTTTTTCTTCTTCTTCTAGATCCTCCTCCCCCAGAACAGATGGAGACGGAAACCATCGTTGTGGAGGAGGGCGTGCAGGGCGACGGCGGCAACGCCCCTGTCGCTGAGGACACGGCGGGAGCCACCGAGCCGGCTGCGGAGGAGACTGCTCCGGCCGCAGATGCGGCGGCCGGGGAGGGGGACGGCGGCCATACTGCCGGCCCGGAGGCGGCAGGAGCGTCGAGCGCTGCGCCGGCCGCCGACCCCTCCACCGAGAAGGAGCCGTCCGCCTACTATCTTGAGGCCCCCAACGGCGTCTACATCCAGGTGCCGTGGGGTTCTTCGTCGCGAGCCCCCGCGGAGAGGTCCTCGCCTCCGCGGGTCTGAAGGTTGTCGAGGCGCCCGGCGGGAGTGACGAGCCTGAGGAGGAGAAGCTGCTCCACTGGCTCCTGGCCCTTTACCGGGCCAGGCAGGCAAAGCTTGCGTCTCGGGAGGCCCTCACCGCCAAGGCCGCCGCTGACATGGAGAAGCGCGCGGCGGAGCTCCGCGCCGCCAACCAGGCTGCCCTCCGCGACGTGGCGGAGGAGCGCGAGAGGCTCGCCGGGGAGTACCAGGAGTGGCTCCTGGAAAAAGCTGAAGCCGAGGAGCAGCAGCGACTCGCCGGAGAAGAGCTGTCCCGGCGAGAAGGGGAGCTCACCCAACGGAAGGTCAACCTCGACTCCCACGAGGAAGACCTCGCCGCCCGGGAGCAGGCCCTTGGCGGAGAGCTGAAGGAGGCGAAGGCCGCGGCGGACGCCGCGGAGACCGCCAAGAAGGAGCTCGAAGCCAAGGTTGCGCAGTTGGAGGAGTACTTAAAGGCGAGCTCGGAGAGGGTCACCGCGCTCAACATAGAGCGCGAGAAGGACGCGCATACCAATTCCGAACTCCAGGTGCGCCTCTCCAAGCAAGGCGACGAGCTGAAGGCCGCCAAGGATTCCATTGCGGATCTGGAGCTGAAGGTTTCCACGTTGAAGGACTCGCTCGACGCCGTCCGGGACCGGGAAACCAAGCTGAAGGAAGAGCTCCGCAGGGAGCGAGGCTTGGTGGAGAGCGCCACCACTGCGGCTGAGAACTTCCGCCGGACCGTTGAGGTGTGGACCGATGACTTGGTGGCCTCTGCATCCAACATCGACAAGGAGCTGCTGGCGCTGAAGGTTGAGCATCTTATATACTCTCCGGATCCAAACCTCCCCCACAGCGCCAAGCTCAGCCTCTTCTTCAGAGGGATCGCGCCGGCTCTTGCAAATCTTCAGAAGAAGCTTCCCGCGCAACTGGCCGAGGAGTCACGCCAGCTCTGCGCGGGAACCTTGGAGCGCGTTCTGACGAAGATAGTGTACCGCAACCCGGGCATTAATCTCGTCAACGTTCTCCGTAGCTTGCCGGCCGACGCTGACATGGAGGCGCTGAAGGCGCAGGTCGCCCATATTATCGCCAAAGTGAACAAGATCTCTAGGATTGAGGGCGACCGTGTAGATTAGGCCTCCTCTTCTTTATCTCTTTTGTTGCTGCATAGTGTGCGATGAACTCATTAGTCATTGTGGCAAGTTATCCCTTGTAAGATATTTATCTTTATTTTGATCGATCAATGCAATGTTATCTCCCTTGTCTTAGTCCTTTACTTTGTATGCTTTTCACCCTTCGCTTCCAGGGAGCTTGCCGGCAAGGGGCCCTTTGCCGCGAGCGCTGAGTGCTGGACTCTGAGCGGCCTGCTGGCCAAGGTCTTACCGGCAAGCAACCTTGCCGCAGCTAGTCGCAACGCACTTAGCTTGCTGAGCGAACTCGAAAACGAAGTAAGGGCGCGACACTTGTCGCAGCTCACTTAAATCGTTGAGCGTACTCGAAAACAAGATAAGGGTGCGGCTAGCTACGGGTAGGTTCCTCCGCGCACAGGTTTTCCATACAAAGCGTGATTGTTCAAGGAAGACAACTAAAATTTAAAAATTTGAACTGCTCAAATTCTGATAACTTAGCTTTCATATATCGCTTGCTTCCCGGTAAGGCTTCTCTTTCTTGAACAACACTTGGTTTATCTTCCATCTCCTTCCCCCCCGGCAAACTTGTGTGCGAGGAACATTCCTTTTGCTTAAGAGGGAAAGAAAAAGAAAAGGGAAACAAGTATATGGCCTTTTGGCGTGCTAATGCTTACCGGATACGTGTGTTGCACAAGAAATGCCAAATAACACATGCAAATAGCCGAGAAAAGCATGGAAAAGGCAAATAGCGCAAAACACAAAAGCTTTACTGATGCATGGGGTCTGCGCCCGGCTTTGTACAAAGGGTTACATGCAACAGCGGCAAAGCTTGTACAAAAGGTGGTTGCCGGAGCGGGTCACGGCAACCGCGCCTTATGGGTGAAACTTGCGAAGATGCTCTATGTTCCAGGAGTTGCTCACCGGTAAGCCTTCTTCGGTCTCAAGGCGGACAGCGCCGGGCCTTGTGACTTGTCTCACCCGATAAGGGCCTTCCCACTTCGGCGTCAACTTGTTGGAATTCTTGGCGGACTGAACACGCCGAAGAACAAGGTCGCCTTCCTCGAGACTCCTGGCCTTAACCTTGCGGCTATGATAGCGGCGCAAGGCTTGCTGGTATCGAGCAGCTCGTACAGCAGCCTGGAGACGTTCCTCCTCGAGGAGCAATGCATCATCTTGTCGCAGTTGCTTTTGCTCGAGCTCATCATAAGCGAGCACTCGAGGAGATCCGTATACGAGTTCCGTGGGGAGAACTGCCTCTGCTCCATAGACTAGAGCAAAGGGTGTCTGTCCGGTGGCTCGACTTGGTGTCGTTCTGATTGACCAAAGAGCCGCCGGTAGCTCCTCTATCCAGTTTTTTCCGCACTTGCGCAGCCTGTCAAAGGTCCTTGTTTTGAGTCCGCGCAGCACTTCAGCATTTGCCCTCTCCGCTTGACCGTTGCTCCTCGGGTGAGCAACAGAAGCGAAACAGACCTTGGCGCCAAGGTCTTGGACGTACTGCATGAAGGTGCGACTAGTAAATTGTGTACCGTTGTCGGTGATGATCCTGTTAGGGATTCCGAAACGGCAAACAATCGACCTGAAGAACCTGACCGCTGACTGTGCTGTCACCTTTCTCACTGGTTCCACTTCTGGCCACTTTGTGAACTTGTCGATTGCAACGTACAAGTACTCAAAGCCCCCGACAGCGCGAGGGAAGGGGCCGAGGATATCGAGCCCCCAGACCGAGAAGGGCTAGGACAAAGGGATCGTCTGGAGAGCTTGAGCTGGCTGATGAATTTGTTTTGCATGGAACTGGCACGCTTCACACTTGGTTACTAGTGCAGTTGCATCTTGGAGTGCTTCTTGCCAAAAGAACCCTGGCCGGAAAGCTTTCCCGGCAAGCGCCCTTGCGCCAATATGGTGGCCGCATATGCCTCCGTGTATATCTGCCAACAGCTTCTGTCCATCTTCTCTGGAAATGCACTTCAACCTGACACCATTGAGTCTTCTTCTATACAGCTCGTTATCCACGAACTGGTACATACTTGACTGCCTGGTTATCTTCTCCATCTCTTGAGGGTCGTCGGGAAGTTCTCCAGTTTGCAGAAAACGGACGATCTGCTGCGCCCATGCTGGAGCCCGAGGCTCGACGGCAAGGACTAAAGGCATGAGGGCCGCTGCGGGAACCTCAGCTTCTACGGCAAGGACCTCTGGTTCTGCCGGAGCTGATGGTTCCCCGGCAAGCTCGCCGGGGCAAAGCTTGTCGGGAACGCTTGCTTCAACTGTACAGATCCGAGGATCTGCAGGAGCAATCTGTTCCTCAGCGTTCTGATTGTTGATCTTGGGGACCTTGGCGGCGGTTTCAGGAAGATCCGCCGGCAAGTAGTCGCCGGAGACCAACTTTCTCTTCTTGGACTGCCCAATTGATGGTGTAACAGATGGTTGAGTCAGCTTGAGCAAGAAAGTCCATGGTTCCACAGGTAACTTCATCGCGGCACACTTCGAAAGGCCATCTGCAATTTCATTCTGAGCTCTCGGGACGTGCTCCATCTGCAGACCCTCAAAGTGCTCTTCAAGCTTCCTCACTTCATGTACATAAGCTTCCATCAAAGGGCTCTGGTAACTCTTGTTAACTTGTCGGACCACCAACTGAGAATCTCCCCGCACAATCAGCTTCCTGATCCCAAGTTCAGCTGCGATTCTGAGGCCGGCAAGCAAGCCTTCATACTCAGCAGTGTTGTTCGTCGCTTGCTCCCTGGGAAAGTGCATCTGGATAACATACTTGAGGTGCTCTCCGGTGGGCGCGATGAGTACCACGCCGGCACCGGCGCCTTGCAGCGAGAAGGCACCATCAAAGTACATCACCCATTCACTTGTCGCTTCTTGTACGGGTACACTTGTTTCTGGAACTTCCTCATCGGGCGTCGGGGTCCACTCAGCTATGAATTCTGCCAAAGCTCGGCTCTGTATGGTTGAAGTACTTTCAAACTTGAGTCCAAAGCTCGACAGCTCCAGTGCCCACTCAACGATCCTGCCTGTTGCTTCCGGATTGTGCAATATCCTCTTCAGCGGAAAGCGAGTGACCACTGTTATCTCATGTGCTTGGAAATAATGGCGCAGCTTTCTCGAGGCCATGAGGAGGCCGAAAAGCAACTTCTGCACCCCGGAGTATCTTGATCTAGCCCCCTGCAAGAGGGAACTTACAAAATACACCGGGCGCTGCACCATCTTTCTTCGCACTTCTCCTTGATCCTGCGCAGAGTTGTCCTTGTCGGGGCCAGAGCTTGTCGGAGGAGCCCCCTGCTTGTCGCTGGATTCGCTTGCCGGTGGTGCTGATTCCTCGTCGGCCTCTCTCTCCGCTACTAACGCAGCACTAACCACCTGGTTGGTTGCCGCTAGGTACAGCAGCAACTTCTCCTGTGGTCTAGGTGCGACAAGTATTGGAGTAGAGGATAGGTACCGTTTCAAGTCTTGCAGCGCTGCCTCCGCTTCTGGAGTCCATTTCATAGGACCTGCCTTCTTCAAGATTTTGAAGAAAGGAAGGGCGCGTTCTGCAGACTTCGAAATGAACCTACTGAGGGCAGCCACACAACCTGCAAGTCTCCTGACGTCCTTGACGCGCTTTGGGGCTTCGATCTGCTCGATGGCTTTAATCTTGTCGGGGTTGGCTTCAATCCCCCTCTGTGACACAAAGAACCCGAGAAGCTTGCCGGAGGGGACTCCAAAAACGCACTTCTCGGGATTCAACTTAAGCTGGATCTTGCGCAAGTTCTCAAATGTCTCTTCCAAATCTTGAATCAAGGTATCCTTGCTCTTACTCTTCACCACGATGTCATCCATGTAGGCTTCTACAATTCTGTGGATCTGTGGCTCAAAAGCAGTGTGCACTACCCTTGCAAATGTTGATCCTGCATTCTTCAGTCCAAATGGCATGCGTATGAAGCAATACGTGCCACACGGAGTGATAAATGCAGTCTTCTCTTCATCTTCCTTGGCCATGAAAATCTGATGGTAGCCTGAATATGCATCAAGAAAAGAGAGCAGCTCACATCCGGCGGTGGAGTCAACGATCTGGTCAATGCGTGGCAAGGGAAATGGATCCTTGGGACATGCTTTGTTCACATCGGTGAAATCTATACACAGTCTCCACTTCCCATTGGCTTTGCGCACGACGACTGGGTTTGCCAACCACGTCGGATGGATCACGCCTCTAACTAGGCCCGCTGCTTCTAGTTTCTTGATTTCTTCGGCAATGAATTCTTGGCGCTCCACGGCTTGCTTTCTGACCTTTTGCTTGACGGGCCGCGCATGAGGACAAACAGCAAGCTTGTGCTCAATCACCTTCCTGGGAACACCGGGGATGTCAGATGGTTGCCAGGCAAACACATCGACATTCGCCCGCAGGAAGGCAACGAGCGCGCTTTCCTATTTGCTGTCAAGTGTGGCACTGATGGTGAAGGTACCACCAGTGCCGTCCTCCTTGGCGGACACCTTCTTGGTTGCCGGAGGAGCGGCCATCCCCTTCTTACACTTGCCGGTGGAGCTCGATGGAACGTCCTCGACGGCAGCGCAGCACTCCGAAGAGGTGCGGTTGCCGGAGTGGGCCCCAGAGTACTTGCCGAACTTGGTCTTCGTCTTCTTCCCCCCGGGAGCTTCAGCGGCAAGTGTGTCCTTCTCTGCTGCGGCTGCTGCATCCCGGTAGATCTTGTCGGCGCAGACAAGCGCATCTTTCTTGTCGCCATGGACAGTGATGACGCTTATCGGCCCCGGCATCTTGAGTACGTTGTAGGCGTAGTGGGAAGCTGCCATGAACTTGGCGAGGGCGGGACGGCCGAGTATCCCATTATATGGTAATGGAATATCGGCGACGTCGAATGTGATGCGCTCAGTTCTGAAGTTGAGCTCCCCGCCAAAGGTCACCGGCAAAGTTATCTTCCCCTTGGGCTTGCTCCTTCCCGGGTTTATTCCTTGGAACGAACCGGTCTCTTCGAGCTCGCCATCTGGGATTTGGAGTTTCTTGATCACAGCAGAGGAGATCAAGTTCAGCCCGGCCCCGCCGTCAACCAACATTTTGGTGACCTTGAGCTTGCGGATGGTGGGTGAGACCAGCATCGGCAAGCACCCGACCGCAGTGGTGCGGTCAGGGTGATCCTCAAGATCAAAAATGATGGGCGTGCTGGACCATTTGAGGAGCCTGCGTGACTCCACGGGCGGCTCCGCTGCATTCACTTCCCGCACCCACTGCTTGAGTTGGCGGTGGGAAGTATGCAGAGAGGCGCCGCTGTCGACGCACAAGACCTCCGTGGCCTTTTGGAACTCTTGCTCGCTGCTATCCTCATCCTCCATGTCATCGTCGTCGTCTTCTTCGTCCTTGTCGCGGCCCCGGGGAGGTCGGTCACCTTGCCGCTGCTTGGCCTTGCCGCGGCGTCCTCCCCGGCCATTGAATGGCCGCTTCTTGCTTGGTTCTCCTCCGCCACCTTGGGCCTTCTCCTTGTCGCGCCTCTCGTACTCAGCTTTCTGCTGCTCGACGAGGTATTCGACGCGTTTGCAGTTGGAGAGGTCGTGGCCCTTGGTGCGGTGGATTTTGCAGTATTGCTTGTCGGAGCCGTCCTGCTTGTCGGCTGCCGCTACAGGGGCAGGCTCCTTGCCGGAGCCGCCAGCCTGTGTTTGCTTGGCGGGAGCCTCCTTGCCGGACTTCTCGACGGCAAGCACTTCCTTCTTGTTCTTTCTTCTGTTGTTCCGCCGCCGGCTCTTCTTTGCCGGGGCGGCGTCGTCGCTGTCGCTTCCCCCTGCGCCAGCATCCTCGCCGGGGAGTCTCCTCCCCTCTTCGGCGCGCGCGCACTTATCAGCTAGAGCATAAAGCTCGCTGACATCCCGTATCTTGGTCATTGCCATCTCCTCACGCATGCGGCGGTTACGCACGTTCTGATGGAACGCGCTGATAACCGCGGCAGGGTGGACGTCGGGGATGTTGTGCTGCACACGACTGAAGCGTTGGATGTACTTGCGCAGGGGTTCTCCTTCCTTCTGGGCCAGAATATGGAGATCTCTCTCCTGGCCGTGGGGTTTGTGGCCGCCCGTGAAGGCGCCAACAAACTGGTCGCAAAGATCTGCCCAAGAAGAAATGGAGCCTTCCGGCAAGTGCATAAGCCAAGAACGAACGTTCGGCTTAAGCACGAGCGGGAAGTAATTCGCCAATATCTTCTCGTCGCGCCCCCCGGCGGCCTGCACTGCGATTGTGTAGATGCTAAGAAACTCCGAGGGGTGCGTTTTGCCGTCGTACTTCTCCGGTACGTCGGGCTTGAAGTTCTTCATGCTGGGCCACTGGACGCGCCGCAGCTCACGGGTGAACGCAGGGCAACCTGCCGCGTACGGCAAGTCGCCTGGTTCACCGGGCGCGGGTGCGTCAACAGCGGTCCCAGCTCTCTGGTCTGATTGTCGCCGAACTTCTCGGCGGCGCTCGATCGTCGTTCGAGCGTCTTCTCGTCGCCGGTCGTCAAGGACCTGGCGCTGGTCCCGACGGGCCCGCGGATCTGATGACGCCGTGGAGTCGTCGTCGACGTTGATCCGGCGGGGCGGCGTCTTCTGCTTCCGCGGTGGGGAGTGCACGGTGGTTGCACCCCCGGTGGTCTTGTCGCCGTCGGCCTTCGTCTTCTTGACTTGCCGTGGCCGCGAGGTCGCTGGCTGCTGCGGAGAGTCGTTGTTGGCGAAGGCGATCAGGCTCTGGATGGTTGCCCTCCAGTCTTCGGCCTTGTCTGCCGCTGGAGGGAAGTCGAGGAGCAGTTGCGCCCTTGCGAGCGCTTCTGCTGGAGAGGAGGGGAGCGGGGGCGAGCGGTGCGAGGAGCGGGATATGCTCGGACTCCTAACTGGGTTAGAAGGAGCAGGGTCCCGCCCCGGCGACCGCACCTTGCTCGTGCCAGGACGATGGCCCGGAGCGTCCCGCGAGCCTCTGGTTTGCCCTTGGCCCAGCAAGCGGATGCCACCTCCTGTGGCATGGCGCTGCTGGGTCGTCGTTTGTTGAGATGGACGCGGCGCGTCCACGGAGACCGAAGCTCGGTCGTCCGTCTTATCCTTGGATTTGGTGGCGCCGCGAGTTTCCTCGCCGGCGACCACCCTTCCGACGGCGTCTCCCCCGCCCACCGTTGGCTCCGGTGGCGGCGGATGAGACGCAGACGGGCCTGCGTCCTCCGAAGCTTTCTTCTTCGGGGCCATGGTGCTGTTGCTGATGAGGTTGCTGATGAAACTGGAGAGGTTGATGAAGAATGCGCCCGCGTGAACGCCGGATCAGGTTCGCACAACCTCGACGCCCCCTACCTGGCGCGCCAAAGATGTCGGGGGAAACTGTCCACCACGAGCACCTATGGGACCGGAGCCCCTTGTTCGTGCGGTAAGGGAGCGGAGGAAGCACAAAGAGCAGATCGTAGAGAGCACGCGGGCAGTTTACCCAGGTTCGGGCCGCGATGGACGCGTAAAACCCTACTCCTGCTTAGTTTGTATTGAGTTCGGGAGCTCGGGAGCTTGAAGAACTAGCTACACCGAGCGTCTGAGTGATCTAGGTTCCGAACCCTTTCTACGTTGTGCATGGGCCTCCTTTTATAGCTCAAGGGGTCACCGACAGGTGTCAACGTAGGAGAAAGGGTAAAAATGTAAAAGTGGTGGTAGTTGTAACAGTGCGGGAACAGTGGATGAACAGTGCATGAACAGTGGTCATCACCTACTTTGACAGTGGGGGACAAGAGCATTAAATGCCCGTCACCGTCGACCCCAAAAGCGCCCGCCCTTGCGTCTCCGTTCGCCACGGCGATAGCCTTGTCACCGTGAAGTGCCACCGTGTCCCCCAGGCTGCACAGCCATCCGCCACGCGTCCCTGGAGTGGCCCCAGGGCGACGCGTGGTTCGATGAGCTGGAGCGCGGGCACACAGCGTAACTCTCCCCGACAAGCACCTTGCCGGGGTCTTGACCTTGCCGGGCCCGGGAGCTTGCCGGGCTCTGAAGCTTGTCGCTCCCCGGGCCCCACTGGGGCGCATGTTGCGCCGAGGCATGTCTTCGGTAATGTAATCTTCTGGCCTTCCTGGCAAGCTCCTCTTGCCAGGGTCTTGTGCTAGTGAGGTAATCTTGAGCCTGGGACGGCCTTCCCGGCAAGCTCCACTTGCCGGGGTCTCGATCTTCTGTCTTGTATACTTTGTTTTTGAATGGCTTTGTATGGAGCAGGAAGGTTTCCGGCGAGCACGTGGTAGGCCCTGCCGCGGGAAGCTGCTACTGCCCGTGCACAAGTTGGGGTACTGAGGTACCCCTACCTTAGTACACCGACATAATGTCAACAGTAATAGACCATGAAAACTTACATCCAAGTGGGTATATATGTCAGGATCTTTCCAACACAATGTGCTTGCCAAAGGATAAAATGTAAAAAGGAAAGGTGAATTTCACCTTGACTCTTATAAGGCAAGAATAATAGATAGGCCCTTCGTAAAGGGAAGCAGAGGTTGTCATGTGTTTTTATGGTTGGATGCACAAAGTCTTAGCACAAAAGAACGTCACTTTATATTGGCACTTGTGATAGGGACCTTTATTATGCAGTCCGTCGCTTTTATTACTTCCATATCATAATATTGTATAAAGCTTATTTCCTCCACACTAATAAATCATACATACTTTTGCGAGTTTGCAACACGACAACTTACTTGGAAGGATCTTACTCAATCCATAGGTAGGTATGGTGGACCCTCATGGCAAAACTGGGTTTAAGGATGTACGGAAGCACAAGTAGTATCTCTACTTGGTGCGAGGATTTTTGGCTAGCATGAGGGGGAAAGGCAAGCTCAACATGTTGGATCATCCATGACCATATACTTTATTTCGAATATAAGAAGACATAACCCATTATGTTGTCTTCCTTGTCCAACATCAACTCTTTAGCATGTCATATTTTAATGAGTGCTCACAATCATAAAAGATGTCCAAGATAGTATATTTGTATGTGAAGCCTCTCTTCTCTTATTACTTCCTATTAATTGCAATGATGACCAAAATTATGTTTGTCAACCCCCAACAACTTTTATTCGTCATACTTTTTATATGTGAAGTCATTACTTCCCATAAGATCAATATGACCTCTTTGATACTTTTTATGTTTTCCTTTATTCTATCATGACCAAAGTGAGGAAATCAAGCCCTTGACTCAACACTAATCTTTATTATATAGCTCACGGACTCGATTACAAAGGGTAAAGATCATAAAGCAAAATCTCACAACTAGATCATGCTAACTTTATTCTACTAGATCAAGATACTACCAAAAGGATCGAACTAAGAAAAACGGTAAAGATAGGAGTGATGGTGATACCATACCGGGGTCACTCCCCCAAGCTTGGCAGTTGCCAAGGGGAGTGCCCATACCCATATGCTTATGTCTCCTTCTTCGGTTGTGGTGATGATGGAGTTGAAAGTAGTGACCCCGGATCATCACATACCGAGAGTAGGAGATCCTCCACCTTGCGGATAATACCTTTGAGTGCAGCTATATATTCCTTCAACAAAATATTTTCACTTGTGAGATGCTTGTTTTTAATTTGAGCTAACTCAATCATCTTGAAAGCTTCAATCTCAGTTGAGGTAAAGAGGTGGGAAGAGGTTGATGGATGTCTTCTTCTCCCAATGTCGGAGCCGGATCTTTAACCTACTTCTTGATCTTCTTCTTCTTGTTGATCTCCTCGGGTCCTTCCCTCTTCAGATCTATCTTCATTAGCCAAACATCATTGCCTTAGTTGTTGGAGGAGGGAGATGACATGGTGCTTGGCTTCGTCAACCCTAGCAGAAAATAGCTCGAAACAAGAACAGAGGATTTTTGCGTGATATAGAGGTCAAAACCTTCGGGAGTATATATAATGAATTTTTACCGACCAAAAGGAGTAGCATACAAGAAATCGGAGTCCGGGAGTCACACGAGCTGCCCATGAGGCAGGGGGGCGCACCCAGGGAAGGGGGCACGCCGTCCACCCTCGTGGACGGCTCGTGTCTCTTCCGGACTGCTACTTATTTTTTTATTTTTCTAAATATTCCAAAACGGAGAAAAATTGCCTTTAGAACTGTTTTGGAGTCGGTTTACTTACCGTACCACATACCTCTTCCTTTTCGAAGGCTGAATCGTTCTGGAAAGTGTCCCTTATGTATTCCTTCGGGGTTACAGTTTCAGTAACATTGGTTTCAACATTTATAGGGTTACGTGAGATATAATGTTTGATTCTTTGAACGTTCACCACCTTCGGATTTGTGCCTTCGAAGTTGTTGATTTTTATTGCACCGGAACGATAGACCTCCTCGATAACGTAAGGTCCTTCCCACTTAGAGAGAAGTTTTCCTACAAAAAATCTTAAACAAGAGTTGTATAGCAAGACATAATCACCTACGTTAAACTCACGCTTTTGTATCCTTTTGTCATGCCATATTTTAACTTTTTCTTTAAACATCTTGGCATTCTCATAGGCCTGGGTTCTCCATTCATCAAGAGAGCTAATGTCAAATAACCTCTTCTCACCGGCAAGTTTGAAATCATAATTGAGCTCTTTAATAGCCCAATATGCCTTATGTTCTAGCTCAAGAGGTAAGTGACAAGCCTTTCCATAAACCATCTTATATGGAGACATACCCATATGATTTTTGTATGCAGTTCTATAGGCCCATAATGCATCATCAAGTTTCTTGGGCCAATTCTTTCTAGACCTATTAACTGTCTTTTGCAAAATTAATTTCAGCTCTCTATTAGTTAGTTCTACTTGACCACTAGTTTGTGGGTGATAAGGGGATGCAATTCTATGATTCACATCATACTTAGCAAGCATTTTACGGAAAGCACCATGAATAAAGTGTGAACCACCACCAGTCATTAGATATCTAGGGACTCCAAACCTTGGAAAAATAACTTGTTTAAGCATCTTAATAGAGGTGTTATGATCAGCACTACTAGTTGGAATAGCTTCTACCTGCTTTGTAACATAATCAACAACAACTAAAATATGTGTGTACCCATTAGAGGCAGGAAACGGTCCCATATAATCAAAGCCCCAAACATCAAATGGTTCAATAACAAGTGAATAATTCATAGGCATTTCTTGACGTCTACTGATATTACCAATTCTTTGACATTCATCACAAGATAAGACAAACTTACGGGCATCCTTGAAGAGAGTAGGCCAATAAGAACCGGATTGCAATACCTTGTGTGCAGTTCTATCTCCCGCATGGTGTCCTCAATAAGCTTCGGAGTGGCACTTGCATAGGATATGTTCCTGTTCATGCTCAGGTACACAACGTCTAATAATATCATCTACTCTTTCTTTATAAAAATGTGGGTCATCCCAAAAGTAATGCCTCAAATCATAGAAGAACTTTTTCTTTTGCTGGTATGTGAAGCTAGGAGGTATAAACTTAGCAACAATATAATTAGCATAATCAGCATACCATGGAGCAGTACGAGAAGTATTTATGATAGCTAATTGTTCATTAGGAAAGTTATCATCAATAGGTTGTGGGTCATGAAGTATATTCTCTAACCTAGACAAGTTATCTGCAACCGGGTTCTCAGCTCCCTTTCTATCAATAATATGTAAGTCAAACTCTTGCAGCAAAAGAACCCATCTAATAAGTCTAGGTTTAGCATCTTTCTTTTCCATAAGGAATTTGATAGCAGCATGATCAGTGTGAATAGTTACTTTAGAATCAACAATATAAGGTCTAAACTTATCACAAGCAAATACAACCGCTAAAAATTCTTTCTCAGTGGTAGCATAATTTTTCTGGGCACTATCTAGAGTTTTACTAGCATACTGGATAACATTCAATTTCTTATCAACTCTTTGTCCTAGAATAACACCTACAGCATAATCACTAGTATCGCACATAATCTCAAAGGGTAAATTCCAGTCAGGAGGCTGGACAATAGGTGCTGATATCAATGCTTTCTTAAGTATTTCAAATGCTTCTAGACAATCATCATCAAAGACAAAAGGAATATCTTTTTGTAAGAGATTAGTCAGAGGCCTGGAGATTTTGGAGAAGTCCTTAATGAATCTCCTATAAAACCCGACATGACCAAGGAAACTTCATATACCTTTAATGTCCTTGGGGCACGACATCTTTTCTATAGCATCAACTTTAGCCTTGTCAACTTCAATACCTCTTCCAGAAATTTTATGTCCCAAGACAATGCCTTCATTAACCAAAAAGTGGCACTTCTCCCAATTCAAGACAAGATTGGAGTCTTCACATCTCTGCAAAACTCGATCAAGGTTGCTTAAGCAATCATCAAAAGAAGTTCCGTAAACGAAAAAATCATCCATGAAAACCTCAACAATCTTTTCACAAAAGTCAGAGAATATAGCCATCATGCATCTTTGAAAGGTAGCAGGTGCATTACATAAACCAAAAGGCATACGTCTATAAGCAAATGGACCGAAAGGACAAGTAAAGTGGTCTTTTCTTGATCCCCTTTTGACACATGTATTTGAGAGAAACCAGAATAACCATCTAGAAAGCAAAAATGAGTATGTTTGGATAACCTTTCTAGCATTTGATCAATAAAAGGCAAGGGGTAATGATCTTTCTTAGTAGCTTTATTTAATTTGCGGAAATCAATTACCACCCTATAACCTGTAACAATTCTCTGCGGGATCAATTCATCTTTATCATTAGGAACAACAGTCATACCTCCCTTATTAGGGACACAACGGACATGACTTACCCAATGGCTATCAGCAACTAGATAGATAATACCTGTCTCTAGGAGCTTTAATATTTCCTTCCTTACCACTTCTTTCATCTTAGGATTTAACCGTCGTTGATGATCAATAACCGGTCTAGCGTTATCTTCCAATTTTATCTTGTGTTGTCATAAAGTGGGACTGATGCCCTTAAGATCATCCGGAGTATATCCAATAGTAGCATGGTGCTTCTTCAGAGTTTTCAATAATTTTTCTTCTTCTTGCTCTGAAAGGTTAGCACTAATAATAACAGGATATATCTTATTTTCATCAAGATAAACATACTTAAGATTATCAGGCAAAGGTTTAAGTTCAAACACGGGATCACCCTTGGGTGGAGTAGGATCCCCTAGGATTTCAACAGGCAAGTTGTTTTTCAATACGGGTCCCTGATTAAAGAATATTTCATCTATTTCCATTCTCTCATTTGTATGCATATCATTTTCGTGATCTAGCAGATATTGTTCTAAAGGATCATTAGGAGGCACAACAATAGAAGCAAGACCAATAATTTCATCCTTACTAGGTAATTCTTTATCAAGGGGTTGTCTACGAAATTTAGCAAAGTTAAAATCATGAGACATATCCCCTAAACCAACAGCAACAATATCTTTCACACAGTCTATCTTAGCATTGACAGTATTCAGGAAGGGTCTACCAAATATAATGGGACAAAAGTCATCTTGTGGGGAACTAAGAATAAGAAAATCAGCAGGGTATTTAACTTTCCCACACAAAACTTCAACATCTCTAACAATCCCAACTGGTGAAATAGTGTCTGTATTAGCAAGCTTAATAGTAACATCAATTCCTTCTAACTCAACAGGTGCAATATCATGCATAATTTCTTGATATAAAGTATGAGGGATAATACTTGCACTAGCACCCACATCACATAAACCATGATAGCAATGATCTCCTATTTTAACAGAGATAACATGCAAGCCAACAATAGGTCTATGTTTATTCCTAGCATCGGGTTTGGTTATTCTACCAGATTCCTCTTGGAGGTAAATAACATGTCCATCTAAATCTTCTACCAAGAGATCTTTAACCATAGCAACACTAGGTTCAACTTTAATTTGCTCAGAGGGTGTAGGTGTTCTAGTATTACTCTTACGAACTACAGTTGAAGCTTTAGGATGATCCTTAATCCTAACAGGGAAAGGTGGTTTCTAAATATAAGCGGTAGGAACAATAGGATCAACATTATAATTGATAGTCTTTTCTTCAACTTTAACAGGTTCAACTACTTTTACTTCAATTGGAGGATCGTATTTAAACCAATTCTCCTTGGGAAGATCAACATGAGTAGCAAATGATTCACAGAAAGAAGCTACTATCTCAGAGTCAAGTCCATATTTAGTGCTACACTCACGGAAAACATCGGTATCCATAAAAGCCTTAAAACAATCAAACTTAGGGGGCATACCTGACTCCTTACCTTCGTTGAGATCCCAATCTTCAGAGTTGCGTTTAATTCTTTCCAATAAATCCCATTTGAATTCAATAGTCTTCATCATAAAAGAGCGAGAACAAGAAGTATCGAGCATGGAGCGATTATCGAGAGAAAGCCGAGTATAATTTTTTTGAATAATCATTTCTCTTGAGAGTTCATGATTGGGGCATGAATATAACATTGACTTAAGCCTCCCCCAAGCTTGAGCAATGCTTTCTCCTTCGCGAGTCCAGAAATTATAAATATAATTACGATCATGATGAACCTGGTGCATACAGTAGAACTTCTGATGAAATTCCAACTTCAGACGATTATAGTTCCATGATCCAATATCATCACATGGCGTAAATCATGTCAATGCATCTCCCTTCAAAGATAAAGGGAAGACCATCTTCTTGATAACATCCTCGGGCATACCCGCAAGCTTAAATAATCCACAAACTTCATCCACATAGATTAGGTGTAAATCGGGACGCAGTGTTCTGTCTCCTGTAAAAGGATTATCAAGTAGTTTCACTATCATACCCGAAGGAATTTCAAAGCAAACATTTTCAGTAGGTGCAGTAGGTTGAGGAGCAACTCTTTGCTCTTTTGTTCAGGGTGAAGATACCCCGAACAAGCCCCTCAAAGTATTATGAGCCATAGTAACAAGTGACAGTAATTTCAGCACACTATATAAATTTTTCACTTACCAAAGGCGCTTCGCTCCCCGGCAACGGCGCCAGAAAATAGTCTTGATGACCCACAAGTGTAGGGTATCTATCATAGTCCTTTCGATAAGTAAGGGTGTCAAACCCAACGAGGAGCAGACGGAAATGATAGGCAATTTTCAGTAAGGTATTGTCTGCAAGCACTGAAATTATAGGTAACAGATAGTTTTGTGATAGGGTAAATGGTAGCAAGTTACAAAAGGTAAAAGTAAATAAGGTGCAGCAAGGTGGCCCAATCCTTTGTGTAGCAAAGGACAATCCTGGACAAACTCTTATATAAAGGAAAGCCCTCCCGAGGACACATGGGAATTATCGTCAAGCTAGTTTTCATCACGATCATCTGATTCGCGTTCGGTACTTTGATAATTTGGTATGTGGGTGGACCGGTGCTTGGGTGCTGTCATTACTTGGACAAGCCTCCCACTTATGATTAACCTCTAATGCAGGCATCCGCAACTACAAAAGAAGTATTAAGGTAAACCTAACCATAGCATGATACAAGTGGATCCAAATCAGCCCCTTACGAAGCAACGCATAAACTAGGGTTTAAGCTTCTGTCACTCTAGCAACCCATCATCTACTTATTACTTCCCGATGCCTTCCTCTAGGCCCAAATAATGGTGAAGTGTCATGTAGTCGACGTTCACATGACACCACTAGAGGAGAGACAACATACATCTCATCGAAATATTGAATGAATACCAAATTCACATGACTACTAATAGCAAGACTTATCCCATGTCCTCGGGAACAAAAGTAACTACTCACAAGACATAATATTGTTCATGATCAGAGGGATATTAATATGCATAATGGATTTTAACATATGATCTTCCACCAAATAAACCAACTAGCATCAACTACAAGGAGGAATCAACACTACTAGCAACCCAGAGGAACCAATCTGAGGTTTGGGTATAAAGATTGGATACAAGAGATGAACTTGGGTTTCAGAGGAGACGGTACTGGTGAAGATGTTGATGAACATAGCCCTCCCCAAGATGGGAGAGTTGTTGGTGATGACGGCGGTGATGATTTCCCCCTCCCGGAGGGAAGTATCCCCGGCAGAACAGCTCTGCTGGAGCCCTAGATTGGTTTCCGCCAAGGTTCCGCCTTGAGACGGCGGCGTCTGGTCCCGAAAGCCTCCTTACGATTTTTTCCAGGTCAAAACACCTCACATAGGAGAAGATGGGCATCGGGGGGCCTTTGGGGGGCCCACGAGACAGGGGCGCACCCAGAGAGGGGGGCGCGCCCCCCACCCTCGTGGACAGCAGGTGGCCCCCCTTATGATCTTCTTTCGCCGGATATTTTTTATATATTCTGAAATGGAGTCCTGTGAAGTTTCGGGGCTTTTTGAGTTGTTCAGAATAGGTTTCCAGAGTTTGCTCCTTTTCGAGCCCAGAATTCCAGTTGCCGGCATTCTCCCTCTTTATGTAAACCTTGTAAAATAAGCAAGAAAAGGCATGAGTATTGTGACAAAACATGTAATAATAGCCCATAATGCAATAAATATCAACATATAAGCATGATGTAAAATGGACGTATCAATTACCTCTCGTCATGTTGAGATTACTATTGTTTCATCCTTCTTCCTTGCATAAGCTAGTTTTCACTTGTCTTGATGATTTGGTTGCTTATGAAATGCCTATGCATAGGAAGTATGTTAGACTTAAATGTGTTTGTCTCATGTTTTATGATGCTCTCTTAGTGCTTCAATTCTTGTCTTTCATGTGAGCATCATTGAAATCCTAAGCCTGTCTTAATGGCTATAAAGAAAGAGCTTGTTGGGAGGCAACCCAACGAATAAAATATTTGTTTGCGTTTTATTTTATGTGCTTGTGTGTTATACCCTATAATGCCTGTGATTAGATGTGTTTTGTGGTTTGAATAAAGTTTTGTGCCAAGCAAAGCCTTAGGGTTATGTTGGGTGTTAGTAGATTTGATCTTGCCGAAAAACAGCAACTTTTGCGCTCACGAGAAAAATTCCTATTTTTAACAGAAGAGTGCTATTGAGTTGATTCTTTTTGAAGAAGATTAATATACAAATTGCCCACGTGGCCCTATGTTTTTCAAGATTTTTAGAGTTCCAGAAGTATTCGAAACTTCCTGATTACTATAGACTGTTCTGTTTTGACAAATTTTGTTTTCTTTGTGTTGTGTGCTTATTTTGATGGCTCTATGGTTTTTTTGATGAGTTTTTGCCATAATAAGTTGGAATACAATAGATATAATACAAAAAACAAAATATGAATTGGTTTGATACAATACTTATAGTAGTGGTTGATTTTTCTTACACTAACGGATCTCACGAAGGTTTTGTTGGGTTTTGTGTGATTGAAGTTTTCAAGTTTTGGGTTGTCTTACGATGGATGAAGGAAGGATAGAAGAGCCTAAGCTTGGGTATGCCCCAACATTCCAAGCTATTATCCAAAAATGAGCAACCAACTAAGCTTGGGGATGCCCCCGAGTGGCATCCCCGCTTTCTTCCAATAACTATCGGTATTTTACTCGAAACTATATTTTTATTCATCACATGATATGTGTTTTGCTTAGAGCGTCTTGTATGATATGAGTCTTTGTTTGTTTAATTTTGTGTTTTAAGTCATCAATCCTTGCTGGACACACTTATTTGAGAGAGCCAAAACTATGTCATGACTTGTTAGAATTGCTCTCTTTGCTTCACTTAATTTTTATGAGCAATGGACTTGCTCTAGTGCTTCACTTATATCTTTTTGAGCACGGTGTGCTTAGTATTTTTGAAGAAATGCTCTCTTGCTTCACTTAGATTTATTTGATAGTTAGTAAAATTGTAAAGAAATTATCTCTTGCTTCACTTATATTATTTTGAGAGAATGAAGAAACATTATGCTCATGATCTTCACTCATATTTGTTTGAGCTTATGAAAAAGAAACACATGAAAATTGGTCCCAAAGTGATAGATATCCAAGAAGGATATAATAAAAACTTCCATGAAGATCATTGGACAAAATAAACTTTGTTCTTAGTAATAGTTTTGAGATATGATGATGTGATATGTGAGTTATGTTGATGAGTAATTATGCCTTAGTAAGAATATTGGTGTTAAGGTTTGTGATTCCACATGCAAGTACGAAAGTCAATAGTCATGCAATGAAATTATATCCTACTTATGGTGCATTATTCGGTGTTATTTATGCTTAATGCTTGCTTATGAGATTATCTGTTTCTTGGTTGGTCACTTCTCAATATTTTGCTAGCCTTCATTTTGCACCAAGTATGATCTCTACTTGTGCATCCGAAATCCTTTAAACCAGTTTTGCCACATGAGTCCACTATATCTACCTATATGCGGTATTCTTTTGCCGTTCTAAGAAAATTTGCATGTGCCATCTCTAATTTTCAAAATAAACATCTCTTTTCTGTATTTGTTTCGCTCGCGGAGCGGTGAGGGGTGGCTAATATTTTCACGATGAGTGTTTATTCACTTGTCATAGCATGAGAGTAAGGCAAAGGTTTTAGGGATGCCCAGCCCCGAAATGCAAAAAATGAATTTACTTTATGTTGTCAAATAATAAATTCCTTGGGATGGTATGGAGGGCAACCGTGGATACGGCTAGCCATGGAAAGTGAAAGTATGGTTTAAAAGGAATAAACTTTATTTTCTGTTTGGGAACCACCTATGATATATCTAGCATGGAAAGTGTTTGGAACTCTAAGTTGTTTTCGTTGGTGGGATGGATACACCTCCCAAAATGTTTTTATCTCTAATTTTTCACTTTGAGCTCTGGCACCTCTACAAATCTCTACTTCCCTTTGCGAAGGGCCTTTCTTTTACTTTATGCAATTTTTTTTCGAATTTGAGTCTCCAACTTCTCTCATAAAAAGCACCAACTAGGAGGTAATATGATCGTACTTAAGTATGTAGTTAATATTCGAGTGTGTTTCATGAATGGATCAATGTTTGAGCATGATGGGCTAGGGATAACTTATTTTAGCGTTGATATTTTGAAAGACATGGTTGCTTGTTAATATGCTTGAGTATCTAAATTATTATGTCAAAACTAGACTATTGCTTTGACTCACATAAAGTCCAAATGTCCATGCTATAAAGAAAAGAATATGATATGACATGATAGGCAGCATTCCACATCAAATTTCTATTTTTATCACTAACCTACTCCGGGACAAGTAGGAGTTAAGCTTAGGTATGCTGATATGTCTCCCACGTATCTATAATTTTTGCTTGTTCCATGCTGTTATATTATCAATCTTGGATGTTTTATAATCATTTTATAGTCATTTTATATCATTTTTTGGTACTAACCTATTGACATAGTGCCAAGTGCCAGTTGTTGTTTTCTGCATGTTTTTTACGTCGCAGGAAATCAATATCAGACGGAGTCCAAATGTCCCGAAACTTTAGGATTTTTACGGACCAGAAGGAACGTAATGGGCCTGGGCTGCGTGCCAGGACCGGATTTCGGGGTATTAAATTCCCCAGAAATGGCCTTTGTGCTCACCAGCCCCAGGATTACTGTTAGCTGGCGGGTCACCTCTTGATACAGAAAACCCAAGCAAAATTACAAAATATGTAGTACAAGATCATTCTGGCCTTTAAGTACAACACAAGGTTACTAGTGGCTGATGGCGGAAGCGGTCCGTGATTCGTCGGCGTCTGTGGAACTCCATTTCCCACGGGAACAGCTGAACAGGTTAACTCCTATCTTCGCGAGGCTGCTATCACTGTTGCATAGGGTCCGGGTAGTCGTCGCAACGCTCCTCTCCAGGCAGGAAATATGGCCAAGACAATAGCCAGGGACAAGCCAGTGAGTACTTTGAATGTACTCGCAAACATTTTGAACACGGGTGAAATATAATCATGCTCGAAAATATTAGATGATCATGATGTTAATTATGTTATGACAGTCCATAATGCAAGCAGGTCATCTGTATAAAAATGCATATGCAATCAAGGAGTGATAACAAAATAAATAGCGATCATGCCACAGTCGGGCGTTTGAGCGACACCACAAAAAGGGCTTATAAGGAAAATAAATAACGATCATGCCACAGTCGGGCGTCTGAGCGACACCACATAAAGGGTTTATAAGGGAGATAAATAAAGAAATGCCAAAGTGGGACGTCTGAGCGACATCACATAAAGGGCTTATAAGGAAGATAAACAAAGAAATGCCATAGTCGGACGTCTGAGCGACATCACATAAAGGGCTTAAAATAAAATAAAAATAATAGTGAATATCCAAGAGGTAGAACCATCCCAAGGATACTCATTAATAAAGGGTTAGTCCAAAATAATAACAAGAGTAACAGTCATCATAGGTCATAAATCATGATCCCCGTTCTGTTTTAGCAGTTTCTCCTCCGAAGACCGATGCTAAGACCGACACTTGACCCTTCCCAGACTGTAGTCCTAACCCAGGGACACGGCTATTCGAATAAATTTAATCTCTGCATAGGGTGTACTCTTTACCCACGAATAACGGATTCCTTTAGTCCCTCTGGACTAATTCCGTCTACGGTCTTTTAATTTGAAGACACACCTGACCGCACACACACCAGCCTAACTTACCGGTGTCTGGAATCACCCACGACACTTGTTAAGCCAAACTCTAAGTGGGGAGGCTACAACCTCAACTAGCATGGGATCACAAAATTTATAATGCGCGTGAAACTGGGGAAGCTATCCCCTTCGGCTCCAACCGAAAACACCCATGCCCCCGGACCAGGTGGCATGCCTACCGGATGCAGCCGGTATCTTCCACAATGGCCTCTCTGTACGGTGTGTGCTAGAACAGGGGTCGACAATTTAATGAACCGTACCCTACCTGTAGTAGGGACAAGTGGTAGCACGAAACAAGTATGGGGTTTACTGGAACAAGACTCGATCTACGGTCAACTCAGGAGGTTCAAGCATCCTTGGTATGATTAGCATAACCGATATATTCCACAACGACATTCGGAATCACTATCCGTCATGCCTCACCAAGCCATAACAGCCTCCACCGTCCCGACGAGGAGCTAGTGACAAGCTCGTGTCTACACAAGACAACGACTTTCACGGCTTTCTTCCGTTAGGCATGGAAGGCATACGAGGGATTACCGTCATGTATATAAATTATACACAGCAAGGGGTCTACCTCATGCACTCATGGGTATGATTCATACCATCACATATGAAAGAAAAAGTATGCATCCATAACGTTGTAATCGTATAAACAACAACCACATGCATCAGACCAGGGTTCAAAAGTGCTTGCCTTCAAGTAGAGGGGGGGGGGGAGAAATGCATTCCAAAACTCTGGGGAAGTCTTCTCCCTCTTCAAAATCCTATTTGAAAGAATATGAATTCAATACATAGACTCAAAACAGCACAAAAAAGTTGTCTGGAAAATTTTCAAATAAATATGAAAATAAACTAGACCAAATTTGAGGGACAGCAGAAAAAGAATCAAGTCATTTGGACTTATATTTAAAAAGTTAAGGCCAGTCAAAGCCTCAGTCAAACTCTGTCTTTAAAATAAAACAGAAAAGAAAACGTTTCAAATAAGAATACGCTTCCGGGTCTGGGGATACGTACTTCTGAGATTTACGTCTCCACTTAAAACGCGTGGAGGTGGGGCTGTGTCACTGACAGTGGGTCCATGGGGCCCACTCGTCAGGTTTGACCAGTCGCCTCTCCTTCCTCTTCCTCTGCCCAAACGGAGGCGGGACTCCGGTGATCGTCGCCGGCGAACGGAGGCTCCTCGAGGGCATCCGAGGGCGGGAATGGATCCGCTAGACCGGGGCGGTCCTCCTGGTGGTCGTTGGATCGTCGGGGGTGGAGAGAGTCATTGGCGGTGAGCTCCGCGGCGGAGGAGGTCTCGGTGGATTTAGGGGCTCGGCCTGAGGGGGTTCCTGGCCGCGTTTGAGATGCTGGGAAGTTCCGCAAGATCAAGTGGAGTCTAATGGTGGAGTCGGGAAGGCAGGGGAGGCTCTGGATGTGCCGGAATGGACCAGAACGAAGCGGCGGCCGAGCTGACTGAAGACGGAGAAAACGGCCTTCTCCCGGTGATTGCGGGCTAGGGGAGCTCCATAGGGGTGGCCTGAGGTTACTTGCGGGCTCAGACGAGCTCGGGGGTCTCTTAAATAGCGCAGCCATGTCGGTCTGTGGCGGCCGTGGATAAGATCGCGGGCGACCGCCATTCTATAGCTGCTGAGGGACGTGGCGGCGACGAGCGCTTGCGGACAAGCTTGTGGATGAGCTTGCACTGCTCTAGAGGGCAGCTGGCGAGCGCTAGTGGCTTGGGCGGTGCCGACCACGGCAGAGGTCCATTGTGACCGCCGGCGTGTCGCCAAATGAGCTCTGACGATGGCGCTGTGGAGTTCCAGGGGCGGCTTGAGCATTCTGGTGTGTGGAAGAGGCCGAGGCGTGGCTCTGCAGGCGAGCTGGGGCCAGGGGCGCGACGCGGCGGCTCGGGCGCACGCACGCCCTGGGCGCGCTCAGCGCACGCACACCATGTGTTCGATGAAATGCCAGCGCGTTCTAGAGGGCATAGGAGAGGCTGGGGTTCAGCAGGCCTGGATTAGGGTTAGCTAGGAACTTAGTGGACATACTGGTTAGGCAAAGCAAGCTGGTCCATTGCACAAACCAGAAACCATGTCAAAACTGACCATGCCTGCAAGGTGTTTGACAAAATGCCAGAAGCCTCTAGGCATTTCTTGGGGTGGCCAAAAACTCCAGGTTGGGTTCTCTTTGGGTGTTAAAGTGAGTGGTAAGGTCAGTTGGCCATACTTAGACACTTGTTAGTGTAAGCTTTGCAAAACTCCAGTTCTGGACAGAAGGGAAAGGGCATAATTGCATGGACCAAAAATGATCCAATTGCTCCATTCTCCTGGACTTAAGGGTTTTGCAGGAAGGGCTACAAGTTGGAAAAAGCTCATGGCCAATGGAACAAGTTAGAATAGGGCTGCAGTAGAAAGTGGCAATCTGGACCAGAGAGCAAAAGAGGATGTTTTGCTCAATTTTTCCAAAGAACACCCAAGGGTTTTAGCATAAAAGTGATGTAGGGTCCTCACATGCCATCCCCAATTTTTGGTGGAATTTTTGGATAATTCCATCAAAGGGTTGAAGTGCAAAAGGGACTTTAAAGCAGAAGAAAATCCCTTTAATTACTAGAGCTTAAGGAGAAAATAATAATGCAAAAGAACCTATTGAAAGGGAGATTGTCATTCTTGTTTAGGGCAATTAAGTCCAAACAGTATACCAAGAATTTTGCACTGGGGCAAAAACTCCACAATAACAAAAGAAGGGAAGTTCTGACAATCAAAGAAAACCCAGAAAAAGAAAAGTTGAAACTCCTGGTCAAATTTTTTATTACTAAAGCAAGATCAAAATTTTGGGGTGTTACAACACTACCCCCCTAAAGAAAAATCTCGTCCTCGAGATTTGGTAAGAGTTGCTATGAAAGATCTTCTACTGCCATAAAATGATTTCACCAAAGATAATCGTTCTGTTATGCAATAAAAAGGCTGCTACAGTGCAAGGGCAATAAGTGGTGTAACTGCAGTGCGAAATACTGGCGCTGCGTGAAAAAAAGAGTCTACGGTTGTGGAAAACGTGATATTTCCACTCCGGGCTATAGTAAATTTAGAAATAACATTTCTAAATTTAAAATACGATGGTTGCACCCGAGAGCACAGTGCTCTCACTGGCTGAGAGGTGGGCCCTGGGCCCACTGTCAGTCTCTTCTTCTACCTCTGGTTCTCACTTCTCCTTCTCTCCTTCTCTCCTGCGCGCTTTCTCGCGCTTTCTCCACTGGCGACGACTAGCTCGAAGGGCATCTAGGCCGTACTGCGGTAGTGCGCGGCGCGCTAGCTGCCGGTGCAACGTGCACTAACTTCGCGGGCCAGCATGCTGTCGGCACTGCTCGCGGATTCGCCTCCGAACACCGGCGGTTGAGCGACGAGCGGCGCTGGTGGACTCCGCCCACCGTACACAAATCTCGAGCTATAAAATGACTGAGGTGCTCCTTCTTCCTCCTCTCACCTGGCCTCGTTTCTTCTTCTTCTTCCCTCTCCTCCATTTTTGTTTGCAGGATCTCGGGTCGAGGCTCTAATGGAGGAGGTGATGCTGGACTGGTGCATGATCCTAGTGTGCGTGGGGTTGGCGGCATTGCTAGGGCTATCTGTGCTCTTGTGTGTGATGATCCTTGATGATCATCGTGATGCTGCTGCTCGAGTGCTAGCTCTTCGCGGCGGCGGCGATCATGAGGATTAGGCGTGGGTGTCGGGTGCTAACGGTGGTTAGTGTGCGGAAGGCAACTAGTTCCTGAATAAACTCCCACGAGTTTCTCCTCAAGAGACTGTGGTGCGCTGGAGAGGTGATCAATTAGATGAAGTAGGTGTACGTGGACTAGCAACTTAGTGTACTGTGTGGAGCGGCCGGAGTTGTAATTCTGTTGTTGCGGTGCCGCGTGAGAAAATAAAATATCTATGTTATGTAGAGAGATATGTTGCAACAATTCAGGGAAGAAAACAAATAATATCCCACTCCAGGTTTTTACTTAGCGCAAAATTAAGTCAAGAGTTATCAACAGTGGAACTATTCCATAAATTGAAATTTTTTAACACATGATACGACATACAACTTACAACTCATTAAAAGGATGCGGGGATAACCAACATAGCAGTTACGTCTAAAACATAAACGGTAAATGGACAGGGTCCTGTGAAAAAGTCTCTGGTGCTGGGGGACACTCTTCTTCTATCGGCGGGAGCGGGTTGACTAGTTGATGAATATGCTTCTCCTGCCCGGGCCTCAGTGGTCTGCCGATGGCGATCCGAGGATTTAAATCGGCGAGGCTATGGAGATAACCCATTATCTGCTGGGTCAAACGCTCTTGCGCGATGACATACTGCATAAGGTTGGCTAGTACTGGGTCTCTCTCAATTCGTCCACCAGGAAAAGATGCTGCTTCTTCGGGCGCTGCACGGCTCGGAAAGTAATAATACCCCCGTTCGCTGGCATAGGGCACCGCGAATCGAAGGCGAGCAAGCGCTTCATATGCGGCAGCCTCTATGGCCATCTGAGGAGTTGGCATGGATTTCCCCATGAAGGAAACTTCGATGGGGTCTTGGTTTGGGTTTGCGGGAGGGATGTGTACCACTGCCCAATATTTCGAGGTGGATGGTGTGATCCTCGATTTGAGCAGCTCATACTGGGGTGGACGGGTAGCACTCATGGTACTGCAGGTGAAATCCCACAATATCTTCACGAAACTACCTGGGGATGCATCTGGGGTTCTTAGATAAATACTAGGGATCGGCATGGCGAAGGAAATGGCTGTGAGAGTAGTGCACCAGGTGAGGGATGCTTGCCAAGGTCATGGTGTGGCTTTTTATATAGCAACCGGGCTGGTTTATAGAATCATGGTGAGGGGCAGCTATATTGTCGGTTTCACTTTACGGGGTCGGGGTCAATGCTACAGATACTCAGGTCTCGCAAAGTGGCGTGTTTGCTGTAGGAGTTGTCGGTGAGGTGCTTCGGAAGTTACACCCGGAAAAATGCATTCGTACTCTGACATAACTGTGCACGGATGCCATAGAGATAAGGGCGCAAAAGTAAACTGTATATACATATGGGAATACAGGTTACATCACCACGGGGTGTGGACGAGATAAGGCTTGGTACTACTCGGGTGATTTAATCAACCTCGTTTATATCCAAGCGGCCTTGCCTTGTGGGCGCTGAAGCTTCTCCAAGGGTTTCACTGTCGGTGTTGGCTGGAGGTGGCTGAGGGGCTGCAGGGTTGGGGCAGTGATGATGTCCCTCGCGGGGATTGTTGGCCACAATCCCATTGGAGCGCGTGCCAAACAGGCGACACATCACCTCTGGAGACACCAAGGCATTTTGGTCAATGACAAAAGAAGGGAAGTTCTGACAATCAAAGAAACCCAGAAAAAGAAAAGTTGAAACTCCTAGTCAAATTTTTTATTACTAAAGCAAGATCAAAATTTTGGGGTGTTACACTGCGCCTGGGGGGTGCCCCGAGAGGGGCACAACCCACCAGGGCGCGCCAGTAGGCCCAGGCGCGCCCTAGTGGGTTGTGCCCACCTCGGGTGCCCCCGGACCGCCTCTTTCCTCTATAAATACCCCAATATTCCAGAAACCCTAGGGGAGTCGATAAAATTCTATTCCAGCCGCCGCAAAGTCCAAAACCACCAGATCCAATCTAGACACCATCACGGAGAGGTTCACCACCTCCATTGGTGCCTCTCCGATGATGTGTGAGTAGTTCCTTGTAGACCTACGGGTCCGTAGTAAGTAGATAGATAGCTTCCTCTCTCTCTTTTGATTATCAATACAATGGTCTCTTGGAGATACATATGATGTAACACTTTTTGCGGTGTGTTTGTTGGGATCTGATGAACTTCGAGTTTATGACCAGTTATATATTTTTATATCCATGAAAGTATTTGAGTTTCTTTGATCTATTTTATGCATGATTGCTTATAGCCTCGTATTTCTTCTTTGATATTTGGGTTTTGTGTGGACAACTTGATCTATTTATCTTGCAATGGGAAGAGGTGCTTTGTAGTGGGTTCGATCTTACGGTGCTTGATCCCAGTGACAGAAAAGGAACTGACACATATGTATCGTTGCTACTAAGGATAAAACGATGAGATCTATATCTACGCAATAGATAAACGAATCTTGTCTACATCATGTCATCATTCTTATTGCATTACTCTGTTTTTTCATGAACTTAATACACTAGATGCATGTTGGATAGCGGTCGATTTATGGAGTAATAGTAGTAGATGCATGCAGGAGTTGGTCTACTAATCTTGGACGTGATGCCTATATAATGATTATTGCCTGGATATCGTCATGATTATTTGAAGTTCTATCAGTTGCCCAACAGTAATTTGTTTACCCACTATTTGCTATTGATCGAGTGAAAGTATAGTGGGGGTTTTACGCCCCAAACTACGGATGTCGAAGTTCTCCACAGGGACTAGGCGACAGCAACAATGCTTGGCTAAAGCTAGATCACATGGTTTTGAGTGGTAAAAAAACAAATAAATGATTCTATTGTAATCATATATATCACATGCATGCACTAGAAATTGTTGAACATACACGTCTCACTTGACAAAGAGCACATGGGCTGAACATCAACACACACAAAGTTAACTAGTATAGAGAACTAGTACACAGGGTGAACACACACATGCTAGCAGAATACTAATACACGGAAGCAAATTCTAATAGATCAATTATCTCCCTGTGTTAATAAGGCCTCAACTAGTCAGATCCAACATAACAAGTACTATATTATACCAGTACCAAACTGAACAAATAACAAGTTGCTTGCACTAGACAAATCTGAACCTTACAAACTCTTACACATCTCAAGTTTACAGAAATCTAAGAGAGAGAGAGAGAGAGAGAGAGAGAGAGAAGCAGTAGGTAGGTTCAGAGAGGAAGGGTAGCAGGGGGAGTAGAGGGATAGAAGCAGGAGGTTGGGGGTAGCAGCAGCAAGAGGAGAAACAGAAAGGGGCGAAGGAGAGAGAGAGCAGCAGCCGGAGGAAGGAGAAGGAGCCGCAGTTTTGTTCAGAGAAGGGCAGCAGCAGTTCAGATGTGGGGAAGAGAAGAGGAGCAAGGCAAGGAGAAGGAGCAGATAGGCGTGGGAGAAAGAGCAGCATGGAGGAGAGAGTCGCGCGGGCAGCCGGACGCCCGTATGGTCGGGAGCGCGAGGCGCAGAGAGGAACTGATGGCGCGGTGGTGGTGGTGAATATGTCGGATGGGTGGCTGCTATCTGGTGGATGAAGGTGGTGGTGGCGCTGGGTGCTGGTGATGGCACGGTAGCGCGCCGCCACGCCGACCTAGCCGCGGCGGTGGCCGGTGGTGGAAGAAGTGGTGAGGGGGAGAAAGATGGAGATGCCAGGCCCGATTTGGGAATGGAGCAGCGCTAGGGATTTTGATCCCCTCCCTGATCTGCCACTTTTACTCTTTTGCCCTTCTCTTCTCAACTTTCTACACAAGAAGATCCTCCCACTTCTTTATCTAGCCCCCTAGTTAGTTCTTTTCATCTCACACGGGTCTCTTCTTCTCTTCTCTTCTTCACTCTTCTCAATAGCCACATAGACAGAATCTTGACGAGTATTAGTGCCTTTGCGCACATTTTTGCAAAATAGACCATAGACTAGTAAATGATCTTTTTTATGATTATCATTCAAATATGCAATAGTTCATAGCAAGAATCGATGGTCAGATCACAATATATGGTATATTTGAGTGCCAAATTATATGAGTGAAATGTGCTTATCAAGTTCCCCCACACTTAAATCTTTGCTTGTCCTCAAGCAAAGGTATATGACAAGAGCAAGAATATGAAAAGTGAACTAACTAGAGAATGTCCAAGTGAAGTAGATCTCTAAACAATGCATGCTTCAGACTTGGTTAGTGAAAGTTAATGGTTAGAGTGCTGCAAAGCAGTAGGATACTAGTAGACTAGACCATTTTAAACTTTTACAATGATAAAATAAGATTAGCAAGTTCAAATACTGATTGTGCCAGAAGGTTCCTAAAGAGAGCATGATCCCAAAAACAAAAAGAACTTAAACTTGTGATCAGATCACTTATTACCAGGAACAAAACATTGCAGTTGAAAGCACTTATTGTATTTGGAGAGAGTAATGATAATATTTTATCGGTCTCACCAAAGGAACATACCACCGATCCCGAGAACATGGTATACACCTGGCTCGACCAATTATTAGTTAGTTTTTTGTTTGTCTCCCCAAAGGAACATACCACCGATCCAGAGAACATGGTATACACCTGGTTCGACAATTAGAATAGGGTGGGTCTATTCTCATAACACCCCTTAAGACCTTATTCTCATAACACCAGCCTTATTCTCATAACACCCCCCACTTAACCACTTTCTTCCTTCCACCCCCGACTCCAACTACCACGACCCACCCCCTCCATCTACAGCGCCGGCAACCACCCCCACCGCCCGATCTCCCATGCCCCCAGCACAACCCACTCCCCGGCGACGGATCCTGGTGGAACCGACCATGCAGCGCCACCACCCCACGGATCCGGGCGGAGCCGCAACCACCCCGGATGCCCGCGCTTCATCCTCTTCGCGAGGGACACGACGGAGCAGCCACTGGCCTCCTTCGCGCCCTCATCCTCCCGCTCCCCCGCCGACGCCGCGGCCGACTGGGACGACGCGGCCACCTCCCTCGCCGAATCCCCCCGCGCTCCGCCGCCGCCCGTCGTCGTCACGGCCAAGGCCGCCCAGGCCCAGCCCCCGGCCCCGTCCGTCGTCACCACCACCACATCCACCGCCAGCGAGCTCACCATCGTCGCCCTTCCCCGGGGCGGAGGCGGCGGTGGTGCGGCAGGGAAGAAGGACCTCGCCGAGATCGCCACCGAGATCGACGAGTACTTCCTCAAGGCCGCCGACGCCGGCGCCCGCGTCGCCGCGCTGCTCGAGGCCCCAATCTGCGAGCTCCCCAACGCCAACAACAAAGCTCCCCCGAGTTGTTTCGGCAGCATGTGCTCTTGCAGTTCACTTGGGGACGAGGTCCCTGAGTTGGCGCCACCAGCAGGCTGACAGTGAGCCACCAAACGCCGTCTTCGCCTGCCTCCCGCTGGCGGCGCTCGTCGGCCGCGATGGTAGGAGCAAGAACGGCAAGAACAAAGAAGAAGATCCTGTGCGTGCACGGCGGCCTCTCGCCGGAGCTCGAGAGCCCGGACCAGAACCGCCAGATCAAGCGCCCGCTGGCCATAAAAAAACCATTGCGGTTCACTTGGTGATCCAAAAACAAAAACACATCGGAAAAAACAGCTCACTTCTCAACACTTCTCAAAGTAAAAACAAATTTTGTGGTGTCTATGAAAGGTGTCTGGTTCATTTTGTGGTGGTTTGTTAGGTAAGTGAACGTGCAGTGCACTTGGGTAAGAAAAAAGTCTGCTACGAAGGACTCCTCAGTATAGTTCATTTCGAACAAAATGCATTTAAAAACAAGTAAAAATGCAGTGCACTTTCGTCTAAAAAAAGTCCATTGCAAAGGACTCTTTGAAGCTCACTTTGTTTCTCTCCCACGAAGTTGGCCATAAAAAAACCATTGCGGTTCACTTGGTGATCCAAAAACAAAAACACATCGGAAAAGCAGCTCACTTCTCAAACACTTCTCAAACGCGCGTAAAAATTTAATTAGTACGAAAAAAGACAAAAGCAAATCATGAGGTTCACTTTTTGGTAGTGTTCCGCTTTACTTTCGGGAGTGTTGCGGTCCACTTTCCTTCGAAAAAAAAGTTGGAAAAAAAACAACAAAACTCCTCTGAGAAAAATCTACGTCCAACAAAATAAATCATGAGGTTCGTTTGACTGTCTGATGCAGTGCGTTCTTCAGTTTGAAGCAGTGCGCTTTTCGCGTTTTTGTAATTTCAAAACTGCTCTTAAATCGTAATGAATTAGAGGGCGTGTTCTACATGAGAAAGTAGCGTCTCGACGATATCTTTCCAACGGTGTATCATTTGGATCATTTCGGTCAACTTTTTGTAAAAATTTCACGAAAAAACGGCTGCTGCCATTCGTAGTCAGCCGCACGATTTTCAAATTTAACTAAAAACCGTAAGGAATCTCAAAAACATTTCAACATATGAAAGTTGCGTCTCATTCGTAGCTTTCCAACAGTATATTACACGCCTTGTTTCGACAAACGGTTAAAAAACTGGAGTGAAAACAGTACCGAAAAAATTGAAAAAATTCGAAAAACACAATTCCGCGATTTAGTAAATTCAAAACTGCTCTTAAACCGTAGCGAATTAGAAAAAATAATAGATACAAAAAAGATGTGCGCCGACGATACCTTTCCAACGGTGTATCATATGTTTCGTTCCGACGAGCGGTTTAGAAACAAACGCCAAAAAACGGTCGCTGCCATTCGTTGTGAGCCGCACAATTTTCGAAAC
This sequence comes from Secale cereale, assembly GCA_902687465.1. NCBI lineage: Eukaryota > Viridiplantae > Streptophyta > Magnoliopsida > Poales > Poaceae > Secale > Secale cereale. The sequence continues at coordinate 216,015,309 of LR738715.1, forward strand.
TGCTCTTAAACTATGATGAATTTTGAAAAGTGTTCAACATGACAAAGTTGCGTCTACTCCATAGCTTTTTCAAAGGTATATTACACGCATAATTCCGATAAACGGTTAAAAAACTAGAGCAAAAAAGGTACCGAAAAAACAACACGTACAATTTTTTCAACATGAAGTTCGCTGGTCTCTGTGGTGCGGTGCGTTTAGCTCTCCAATGCAATTTTGCAATGCAGTTCAGAAGTGTTATGAGAATATTATTCTCATAATGTTATGAGGATAGACCGGCTGTATATATATATATATATAAAATTATCTCCTATCCGATCCAACCAGATTTCACAAGCCACTGATCCAGGCAACATGACATGCTACTGTTAGGTAAGATCAGATAATTATTTATCCATTATTACTTATTTAATAAATGAATACAAAAAGGAAACAAGAATCATCACTCATCTAGGTCTGGTTCACATACTACCGATCCAGGGAACAAAGCATGCTAGTCCATAGTGGTGAGTGATTACTCTGAATGGGAACACATTAGGCACAAACTCAGCATGTGACACTGATCTAGGTGTATCAAGGTAAGAGTAGAAAATGATTAAGTTTTCTAGTGTACTAGGGATTTGAGCACTCAAAACTAATAGCCTTCACTACTTTCAGCAAAGCGAACAAGGTATACATCACTAGTTTACAAGGCATTCGACAATCAGTCCACATGTTCACATTAAGCACAATATGTCAAATGAAATTCAATGGGACAACATTTAAGAAGTGGCTTAAGCAACCCAAATATCAAATGATTTCAGCATGTATCAATGGATGATATATTCAGATTGGGGACATGAAACAACTCACCGGGTTTTGATCATGTAGCACTCGCTCGATCATCTCACATCCTCTTGCATTGTGACTCCTCTCCTTTTGCTTCTCTATCCTCATGCTCTCTATCCTCGTGAACGCTCCTGCTTCGCTCTTCTTCATGTGTGCTCCTCTACTTCTCCTCATCACCATGCTCTGAATCCATCGGGATCCCAAGGAATGTCACCTCGAACCTGGTCAGCATGTAGTGGACCGTGCACAAGCAAAGACCTGAAAGAACTCTCAACAAAAGAGACAATGCAAGTGGTAGGGATAATACCCTCCAACTCATCAATCGAATATCCAATTACATAAGCATAGCTATAAAGCACATGTTTAGGATGGTAGAAACCAGCAAGGTCAACACTAACATGAGGATGATATTTATCATTAAGCTCAAGACTAGCATGGGAATGATATGTTTCATTTAGCATGTGACTAGCACGAGGAAAGTAACTGTGATAATCACAAATGAGAGTAATGCCACCAATAGGGTATATATCATCATATCCAAGCAAATACTTTTTCAAATCTACTTTAATAGAAGACAACATGCAATGCAAGGTAGTAGCAAAGAAATCATAAGGATGCATGTCATCGAGAGGATTGGATAAACCTGCTACATCACGCCCATGTATGACGATGGGAAAATGTATTTCTAGTTCTTCATCTTCAACTACAGCCGCTTCTTTTACGTCTTCAAGAGTAATAGACATTGGATCGTCTACTTGATCACTTGGGTAGTCGAGCTCTTGGTTATCTTGTTCGTTGTCTTCTAGTTCATCTTCTTCAATCTGAGATATCTCTTCCTCAAGGCACTTAATATCTTCTTCGACTGGATGTGAAGGTGTTGGAACCTCACATATATCAAGGGATATCCCAGAAATACTCAGCTCTAGCTGTGAAGAAATAGTGCTGCCAGCGTTGATGTTCTTCTCAATCTTCCTTACTTCTTCCACTAGCTCTTTTCCACTCTTGATCTTCTTCATTTCCTCTAGTATCACCGGCCTAATAGGATCATCTTCCGCACTCCAAGTGAACTCGAGAATAAGCAATGTGAGCTTGTCTATGTTATCGAACTCATCTTGTGTGGGCACTTGCACATGAGATTGCTCAACAGGTGCTGGAGTTCTTGATTGACCAAGTGGAGGACCATTTAACTCCATTGGACACATCTCCGGAAGCTGAGGTACATGAATAGGAACTGAATAAAACTGTTGTGGTGCATAGTTGTTGGTCTCCTCTCATACCTAAATCCCTGCATTGGATAACTAGAGGCAAACATGAGATCTCAGGGTTGTTGTTCCTATATGACATATTCTGGTTTTGAGGCCACCCATATGAGTAATTGTTTTGGTATGAGCTAGGTTGTGGGGCGAAGCTCATGCCATAACAATCGGGAGGGTGAGAGTAACCACGCTGACATTCAGCGGGTGAATGGCCCTAAAATCCACAAATATGGCATGTAGGAGCAGCATAAGGATGACCTCTGGAATAAGGATCATAAGAGCTAGGCCTATCCTCAAAAACTACTTCTCGCTGCCGAGCTAAATCATCTAAGTGATGGGAGATCTTACTTATCAGGTCTTGAACACTTTCTGTGTTGTTTGTAGTGTTGCTCGCATAAGCATGATGATTTAAATTGTAAGCCATTTCCAAGAAGATAATATAACCTGCAAAAAGGAAAAGAAAACAAAAAGATACTAACAAGAACAGGGGTTAGTGGCTCGAGATATATCACAAATATATGGCACAAAGAGAAAACAAGTAAAACTTAGTCTGTAGCCTCACACGGTCACTCGACGCTAGTCCCCGGCAACAGCGCCAAAATGATCGAGTGAAAGTATAGTGGGGGTTTTACGCCCCAAACTACGATTGTCGAAGTTCTCCACAGGGACTAGGCGACAGCAACAATGCTTCGGTAAAGCTAGATCGCACAGCTTTGAGTGGTAAAAACAACAAATAAATGATTCTATTGTAAACATATATATCACAGGCACGCACTAGAAATTGTTGAACATACAAGTCTCACTTGACAAAGAGCACAAGGGCTGAACATCAACACATACAAAGTTAACTAGTACAGAGAACTAGTACACAGGGTGAACACACACAGATGCTAGCAGAATACTAATACACAGAAGCAAATTCTAATAGATCAATTATCTCCCGGTGTTAATAAGGCCTCAACTAGTCAGATCCAACATAACAAGTACTATATTATACCAGCACCAAACTGAACAAATAACAAGTTGCTTGCACTAGACAAATCTGAACCTTAGATACTCTTATACATCTCAAGTTTACAGAAATCTGAGAGAGAGAGAGAGAGAGAGAGAGAGAGAGAGAGAGAGAGAGAGAGAGAGAGAGAGAAGCAGTAGGTAGGTTCAGACAGAAAGGGTAGTAGGGAGAGTAGAGGGATAGCAGCAGGAGGTTGGGGGCAGCAGCAGCAAGAGGAGAAACAGAAAGGGGCGAAGGAGAGAGAGAGCACCAACTAGAGGAAGGAGAAGGAGCCGCAGTTTTGTTCAGAGAAGGGCAACAGCAGTTCAGATGTGGGGAAGAGAAGAGGAGCAAGGCAAGGAGAAGGAGCAGAGAGGCGTAGGAGAAAGAGCAACAGGGAGGAGAGAGTCGCGCAGCCAGCCAGACGCTCGTCTGGTCGGGAGTGCAAGGCGCGGAGAGGAACTGATGGTGCAGTGGTGGTGGTGAAGATGGCAGATGGGTGGCTGCAATCTGGTGGATGAAGGTGGTGGTGGCGCTGGGTGCTGGTGATGGCACGCCGCCACGCCGACCTGGCCACGGCGGCGGCCGGTGGTGGAAGAAGTGGTGAGGGGGAGAGAGATGGAGATGCCAGGCCTGATTTGGGAATGGAGAAGCGCTAGGGATTTTGATCCCCTCCCTGATGTGCCACTTTTACTCTTTGGCCCTTCTCTTCTCAACTTTCTACACAAGGAGATCCTCCCATTTCTTTATCTAACCCCCCTGGTTACTTCTTTTCATCTCACACAGGTCTCTTCTTCTCTTCTCTTCTTCACTCTTCTCGATAGCCGCATAGATGAAATCTTAACGATTATTAGTGCCTTTGCGCAGATTTCTGAAAAATAAACCATAGACTAGTAAATGATCTTTTTTATGATTATCATTCAAATATGCAACAGTTCATAACAAGAATTGATGGTCATATCACAATATATGGTATATTTGAGTGCCAAATTATATAAGTGAAATGTGCTTATCAGCTATTTTTCTCGAGAGAAGCCACTAGTGAAACCTACGGCCCCGGGTCTTCTTCCTCATATATTCGCCTTTGCGATCTACTTTTTCCTTGCATTTATTTTCAGATCTATTAAATCAAAAATACAAAGATACCTTGCTGCAATTTATTCTTATTTATTTTATTTGACGTTCGATCTATCAATTTACTACAAATTCCTCACGTTCGTTTTGCCTATCTTGAGGCTCCGTACCCCGAAAGGGATTGACAACCCCTTTAACACGTCGGGTTGCGAGAAGCTCTTATTTGTGCGCATGTATTGTTTACATTGTGTTTCTTGGTTCTCCTACTGGTTCGATAACCTTGGTTTCATATATGAGGGAAATACCTACCGCCGCTATGCTGCATCATCCCTTCCTCTTTGGGGAAATACTGACGTAGCTTTGAGCGACATCACACCACCCTGCCATCCAGGTGGTCGCCACGCAGCAGCGGGAGTGCAGTTCTACCGCCACTGGCACCATCAGGAGCTGGGCGACAGTATGATCGACTCATCCAAGTATAGCTTCAGAGGCCATGGCGTGGGTTCAGCTGCTGATGAGGTTTCCGTCGGCGGCCGAGCAGATGAACGAATGGCGTGGCACCATCCAAAGTCTGCTCGGTTTCGCTAAAGCTGAGGGTTCACGGTAAGCTGACCCGTTGCGGCCTCCCCATGCGACAGCAACGGCTCGTGCTGCCGACCGTACGGAGGGAGCCGTCCCCATGGTGTAGTCCCCGCCGCGGCAGCCAGCATGAGCGCGACAGAATCAAGACCCCAATGACGTCTCGATGGCCTCTTCTGACACTCGAGCACATCCAGGCCAAAGTTGAGGCCTCCAACAAGGAAGCTGCCATGTGCACTGACTGTCGGGAAGCCGCTGCTGCCGAGAAAGCTAGGAAAGGTGATGGTCCATATTGCAAGATTCATCGTCCAAGGGCCACGACCTTCAAGAGTGTCATCGGGTGGAGCAGCTTGTTGCTACTTCTCAAGCTTGCGTTGTATTCCCTCGAAGAGGAAAGGGAGATGCAGCACAGTAGCGTAAGTATTTCCCTTAGTTTTTGAGAACCAAGGTATCAATCCAGTAGGAGACCACGCGTGAGTCCCTCGCACCTGCACAAACGAATAAGAACTTCGCAGCCAACGCGATAAGGGGTTGTCAATCCCTTTACGGTCACTTAATGATAGTTTATATTTTTGGTATTTTTGTTTATAAGAACAGAAAGTAAAAGCGTAAAAAGTAAAGTAGATGTAGATTGATATGTTGAGAATAGACTCGGGGGCCATAGTTTTCTCTAGTGGCTTCTCTCATGATAGCGATATTCTACGGTGGGTAAACAAATTACTATCGAGCAATTGATAGAAAAGCGAATAATTATGAGACTATCTAGGCATGATCATTGTATATAGGCATCACGTCCGAGACAAGTAGACCGACTCCTGCCTGCATCTACTACTATTACTCCACACATCGACCGCTATCCAGCATGCATCAAGTGTATTGAGTTCATAAGAACAAAGTAACGTCTTAAGCAAGATGACATGATGTAGAGGGATAAACTCAAGCAATATGATATAAACCCCATATATTTATCCTCGATGGCAACAATACAATACGTGCCTTGCTGCCCCTACTGTCACTGGGAAAGGACACTGCAAGATTGAACCCAAAGCCAAGCACTTCTCCCATTGCAAGAACTATAGATCTAGTAGGCCAAACCAAACCAATAATTCGAAGTGACTTGCAAGGATATTATGAGCACACATAAAGAGTTCAAAAAAGAACCAAATATTTCTCATAGATAATCTTGATCATAACCCCACAATTCATCGGATCTCGACAAACACACCGCAAAAAGAGAATACATCGAATAGATCTCCTCGAAGACCGAGGAGAACTTTGTATTGAGATCCTGAGAGAGAGAAGAAGCCATCTAGATACTAGCTATGGACCTGAAGGTTTGTGGTAACTACTCACAACTCATGGTGAGGGTGATGATGATGATGAAGAAGAACTCCGTGATGGATCCGCCTCCGGCGGAGCTACGGAACGGACACCAAGATGGGATCTCATGGGAACAGAACGTTACGGCGGTGGAATTAGGGTTTTCTATCTGTTGCTGATGGTTTTGGGGTACGTAGACTTATATAGGAGGAAGGAGGACACCGGGGGACGCTCGAGGGACCCACGAGGCACGGGGCGTGCCTCCCACCCTCGTGGGAACCTGGAGGCTCCCCTGACGTGGTTCTCAAGTTCCCCGTGTGTGATTTTCTCCAAAAATATCTCTCGCGAAGGTTTCATTCCGTTTGGACTCCGTTTGATATTTATTTTCTGTAAAACCCTGAAACAGGCAAAAAACAGCAATCTGTACTGGGCCTTTCGGTTAGTAGGTTAGTCCCAAAAATGATATAAAAGTGTATGACAAAGCCCATTAAACATCCAAGACATCATAAATAATAGCATGGAACAATAAAAAATTATAGATACGTTGGAGACATATCATTTGTCAAGAGACAGAGAGCAGAGTATGAGAAGCGTGATAAGGAAAAGGGCCAGAACGTTGCTGGCGGTAAGGGCCGAGGTGGTGGAGTAAATCGCCCCGGTAAACCCCTTCCGAACCAAGGAAAGCCCACCATAGGTCGAGAAAAAGGAGCCTGTAATGAGGAGAGTGATGGAGGGGATGAAGAGGAAACCAGTGAGCAAGAGTTTCAGAAGGCCACTCACGCCCTGTGCATTGATGGAGGTGCATCTCTGCACGCCTCTCACCGACAACTCAAGCGGTGGGCGCGAGAAGTCAATGCCGTGGAGCCAGCGCCAGAGGCCCGAAAATCACTCAAATGGTCCCGTACGCCCATCATCTTTGACAAAGTGGATCATCCTGGCCGTACCACTATGGTAGGATGCTTGCCGTTGCTGGTATCCCCAACAATTCACAACCTCAAGGTCACAAAGATGTTGGTGAACGACGGGGTCGGGTTGAATTTGATTTCCCCAGCAGTTATCAGCAAGCTTCAGATAGCTGAGGAAGACCTAGAGGCTACCGGCACATTTCAAGGAGTCATCCTAAGGGAAAGATCACGTTGCCGGTAACGTTTGGGGGAGAACTGAACTACCAGACTAAGAAGTTCGTGTTTGATGTGGTTGATCTCCCCCTATCGTACAATGGGATTCTTGGACGCCCGACTCTGGCTAAATTCATGGCGGCATCCCACTATGCCTACAACACCTTGAAGATGCCTGGGCCACTGGGAGTTATCACTATCCCATTAGATGAGAAGGACACAATCATTTATGTGGACAAGATGTACCGGGACACGGCCGCGACAGAGGCAGCGGCACCATCAGTTCGCACCAAGGAAAGTAAAGGAAAGAATAGGGACTATAGGACCCCCGGCAAATAGTTCGGGAAGCGTGCCCCACTACAAGAGATCATACCTACTATGACAAGCTAAAAATGTCATGTAGTAGCTTAAAACGTCACAAAATACTCATGTGTGACATATTTCATGCGTCACCAGCGTCGTCATAGGATCCCCGTCACAGATTATTCCTTGTGAAGCGGCACGCAAAAAACGTCACGCGATATGGGACCTTCAGTGACATAGTTGTCGTCACTAGATATTTGGCAGGCTAATGCTCACTGGATTTCCAAATGGCCAAGCCCAATAACTCAACTTATTTTGTATTTGCGTATCTATTTTTTATGAGCCATAGCCAATTTGTGACCCAACAGTGGCTAACTAAGCCCACCCTCATTTCCTACCAGTCTTTTTAAGTACTATTTTATTTATATTTTTCCTCTTATTTTACTTTGGTCTCATCTGATTCAAAATGTATTGTGGGCTTGTGGTCTTTTTAAGACCATCTTTCCATTTGACCATTTTTCACAGCACATTACAAGCCAACTAGTCTCTAAACAACATGCATATTACAAATCACACTTACATGCCCCGTCCAAAATAACCCTAGCTACATAATCATCCAATACAACATCTTTTAATTTTCGGTGACATCAATAGAGACTTTGTTGTTGTGACTCTTAGCTCACACCTTCATAAAACTTGGAACCTTTGTTGGATGCCTCTTCTCTTCCTAAAGGCGGATAGAGTTGTTCTGATCTTCCGTTGTGCGTATCAACTCTGAATTAGCCTATTTGAAACAAAGACATAAATATAGCAGTATGAATGAGTTATAGAAAACCATCTACCTTCACAACAAAGAACAACATGCATGTTATAACTCAGAGCTCTATGTTGGAATCTTAACAAAACAAGACCTGTTAGTACTTGCCTAATAAGTGATATGAACAGAACTAACATGTTTTTGTGAGCATAAAAAGTAATATGAGATATTAGATTGGAACAAACACTTAACAATATATCATAAAGTAATAGAACCATTGAAATTAAGAGGACACACGTAAATAATAGCTCAACTAAAAGTATGAAATACCGAGTGGAACAAATTTGCATTTCTAGTAAGCACTCCTTCACAAATTAAAATGATGCAAAAAGGGGGAATATTCGACAAAGCCTCGAAGGAAGAAACCTTCAAGCAGCCTAGAACAATGAAGAAAGCATGAACAACTTTTGCATAGCTCAGCTGTTATCCATGGGACACATTGAATTATTATTTTGACGGCGGCACATTGACTGGAGGTGTGATAAATAAGACACTTACATCTGAAAATAAATTACTTACAATTATGCTATGGTCACTGGCCGAATAAAAAGCACGTTTAGAATTTGATCTGTAGTTGTATTATCTGCTTGCTTGGATAGTAATCTACATTAACATATAGTCAGTAACACTTCAGATTGCCACAAATGAGTTCAGTGAATTAGTTCTCCATTAGTAATTTGCCAAAATCATGTCGCATTTCTCATAAAAATCCAACTGCAGTTCAACGGCAGTTCACTTGTGAATCTATTCACACTCCCTCGACAATAACAACAATATTGCGGGAGCATCAGCAAAATGAAAATATTTTACTGCAGCTAAATATTTCATTACTAACTCATTTCACATGTACTATCTAGGTTCTCGTAATAATTTATCTAAAAGATAAATTGGAACAGGTACAATTTAGTTTACAATTTTCAACTTAGTAACATGTATAAACCGTACTATCTAACCTAGCAAATATTGGGGCAGTACTATGCAAGCATCTCAGGATTGACCAATAAGAAATCACTAACTTAAAGTAACATAACAAAACTTATATTTAAAACAATCTCCGCACGTAAACGGTTCATCTAAACTAAGAGGAGAGAGTTTAGCATTGTACACATGTTAGTTCACATAGGTTGTTGGTCGAGCTTGACGGTCCTCCCGCGGAACTCCCCCTTGCCCATGTGGTCTGTGATCCATGTCAAGCTGATGGACATAACCCAAAGAAGAAGAAAAACATAGGGTCAACGCGATGTACAGATAATAAGTGCGGAAGGTCAGACAACTACGGCCCGGCTCATTAGTTAATCATCATAGTCTATGGCGGTAGTCCCTAACGGAGGAGATGAGGTGGGTGTCGTAGGCTAATCCAGTGTTCCGCTCAAGGAAACCATAGCCAGTACACACATCACCATGACTCACATTGAGAAAACGCACATGAGAGGGCTCGCAGAGTGAGAGCTCAGTCCTTTCAATCACACGAGAGGTATCGTAGACGCACGCATCCAGACACTCACACTGAAAGCTCAAGTCCCGCACACAGGTCGGGCCACCGCCGCGCGACCAGGCTGGTCTAGCCACCGCGCACACTAGGTCCACCGTTGCACGCCATGGAGAGCCCTGGTGCCACTAGCAGCTTCGGCGGAGGGGGGACCCTGAAGGAACCCTACGGGAGAGGGAGGAGAGCAGCTACTCCTTCCGCCGTCATTGCGCTTGGTTTCCTCCGATCTATCGATGCCGCCACACGAGCGAAAGAAAACGAGATCGGAATTGGATAGATAGGGTTTCGCTCTAGGAGGAGAAGGTGGACGAAGGAAATAAAAGTCGCTGCTTATAGGCGTAGTTGAGCTAGCTTTAGCCCACATATATAAAATTAAGGAAATAACGTTTTGCTGGGCTTGCCGGGCTATGGGCTATATGGACCTCACATACGAAGTTACGAATAGAGCTGCCAGCACGAACTAAGTCGTGCCATGCCGTGACTGACGCCAGCTAGAACACACGAACATATCGATATAGTCCACGACCACGACCATACAATTTTATTTTATTGCGGGTTCCTTATATACTCCCTCCGCCCCGTAATGTAAAAGCATTTTTAACACTACACTAATGTTAAAAATGCTCTTACATGATGAAACAGAGGGAGTATATATTTTAGCACAACTTACATTAGTACTCTCTAAACTCTAGCGTATTATCAACGCCGTTAGAGGGAGACCATAATGGTCCCGGGGTTCAAACTCATTGTACCAAACTTTTCCCTGTTAACTTATAAAATATTTCTATTCTATTTTTGTGATAGAACGAACTAACATCATCTCACAAACACATGTATCAAGTTTTTTCTTACCCGACCATTGTGTCTTTATATTAGATGGGGAAAATAAGGTTTTACCCAGACGTTGGAACAAAATAATTACAATGCTCAATATACTATGGAAAAAAGACTATGGTGGGTCCTACTGCCAACACTAGTATGCCGATCATATCGCTCAATAACCAGTGAAGCAACTATGGCGGGTCCCATGAAACACATTGCATGACAAAAAATTATCATTGCACACATTCGTAATATTCAGTGACTCTAGTTTATTCGTCAGGGAAATTACCAAACCATCATAGAAATTGGCAAACCGGTGGCACTCAACTGCCGAGGCGATTTTGTGACGTTAACCGACGCCGATTCATGGTGATCGGTGATGCCACCTACAAAACATCACACATTAGGTATTTGTGTGACGTTGTCCACCACCGTCATGAGGATTTTCATCACAGTAGCTCAATTTTCTTGTAGTGCCCCCACCGAGTGCACGGCACCCATTGATGACATGCTAGAGTGTTCCTATAGCAAGAGATCCAGGGTCGCTGCACCCCAAGTTAATAAGGTCCCGGCAGGGCTAGCTGGCATTGATGGTACTTTTACTATCAGTGCCACCCTCAATGACAAATAGGAAAGCGCACTCATTGCCTTCCTGCGGGCGAATATCGATGTGTTTGCCTGGCAACCATCAGATATCCCCGGTGTTCCCAGGGAGGTAATCGAGCACCACCTTGTTGTCTGCCCACATGCCCGACCTGTTAAGCAGAAAGTCCGGAAGCAGGCCTTGGAAAGGCAGCAATTCATTGCAGAAGAGATCAAGAAACTTGAGGCAGCTGTTTTGGTCATAGGAGTGTTGCATCCAACGTGGTTGGCAAATCCAGTGGTAGTCTGGAAAGCTAACGGGAAGTGGAGGTTTTGCATAGATTTCACAGATCTCAACAAGGCTTGCCAGAAGGATCTGTTTCCCTTGCCGCGTATTGATCAGATTGTGGATTCCACTTCAGGTTGTGATTTGCTCTCCTTTCTGGATGCATACTCTGGGTATCACCAAATCTTCATGTCCAAGGAAGATGAAGAAAATGTGTCGTTCATCACTCCATGTGGTACGTACTGCTTTGTCCGCATGACAATCGCATTAAAGAGTGTCGGGTCCACTTTTGCAAGGGCAGACCAGATTGGTTTTGAGCCATAGCTACACAAAAATATAGAAGCCTATATGGATGATACTGTGGTCAAGACCAAGGATAGGGCCACCCTTATCCAATGTTTGGAGGAGACATTTGCTAACTTGTGCAACATCAATTTGAAGCTCAACCCGGAGAAGTGTGTATTTGGTGTCCCCTCCGACAAGCTACTTGGGTTCTTTGTATCCCATCGCGGGATCGAATCCAACCCCAACAAGATCAAGGCTATCAAGCAGATCCAAGCACCAATGACAGTTAAGGATGTGAGGCGCCTAACAGGATGCGTTGCCACGCTAAGCAGGTTCATCTCCAAGTCTGCCGAGCGCGCCCTGCCGTTCTTCAAAATTTTGAAGAAGTCATGACCCATGAAGTGGACCCAGGAAGTGGATACAGCTTTGCAAGAGTTGAAGGCCTATTTGTCCTTTGTGCCTACCTTGGTCGCTCCCAAACCCCAGGAGTCGTTGCTGCTATACTTAGCGGCAACCAACCAAGTGGTCAGTGCAGCCTTGGTAGCACAGTGAGAAGTGGATGAGGCAGAGAGTGATCAGAGGCCGGCAAAGCCAGAAAAGGATCAGGACAACAGTGAGCACGACAGCGAGAGCAACCCCAAGGACACGGCAAGGAAGAAAGTGGTGCAGCGCCCAGTGTATTTCGTCAGTTCCTTGTTGGAAGGGGCTAGATCGAGGTACTCTAGCGTGCAAAAGTTGATCTTTGGTCTCATCATGACCTCAAGGAAACTGCGCCACTACTTACAAGCCCATGAGATTACGGTTGTCACTCGTTTCCCGTTGCAAAGGATACTCCGAAACCCCGAGGCTACCGGCAGAATAGTGTTGTGGGCTTTGGAGTTATCCAGCTTTGGTTTGAAGTTTGAAAGCACGTCAACTATTCAGAGCAGGGCATTGGCAGAGTTTATTGCAGAATGAACGCCAACCCCTGATGAGGAAATAACAGAGACAATTATCTCGGACAAGGAATCACCCCAAGAATGGATTATGTATTTTGATGGTGCTTTTTCCCTGCAAGGTGCAGGAGCGGGCGTGCTTCTCGTCGCCCCCTCCGGGGAGCACTTGAAGTACGTCGTCCAAATGCATTTTGCCTGGGAAGAAGCAACCAACAATACAGCTGAGTATGAAGGGCTCCTTGTCGGGCTCAGGATTGCAATGGAATTGGGAATTAAGAAATTGATCATTCGAGGAGATTCACGGCTTGTGGTGAGGCAAGTCAACAAGGATTACCAAAGTCCATTGATGGAGTCATACGTCAAGGAAGTGAGGAGATTGGAGGAGCACTTTGACGGATTGCAGACAGAGCACGTACCCCATGCGGAAAACAGCATAGCTGATCATGTGTCAAAGTGTGCTACGCAGAAGCTTCCTGTGGAACCAGCAACTTTTGTTCTCCATCTCACTCAGCCCTCCGTATCCCCAGCAACAATGGCTCGGAAAAGGAGAAAGTTGGACACCAATAAGCCTCTCCCGGTATAGTCATCCGCTCCCGGCAAAGACCCTGCCGGAAACAACTCCTCACAGCCTGCCGGACCACCCCCTCCAGCCAGGTCCATAGCCCCCACGAACGAGGCATGTGCTCCCGCAGCAGAGGAGGTGTCGTTAGTCCTTGTTGCCAAGCCCCAGGCTCCAACTTGTGCAAGGCACATTGTCCACTTCCTCCAAACCGGAGAACTTCCCGGCAACCAAGATGAAGCTGAAAAAGTAGCCCGGAGGGCCAGTATGTATCAATTTATCGATGAAACTCTGTACAAAAGAAGGCCCAACAGTGCGAAATTGAAGTGTATCTGTCGGGAAGAAGGAAAGGAACTGCTGGCTGAAATAAGCAAAGGCATGTGCGGCTCCCACATTGGATCAAGGGAGTTAGTTGGGAAAGCATTCCGACAAGGATTCTATTGGCCCACAGCCCTCCAAGATGTGGTCGAGCTTGTCACGAAATGTGTAGCCTGCTAGTTCCATTCCAAGAAAACCCACCTGCATGCCCAAGCTCTTCAGACAATCCCTTTATCATGGCCATTTTTGGTCTAGGGGCTCGATATCCTCGGCCCCTTTCCCCCGGGCAATCGGGGGCTTTGAATCTTGTTCGTCGCTATCGACAAGTTTACAAAGTGGCCGGAAGTGACTGCCATGAGAAAGGTGACTGCTCAGTCAGCTATCAAGTTCTTGAAAGATTTGGTGTGTCGGTTTGGAGTTCCGGCAAGGATCATTACCGACAACGGCACCCAGTTCACGAGCCACGCCTTCATGCAATATGTTCATGCCCTCGGATGCAAGATCTCATTTGCCTCTGTGGCACACCCCCAGAGCAATGGACAAGTTGAGAGGGCGAACGCTGGAGTGTTGCGTGGGCCCAAGACAAGAACTTTTGATACGCTGCAGAAGCACGACAGGCGGTGGATCGAGGAGCTACCGGTAGTTCTCTGGTCCCTCAGAACAACACCAAATCGAGCTACCGGACAGACTCCCTTCTCCCTGGTCTATGGGGCAGAAGCAATTATCTGCACAGAACTCATTTATGGGTCGCCTCGAGTGCTTGCCTATGATGAAGTAGCACAAGTTCAGCACCGGCGTGACGACGCTGTGCTACATGAGGAGAACCGTCTCTGGGCTGCTACGTGTTCTGAATGCTATTAGCAAGCCCTGCATTGCTATCATAGCCGCAGGATTCATGCCCGATGTTCGAGGATGGTGACCTTGTACTTAGGCGCGTTCAGTCTGCCAAGGGTACACACAAGTTATCACCGAAGTGGGAAGGCCCTTACCGGGTAGTACGAGTCACCAGACCTGGCGCAGCCCATCTAGAGACCGGAGATGGCAATCAATTGCAAAACTCATGGATTATTGAGCATCTCCATAAATTCTACCCGTAAGGCGCGTCTGTCGAGCCTTGCCCGGCAGCCACCCATTTGTATAGGCCTTGCCTCAGTTGCATGTAACCCCTTGTACAAAGCCAGGGCGATGACCCTGTGCAAGAAAAAAGTAAAGAAGCGCTGCAGGGGGCCCCCGACCAAGATTGGATGCATGCATGAGCATTCCATGACCATTGCATAAGCATTTCATGAACATTTGCATATGCATATAGATAGGATCGCATCCTGCATTCATTCTCATATGCATGAAGCTGCAGGTTCTTGTCATGAACTTGGCTTCGACAAGGAGTTGAGAAGATTGTCCGGCACTGTGATCCCCGGCAAGCCAAACAGATAAGTTCTACCTCCTGTTCGTTAGTCTTCTGTAAGCTATAACTTGTGAGAAAACCTCACCACTCTCTTGAGGCTTGGGTGCTCCCATCCCATACTTGAACGTTGCTTCAGTCGGGATGGTTGTAGTGGCCCTTGGTGAAAAGAAGTTGGCAGGGGGCTGGCCCTTTTGTCTGTTCCCCGGCAGATGTAATTCTCCGGTAGACAAAAAAGGGTACCGACATGGTAGCTTGCTGGGAAAACTCGTTTATTTACATTAAAGAGGTATGTCACCTCTGCATGGACATACACATGCACGGGTTCCCGACAAGGTTCATCCTTTTTCATTAACATGCTGATACAAGTACAAGCATTACAGAGCACAAACATGGACTCGGGAGGTTACATTGTTTGAATTAAAATTTGGCAAGTGCCTACAAATTTAAGATTGGAAAAAAAGATAGGTGCCCCGTGATGTATTTGCCCCTGTCCATCTCCTACAGGACGAGGTCGAAGAGGCCGGAGGCGGGCACACTAGGATTCGGCGCCTCCCCATGATCAAGATGGCGCCACTCCTCAGCTAGGAAGAAGAAACCAGACGGCAGGGACAGATGGTGGCGCTACCGAAAGCTCCAAGCGGAACCGGCGGAGTCACCGACAAACACGACTCGTTGGAACGGTCGCCCCCGTTCTTGACGCGTCATGGGTTTCCGCCGCCTTCAGCGCCACCAACACCCGAAGCCCCTTTTGCGGCAGGGGGCTCGGGTACCATGCTCTCCAAGCAATTCTACAGAGAGCATGGTCGTCCCCAGGAGCCCTGGTGTTAGAAGACACTGCATGTCTCGGGGACGTATATGGAGAGAGAAGCCCTCCCGCGCGGCAAGAAGACGACGCCTGGGAGGAGTCAGATTCGCCTCTACTTGCGACAAATCTCTTCCATAACTCCTTTCAAGCGCCGTGAATGAAAGAAAAATAGGGAGCAACCGACTACCACGCACTTGACCCACCTCAAGCCTCGACGTGGTGTCATTCGCGTCCCCTCCCACTGAAGTCGGGGTCACGGGCGGCCCAGCGGCGAACACACCGGAGTTGCCACCCCGACGTTGTTGTCGCGCCGCCCGAGTCCCTGTTTCGAATCCAGGAGAAACTTCAAGATGGAGACCGAGGCGCGGCCTCAGGCTCTCTTTCCTAACATAACTAGTAGAAGTGGAAGACAGAAGAGGAGGAATGCGGGGATGGGTGACACCGCCCTCCTTCACCCCTCCTTTTATAGGCAGGCCAAGGAGGGGAGTCGCTCCCTCAATGGGTGACCACCGTCCTCCTCCACCAATTCAAGATGACCGGGCCCTCGCCTTGATGCTCTCCCAGCCACGCGCCTCTGTTACCTACCCCACGTGATTCAGGCAGCATACGTGGCTAAGGATAAGGGTGTGGTGGGAAGAGTAAATTGGCAGTTTCTACCCCATGCGTTAAAGTCATTCACGGGCCATTGCTGGAGCGGCCTCATCGCCATTGGCTTTACACGACGCGCGGAGAAATCGGAAATAGGCCTGGAATAAAGACTAATGAAGAAGCAAAGAAGACATCTAGAGACCAGCCTCTTCAGCAACCCCGCATGTGCACTTGTTAGGCCCTACCCTGACGATGCTCGGCGGCGCGTCCGGGGCAGGCCCGGGGGCTTCTGTCGGTGAAACAAACCCTGGGTTTGTTTCCCTACCTGTGCACAAGCACATGAACAAGATTGAAGCACCAGACCAAGCCAAAGAAGTAGGATATTGCCAAGAGAAGGGCCTCCCTTGCCGGGCACATGATCCCGGCAAGCGGTGAGGCCACCCCCAGAAGAAGACAACCAAGGCATCCCGGCAGAGCCTGCCGGGACTCATAGAGGCTAAACCACCTCACCAGCCACTCCTCTACGACTCACGTCGTCGATTAGTGCGGTGTCAAGCCATATAGTGACTAAGTGGCAGCCATTTGCCACATGGCAGCCTCTCTCTACAGGAAAAACCCGCAGATGACACCCGTCGTGCTACGTGTCAAGCAAGCAAGCGCGGAGCTGGCAAGATAGCCCGGCAAGCCTTGCCGGGCAACCATTGATGTGATGTTAAGCAGTGCATTTAATGCTCCATGTCAGCCCGCAGAGTTGGGTATGATAGCACTATTGCTATCTTAGCAATGCATAATGACTACTTTGCCATTGTGGTAACCCCTTGATCAGGCCCATGGCAACCGTATACATGGTTAGAAGATTGGATAACTCACACCCCCATACACGTGTATTCGCTGCCGCCCTGAGGCAACCCTTGCCGGGCAAGTGTACGACGCTCCACCACCTCATTTTCCACCATCAATCCACCAAAGCAGAAGTAGGGTCTTACGCCACCACGGTGGCCCGAACCTGGGTAAAACTGCCTGCGTGATCTTTATCGTGATGTTCCACGCTCGTCTGCTCTTTGTGCAACGCGACGTCCCCCTGCCGAACCAACAAGAGGCCTCCTGGACCCATAGGTGGTCGTGGTTTCCCACAACAACCATGGGTACAGAAACTGTCGGGACCCCGATCCTAAGTCACACCAGTCTAGCATGTAACACACCATATCACTTTGCGGCCTCACGCATGGTATCCCCACGGGTGCCACCTTACCTGGTCCGGGACCGTTTGTGCATTTTGGCTCACGTATATGATAGTGTCGCTAGCATCCATATGACAGAGAACCCGGGCCGACATGACCAGTTATAAACCAAAAGTGGCACTAAATTACAGAGACAGGCATACATGACCCAGCAACGAACGTGTCGGTCATCAACGTATGAACCCAAGTCGTAGCAAGCTACAAGGACTTAAAGGAACAACGCGTGATATTTCCCCTAAGGAACAGACACATGAACGAAGAAGGGCACATGCCGGTCATCCTAAGTGTTCCGGAGCAGTAGCATGCTACCAAGGCTCAGTGGAAGCACTAGGAGACATTTCGCTGTAAGATAGGCTACCAAGGGTAAACAACTAGGTGTCGGATCCCACACATACCAAGCATTTCAATAACATACACACAATATGCTCGATATGTGCAAATACAACATGGCATCACAACAAGACTCTAATAAATAAGGTATTTATTCATTAGGCTCCGAGGAGCCAGATATTACAAACATGGGTCTCACGACCCAACAATCAGAGCATACAAGCAACAAGCGGAAGCATACATGTCTGAGTACAGACATCTACAAATGAAAAAGGCTGAGAGCCTGACTATCTACAACACTCGTCCAAGATCGTAGCTGAGGCTACAAGCTACTTGTCGAAGTCCAAGTGGATCTACTAGTGAGACGGTAGTCTCATCTGCAAAACATAAATTAAGCAAACATGAGTACAAAGGTACTCAGCAAGACTTACATCAGATCCTATCATACATGCACTTGTATCAAGAAGGCAAAGTGGGGTTTAGTTGCAGCAAGCCATCTTTGACTCAGTGGCTATCCTATTCTACGGCAGCTGGTAACTCTTTTGAGGTGGCGCACACGAGTCCACTAAGCACCACACAATACACCACTATGGATTCATCCCCGTCTCCCTACGAGAAGGCCATCCATAGCACTCACACTTGACTTGAGTATTTTAGAGTATCCACTTCAAGTTGTCTATGTACCACGTAAGCATCCAAGAAGTCCATAACCGTGGACCCGGCTATTCGAATAGATCATGTTAACCCTGCAGGGGTGTACTTCTTCACACACGATCTCGCCACTTACCGCCATGTACATCTCGTGTATCTCGGCAACCTTCAAGCGGAAGCCTGGCGAGGGTGTCGGCCACGACCTGACTAACCACACAAGACTCTAGTCCAGGTTTATCGCCTATTCGGGTTCCATCCATAAGGAGATCCGGCCGGGGTGTCGCTCACGGCCCCAAATGATGTACGCAGGGTTCCCAAGCCCAACTCGCCGAGTGGATCTACGCTTGGTACACCGTGCCACGGTGCCTAGTCTGTCCCAAGCCCACTGGCCGAGTGCCACTTGGTAGACTACTAACACTACCTACAAACACCAGAAACTAGTTGCAACTCCTGGACAGAGATAATGTTGATTAATAAGTCGAGAGGGGTCGAGTTACCGGAACCCAATGTGTGGTAGTAGCTAGTCATTGGACAACATACACAGAACTCAGTTCTTAGGAACGGTTCCAGTGAGACAACCCACCATGTACTCCTACATGGCCTCTCACCACTACCTTGACCAAATCGTGTTCACACACTTAACTCTCAGCATCAGAACATATCACTGCACTCCAATTCATTCCCGATGAACCAGACCTAACACACTCTAAGCAATAGCAAGCAAGGCATGGTAAGATCACAACATGGCTTCAATCAACTCCTACACATGCTAGTGGGGTTCAACTATTTACTATGGAATGACAGGTCATGCAGAGGAATGGGTTCAACTACCGCAGCACAAAGTAGCAATTGAAGTCGTTGTTGTCCTAATGCAATAACAGAGAGCAGGAGCAAGAGAGGGGTTGTATCGGAATGAACAAGGGGGTTTGCTTGCCTGGTAAAACAACGTGTAGAGCACTGCTCCTCTGACAGGTACTCTGGATCGGTCTCCGGAGCTGGACCTATCAAGAAGAACGGCGCCGACAATCAAACACAAGCATATGCAACAATATGATGCATGAAGATGGCATGAAGTTGTGATGTTATTTGAGCTAATGCAACTAGCATTTTAATTGGTTGAATTCCATTTGAACCAAGGGTTCAAATGCAACTCTAAAAATAAGCATTTTTTAAATGCCAATTATGTGTTTTCATATAAACAGTAGGTTTAACTTCATTTGTCATGCATGAAAATGGTACAGATGGATAGATTGAATTTTTCTGATAATTTTTCATATATAAATTATTTCATTCTGAGCTACGGTTGAATTTCTATGATTTTTTGAAGTTAAAACAATTTTCTGGATTTTCCTAAACTAAAACAATTTCAGAAAATTGTTTATTGCGTCAGCACTGCGTCATGCTTGCGTCAGCAAGTCAGCAGCACTGACTCAGGTCAAACCTGACGTGTGGGGTCCACACGTCAGTGGCTTCAGCAAACTAACTGAGTTAGTTAGCCCTAACTAACTGGGCAGGGCCCACTAGTCAGTGATTGTAGGACTAACCTAACTAAGTTAATTAGTACTAACACTAATCCTAACAACTAATTAGCCGGGCATGGCCCACATGCCAGTGAGAGAGGAGGGGGGGTCAACTGGACCGTGGGGGTCAAACCACGCCGGTCAGCGGTCAAACCCACCGGCGGCTCGACGCCGGCGTCCACAGACGCGACGGACGGGCACGGGATCACCGTTCCGGCGGTCATTTGGGCAGCGGAGACCACGGGCGAGGAGCTGGAGCTCACCCGCACCCATTCTAGCAAGCAGCAGCAGCTAATGCGGCCGGAGCTCGCCAGAAACGAGCTCGCGGCGGCGCCGGAGTTCGGCCCTCGTCGGAAATGGAGCTACGGGGCACGGGGAGGCCAGGGGAGGGGTGCTACGGGCTCCTGGCGAAGCACTGAGTGCGGTGGCGTGCTCGGTTTTGAGCGTGCATGGCTGTGGCCACGGCAGCGGCATCACCGGCAGCGGCAAGCTTCGGTCAGCAGGGGGGCGAAACCTAGAGGGCGCAAACGACGGCAAGGACAGGGGGTAAAGAAGGAGAAGCTCACAGTGAGGCGGTGGAGTAGCTTAGTGGGCTCGGGGACGCGTCGGAGGCGGCGAATTCGTCGACGGTGTCCGGTGGCCGTGCGGAGAAGAAGAGCTCGGGGACGAGGTCTCAGGGCGTCCGGGGACCTGCGGCTCGGCGTAGAGGTTCACAGCGGCGGGGCGGAGCTCGGGGGCTCGTCGGAGAGGCGAGGGGGAGGCGGTGGCTACGGCAACGACGAGCGACGGCAATGGCGGCGCTCGGCCATGGCGAAGAACAGACGAGGGAGAGGGCAGGAGGGGGAGAAAGAGCGTCCAGGGGATCGGGGCGGCGCCGCGGAGGTGATTCGAGGTGTCGCCATGCTGTCCAGGCGACGCAGGCGAGTAGAGAGCTGTGTGGCGTGCTCGGGCACGCCGGCGCTCACCTCCCTGCCTGCCTGGCGGGAGGAAGCAGCTGACTGGCAGCTGGGCCAGTTGGGCTGGGCCGGCCAGGTAAGTCTGCTTCCTCTCTTCTATTTTTTTGTTTCTGTTTTCTATTTCTGTATTTATGTTTTGATTTAGTTTCTAAACTAAATCAATTATTTTCTTTTGACATTTTTATTTTGCAGGGACCTAGGAATTAATCCAAGCCCCTCAAAATAAAGAATCAGAATTTTGGACATATATAAAATATATAATAAATATATATCCAAGCAAATAACTATTGCATTAATTCCAAATGCCCAAAATAAATACTTATGAGCTCCTAATGATATTGGTTTGATTTTTATCTCTAACCAATATTTTCAGAGAGCAACATGAACATTTTCTTGGACCTTTTTGGAGCAATTTTTACTTGGGTCATTTTCAAAAAGGGTTTCTGAGGGTTTCACAAGTCCTCAATTCAATTTCATTTGAAAATTAAACATGATGCAAACATCAAGACTAGCCTAGTGCATACCAGAACTAGGGTTGTGACAACTCGCCCCCACTCGAAAAAATCTCGTCCCGAGATTCAAGAGTAGGCGGAAAGAAGGTGGGGTACTCCAGTCGGAGACGATCTTCTCGCTCCCATGTTGCTTCTCTCTCGGAATGACGAGACCATTGAACCTTGAGAAACTTGATCTTACGACGTCGAGTGACACGCTCTGCTTGATCCAGAATGCGAACGGGATACTCTCGATATGTGAGGTTATCTTGGAGATCAAGCGTTTCGTGGTCCACTCCGCGGATGGGATCCGAGAAGCAACACCTGAGTTGAGAGACGTGGAAGACATCATCAACTCGAGAAAGATGTGGGGGTAGTTCCAATTGGTAGGCAACCTCTCCTCGTTTAGCGAGAATGCGAAAAGGACCAATGTAACGAGGAGCCAACTTGCCCTTGATACCGAAACGATGGGTACCCTTCAAAGGAGTAACCCGAAGGTAAGCTTTGTCGCCAACTTCATAAGCCACTTCCTTATGATGACGATCATACTGGCTCTTTTGACGAGACTGGGCTATTTTTCAAATTCTCACGAATGATGCGAACTTGCTCTTCTGCTTCCTGGATCATATCCGGTCCAATGAATTGTCTT
Source organism: Secale cereale (assembly GCA_902687465.1). Classification (NCBI taxonomy): domain Eukaryota; kingdom Viridiplantae; phylum Streptophyta; class Magnoliopsida; order Poales; family Poaceae; genus Secale; species Secale cereale. Next base: position 216,037,504 of record LR738715.1, read on the forward strand.
TCACCGGTTTCTGACCAGTTCAAAGGTGTTCGACAGCTTCGTCCATAGAGTATCTCGAAAGGAGCTTTCTTGAGACTGGATTGATAGCTATTGTTATAAGCAAACTCGGCGAAAGGAAGACATTTCTCCCAATCCATACCAAATGAGATAACGCAAGCTCTAAGCATGTCTTCGAGAATTTGGTTGACCCATTCCACGTGACCACTTGACTGAGGGTGGAAAGCGGTACTGAAGGAAAGATGGGTGCCCATGGCAGTCTGGAAACTCTCCCAGAAATGAGAAGTTAAAAGACTACCACGGTCTGAATTGATCTCTAGTGGGACACCATGAAGTGACACTATTCGAGAGATATATAAATCAGCGAGCTGACTAGCAGTGATACTCTCTCGAACAGGTAGAAAGTGAGCCACTTTGGATAGACGATCAATGACTACGAAGATAGCATTATTCCCTCTCTTGGTCCTGGTAAAACCGGTGATGAAGTCCATACCAACTTTATCCCATTTCCACTCAGGAATAGCTAAGGGCTGAAGGGTGCCAGCAGGTCTTTGATGTTCTGCCTTAACGCGACGACAAACGTCACATTTAGCAATGAACTCAGCAATTTATCTCTTCATCCTAGTCCACCAGAACCTCTGGCGTAGGTCCTGATACATCTTAGTACTACCGGGATGAATCGTGAGAGGAGATTCATGAGCCTCCTTAAGGATCAGTTGCCGAAGATGTTGCTTCTTGGGAACCACCAGTCGGTTCTGGAAGAAAACAACACCTCGGTCATCTATGGAGAAACTACCAGCAATACCCTTGGCAATGTTTCTCTTGATCCGGGTAATCCCCGTATCATGCTTCTGGGCTTCTATGATATGATCCACAAGAGTAGGTTTTGCCACCAAGGTAGAAGGGAATCCGCGAGGAGCGATGTGAAGGTTAAGCTTACATAATTCCTCATGGAGAAGTGGTTGGCCCTGCTGCAACATGAGATTGTTGCAATAGGACTTACGACTTAGCGCATCAGCCATAACATTTCCTTTGCCTGGGGTGTAGGTAATCCCTAAGTCGTAATCTGAGATGAACTCCAACCAACGTCTTTGCCTGAGATTCAAATCTGGTTGGGTGAAGATATACTTGAGCCTCTGGTGATCGGTGTAGATCTCGCAACGATTACCAAGGAGGTAATGTCGCCAGGTCTTAAGTGCGTAGACTACGGTTGCAAGCTCTAGATCATGTGTAGGATAATTCTCCTCATGTGGATGCAACTGTCGAGATGCATAGGCAATCACATGACGATCCTGCATAAGAATGCAACCTAGTCCCTGTCGTGAGGCATCACAATAGATAACAAAGTCCTTAGTGAAATCCGGCGGCACAAGTATGGGAGCAGAAGTCAGGCGTCTTTTCAGTTCGTGAAAACTGTGCTCACACTGTGGGGACCACTCAAACTTTTTATCTTTCTTGAGAAGTTCCGTGAGAGGTTTGGCCACTTTAGAGAAGTTCTCAACAAAGTGGCGACAGTAGCTGGCTAGACCAAGGAAGCTCCTAACTTGTTTAACTGTATCAGGTGGAGTCCAATCAAGGATGGCCTGAACTCTCTCGGGATTGACAGTAATGCCCTTACCAGAGATTACGTGGCCGAGATAGGTCACTTCCGGCAACCAAAATTCGCACTTGGAGAACTTGGCATAAAGGCGGTGCTCTCTGAGTTTTTCTAGAACAAGTCTAAGATGTTCGGCATGCTCTTCCTCGTTCCTCGACTAAATAAGAATATCATCGAGGTAAACCACGACGAACTTATCTAAGTACTCCATGAAGATCGAGTTCATCAAGCGGGAGAAAGTGGCTGGAGCATTGGTTTGACTGAAGGACATGACGGTGTACCCGTACTGACCATAACGAGTGACAAAAGCCGTCTTGGGAATGTCCCCATTTCTAATCTTGATTTGATGGTATCCCAACCTCAAATCCATCTTGGAGAAGACTAAGGATCCAGCGAGCTGATCATACAGGTCGTTGATCCTGGGAAGCGGATACTTGTTCTTTACCGTGACCAAATTAACGGGACAATAATCAACAACCATCCGATCCATACCATCCTTCTTCTTGACGAAGAGGACGGGGCAAGCCCAGGGAGAAGAACTAGGATGGATGAAACCCTTTTGCAAGGACTCATCAAGTTGTTTCTTAAGCTCAGCTAGTTCTAAGGGTGCCATCTTGTAAGGTCTCGTAGAGATTGGAGCGGTTCCTGGGATAAGATCTATAACAAACTCTACATCTCGGTCAGGTGGAACACCTGGAAGTTCCTCTGGAAAGACATACGGGAAGTCACGGACTACCAGAACATCTTCAAGGTCTGGAAGAGGGCTGACATTAAGAGAATAGAGTTGACGCTTTGCAACTCTAGTGGAGACAGTGACTATCTTACCAGATGGATGTGTAAGCTGAACAGACCTAGTGAAACAATCAATCTTGGCATGATGAGATGTCATCCAGTCCATACCCAAGATGATATTAATATCTGAAGACTTTAGGGCTACAAGTGATGTAAGGAACACAAGTCTGTCAACAAAGATTTCATTACCATGGCTTACGCTAGAAGTTTGCCATTTGGATGCAGGATTTTGAATGAGTAGTGGGGAGGGCATATCACAAAATGACATGCCGTGCAAGCGGGCATAACTTTCGGAAATGAAAGAATGAGATGCTCCAGTATCGAATAGAACCGATGCCGGATAACAATTTACAAGGAGTGTACCAAGAACGACATCTGGATCATCATGAGCGTTTTTGGCTGAGACGTGATGCACACGTCCATGTTCAGTGGGAGCTGACTTAACACTGATCATCTTGCGTGATGGTTTATCACGGCCAACAGATTTCTCGGACTGGGGTGCAGCAACACGGGTCTGAGTGCAAATACGGGCAATGTGGCCCGGCTCTCCACACTTGTAACAAATCCTGGAGGTAGGACATGGACCCGCATTGGCAAACGGTCCACCAATAGACCTGGGTGGAGCATACTACTGAACTGGAAGAGGTACCACATAAGATGGCCTCGGTGTGCAACTGGGTGGAAGAACATATTTCGGAACCCAAATTCGGCGCTTCTGAGAACTAGAACCGGAGGAAAATCCCAAATCAAGGATGTGCTTACGAGACTCCTCGTAATTGAGCGGAGCTGTCTCTGCATTGATGGCCTTGTTCACAAGATCCTGGAATGTGTTGCAATGGTGCAAATGGAGATCACGACGCGGTTTGGGGTTGAGACCCTTTCGGAACCTAGCCTTCTTCTTGGCGTCCGTGGACACTTCTTCTGTAGCATACCGGGCGAGGTTCTCAAACTCTCTACTATAAGCATCCACAGCCATATTAGCCTAGGTAAGACTACAGAACTCTTCTCTCTTACGATCGATGAGAGCTTGAGGGATATGATGCTCACAAAAAGCCTCTGTGAAATCTCTCCAGGTAGGAATCTGGCCAGCTGGAATCATGGCCTCATAGTTCTGCCACCAAAGACTAGCAGGACCTTCCGAGTGATATGTGGCATATATGACCTTGTCACCTTCAGCTACGTTTGCAGAACGCAGCTTGTGAGTGATACTACGGAGCCAGTCATCTGCATCGAGTGGCTCAATGGGATGATGGAAGGTGGGTGGTTTCAGATGAATGAAGTCATGGATGGTTGCTGATTCCTTGCACTGATGTGTGGTGTTCTCCTCAATACGTGCCAACAAGCGGTTAGACTCACGCTTGTTTCTCTCCATCTCTAACATTAACTCTGCCAACGAAGGCTGGTCGGGAGGATCCTCCTCATCCCTACCACCTCCGTGGTTCTGTCTACGAGCAGCTGAGCTTCGCTTAACTGAAGACATCCTGAGAAGCGAAACCGAGGACGGAAACATCAACAATTATAGGATGCAAAAGGTAGAGAAAGAAATTAATATCTCTCGAACTACTAGGATAATTCTGGTAGCATAACGACAGCAAAATGCTCAGAATGAGACATCCTGCTAACAAAAAGGGTAGTATAACAACTCAACATCATCACTCAAGGTTCTGTGATAGTACTAAAACAACTTCACCACAAGAACTTGAAACAAGAGTAGGACTCTGATCAACCAATCCTAAGGGACTACAGAGTAGTAACTCGTGATCCTGATAGACGAAAGAGAAAGTCTAGTTCCTTAACCCCGTAGGAAAGGTAGGATGACTCAGATCAGAAGACATGAGGTATAAGGAGTAAAAAGAGCCTTACGTTCCCTTCCACAATTAATTCCCTTATATAACTAAAGAATTTCTAGACTCAACTTCAACCAGTTTGGCTTGGTAATCCTACAGGCAGTCAGGCTCTGATACCAAAGCTGTCGGGACCCCGATCCTAAGTCACACTGGTCTAGCATGTAACACACCATATCACTTTGCGGCCTCACGCACGGTATCCCCACGGGTGCCACCTTACCTGGACCGGGACCGTTTGCGCATTTTGTCTCACATATATGATAGTGTCGCTAGCATCCATATGCAAAGAACCCGGGCCGACATGACCAGTTATAAACCAAAAGTGGCACTAAATTACAGAGACAAGCATACATGACCCAGCAACGAACGTGTCGGTCATCAACGTATGAATCCAAGTCGTAGCAATCTACAAGGACTTAAAGGAACAACGCGTGACATTTCCCCTAAGGGACATACACAGGAACGAAGAAGGACACATGCCGGTCATCCTAAGTGTTCCGGAGCAGTAGCAAGCTACCAAGGCTCAGTGGAAGCACTAGGAGACATTTCGTTGTATGATAGGCTACCAAGGGAAAACAACTAGGTGTCGGATCCCACACATACCAAGCATTTCAATAACATACACACAATATGCTCGATATGTGCAAATACAACATGGCATCACAACAAGACTCTAATAAACAAGGTATTTATTCATTAGGCTCCGAGGAGCCAGATATTACAAACATGGGTCTCACGACCCAACATTCAGAGCATACAAGCAACAAGTGGAAGCATACATGTCTGAGTACAGACATCTACAAATGAAAAAGGCTGAGAGCCTGGCTATCTACAACACTCGTCCAAGATCGTAGCTGGGGCAACAAGCTACTTGTCGAAGTCCAAGCGGATCTACTAGTGAGACGGCAGTCTCATCTGCAAAACATAAATTAAGCAAACATGAGTACAAAGGTACTCAGCAAGACATACATCAGATCCTATCATACATGCACTTGTATCAAGAAGGCAAAGTGGGGTTTAGTTGCAGCAATCCAGCTTTGACTCAGTGGCTATCCTATTCTACGACTGCTGGTAACTCTTTTGAGGTGGCGCACACGAGTCCACTAAGAACCACACAATACACCACTATGGATTCATCCCCGTCTCCCTACGAGAAGGCCATCCATAGCACTCACACTTGACTTGAGTATTTTAGAGTATCCACTTCAAGTTGTCTATGTACCACGTAAGCATCCAAGAAGTCCATAACCGTGGACCCGGCTATTCGAATAGATCATGTTAACCCTGCAGGGGTGTACTTCTTCACACACGCTCTCGCCACTTATCGCCATGTACATCTCGTGTATCTCGGCAACCTTCAAGCGGAAGCCTGGCGAGGGTGTCGGCCACGACCTGACTAACCACACAAGACTCTAGTCCAGGTTTATCGCCTATTCGGGTTCCATCCGTAAGGAGATCCGGCCGGGGTGTCGCTCACGGCCCCAAATGATGTGCGCAGGGTTCCCAAGCCCACCTCGCCGAGTGGATCTACGCTTGGTACACCGTGCTATGGTGCCTAGTCTGTCCCAAGCCCACTGGCCGAGTGCCACTTGGTAGACTACTAACACTACCTACAAACACCAGAAACTAGTTGCAACTCCTGGACAGAGATCATGTTGATTAATAAGTCGAGAGGGGTCGAGTTACCGGAACCCAATGTGTGGTAGTAGCTAGTCATTGGACAACATACACAGAACTCAGTTCTTAGGAACGGTTCCAGTGAGACAACCCACCATGTACTCCTACATGGCCTCTCACCACTACCTTTACCAAATCGTGTTCACACACTTAACTCTCAGCATCAGAACATATCACTGCACTCAAATTCATTCCCGATGAACCATACCTGACACACTCTAAGCAATAGCAAGCAAGGCATGGTAACATCACAATATGGCTTCAATCAACTCCTACACATGCTAGTGGGTTTCAACTATTTACTGTGGAATGACAGGTCATGCAGAGGAATGGGTTCAACTACCGCAGCACAAAGTAGCAATTGAAGTCGTTGTTGTCCTAATGCAATAACAGAGAGCAGGAGAGCGAGAGAGAGGGGTTGTATCAGAATGAACAAGGGGGTTTGCGTGCCTGGTAAAACAACGTGTAGAGCACTGCTCCTCTGACAGGTACTCTGGATCGGTCTCCGGAGCTGGACCTATCGCGAAGAACGGTGCCGACAATCAAACACAAACATATGCAACAATATGATGCATGAAGATGGCATGAAGTTGTGATGTTATTTGAGCTAATGCAACTAGCATTTTAATTGGTTGAATTCCATTTGAACCGAGGGTTCAAATGCAACTCTAAAAATAAGCATTTTTTAAATGCCAATTATGTGTTTTCATATAAACAGTAGGTTTAACTTCATTTGTCATGCATGAAAATGGCACAGATGGATAGATTGAATTTTTCTGATAATTTTTCATGTATAAATTATTTCATTCTGAGCTACGGTTGAATTTCTGTGATTTTTTGAAGTTAAAACAATTTTCTGGATTTTCCTAAACTAAAACAATTCCAGAAAATTGTTTATTGCGTCAGCACTGCGTCATGCTTGCGTCAGGAAGTCAGCAGCGCTGACTCAGGTCAAACCTGACATGTGGGGTCCACACGTCAGTGGCTTCAGCAAACTAACTGAGTTAGTTAGCCCTAACTAACTAGGCAGGGCCCACTAGTCAGTGACTGTAGGACTAACCTAACTAAGTTAATTAGTACTAACACTAATCCTAACAACTAATTAGCTGGGCATGGCCCACATGTCAGTGAGAGAGGAGGGGGGGTTAACTTGACCGTGGGGGTCAAACCGCGCCGGTCAGCGGTCAAACCCACCGGCGGCTCGACGCCGGCGTCCACAGACGCGGCGGAGGGGCACGGGATCGCCGTTCCGGCGGTCATTTGGGCAGCGGAGACCACGGGCGAGGAGCTGGAGCTCACCCGTGCCCATTCTAGCAAGCAGCAGCAGCTAATGCGGCCGGAGCTCGCCGGAAACGAGCTCGCGGCGGTGCCGGAGTTCGGCCCTCGTCGAAAGTGGAGCTACGGGGCACATGGAGGCCAGGGGAGGGGTGCTACGGGCTCCTAGCGAAGCACTGAGCGCGGTGGCGTGCTCGGTTTTGAGCGTGCGTGGTTGTGGCCACGGCGGCGGCATCACCGGCGGCGGCAAGCTTCGGTCAGCAGGGGGCAACACCAAGAGGGCGCAAACGACGGCAAGGACAGGGGGGAAAGAAGGAGAAGCTCACAGTGAGGCAGCGGAGTAGCTTAGTGGGCTCGGGGACGCGTCGGAGGCGGCGAATTCGCCGACGTCGTCCGGTGGCCGTGCGGAGAAGAAGAGCTCGGGGACGAGGTCTCAGGGCGTCCGGGGACCTGCGGCTCGGCGTTGAGGTTCACGGCAGCGGGGCGGAGCTCGGGGGCTCGTCGGAGAGGCGAGGGGGAGGCGGTGGCTACGGCAACGACGAGCAACAGCAACGGCGGTGCTCGGCCATGGCGAAGAACAGACGAGGGAGAGGGCAGGAGGGGGAGAAAGAGCGTCCAGGGGATCGGGGCGGCGCCGCGGAGGTGATTCAAGGTGTCGCCGCGCTGTCCAGGCGACGCAGGCAAGCAGAGAGCTGTGTGGCGAGCTCGGGCGCGCCGGCGCTCACCTCCCTGCCTGCCTGGCGGGGGGAAGCAGCTGACTGGCAGCTGGGCCAGTTGGGTTGGGCCGGCGAGGTAAGTCTGCTTCCTCTCTTTTTTTTGTTTCTGTTTTCTATTTCTGTATTTATGTTTTGATTTAGTTTCTAAACTAAATCAATTATTTTCTTCTGACATTTTTATTTTGCAGGGACCTAGGAATTAATCCAAGCCCATCAAAATAAAGAATCAGAATTTTGGACATATATAAAATATATAATAAATATATATGCAAGCAAATAACTATTTCATTAATTCCAAATGCCCAAAATAAATACTTATGAGCTCCTAATGATATTGGTTTGATTTTTATCTCTAACTAATATTTTCAGAGAGCAACATGAACATTTTCTTGGACCCTTTTGGAGCAATTTTTATTTGGGTCATTTTCAAAAAGGGTTTTTGAGGGTTTCACAAGTCCTCAATTCAATTTCATTTGAAAATTAAACATGATGCAAACATCAAGACTAGCCTAGTGCATACCAGAATTAGGGTTGTGACAGAAACCCATGCCCTTTCCTCCTAAAGCTTATAAGAATAAAGATGACAAGGAATTTAAGCACTTTTGTGAAATGCTTAGACCTGTCTTTTTGCGCTTTTATTTGATCTATATCTTGAAAATGTCTCCCTATGATAAGTATATGAAATATATTGTTACTAATAAAAGAAAGATACTGGAAGCTGAAATTCCACCATGCTTGCAAACTATAAATTTAAGGGTGGAATACCTAAGAAACTAGGAGATCCGGGAATACCAACTATACTATGCTCTATTAAAAGAAATTACGTGAACACTGCTTTATGTGATTTAGGAGCCGGTGTTAGTGTTATGCCTTTCTCTTTGTATCAAAGACTTTATTTGAATAAGTTGACACCAACTAAGATCTCTTTGCAAATGACCGATAAACCAACTGTTATACCCATCGGTATTTGTGGGGATGTACCTGTCGTAGTTGCATATGTTACTATCTTAACAGACTTTGTTATACTTGATATACCCAAGGGCGACAGTATGTCGATTATCCTTGGCAGACCTTTTTTAATACTGCAGGGGCTGTTATTGATTGCAATAAAGGCAATGTCATTTTTCATGTCAATTGCAATGAGCATACGGTACACTTTCCAAAGAAACAACCTCAAGTTAATAGCATCAATTCTATTGGAAAAATTTCAACCATTGCTATTGGAGGTTTTGAATTCCCTATTCCTATTATCAAAAAGAAATATGATATTCTTATTATTGGGGACATACATATCCCCATTGAGGTAACCTAGTGTTATACGAAGATTCTCCGGCTTCATGTCATTTGGAAGAAGTTTGTTAATAAGACTTGATCAACCTTATTAATGGATTCTTGTTGACGGGCATGAGATGGATGAATTTAGTAAACACAACTTTCTGTACCCCCTTTTCATTTTTTTGTTATTTAGAATTAATAAAGCAAAAATAGTACTATTTTTCTGTTTTTTGTCTTATCCATGTAATAAAAAATGACCAGAAATTAAAAGTTCTCCAAATGCCCTAAAAATTTAGTATGATTTTTTCTGGAATGTATAAGAATTTTTGGCACTAAAACACATTAGGGGGGTGCACCAGTGGGCCACAAGCCCACGGGGGTGGGCGCGCCCCTGGCTTGTGGGTCCCATGTGGGTCCCCCTCACTTATTCTAGCACCCATCCACTCCATCTTCCTATAGAAAAAATCACTCCATTGCTCAAACCCGTGTTCTTGCTCATCTTGCTGCAATTTTCGATCTCCTTGCTCATTGCTCCATTTCCAAAACTGTTTCGAGAGATTGTTCATTGGTATGTGACTCCTCCATTGGTCCAATTAGTTTTTGTTCTAGTGCTTTATATATTGATTTTTTTTGCTATTGTGGTGACCTTGTTCTTGAGCTTGCATGCCGAATTTATATGGTCCAAAGTAGTTTTGTTGCATGATATAGCCTCTAGGCACTTGTAGGAGTAGTTGCTATTACTTTAGTTGAGTTTTGTTCACTTTTACTGTGAGTCACTAAAAATTTCAGAAATTTTTAGAGAAAATAAAATGATGAGGAAAATATTCCAAGGAGGTTCCTCGAAGAAGAAGACACCCTCGAGGCGTGCAATGCGTGAGACAAGCCTTGAAGCACCACGAGAAGCGCTAGTACGGCCTTGTGAATGGCCATTGGACGAATTCATGACAAATGCAGGCTTAAAGGAAGAATTCCATACACTTGTGCACAATGCCGGCAAGACGGAATTCTTGTTAGATAAGTGTTTACAACATTACAGCTTTATTGATTCTTTTGTACGAAGATTTGAGTATTCAGACCGTCGAGGTACGCAATCTGTCTTGTTTGATTTATATGAAAGAGTCATGCACCATGGATCTTGAAGAGTTTAATGAAGCATATAAAATTCCACATTGGGGCAGTTGTGCTGAACCACGAAAAAATGATTTTGCCGAGTTCCTTGCACATTACAGTAGGAGAAACTAGAAATATAAGACAAGCTAGTATGGGGAGCATTCACTTTCCTGTCTTACATTATTTTGCTCTCTTCATAGGCAGATGTGTTGATGGTAAACATGATCATAGCCACCTCTGTGCTTCTGATTTGAGTGTTCTTAAAAGCGCGGTAATAAATGATAGAAAATATAATTTAGGGGCTATTGTCGCATGTCGTTTACATAACAATGCTAAAGATGGAGATTTCTTTGGTGGTATTTATGCCACTCGTGTAGCTGACTATCTTGGGGTACCTATAAGAAATGATGACACTCAATTACCCCCTGCTTTCCATGACTATGAGGCTATGGAACGTTATCAGTTTCTTGAGAGAGGAGAGTTGCCTTTTCAGTACAAACTAATCTTTGATAGACAACGCGTTGTCCGTATTACACTCCCCGCTCCTGCTTTCCTTGAATTTCAAGTAAAAAGAATATACTTCATAACCAGAGAGGAGGCAGACGAGTATGAGAGGGAGAGGGAGACAGGTCACCTCCAGGAAGCAGCACATCAGGCAATGGCAACTGCAATTGAGTACAACCCCAACTACGATTATCGATTTCATCCAAGCCATCCATGGGCGTAGACCAACTTAGGCCAGAAGGTCTAAGTTTGGGGGAGTACGTGTTTCTCACCGACATTACATTCATGTTCACACATTTATTTCAGCTGTTGGTGTTCACACTTTTTCATTGTATCATTCATGTTAGTTCTTTTTTCTTGCTTTCTTCTTTTGTGTTTGAAAAACTTTGAAAACCCAAAAATATTTCTCGTTCTTTTTGTCTTTTTTTTCTTGCTTGTTCTTCTAGTAGTTTGTAGCATTAAAAATAAAATCCAAAAAGATTTCTCGTTTTTCTTTTGCTTGTTGGGAGCGTTCCATGTAAATAATTTTCTCGTTCTTGTTTTTGCCTTCTTCAGAAAAACAAAAACTCCAAAAATATATTAGTGTGTTTCTCTGAAGTTCTTTTGCTTTTATTTTAGGTTGGAAGGAGAAGACCACGATGAAAATGTTGAGTGGCTCTCATATGCATTATTGATGATCTAACAAATAGCCTATACTACCTTGTCTTCTCCTTTGAATAAATGTTTGCACATTCCATCTTAGTCCAATGCATGTACACTCTTATTATTATTCACATCATTCTGCCGTGCAAGTGAAAGGCAATAATGGTGAAATTTCATGAAATGATTGAGATGAAGAAAAGCTGGTATGAACTCGACCTATTTTGTTTTTGTAAACATGATTAGTTCATCGGTCTTGATTCAACCAATTATGAATGAAACATGCTTGCAATGACAATTAGAGATTATAGTTATTCATGCTTGCAATGACAATTAGAGATTATGAATGAAACATGCTTGCAATGACAACTACGAACTTTGAGGTGTGCTTTTGTAGCCCTACATAATTCTCGTCCTCTCTTGACCACGAAGGAATGACCTCCGGGTGCGTCTCCATTGCATGTTTTATGGGAAATATCATGTGATTCGATTATGTTAATGTTGTTGGGAGTTGCCACTAGTGAAAGTATGATCCCTAGGCCTTGTTTCCACCATTGCAATACCATTTGTGCTCACGTTTACCGCTTGTTTGCTTGCTGCACTTTTTATTACAGATTTATATTACTTTGTTTTGCCATCCATATCACTTGCCATTTAACATCTCTTCGCCGAACTAGTGCACCTATACATCTGACAAGTGTATTAGGTGTGTTGGGGACACAAGAGACTTCTTGTATTTTAGTTGCAGGGTTGCTTGAGAGAGACCATCTTCAACCTCTACTTCCCTGAGTTCGATAAACCTTAGGTCATCCACTTGAGGGAAATTGCTGCTGTCCTACAAACCTCTGCGCTTGGAGGCCCAACATAGTCTACAAGAGTAGAAGCGTGTGTAGACATCAAGCTATTTCTGGCGCCGTTGCCGGGGAGGTGAGCGCTTGAAGGTATATCTTTAGATCTTGCAATTAAATCTTTTCGTTTCTTGTTTTTACTTTCACTAGTTATCCTTATGGACAACCTTGCTATTGGATCGTTGCTTGCGGGAAGACGCCCCACACCTGTGGTGGTTGCTCCTCCCCCTACTGAAATTGTGCCCTATAAAATACCAGCTGGTATTATCGATTATGTTTTGGCTAATCGTTATGCAGGAGACAGACATCCCGGTGAACACTTGCTATATCTGTCACAACTATGTTCATTATTTAAGCTTGCAGGTGTATCAAGGGAGTTTGTCATGAGGAAATTGTTCGCCGTATCACTTATAGATAAAGCTTCAGATTGGTATAAGCTTCTCGATAACCCGCACTTGCTTGATTGGCAAGAGCTTTTGTCTCTCTTTTATACTAAGTTTTATCCTCTTCATGAAATTCATCGAGACAGGAACTATATCTATAACTTTACGTCTCGTGACGGAGAGAGCGTAGCCCAAGCTTGGGGACACTGAAAACGTTAATGCTAAAAAGTCCTAACCATGGGCTCCCCAAAGATTCTTATGTGGAGAGTAAGAGTACCTTTTTGCATGTGGATCATGGTAACAATGCTTTATGTGATGCTTATATTGTTGAGTTTATTCGTGATCCCACTGAAAATTATTATGAGAAGGGAACATATGCTTATAGATATCTCAATAATATCAAGTTCCCTCTCTTTACGTTGAAGGTTTTGAAGCTGCACTTGTTTTGTCTTCCTATGCTTATTGCTTTGTGCTTCAATGAATTATTCTATTGCAATATTCCTATGCATAGGAAGCATGTTAGGCTTAAATGTGTTTGTTATTTGCTTCTTGATGCTCTTTTTTGTTCTTCAACTCTTATTCCTACGAGAGCATCATTAAAGTATTATGCCTAGCTTAAAGGCATAAAAGAAAGCGCTTTTGGGAGGCAGCCCACAATGAATAAAATTTTATTTTGCTTTTGTTGTGTCTTGATGTTGTTACTACAGTAGCATCATCATTGTATCTTTACTTTTCAGCTTTGTGCCAAGTGTAGCCTCTGATTGCAAGAAAGTTCAAAAGTTGTGACGTGCTGTCCAGGAAACAGATTCTGTCCTTGGACAGAACAATTCGTATAAAATCACCAGATCATCTTTTTGGTCTGAATTTTTTTCGGCAGCATGCTCTATATAATTGTCTTTCGTGCGTCTGTTTTGAGTTTTTTGATTAGAGTTGCAGAAGTGCCCCGGAAAAATCATTTACTACCTGTTGTTCTGTTTTTCACAGATTCTGTCCTGTTTTGCCTTTCCTTCATTTTGCAAACCTAGAGCTTGCTTTTTCTTTGCAAAAACCTTTTGGCAATCTTGAAAAACAGTAGAACTTCAAGAATATCTTTATTTCCAGCAAGGAATAATTATTTTATTATGGGTACTAACCTCGCTAATCAGATTATGATGAGTTATGTATGAAGGGAGTTTTCAAGTGTGCGAGGGAAGATGATAAAAAGATTCAGGAGTGTCAAACGCTCAAGCTTGGGGATGCCCCCATGCACCCCCAAGAAATATTCAAGGAGACTCAAGCGTCTAAGCTTGGGGATGCCCCCGTGCATCCCCTTCTCCATCAACATTATCAGTTCGTCCTTCGTTCCACTATATTTTAATCACTTCATGTGTTATGTGCTATGCTTGGAGCGTCTTGTTTTAGTTTTCCTTTTAGTTTTCTTTAGCTTTTCATAACGAGTTGGAACTCAGCTTTCTTTATGTGGGAGAGAAACACGCTCCACTTCTACCTAGAACATAACATAGAGTTTGCATGTCTATCTTTGCTGTGTGTGTTCTTTGTCTTTTAATAGCTACTATCATGCTTAGCTCTTAACTTCCATGCTTATCTTTTTAAAAAGCTTTTGTTTAGTTGGTTGCTTGAACTCTCTTTAGTTATCATGTTTATCTTATTAAGAGAGTTTGCTTCCGTTGCATTGGTTGATATGTCTATGATAAAGATGCTACGTGCATAATGGCGCTTAGTAGTTCATGTTTTCTTATGGTTAGTCTCAAATTGCTGGGGGGTTCCCAATGTGTTATTGGAGTACCAACATGATTTGTTTGCCTGTGATGTGGTATGGTTTAGTAATATCTTCCTTCAAAGAATTTATTTTGATTGACTTGGCGCATGCTCACGCATATTTAAGACTGTAAAGAAAGTCTGTCAAGCCTTGATGATCTTTTGTTTCTGAGTAGCGATATAACTTCCATGCCTGATTCAATGTTGCTTTGTCGCTCTGCATGATTATGACCGTCATTGCTCTCTTAGTTGGTCGCTCCCAGTCTTTTGCTAACCTCCGCCTGTACTAAGCGGACTGACTGCTTGTGTATCCACATCCTTTAATCCAGTTATGCCATATGAGTCCACCATACCTTCCTACATGGTATTTACCTGCCATTCATAACGGAGACTTGCATGTGCCATCTCGAAATTATTCAAAGAAAAAGCATTCTTATTTTGTGCCTCTGTTGTAAGTCCATGAGGAAGTAGTAGTTAATTCATAATCTTTTTAAGTTGGACAAGCTTCACCCGGGATTGCATGTATAATGTGCAAACCCATAATACGAGAAGGAACTGGCATTGAGTGCACCCGGCTCAAAAAGATAATATAACAAACAAACCCTCCTTCACGCTTTGTTCATGAGAAATCAGAAAACTTTGGCAGTGATAAACAAAGAAGATTAAGAGGATGTGATCGTCCTCATTCGGGAGCCGTTCCTCGAAACTTGTCCATCTCAAGAAGTGATTGAGTTGTCTGCTAGCATTCGTTGACGAAACATGCATGATCTAAAAAAATTATTACCTCTATTTTAA
The DNA here is from genome assembly GCA_902687465.1 of Secale cereale. NCBI lineage: Eukaryota > Viridiplantae > Streptophyta > Magnoliopsida > Poales > Poaceae > Secale > Secale cereale. The sequence goes on from LR738715.1 coordinate 216,052,717, forward strand.
AACCAAGAACTCTGGTACATGTTTTGTCTTTGTTTTCGATTACGGGTTTTCAACCTTGCCAACAAAAGTCACGGTTCGAGAGTCTCCACCTTCTTTTAAAAGCACCAACTACTGAGAGCATTGTCCCAAAGTAGTATTGTCTTTTGCATGATTGTGATATCGTTTATTTTGAAATCATTGTATCTAGTCATCAATTAAACCTTGGAGGTGCCCCTGCATTTATGTTTTGCTTTACTAAAAGGGGCAAGCTAGATATCACTTTATCATATTTGCACATCATGTTCATTACGAATCTATTTGATGTTTCAATATTATATTGTAAAACTTTCAGTTCTTTGTGATTTTCTCATTAGGCAACTTAATTTACTACAGATTCATTGTCTCAGTAATCTTTTGTCATATGATTATGAAAAATCCTTATATGGTTAATAGCATGTCACCACAGAAATTATTCTTGTTATCATTTACCTACTCGAGGACGACCAGGAATTAAGCTTGGGGATGTTGATACGTCCAAAACGTACCTATAATTTATATTTGCTTCATGCCCTTTTTGTGTGATATTGCTATGATATTTATGCACTTCCATACACCTTTTGATCATATTTGGACTAACCTACTAATGGTTGCAAAAGTGCACAATGTTCTTGTTTTACACTTTATTGTGTGGGAATTACTTGGAAATTGACAAAAACGCAAAAGGAGTCGTATTGGAGTAGGACTCTGACTTTCCTGAAATCTGTCTGAGAACGTTTTATAAAGATGGTCACGTTCCGGCCCGAAGACGACGTCAAACGGAAAAAGTCTAGTTGCGAAAGTTGTGGGGAATTTCAAGGCGATGCTTCTGGATATAAAATTCGTCCAAAGCGGAGTCCGGACGGCCGAGTTTAGCCCGTTTTACTGAGGCCTAAAATCTGATGACGGAAATCTGAGAGTCTATATAAAGAGAGAAAACCTAGGTCACCAAGGGCCACGAATTTTCCTCCTCCCAAGCCGCCGTCTTGGAGGGGAGGACCAGCACCATTGCAGCACCATACACAAGGAAGAAGGGGGGCCAAGGAGCCGCTGCCCCTAGGGCCGCCGCCGCCCCCAAGGGCCGCCGCCGTCTCCTCCTCGCCGCCGCCGCCTCTGTGGCCGCCGCCTTCTCGCGGGGCTGCACCTCTCCATCAACACCATCATCAACCTCCTTCTCACCATGTCCATGTGTGAGTAGTCTTCTCCGGGGCCGAGGGCTCCTACGTGTAGCTATGTGGTTATCTCTCTCTCCATGATGTGATCTTCGTTGTGATCATAGGCTATGTTAATCTAGGGTGATCCCATGATATTTCCCCTTCCTCTATGTATTGGATTGATGTACTCACTTGTCTTTATCTAGTATAATCCCCGAGACCAAGGTGACAGCGGTCTATTGGACATGGATTAGAAAAATATTTTCATGAGTGATTTCCTCTCTTGTGTGTTGATTGAAGATTGAGAGTCTCTTGGTGCTTGTCTTTGACTATCCTTTAGATATGTTGTGGTGATTGTGGGACTCTCTTTGGATAGCCGCGGTGACATTGGGAAATCCTTAGATTGAGAACTACGAACTTTGAGGTGTGCTTTTGTAACCCTACATAATTCTCGTCCTCTCTTGACCACGAAGGAATGACCTCCGGGTGCGTCTCCATTGCATGTTTTACGGGAAATATCATGTGATTCGATTATGTTAATGTTGTTGGGAGTTGCCACTAGTGAAAGTATGATCCCTAGGCCTTGTTTCCACCATTGCAATACCATTTGTGCTCACGTTTACCGCTTGTTTGCTTGCTGCACTTTTTATTACAGATTTATATTACTTTGTTTTGCCATCCATATCACTTGCCATTTAACATCTCTTCGCCGAACTAGTGCACCTATACATCTGACAAGTGTATTAGGTGTGTTGGGGACACAAGATACTTCTTGTATTTTAGTTGCAGAGTTGCTTGAGAGAGACCATCTTCAACCTCTACTTCCCTGAGTTCGATAAACCTTAGGTCATCCACTTGAGGGAAATTGTTGCTGTCCTACAAACCTCTGCGCTTGGAGGCCCAACATAGTCTACAAGAGTAGAAGCGTGTGTAGACATCAAGCGCCACCACCCCTTCCTCTCGATCTCCCCGATCCCATCTCCTCGAACCCTCATTCTCCTCGCTCTCTCCCAGAGATCCCGGCGCCCCGCTCCCTCCCTCAGCCGCCGTCGCTCATCCCGCAGCGCCCTGCGCCCTTCCTTCCGGCCTCCAACCAGGGCCCTCCCAGCGCCTCCCAGGCGCCCCTGCCTCACCTTCCAGCGCCCGAGCGCCTCGCCTTGACGCATCGCCAGCGACGACAGCCAGCGTCCCGCGCCCCTTTCTCCAGCGCCGCCGCGTGCCCGCGCAAGGCCGAGCCCCGCCGCGCCCAGCTCGTCCGCCCGCCGGCCCGAGCGCCGCCTGTCTCGGTTGCCTCGAGCGCCCCGTCCGCGTTCCTCCCCTCGACCAGCACCTGGAGCGCCCCGTCGACCTCCACCAGCCCCGTCCTCAAGGTGCTGCCCCGTCCTCCTGCGGCCCCGCGGCCACGACGAGCCCCTCCCTCCGTTCTGCTACCTCACCGCCAAGCCGCTGCCATGGCCTCGACAGCGCCTCCCCGTGCTGCCCCTTTTGTTTGCTCCCGTGTTTTGCTTCGTTTCGGATCCTCAAGACCGGCTAGTCTGCTCCGACTCGAGACCGAGACCTTGCCATGTTTGTTTCTGGCTGTTGTTGTTTCTCCAAGGATCTCGGGAGCGTCAAGTTCCTCTTCAAGATGAACGGCAACACGATGAGACGCCAAGTACCACGACGACCCTCATGTACCCCTACGTCAACGACGACCTCGAGTACGATTACCGGATGTGCCAAGTACCTCGACGTCCGATGCCAAGTCCGACTACAAGGAGAAACGCCAAGTACCACTACCGTCGCCGACGAACCGAGTACCACTACCGTCGCCCCGTGTACAACTACGAACGGAACAACTACTTCCTCTACGACCCGTGTACCACTACTTCCACTACGTCCCTCGATGACCTCGAACCGCTCCGAGAGCGAACGCTTCGAAGGTATAACCCCGAGACGATAACCCCGAGAACGAATGCTTGTTGTCTTGTATGAAATGTTCCCTTGTGTGCTCCGTGCCCGTTTCGTCCTTGTCATGCTCCTCGGTTGCCTCGTCGCCGACTCGTGGGAATCCGGTGACGGGATCACCCCACCTTTCATCTTGTTCGACTCGCTCTCCATCATCTTTTGCACCGGTCTCTCAACGTGTTACCGGAACCGAGATGTTGCGTTGCATCATTTTCGGATCGTTGCCGTGGCACCCTTTCCTTCCACCACGGTGACAAATACTCCTTATCTTCTTCATGTCAACTTTTACTAAAATTGCATAAACTTGATTATGTCATCCGCATCATGTTAACAACATTATATGTGTGATTTGTTGTTTGCTTAAAATTACTAAACATGCATATGGGGATTTTCCCGGAATTATTGTTATTTTCCGGCCTCATTTAAATTGCCTAAATAGGTAGTTTGTTTTTGCTTCACCTCTTGCCATGTTAACAAACATTTAATCTTGTCTTGTAAATAAACAAGAGTCAACTAAATAAATATAACACGTGGTGTTCGTCAATATGCAACTCGTTGCATATTGAGCTCCACTTAACTTGTAGTTTTGTTTGTGCACTTTGCCATGCCATGCATAATTAAACCGGACATGCATCATACTTGGATGTGCATCGTATGCCATGTTTATGCTTGTGTGTTTACCGTGTTGTTTGCTTCTTTCCGGTTGCTTCTCTTGTTAGCTTCGGTTTCGTTCCGGAGTTGTGAGGTTTCACTCGACTGTTGCTCTGTCTAAATCATGGACCCGTTCTTCTTCCTTGTGGAATCCCAGGCAAGATGATCATACCCTTTGATACCTTTACTACCATTGCCATGCTTAGTTGTCTCGATGCTATCGTTACATGTCGCGCTACCCATCTTTTATGTCAGCCTCTCCTTGTTGCCATGAAACCTCTAACCTTTCCTAGCAAAACCACTGTTTGGCTATGTTACCCGCTTGCTCAGCCCCTCTTATAGCGTTGTTAGTTGCAGGTGAAGATGAAGTTCGTTCCAGGAGGGAACTTGTTGTTGGAATATCACAATATCTATTAATATTATTAACACACCTATATACTGGGCATGGGTGGAAGGCTTGGCCTTTTGCTCGGTGTTTTGTTCCACTCATGCCACCTTAGGCGCCGATAAACCGGCATTATGTTCCTTCATTTTGCGTTCCTTACACGATGGGTGGATGGGGACCCCTTGACAGTTCGTCTTTGAATAAAACTCCTCCAGCAGGGCCCAATATTGGTTTTAATTTGCTCATAATAACAACTTAATTAATTAATTAAATTGCATAGGGAGTTAGCGCTACCCGAGGATTCTTTCTACATAGCAGGGGGGGGGCCAGTGCTGATGGTGTTGGTCCCAAACGGGGAACCTGCGGGGCCACCACAGGGAAACTTGAGGATTGGCTCCCGTAGCTTCTCCCATCTGGTCGTGGCCTGAGAAGAGATACGCGCTGCTACTATCAGGGTGTCGGCACGCCGGCAGGTCTTGCTGGACTTGTTTTACCATTTTCGAAATGTCTTGTGCACCGGGATGCCGAGCCTGATCGGATTTCCCTAAGATAAGGGGTGATGATATTATATTTATCACTTCAGCTAATCGTGAGAGCTTGTGATGGGCTAAGTTGGAACACCCCTGCAGGGTTATAATCTTTCGAAAGCCGTGCCCGCGGTTATGTGACGGATTGGAATTTGTTAATGTCCGGTTGTAGAAAACTTGACAAAGGATCCAAAGTAAAACACACAACTGTGTGAGTAACCGTGACTGTCTCTTTTCACTTTGAGAAGAGAACACGGTGGGGTAATGTTTGATTCGTATGTAGTTCAGGATCTTTAGCGATCACTACTTTTGCGACCGTTTGCGTAGATGCTCATCTTATTCTTGTACTCGTAAGTTAGCCACCATATTATGCTTAGCCGCTGCTGCAGCCTCACCACTTTACCTCTTCCTACCCATAAAGCTTTGCTAGTCTTGATACCCATGGTTATGGGATTGCTGAGTCCTCGTGGCTCACAGATACTACAACAGCAGATGCAGGTTCAGCCGAGTGGATGCAGGAGATGGATCAGTTCTTCCGGGAGTTCCACGAAGAGTTTGGCCGTATGCTTGTGCCGTTTTCGCCGATCAGTAGTGGTTTCTACTAGGATTCGATCTAGACCTGTGGCTTTATGTTTTGGTATCTTTCTTTTGGATCTTCGCCCGTAGTCGGGTTGTGTTGCTTTGAATGATGTTTTCTTATGTAATGTATTGTGTGAAGTGGCGAGTGTAAGCCAACTATCTCCTTTTGCAATTTAATCCCTATTTTACATGAGTCGTGCAAAGATACCAAACTTGAGATCATTCCAGAATGGGCTTATACCTTTAAGTCGTGCCTCGACACGTAGGAGGTATAGTCCCATCCTGGGCATTACAAGTTGGTATTCAGAGCCTTCTCCGACCTAGAAGCCCCCACTGATTGATCGAATCGTTGACGATTGAGTCTAGGCACACACATGAAAATGTTTTGAGTCCTATATATATATATATAGGAGAGTAGGATTTCTTTTGCTCCTCATCCCTTTTCACTCTGGTGAGGACTCCTGACATTTACTCTTGCCTCTTCTATTTTCAAAAAAATTGCACCAATTTTTTTTTAGGATCACGCGAGTATTGTTTGGATTGTTCCGATGTCTTTGTGACGAGAACATTGTTCTCGATGCCTCCTGTCATTAGGGGTTGTGGCAGTGTCCCGGGGAGTTGAGCTCCGAGGTGTTGTTGTCACAAATCCATCACAACAGTACTAGAATACTTAAGACGGCCGACATCGAAAACTCTCCTATGCGGTTAGTGGCAAGATAACCCCGACATCACCCAATACTGGGGAGGTAGTTCGGGAGTATTGCCATAGCTTGTATAGTAGATGTGTTTCGAAGGTCTGAGGTAAACGGTTTCCGGAGATAACTGGTTATGTGTTGAAGGATGGATACAGCTGGATGTAGGATTAGAGTTGATTGCGCGGTGCTTCCCCTGTATCCCCAACACCTGATTGCATAACTGGAAACTTTCGGAAATTAATAGGTGGGTTCATCTAGTAGTTCTAGGCATTCTTCCAACGAATGCATGATATGAAGTTCGGGGTTCTACATTGAGTGAATTGGTTCATGGGCTTGTTCCGATCGGGAGTTGCATCTTAAAGGGTCCTTGTCTATGCTGATCCGGGGATTGCAAAACCCTTTTGTAACACGTTCCATGAGCTTTCAGCACGAATATGTGGAATGAAACTTCTATCTTGTATTTGTTCTATCTGCTCCTTGTTGCTTTTTATTTATCTTTTGTTCTCCCAAGTGGCTTCTTGACAAGTTGATGTACCTGCGGAATTCATTCGTTCATTCTCCGTTCGAATGATATTGTGAAGATTATGTTACAACATATCTATCTGTTGTTTTTGTTTTGATTCTGGTATTCGAGTTGCTTCGATGTCAAATGTTGATTCCATACCTTTCCTAATCGGTGTTCTCATATTTCTATGGGAGTGCTAGTCCTTCTTAACCATCGAAATTTCATGTTAATCCTTTTCAACCGGTGTGCCTTCTCTTCAAGTTATTCCATACGGACGCCGTTGAGAAATCCGACGATTTGTCTGTTTCATTCATCCCAAGTCGTCTTTGTTTTTCCCCACCCTCCCACCCTTCTTCTTCTCGGAGCCAGAAATTCTCAGATGAAATATCCATTTTATTCATGTGAGGTTTCTTCATTCTTTTCCTTCAATGTTCTTATCCGGTGTTTTATTGTGAAGATGCTCAAGAACTACAAGTTCATCATTCTTTTGTTCTCAAATTCTTCATGGTGGATGTAATTCAAGATTTCGGTGTTGATCTTATCCTTTTCCTCATTTCACAATGCTTTCTTATTCCGGTGCACCAATTAATCATTCTCCTCTTGCTATTCATATCCGGAGTGCTGAAGATTCATAATTCCATTCTTAATCCGTTCAAGCTATTTTGAGGATTGTTATCTTACTCAAGCCATTTAATTCAACCGGTGCAATATCTCTTAAGCAATCTTTTCAACGGTGATTTCTTTGAGTGGGCCTAACCCACAGGTCTTTCTCCAGGATTTTACCTGACTCTTCCAATTTTTCCGGAGTTATTCTGAAATTCTTTTCAAAGTGTGGCGTAAGAATGGATTCCATCAGTCATATGACTTAAGATCGCTTTCAAATCTTTTCATCGTTGTTTCAACCTTTTTAATTCTTCATTCCGGAGTGCCTCAACAATTCTTATGGCATTTCTCGTCTTCATTCTCAGCATTTGAAGACCGGAGAAGTGTTTCTCTTAAATCTTGGCCCGTCTTCTTGAAGATTCGTGGTTCTAGCTTCATGCCATCCTCATTATTGTTCAGATTGTGAGGAATTCTTTTATACCATCCAAAGCATTTCATGAATTATTCCTATTGTGATCCTCCGAAGGCCATCATTTCAGAAGATTTCTTCGTTCTTAGTTTTCAACTTCGTCCTCCAAATATTCTTCATTGATGCCTCTTCGTTCGTCTCCATATTTTTACGGTGGTTTTTTTCAAGATTACCCTTCCGTAGTTATCATTTTAATTCATTTGTTCTTTTCACAATCCTACCGGTGGTTCGTTGAAGAATTACCCAAGCTTGTGCTAGATCTCTCTTTAATTCTTTGCAAGAAGAATAAGTAGTATGACAAATCCTTTGGTTGTCATCAATTTAAATTGGTGAAGGAGATGCATGACATAATTCTTATTCTTATTCCTTCAAGGTGATTTAATTCTTTTGTCTGGAGCTTGTTCATCATATCATATTCTCGGTTCTAAGTTCTTCATCTTGTTTTCCGGAGCTCCAAGTTATTTCAATTATATCATTCCAAAGCTCCATCTAATTCATCGCAGGCCTTGAATCTTATTCTTTTCATCTTTCACTTCTCATGCTTTCATTACCGGAGTTCTCATGGTGGTTCATCAAGATTTAATTCATCCTCGAAGTCTTCATCAAGATTCTTGTTGGAGCTCAAGCATTCTTCATCATGCTTTCCAAGTGCAATTCTTTCTACCTTATTGGTTGAGATGGTGGTATGCCATTTTTAACAATTTTCCTTCAGGTTGCATGATTCACAAGTTATCAGGAATGGGATATTTAAACCCATCATTTTCCTTGTTCAGGAGATCTTTTCAACCCCTCATTTTTATTTCTTGGAGTTATCTTGGGTTGTATTTCACCTAAAAGCTTTCCCTAAGGATTGTTGCTATTATGGTGCTTATAAATGACCCAAGTTTTTCATTTATCATTCCGGTGAAATAAGTTTATCGTCTCCTTGTTGATCTCAATCCAAGCAATTCGTTTCTGTTAGTGGCTAGTTGTCACCTCATAATTTTGAGATGTTTTCCATAAGCCCACGTGAAGCTTATTTTTTCGTTGTTGTTTTTTTCCATCAACCCCATTCAACCCTTCTTTGTAAGGAGGATTTCCTAATTCATTTGTGGGAGAAGTTGTCATTTTTCTTCTCCAGTCATTTCTTTCGTTGATCTATATTCTATTCTGTCATTCCGGAGGCTTTGTGATATTGCTCTCTTTGACCTTCATCTCGTTTTTTATCAAAGATGATGTTCTTCCCTTGCTTGTCTATTTAACCGGAGTGTCGTGCCCTCCATTCAAGTTCCGTCATCTTATCTAGCCTTTCCTCTCTTTTCAACCGGAGTGTTGTCTGAATCTTTCTTACCCCTTGTGCCATTCTTTTAATTGTTTCGGAGGCTGTGTGTTGTTGTCTTAATCAAGTATCTTCCCATCTCCTCAAGTTCTTGTTAATTCCTTCCATTTTCAGATGGAGTGCTGTTCAAATCATGTCATTCTTATTCCTTGGCTATACCGTTGCAGTTTCATATTCTTTTGGTTCGTAAGCTCTTAATTCATGTCTTTCAACCTTCAAGGTTCTCATAATGCTCCTTGTTCGTCTTTTCTAATGGAGTGTTTCATCTTCGTTCATCTCCATTCTATTCTTCTTTCATTTTGTTTAACCTCTCAAGGTTCTTTGGTTTCACTCGTCTATCAAAGAAGCAACTTTGTTTTACCTCTTCCTTTTCCGTTTTATCCGGTGTGATCTCTAGGATCTCGGGTCGAGATCCTCTGTTAGTGTGGGAGAGTTGTGACGCCCGAAGACCGACGTCCCAGAAGATTCCAGAGATTCCAGATGTTTCGGGTTCTCCCGTGTGTTTCAGTTGTGCTTGCTTTATTTATTTTGCATTGCATCATGTCATCATGCCATCATGACTTTAATATTTTGCATCTCAACTTAAATAAATCGTGTGGACCTTCGGTCCATTTAAATCGAGGGAAGGATGACTTCTCTTTATAACATATCCTCCCAATATTTAGGGAGCTATATTAAATAAATATTCCATTTGTTTGGAATTAACCGCAACACACTTGCAAATATTCTCCATGCCTCTTTACTGCAAGTTTCACCGTCAAAAACCTTCCCTTTATTCCTTTTCTCGTTTATCGAGGTTCCTCCAAAAACCTCAACACTTTTGGACACTTTCTAGTCATGCCCTAATTCAAATCATTTGAATTTAATTCAAATGAGTTCGATTTTATCTCTTGCATTCTTGCCTCTTCTATTGTTTCGTGGACCGTGGACATTTTTGCGAGTCCAGTAAAATTAACCTCTTGTCCAAATTCTGTTTCAAACCCTTCCGTTCTTCTCTTTTCTTCATGGCTATTTTTTCTGTAATTGGTTAAGGCAGAAGAAAATATCAGCAAAGGAGGCCCAGCTTCCCTCCTAGCTGCAGCCCGCCGGCCTCCCTAAGGCCTTCTGGCCATCTGGGCCTCAGCCTCCATCCCTCCAGGCCCATCCATCCCTAACCCTAAGCCCGACTCCATCGCTCCACCCCTCGCTCCTTTCCCCCTCAGCGCCGCCACCCCTTCCTCTCGATCTCCCCGATCCCATCTCCACGAACCCTCGTTCTCCTCGCTCTCTCCCAGAGAGCCCGGCGCCCCGCTCCCTCCCTCAGCCGCCGTCACTCATCCCGCAGCGCCCTGCGCCCTTCCCTCCGGCATCCAACCAGGGCCCTCCCAGCGCCTCCCAGGCGCCCCTGCCTCACCTTCCAGCGCCCGAGCGCCTCGCCTTGACGCATTGCCAGCGACGACAGCCAGCATCCCGTGCCCCTTTCTCCAGCGCCGACGCGTGCCCGCGCAAAGCCGAGCCCCGCCGCGCCCAGCTCGTCCGCTCGCCGGCCCGAGCGCCGCCTGTCTTGGTTGCCTCGAGCGCCCCGTCCGCGTTCCTCCCCTCGACCAGCACCAGGAGCGCCCCGTCGACCTCCACCAGCCCCGTACTCAAGGTGCTGCCCCGTCCTCCTGCGGCCCCGTGGCCACGACGAGCCCCTCCCTCCGTCCTGCTACCTCACCGCCAAGCCGCTGCCATGGCCTCGACAGCGCCTCCCCGTGCTGCCCCTTTTGTTTGCTCCTGTGTTTTGCTTCGTTTCGGATCCTCAAGACCGGCTAGTCTGCTCCGACTCGAGACCGAGACCTTGCCATGTTTATTTGTGGCCGTTGTTGTTTCTCCAAGGATCTCGGGAGCGTCAAGTTCCTCTTCAAGATGAATGGCTACACGATGAGACGCCAAGTACCACGACGACCCTCATGTACCCCTACGTCAACGACGACCTCGAGTACGACTACCAGATGTGCCAAGTACCTCGACGTCCGATGTCAAGTCCGACTACAAGGAGAAACGCCAAGTACCACTACCGTCGCCGACGAACCGAGTACCACTACCGTCGCCCCGTGTACAACTACGAACAGAACAACTACTTCCTCTACGACCCGTGTACCACTACTTCCACTACGTCCCTCGACGACCTCGAACCGCTCCGAGAGCGAACGCTTTGAAGGTATAACCCCGAGACGATAACCCCGAGAACGAATGCTTGTTGTGTTGTATGAAATGTTCCCTTGTGTGCTCCGTGCCCGTTTCGTCCTTGTCATGCTCCTCGGTTGCCTCGTCGCCGACTCGTGGGAACCCGGTGACGGGATCACCCCACCTTTCATCTTGTTCGACTCGCTCTCCGTCATCTTTTGCACCGGTCTCTCAACGAGTTACCGGAACCGAGATGTTGCGTTGCATCATTTTCGGATCGTTGCCGTGGCACCCTTTCCTTCCACCACGGTGACAAATACTCCTTATCTTCTTCATGTCAACTTTTACTAAAATTGCATAAACTTGATTATGTCATCCGCATCATGTTAACAACATTATATGTGTGATTTGTTGTTTGCTTAAAATTACTAAACATGCATATGGGGATTTTCCCGGAATTGTTGTTATTTTCCGGCCTCGTTTAAATTGCCTAAATAGGTAGTTTTTTTTTTGCTTCACCTCTTGCCATGTTAACAAACATTTAATCTTGTCTTGTAAATAAACAAGAGTCAACTAAATAAATATAACATGTGGTGTTCGTCAATATGCAACTCGTTGCATATTGAGCTCCACTTAACTTGTAGTTTTGTTTGTGCACTTTGCCATGACATGCATAATTAAACCGGACATGCATCATACTTGGATGTGCATCGTATGCCATGTTTATGCTTGTGTGTTTACCGTGTTGTTTGCTTCTTTCCGGTTGCTTCTCTTGTTAGCTTCGGTTTCGTTCCGGAGTTGTGAGGTTTCGCTTGACTGTTGCTCCATCTACTTCATGGACCCGTTCTTCTTCCTTGTGGAATCCCAGGCAAGATGATCATACCCTTGGATACCTTTACTACCATTGCCAATGTTAGTTGTCTCGATGCTATCGTTACATGTCGCGCTACCCATCTTTTATGTCAGCCTCTCCTTGTTGCCATGAAACCTCTAACCTTTTGAAACCTTCCTAGCAAAACCACTGTTTGGCTATGTTAACCGCTTGCTCGGCCCCTCTTATAGCGTTGTTAGTTGCAGGTGAAGATGAAGTTCGTTCCAGGAGGGAACTTGTTGTTGGAATATCACAATATCTATTAATATTATTAACACACCTATATACTGGGCATGGGTGGAAGGATTGGCCTTTTGCTCGGTGTTTTGTTCCACTCATGCCACCTTAGGCGCCGATAAACCGGCATTATGTTCCTTGATTTTGCGTTCCTTACATGATGGGTGGATGGGGACCCCTTGATAGTTCGTCTTTGAATAAAACTCCTCCAGCAAGGCCCAACATTGGTTTTAATTTGCTCATAATAACAACTTAATTAATTAATTAAATTGCATAGGGAGTTAGCGCTACCCGAGGATTCTTTCTACATAGCAGGGGGGGCCAGTGCTGATGGTGTTGGTCCAAAACGGGGAACCTGCGGGGGCACCACGGGGAAACTCGAGGATTGGCTCCCGTAGCTTCTCCCATCCGGTCGTGGCCTGAGACGAGATACGCGCGGCTACTATCAGGGTGTCGGCACGCCGGGAGGTCTTGCTGGACTTGTTTTACCATTGTCGAAATGTCTTGTGCACCGGGATGCCGAGCCTGATCGGATTTTCCCTAAGATAAGGGGTGATGATATTATATTTATCACTTCAGCTAATCGTGAGAGCTTGTGATGGGCTAAGTTGGAACACCCCTGCAGGGTTATAATCTTTCGAAAGTCGTGCCCGCGGTTATGTGGCAGATTGGAATTTGTTAATGTCTGGTTGTAGAAAACTTGACAGAGGATCCGAAGTAAAACACACAACTGTGTGAGTAACCGTGACTGTCTCTTTTCACTTTGAGAAGAGAACACGGTGGGGTTATGTTTGATTCGTATGTAGTTCAGGATCTTTAGCGATCACTACTTTTGCGACCGTTTGCGTAGATGCTCATCTTATTCTTGTACTCGTAAGTTAGCCACCATATTATGCTTAGCCGCTGCTGCAGCCTCACCACTTTACCTCTTCCTACCCATAAAGCTTTGCTAGTCTTGATACCCATGGTTATGGGATTGCTGAGTCCTCGTGGCTCACAGATACTACAACACCAGTTGCAGGTTCAGCCGAGTGGATGCAGGAGATGGATCAGTTCTTCCAGGAGTTCCACGAAGAGTTTGGCCGTATGCTTATGACGTTTCCGCCGATCAGTAGTGGTTTCTACTAGGATTCGATCTAGACCTGTGGCTTTATGTTTTGGTATCTTTCTTTTGGATCTTCGCCCGTAGTCGGGTTGGGTTGCTTTGAATGATGTTTTGCTTATGTAATGTATTGTGTGAAGTGGCGAGTGTAAGCCAACTATCTCCTTTTGCAATTTAATCCCTCTTTTACATGAGTCGTGCAAAGATACCAAACTTGAGATCATTCCAGAATGGGCTTATACCTTTAAGTCGTGCCTCGACACGTAGGAGGTATAGTCTCATCCTAGGCATTACAAAAGCGCTCCCGAGGACACATGGGAATTATCGTCAAGCTAGTTTTCATCATGATCATCTGATTCGCGTTCGGTACTTTGATAATTTGGTATGTGGGTGGACCAGTGCTTGGGTGCTGTCCTTACTTGGACAAGCCTCCCACTTATGATTAACCTCTAATGCAAGCATCTGCAACTACAAAAGAAGTATTAAGGTAAACCTAACCATAGCCTGAAACATATGGATCCAAATCAGCCCCTTACGAAGCGACTCATAAACTAGGGTTTAAGCTTCTGTCACTCTAGCAACCCATCATCTACTTATTACTTCCCAATGCCTTCCTCTAGGCCCAAATAATGGTGAAGTGTCATGTAGTCGACGTTCACATGACACCACTAGAGGAGAGACAACATACATCTCATCAAAATATCGAACAAAGACCAAATTCACATGACTACTAATAGCAAGACTTCTCCCAGGTCCTCAGGAACAAAAGTAACTACTCACAAGACATAATATTGTTCATGATCAGAGGGGTATTAATATGCATAATGGATCTGAACATATGATCTTCCACCAAATAAACCAACTAGCATCAACTACAAGGAGTAATCAACACTACTAGCAACCCACAGGTACCAATCTGAGGTTTGGGTACAAAGATTGGACACAAGAGATGAACTAGGGTTTGAGAGGAGATAGTGCTGGTGAAGATGTTGATGAAGATAGCCCTCCCCAAGATGGGAGAGTTGTTGGTGATGACGGCGGTGACGATTTCCCCCTCCCGGAGGGAAGTATCCCCGGCAGAACAGCTCTGCCGGAGCCCTAGATTGGTTTCCGTCTCGAGACGGCGGCGTCTAGTCCCGAAAGCCTCCTTATGATTTTTCCAGGTCAAAACACCTTATATAGGAGAAGATGGGCATCGGGGGGCCTTCGGGGGGCCCACGAGACAGGGGGCGCACCCCCCACCCTCGTGGACAGCCGGTGGCCCCCCTCGTGAACTTCTTTCGCCAGATATTTTTTATATTTTCTTAAACGGAGTTCTGTGGAGTTTTGGGGCTTTTGGAGTTGTGCAGAATAGGTTTCCAGAGTTTGCTCCTTTTCCAGCCTAGAATTCCAGCTACCGGCATTCTCCCTCTTCTTGTAAACCTTGTAAAATAAGAGAGAAAAGGCATAAGTATTGTGACAAAACATGTAATAACAGCCCATAATGCAATAAATATCAACATATAAGCCTGATGCAAAATGGACGTATCAACTCCCCAAGCTTAGACCTCGCATGTCCTCAAGCGAAAGCCGATATCGAGAAATATGTCCACACGTTTAGAGATAGAGGTGTCGATAAAAACATAATACGAACATGAGGGCATCGTGATTATTCTCATAGCAGCAACATATATATATATATATATATATATATATATATATATATATATATATATATATTGTCATATGATTCTTATGCTAAAGTAACAATTCATCCACAATATCAAGTATGAATCATAAACTTCATTGAAAACTAACAAACTTTGATCTCGGTCATTGAAGCAATTGCAATTTATCATAACATCGGAAAGAGTCAATATAAGAGCTTTTCAGCAAGCCTACATACTCAACTATCATATAGTCTTTAACAATTGCTCACACTCACGCAATACTTATGTTTATGGAGTTTTAATCGGACACAGAGAAAGATAGGGGCTTATGGTGTTGCCTCCCAACCTTTTACCTGAAGGGTAATGTCAACAGTAATAGACCATGAAAACTTACATCCAAGTGGGTATATATGTCAGGATCTTTCCAACACAATGTGCTTGCCAAAGGATAAATGTAAAAAGGAAAGGTGAATTTCCCCTTGAAACATATGAGGCAAGGATAATAAATAGGCCCTTCGCAGAGGGAAGCAGAGGTTGTCATGTGTTTTTATGGTTGGATGCACAAAGTCTTAGCATAGAAGAACTTCACTTTATATTGCCACTTGTGATAAGGACCTTTATTATGCAGTCCGTCGCTTTTATTACTTCCATATCACAAGATCGTATAAAGCTAATTTCTCCCACACTAATAAGTCATACATATTTTAGCGAGTTTGCAACATGACAACTTACTTGGAAGGATCTTTCTCAATCCATAGGTAGGTATGGTGGACTCTCATGGCAAAACTAGGTTTAAGGATGTATGGAAGCACAAGTAGTATCTCTACTTGGTGCGAGGAGTTCTGGCTAGGATGAGTGGGAAGAGGCAAGCTCAATATGTTGGATGATCCATGACAATATACTTTATTTCGGATATAGGAAGACATAACCCATTATGTTGTCTTCCTTGTCCAACTTCAACTCTTTAGCATGTCATATTTTAATGAGTGCTCACAATCATAAAAGATGTCCAAGATAGTGTATTTGCATGTGAAGCCTCTCTTCTTTTGTTACTTCCTATTAATTGCAACGATGACCGAAATTATGTTTGTCAACTCTCAACAACTATTATTCATCATACTCTTGTATGTGAAGTCATTACTCCCTATAAGATCAATATGATCTCTTGGATACTCTTTATGTTTTCTTTCTTTTTATCATGACCAAAGTGAGGAAATCATGCCCTTGACTCAACACTAATCTTTATTATATATCTCACGGGCTCGATTACAAAGGGTAAAGATCATAAGGCAAAAGCTCACAACTAGATCATGTTAACTTTATTGTACTAGATCAAGATACTACCAAAAGGATCGAACTAAGTAAAGCGGTAAAGATAGGAGTGATGGTGATACAATATCGGGGTCACTCCCCCAAGCTTGGCAATTGCCAAGGGGAGTGCACATACCCATATGATTATGTCTCCTACTTCGGGGGTGGTGATGATGGATTTTTTGATGATGTAGGCTTGTACTCCACCTTCCAAGGCATGGGCTCACCATCGTAGAAGGATGGTCGAGTCTCCGGGATACACAAATCTGTAGCCAAACTCATCTTCTTGAATCTATATTCATACTCACAGTTTTGGTTTTGCACGTCATAGATCTGGGCTTGGAGGTGTTCTATTTTCTCTTGAAGATTGGAGGTAGCCTCCTCGAAGATCCTTGAGTCCGGCTTGAGGTTGTTGGCGAGCTCTGAGATCATCATGTGGTTGGCGTTGAGTCCTCGCTCCACCATACCTTGGCACTTGAAAACTTGTTGCTCCATTGCTTCGAGTATTGTCTCCACGCTTCCGGTCCTCCTCGGCCCCTCAAAGTCACGGATGTGCAGCACCCCCTCATGCAACTCCATGGTTTTAGGGTGATGCAGCACCTCCGCGAGGTAGGAGTTGATGACCTTCTCGAAGAACTTGTCCTTGGGGATGTTGGAGGACGCCGTGATGATCTAGATCTGTCAAAAACAGCAGCTCAAAACAAAAACAGAGGATTTCTGCGTGATACAGAGGTTAAAATCTTAGGGAGTATATATAATTAATTTTTACCGACCAAAAGAAGTATTCCACAATAAAACGGAGTCCGGGAGGCATACTGGGTGCCCACGAGGCAGGGGGCGCGCCCTCCACCCTCGTGGATGCCTTGTGTCTCTTCCGGACTGCTACTTTTTTTTCTATTTTTCAAAATATTCCAAAACGGAGAAAATTTGCCTTTAGAACTGTTTTGGAGTCGGTTTACTTACCGTACCACATACCTCTTCCTTTTCGGAGTCTGGATCGTTCTGGAAAGTGTCCCTTATGTATTCCTCCGGGGTTATGGTTTCAATTACATTGGTTTCAACATTTATAGGATTACCTGAGATATAATGTTTGATTCTTTGACCGTTCACCACCTTCGGATTTGTGCCTTCAAAGTTGTTGATTTTTATGGCACCGGAACGATAGACCTCCTCGATAACGTAAGGTCCTTCCCACTTGGAGAGAAGTTTTCCTGCAAAAAATCTAAAACGAGAGTTGAATAGCAAGACATAATCACCTACGTTAAACTCGCGCTTTTGTATCCTTTTGTCATGCCATCTTTTAACTTTTTCTTTAAATAGCTTGGCATTCTCATAAGCCTGGGTTCTCCATTCATCAAGGCAGCTAATGTCAAATAACCTCTTTTCACCGGCAAGTTTGAAATTGTAATTGAGCTCTTTAATAGCCCAATATGACTTATGTTCTAGCTCAAGAGGTAGGTGACAAGCTTTTCCATATACCATCTTATATGGAGACATACCCATAAGATTTTTGTATGCAGTTCTATAGACCCATAATGCATCATCAAGTTTCTTGGACCAATTCTTTCTAGACCTATTAACTGTCTTTTGCAAAATTAATTTCAACTCCCTATTACTTAATTCTACTTGACCACTAGTCTGCGGGTGATAAGGGGATAAAATTCTATGGTTGGCATCATATTTTGCAAGCATCTTACAGAAAGCACCATGAATAAAGTGTGAACCACCATCAGTCATTAGGTATCTAGGGACTCCAAACCTCGGAAAAATAACTTCTTTAAGCATCTTAATAGAGGTGTTATGATCAGCACTACTAGTTGGAATAGCTTCTACCCACTTAGTAACGTAATCAACAGCAACTAAAATATGTGTGTACCCATTAGAGGCAGGAAACAGTCCCATATAATCAAAGCCCCAAACATCAAATGGTTCAATAACAAGTGAATAATTCATAGGCATTTCTTGACGTCTACTGATATTACCAATTCTTTGACATTCATCACAAGATAAGACAAACTTACGGGCATCCTAGAAGAGAGTAGGCCAATAAAAACCGGATTGCAATACCTTGTGTGCAGTTCTATCTCCCGGATGGTGTCCTCCATAAGCTTCGGAGTGGCACTTGCGTAGGATCTGTTCCTGTTCATGCTCAGGTACACAACGTCTAATAATACCATCTACTCCTTCTTTATAAAGATGTGGGTCATCCCAGAAGTAATGTCTCAAATCATAGAAGAATTTTTTTTCTTTTGCTAGTATGTGAAGCTAGGAGGTATAAACTTAGCAACAATATAATTAGCATAATCAGCATACCATGGAGCAATACGAGAAGTATTTATGACAGCTGGTTGTTCATCAGGAAAGCTATCATCAATAGGTTGTGGGTCATCAAGTATATTCTCTAACCTAGACAAGTTATCTGCAACGGGGTTCTCAGCTCCCTTTCTATCAATAATATGCAAGTCAAATTCTTGCTGCAAGAGAACCCATCTAATAAGTCTAGGTTTAGCATCTTTCTTTTCCATAAGGTATTTGATAGCAGCATGATCAGTGTGAATAGTTACTTTAGAATCAACAATATAGGGTCTGAACTTATCACAAGCAAATACAACTGCTAAAAATTCCTTCTCAGTAGTAGCATAATTTCTCTGGGCACTATCTAGAGTTTTGCTAGCATATTGGATAACATTTAATTTCCTATCAATTATTTGCCCTAGAACAACACCTACAGCATAATCGCTAGCATCGCACATAATCTCAAAGGGTAAATTCCAGTCAGGACGCTGGACAATAGGCGCAGAGATCAATGCTTTCTTAAATATTTCAAATGCTTCTAGGCAATCATCATCAAAGACAAAAGGAATATCTTTTTGTAAGAGATTAGTCAGAGGCCTGGAGATTTTGGAGAAGTCCTTTATGAACCTCCTATAAAACCCGACATGACCAAGAAAACTTCGTATACCTTTGATGTCCTTAGGGCATGGCATCTTTTCAATAGCATCAACTTTAGCTTTGTCAACTTCAATACCTCTTTCAGAAATTTTATGTCCCAAGACAATGCCTTCATTAACCATAAAGTGGCACTTCTCCCAATTCAAAACAAGATTAGTGTCTTCACATCTCTGCAAAACTCGATCAAGGTTGCTTAAGCAATCATCAAAAGAAGTTCCGTAAACGGAGAAATCATCCATGAAAACCTCAACAATCTTTTCACAAAAATAAGAGAATATAGCCATCATGCATCTTTGAAAGGTAGTAGGTGCATTACATAAACCAAAAGGCATACGTCTAGAAGCAAAGGTACCGAAAGGACAAGTAAAAGTGGTATTTTCTTGATCCCCTTTTGACACGAGTATTTGAGAGAAACCAGAATAGCCGTCCAGAAAGCAGAAATGAGTATGTTTGGATAACCTTTCTAGCATTTGATCAATAAAAGGCAAGGGGTAATGATCTTTCTTAGTAGCTTTATTTAACTTACGAAAATTAATTACCATCCTATAACCTGTAACTATTCTTTGCGGGATCAATTCATCTTTATCATTAGGAACGACAGTCATACCTCCCTTCTTGGGGACACAATGGACATGACTTACCCACTGGCTATCAGCAACTGGATAGATAATACCTACCTCTAGAAGCTTTAGTATTTCCTTCCTTACCACTTCTTTCATCTTAGGATTTAACCGTCGCTGATGATCAATAACCGGTTTAGCATTTTCTTCCAAATTTATCTTGTGTTGGCATATAGTGGGACTAATGCCCTTAAGATCATCCAGAGTATATCCAATAGCAGCACGGTGCTTCTTCAGAGTTTGCAATAGTTTTTCTTCTTCCTTCTCTGAAAGGTTAGCACTAATAATAATAGGATATATCTTCTTTTCATCAAGATAGACATACTTAAGATTATCAGGTAAAGGTTTAAGTTCAAACAAGGGATCATCATTTGGTGGAGGAGGATCCCCTAGTATTTCAACAGGCAAGTTGTTTTTCAATACGGGTCCCTGTTTAAAGAATATTTCATCTATTTCCCTTCTCTCATGCATATGCATATCATTTTCATGGTCTAGCAAGTATTGTTCTAAGGGATCATTAGGGGCCACGACAATAGAAGCAAGACCAATAATTTCATCCTTACTAGGTGGTTCCTTTTCAAGGGGTTGCCTACGAAATTTAGCACTAGAAATTCCCATATTTCCGATGGTGAAATAAAATAACCGACGGGCCGTCGGCTATTACTATAATAACTAACGGTAGCACAAATAGGCGACATTTATCGCCAACCCTCATGTATGACTATGAATAACCGACGGTATACAAAATTTCCCGATGGGGAAAATCCAACTCTCGGTTATACAACATAAAGCCCGACGGTTCATACTAATATCCGACAGTTTTGTCTAGACGATGGGGATTGCATTTAATATCCGATGGTGAAATTGCATAGCCGATGGTCTAAACAGAACTTTCAGTTATTAGTGCAAATGGCCGACGATATGTTTGTGACTCTCGGTTATTAGAAGAAATAACCGACGGGGAATAGCATTAACCGACGGTTGTGTTTCACTCTCGGTTATCTGCTTCAATGGTCATGGGGGATAAACATGTGGAATCATTGATGGTTTTATCCAAAATATTTTTTGTCTAAATAAATTCTAACTATTAGGTTCTACATTGCTATTGGTTGTAAATGACGACAAGCGAGTTAAACCACAGGTTAATGCTTCAAGAATGTCTTTCTACATCAACTGTACTAGCGGTAGAGGGTGATATACGACCTTGTCCAAGACGACAATACAAGTGTTTTTTGTGCACTTTGAGGGAGAATATGATATTTATACCATGTACGATTTGACCAAGTGTTATGTGAGATATATCTTGACCTAGTTGATGATGAAAGACAATATTGACTATAGTGTAGCTGTGAAGAGGCTAAATACAAATTTACTTAATTCATTGCTGAATATGAATGGGCATAACAGTTAAAATGTTTTAGCATTATAGTCACATACATTAAAGATGAAAATATATATGTCCTGCATGCATCTTCGTCTATTTCAGTAAAGATAGACTTAACCAAAGCAAGTTGACGACGAAGGAACCTGCAACATGAACACAATCATCCAAGGCAAAGAGCATTCTATAAGGCACATCCTGACCCACGCGTCGTCTCCCAGGGGCGATGCCAGGGGCGAACGCTCGCGCCGCCAGAGACCCTCGCGCTGCTGCTTCCCCATCCACCACTGCTGCCGGCGTAGGCCGCGGTGGCAGCGAGCCCGGCGCCGAAGGAACCGGGATCTGGACGCGGCAGCGATCTCCTGATGTGGCCGGGGCGTGGCCAGGAGGGAATTGTGTGCATCGACCAGGGGGCGCCCCTGGTCGTGCGGTGGCCGCGCTACCCTCCGTGACCCACGTGATCCAAGGTTTCCGGCGATGGTGGGCATGGCGATGGTCGCGGATCTAGACCCACCCAGATCCGTCGTCAACTCTTCATCTGGATGGTCGGCGGCGCGATGAGGGATCCAGTGAGGGGATGGAGGATCTCTGTCGGAGAACCGGTGGCTGCATACGTCTTCATGGCGAAGCTTCGTGCGGTTCCAGCCAGCCGCGAGATCGGGATGTTGCGGCATCCGGTGAAAACCGCGCTTGATTGCGGTCTTGGCGGGCGATGGTGGTGTCTCTTACACCGTTTCCTTCTCGAGGCATTGTTGTTGTAGGTCACGTCAACTCGATCGGGATGTTCTGGGGGAAACCCTAGATCTGGGTCTACCGGATCAGACGATTACGACGCCTTTGGTGTCGTTCTCCCTCCCGAGGGCAGCGTTTTGGAGAGTGCTTGTTGGAGGGGACAAGATGGGGAGCGGTGTTACATCTACCGCAAGGCCGACGATGGATCCCAGCGGTATGGTGCTTCGGAATTTCGGCGACGGGCGCGTGTGGATGGATACATGTTCTCTATACTACTAAGATTGATGAATAGATTGGAAATTCCTGCCAAAAAAATCACCACGCAAGCAAACGGGAACAAGTAAGGCCCTCCACGTACTAAAAATACCCGGCAGCTAAAACAAATTCCCCCAGCGAAAAACTCACAGCCCACGTCGCACGATACCCACCTCCTCATTATTTGGAAGAGAAAAAATGGCCGGCCTCTGACTCCCCCTCCATTATCGCCCAAGCCGCGCCGCCGAGACGAAGCAGCGTCATTGCCTACTCGTGCTCGAGGTTGCCGCTGGCGTGGGCGGATGTTTACTCACGACTCGAAGGGGAGCCTGCCACGCCATTGAGGCCAACCGTTGTGGTCGCTTCCTCAACTGGAGCAGTCATCCAGGCCGTGTCATGGCCGCCATAGAGCTGGAGCCATTGCCGATGCCATGAATCCGGATCTGCTGCTATGGAGGCAATGTCCGAACCTAAACATGGTGTTTCCATGGCCGACAGTTATCTTCTCTCGATCTTTTACCAACTGTCGCCCCTCCTACAAGAACTCCTTTTGAAGGTTCGTCCAGCCGCCGTGTCTCCCCTAAATCTTACATTCACAGCTCATTCTTCATTGATCTGCTGCTGGATCCTTTGCATCTGGACGAACGACAAATAAATTAAGTATTTTTTACGTCCCCCCTCTTGTAATTTTGGATTTCTGATTCTAAGATTGTAATTGCACTCCTCCGCTTCCTGAATGTTCTTGTAGGTAGTGTTGAAGAGGGATGACCATGAATCCTGGATGCCTCAGCATATGTATTTCCACGAAGAACACATTATCTCTTATTGCCCTATTGCTTTTCTCCACACCTACAGTAAACGATTTGCTGCACCATGACATTGTTGACAACAACATAAATTATTCTTATTCAGCAACATAAGTACGTTTAGGCACTAGAAGCTTTAGCAAATGATGATGCAAACAAATAAGTGTTGTGTTTTTCTTTTGAGAGTTTGTTGTATATTGGAATGGGAGGACTACAGCCGGGGCTGATACCTATCTTATGATATACGACCAAAATCAATGTGATGCATAAGATGTTTCACTGTTCTGTTAATTTTTTTCAAGTAGTGAGCACATAAAAAATTATTTTGCATCCGGTGAAAGGTGGAATTGTCCCTTTAAATCTGAAACAGCTAACTATATTTCTCTTTCTCTTGCTGAAAATTACAGAGTTGCACTTGTTTCTAATTCATTTTGTGATCAGTTGCCATTTGCATCCCTAAACCTGAGATTGTGGTTTAGTTTTAACTTTTGCCTACACACCACAATAAAACCAGCAAGTGAGCATGTATGTATTTATAAAGCAACAATGTAGTAGTTCTAAACTTCCAAGAGCAAGAGTCTAATGCATTTTCAAAGGTGTATAGTTCAGATTGTGCAGTCAGACATCAAAATAGATTTGCTAGCCAATCACTTACTCTTCTTTCATCATGATTAATATCTAGTTACTAACCCCTTATCCTTTCCCATCTCTTCCCCATCGCCCTGGGTTACCAGAATTAGATGGACAAGTCATCTATGAAGCAGTGGCTAGAATGCAGCATGCAGTGCGTCGGAGGGATTTCGGTGTGCAATACTGGTCACCTTGGCTATGTCCATGAAGACTCATTGGGATGCTTTCATTGCATCACTTGCAGAGTTCACATCACTTCACTCTGCTGCACATATCAAGCAGAAAATATTGAAGCCATTAAGGTTTGTTTTGCATATCTGGTGTGAATAATCTCTTGTAGGTTAATTGGCTTGCAACAAGGTGAAACCCCACTTTGTAGTTTCTCTTCTTCACATGTTAAAGTATCTAAGACGGCTAACTATCAGGGAGCCAAACTGCAGTTTTTGGCATCTTACTTTGAGCATAATGATGCGCTTGGCTTCTTGCACTTTATTACAAGCATATGTTGTAGTGCTAACCGCAGTTTGTTGCATCGTACTTTGAGCATAATTATAACATCAGTTTTTCCATTCTCACATGCACATCTCCACAAATATACTGTAGAAACTTATTACTGGGGAGCCAAACTGAATATTTCTATCTTTTAAAGATCAACAATACACACATGATCAGTATTTTTCAGTGAGTGTTGTATTTCAGTAACAGAAATTCTAGTTTTAGAGGAGCTAGGTCCCTGGAAAATCAGCACAGGTTATACGGCATAACGAAATAGATCAGAACCTCTTTTCTCAAAAAAAAAGATCATGACCTTCAAACCTTAGTTGAGCCATGAAGAAAATTGCAAATTTCACTATTCCAATTAACCCCATGTATGCTAGCTAGCAGCTATACAAGTTAAAGCATACAGTATGGTAAAATGTTCACAAGTTAAAGCCAATGAACTGACTATCCACACAACTACTGTCTTTCAGATTAAGATTTTTTCACATGTATCACTTGACCATTTTGGTCTAACTATAATGCTAATTATGATTTTGTTAATTTACATGACATTACATGTACACATCGAGTCTCTTCCTATTTCAAAGTTGTATACATCACATGTTGGTCTTTCGCTCAGCAAGTGATAGTTCAATTAAATTTGAACAATTATATTAAGTTTGGTCCTTGGAGGTCAACTAAATTTCAAGTAAATTACATACTTCATTCCTCTTATAACTAGTGCTACCGTTTCTTAGGGAATATGAAGATAGACTAGAGGGTGGTAAAGAGAGAAGACATCTATGTCGAGGGTAATGATGATCCATATGGTGAGCAGTATGATACTATGGTAATGATGGTGATGAATTTGATGATCTCTTCAATCAATGCAATAAAGATAAGTTCTGAAATTCATGGCAAATTTAGCTTATGCAAAATCTTTGTACAATAGTATCTTAGTTACTATTTTGTTTTGCATTCGACACTTCCAAGATGGATTACTATGGTCAATGTAATTTGGATGCAACTCATTGGGCTTGTGATACTTTCTGAGGTTATGTTAAATATATTATTATGGTCTTTTGTGATGTGTGCTTGTGTAATTATGAGATACATTTTAGCCAATATTCTGAAGTGCTACCGTTGTGAATCACACTTCCCTTTTGTGCAAGACCCTTCGGTCAAAGCAATACAGGAGGTGTAACTAATTCCATACACGAATTATTAATTGACGATGTTCATTGGACCCTCAAATAAAAGAATCCCCAAAGAGGTGTATCGACTGTCGGCCATCATATTAGCTGAGGGTTTGGTTCTCCTCATGGTAGTTACTAACCCTGTCAGTTGAAGTGTGCAGTTGACCATTATAAAATCCTACGGTGAGCAATAATTGTCGAAAATGATATACTCGACGGGTAACCCTCGGCTATAAGGGCCTTCATGTTATCGCGAGCTGGCTCGCAACCAACACATATCCGACGGTTCAACGTCAGCTTATTACCGTGGGTGAATGTTTCAGCCGACCGTACCTAAGGATGGCAATTTTATCCATGGATATCCGACCCGAATGGATAGGGTTTGGATATGCTTTTGTGTCCATGGGCAGCACCCAAACCCGACCCGATTACTCATGGGTAGGGCATGGATATAATCTTGTACCCATGGTCATATCCAAACCCGACCCGATAGTATGACTTAATGGCAAAAATCTGCTATCCCTACCCCAGAGTCACATGTCCCACTTCAATTTTACACTTTGTTATCCAAAACATGCAAAAGAAATTACACAATCCTCGTCATAACTTTTATTAGTTGACATTCAGTCCCCTCTATAACATACCCCAATGCCTTCCCTTATTTTTATCTCCTTGTTAAATGACTCGTCATTCTCATCTGTTAGAAAAAAATACTAAATGATCTTATGGTATTAATGGACGTTGATTTACCATAAGTGAAGCCTAGCCTGCCACGAAGTGAAGAATGGAAGATCTTATGTTAACATTGTGTTATGTCTTATTTATATATCTAGAGAGGACCCAATGGATATCCAGTGGGTATGAATATCCATCGGGTTTGGACATGGACATAATTTTTCACCCATGGATTTTTTTCATGGGCGGGCAAAGACTGTCTTCATGGATATGGATATGGATTTGATATTGTTCAACCCGATCCAAACCCGACCCATTGCCATCCTTACCGTACCGTCGGTCATTAGTGTAATGGCCGACGAAGCATAGCCGACGGGAGATGGCCAACGATGAACCATCGGCTATAAGGATAAACGACGGTGAACTAAAATATCCGACGGTAATTTGACCGTCGGCTATAAGGGGATTTCTAGTAGTGAAAGTTAAAATCATGAGACATATCCTCTAATCCCACAATAGCAATATCTTTCACGCAGTCTATCTTGGCATTAACAGTATTCAAGAAAGGCCTACCAAATATAATGGGAAAATTCATCTTGTGGGGAACTAAGAACAAGAAAATCAGCAGGGTATTTAACCTTCCCACACAAGACTTCAATATCTCTAACAATTCCAACTAGTGAAATAGTGTCCCTATTAGCAAGCTTAATAGTAACATCAATCCCTTCTAACTCAATAGGTGCAATATCATGCATAATTTCTCGATATAAATCAAGAGGGATGATACTCGCACTAGCACCTATGTCACATAAACCATGATAGCAATGATCTCATATCTTAACAGAGATAACAGGCAAGCCTACAATAGGTCTATGTTTGTTCCTAGCATTGGGTTTGACTATTCAAGCAGACTCTTCTTGGAGGTAAATAACATGTCCATCTAAATCTTCTACCAAGAGATCTTTAACCATAGCAACACTATGTTCAACTTTAATTTGCTCAGAGGGTGTAGGTGTTCGAGTATTACTTTTACGAACTACACTTGAAGCTTGAGCATGATCCTCTATCCTAATAGGGAAAGGTGGTTTCTCAATATAAGCAGTAGGAACAACAGGATCAACATTATAAGTGATAGTCTTTTCTTCAACTTTAACAGGTTCAACTACTTTTACTTCAATAGGGGAGTGGTATTTAAACCACTTCTCCTTGGGGAGATCAATATGAGTAGCAAAAGATTCACAGAAAGAAGCTACTATCTCAGAGTCAAGTCCATATTTAGTGCTAAACTCACGAAAAACATCGGTATCCATAAAAGCTTTAACACAATCAAACTTAGGGGTCATACCTGACTTCTTACCTTCGTCGAGATCCCAATCCTCAGAGTTGCATTTAATTCTTTCCAATAAATCCCATTTGAATTCAACAGTCTTCATCATAAAAGAGCCAGAACAGGAATTATCGAGCATGGTGCGATTATTCAGAGAAAGCCGAGCATAAATTTTTTGAATGATCATTTCTCTTGAGAGCTCATGATTGGGGCATGAATATAACATTGACTTAAGCCTCCCCCAAGCTTGAGCGATGCTTTCTCCTTCACGAGGCCAGAAATTATAAATATAATTACGATCACGATGAACCTGGTGCATAGGGTAGAACTTCTGATGAAATTCCAACTTCAGACGATTATAGTTCCATGATCAAATATCATCACATAGCCTAAATCATGTCAATGCATCTCCCTGCAAAGATAAAGGGAATAATTTCTTCTTGATAACATCCTCGGGCTTACCTGCAAGCTTAAATAATCCACAAACTTCATCCACATAGATTAGATGTAAATCGGGATGCAGCGTTCCGTCTCCTGTAAAAGGATTTTCAAGCAGTTTCTCTATCATACCCGAAGGAATCTCAAAGCAAACATTTTCAGTAGGTGCAGTAGGTTGAGGAGAAACTCTTTGCTCTTCTGTTCGGGGTGAAGATACCCCGAACAAGCCCCTCAAAGGATTATGAGCCATAGTAACAAGTGACAATAAATTTCAGCACACTATTTTCCTTACCAAATTCCATTTACCAAAGGCGCTTCACTCCCCGGCAACGGCGCCAGAAAAGAGTCTTGATGACCCACAAGTGTAGGGGATCTATCGTAGTCCTTTCGATAAGTAAGAGTGTCGAACCCAACGAGGAGCAGAAGGAAATGATAGGCAGTTTTCAGTAAGGTATTTTCTGCAAGCACTGAAATTATAAGTAACAGATAGTTTAGTGATAAGGTAATTGGTAGCAAGTGACAAAAGGTAAAAGTAAATAAGGTGCAGCAAAGTGGCCCGATCCTTTTTGTGGCAAAGGATAAGCCTGGACAAACTCTTATATAAAGGAAAGCGCTCCCGAGGACACATGGGAATTATCGTCAAGCTAGTTTTCATCACGATCATCTCATTCGCGTTCTGTACTTTGATAATTTGGTATGTGGGTGGACCGGTGCTTGTGTGCTGTCCTTACTTGGACAAGCCTCCCACTTATCATTAACCTCTAATGCAAGCATCTGCAACCACAAAAGAAGTATTAAGGTAAACCTAACCTTAGCCTGAAACATATGGATCCAAATCAGCCCCTTACGAAGCAACTCATAAACTAGGGTTTAAGCTTCTGTCACTCTAGCAACCCATCATCTACTTATTACTTCCCAATGCCTTCCTCTAGGCCCAAATAATGGTGAAGTGTCATGTAGTCGATGTTCACATGACACCACTAGAGGAGAGACAACATACATGTCATCAAAATATCGAACGAAGACCAAATTAACATGACTACTAATAGCAAGACTTCTCCCATGTCCTCAGGAACAAAAGTAACTACTCACAAGACATAATATTCTTCATGATCAGAGGGGTATTAATATGCATAATGGGTTTGAACATATGATCTTCCACCAAATAAACCAACTAGCATCAACTACAAGGAGTAATCAACACTACTAGCAACCAACAGGTACCAATCTGAGGTTTGGGTACAAAGATTGGATACAAGAGATGAACTAGGGTTTGAGAGGAGATGGTTCTGGTGAAGATGTTGATGAAGATAGCCCTCCCCAAGATGGGAGAGTTGTTGGTGATGACGGCGGTGGTGATTTCCCCCTCTCGGAGGGAAGTATCCTCGGCAGAACAGCTCTGCTGGAGCCCTAGATTGGTTTCCGACTCGGTTCCACCTCGAGACGGCGGCGTCTGGTCCCGAAAGCCTCCTTATGATTTTTTTCCAGGTCAAAACACCTCATATAGGAGAAGATGGGCATCGGGGGGGCATGAGATAGGGGGCGCGCCCTGAGAGGGGAGCGCGCCCCCACCCTCGTGGACAGCCGGTGGCCCCCCTCGTGAACTTCTTTCGCCATATATTTTTTATATTTTCTGAAACGAAGTTCTGTGGAGTTTCGGGGCTTTTGGAGTTGTGCAGAATAGGTTTCCAGAGTTTGCTCCTTTTCCAGCCCAGAATTCCAGCTGCCGGCATTCTCCCTTTTCTTGGAAACCTTGTAAAATAAGAGAGAAAAGGCATAAGTATTGTGAAAAAATATGTAATAACAGCCCATAATGCAATAAATATCAACATATAAGCATGATGCAAAATGGACGTATCAAGGGGGTGTAAAACTTCAACATTCTGTTTGGGAACCGCCTATAATGTGCGTAGCATGGAAGATATTGAGAACTCTTGGTCGTTGCATTGACAATGAAAGCATACCGCTCAAAATTATATTCATCTCTGTATTGAATATTGTTATAATTATTTGCTCTTCTATCAATTGCCGAACATTAATTTGTTTGCCCACCATATGCTATTTTCTCAAGAGAAGCCACTAGTGAAATCTACGGCCCCCGATCTATTTTCCTGTTATATTTTCCAGATCAGTTTTTTCCAAAAATCCAAAAACACTTTGGTGCATTGTATTTGCCTTTATTTTATTTTGCATCTATCAATCTATCTATTTTACTACATTGGAGAGATCGACAACCCCTTCCTACTTGTGATCCACTTTGGTAAATTCCCCGAAGAGGGGGGGGGGTGACGAAGCACATCAGATGTAATTAATTACCTCAGTTATGAAACCATGGTTATCAATCCAGTATGAGAACCAAGCAACACTATGTAAACAACACCTACACACAAACAACAAAACCTCTCAACCCAATGCGTAGAGGGGTTGTCAATCCCTTCAAGGTAAGATAAACAGATAGATTGATAGATGCAAATAAAATAAAGGCAAATAAAACACGATAAAGTGTTTTTGGATTTTCAACAAAACATATCTGAAAATATATGATAGGAAAATAGACCCGGGGGGCATAGATTTCATTAGTGGCTTCTCCCGAGAAAATAGCATACGACGGGTAAACAAATTACTGTTGGGCAATTTATAGAAGAGCAAATAATTATGGCGATATCCAAGACGGTGATCATGTATATAGGCATCACGTCCAAGATTAGTAGACCGACTCTTGCCTACATCTACTACTGTTACTCCACACATCGACCGCTATCCAACATGCATCTAATGTATTAAGTTCATGGAAAAACAAAGTAATGCTTTAAGAATGATGACATGATGTAGACAATATCTATTCATGTAGGAATAGACCCCATCTTGTTATCCTTAATAGCAACGATACATGCGTGTCATGTCTCCTTCTATCACTGAGATTGAGCACCGCAAGTTCGAACCCATTACAAAGCATCTCTTCCCATTGAAATATAAATCAATCAAGTTGGACAAACAAAACCGAAATATCGAAGAAGAAACACGAGTCTATAATAATCATGCATGGATAGATCTGATCATAAACTCACAATTCATCGGAACCCAACAAACACATCTCAGAAAAGAGTTAGATCAAATAGATCTCCAAGAACATCAAGGAGAACATTGTATTGAAGATCAAAAAGAGAGAACAAGCCATCTAGCTACTAACTACAGACTCGTAGGTCTATGGCAAACTACTCGCGCATCATTAGAGGAGCACCAATGAGGATGGTGAACCCCTGCGTGATTGTGTTCCTCTCAGGCGGAGTGCCGAAAAAGGCCTCTAGATTGGATCTCGTGGTTCTGGAGCTTGCGGCGTCTGAAACAATTTTTGTCGACTCCCCTAGGTTTTCTGGAATATTGTGGTATTTATAGAGTTGGGGTCGATGGAGAAGGGCACCGTGGGCCCCACAACGCACCAGTGCCTGCCTAAGCCTTCTAGCGTGCCCAGGTGTCTTGTGGGCCCCACGACCCTCCTTTGGTACACCACGTGGGCTCCCTGGGTCTCTTCTGGGCAGAAAAAAATCTCCAAAAAGTTTTGTTGCATTTGGACTCCGTTTGGTATTGATATTCCGCAAAGTAAAAAACAAGAAAAAATAACAACAACTGGCATTGGGCACTATGTCAATAGGTTAGTCCCAAAAAATGATATAAAATAGCTAGAAAATGTATGTAAAACATCCAAGATTGATAATATAACAACATGGAACAATAAAAAAATTATAGATACGTTGGAGACGTATCACTCCTCTACGCGTTGGGTTGCGAGGTTTTGTTGTTTGTGTGTAGGTGTTGTTTATATAGTGTTGCTTGGTTCTCTACTGGATTGATAACCTTGGTTTCATAACCGAAGTAAATACTTACCGCTACTATGATGCATCATCCCCTCCTCTTCGAGTAATTTACCAACGCGGATCACAAGTAGCACACGATGAGAGGGCCATTGGTGATGATAGTGGCTTCGAGTTCCCCTCCCGGAGGGAAGTATCCCCGACGGAATCGCTACGTCGGAGAGCAAAAGTGTTCCTGACCCAGGTTCCGCCTCGGGACAGCAGCGCTCCGTCCCAAAAGTCCTCTCTTTATTTTTTCTAGGTCAAATGACCTTATATACGAGAAGATGGTCGCCAAAAGTGGGCAAGGGGGCCACTACCCACCAGGGCGTGCCTGGGGAGGTGGGGTAGGCTCGCCCTAGTGCCTAGTGGGCACCTGGGTGGCCTCCTCCAATATTTTTTATATATTCCAGAATAAATCTCCGTAAAATTTCAGCTCATTTGGAGATGTGCAGAATATGTATCTCTAACGTAGTTTTTTCAGTCCAGAATTCCAGCTGCCGGTATTCTCCCTCTTTGTATAAACCTTGCATATTATGAGAGAAAAGGCATTAGAATTACTCCCAAGGTGTTATATTTAATAAAAACACTATAAATAACAGTAATAAAACATGATGCAAAATGGACATATCACATAGCAACATCAATCTCAGAACATAGTGGATACTATGGATCAAGCCCTAACAAAACTAACTCAGTTACATTATAAATCTCATCCAATCCATCATAGTCGAGAAAGCCTACAAAGGAATTACTCACTCCCGGCGGTGAGCATCATGAAATTGGCGATGGAGATGGGTTGGTGATGATGACGGCGACGGATTCCACTCTTTGGAGCCCCAAACAGACTCCAAATAAGCCCTCTCGATGAAGAACAGGAGGTGGCGGCGGCTCCGTATCGTAAAAGGCGATGAATCCTTCTCTTTGATTTTTTTTATTGACGAACAGGTATATATCACTACAAAAAAGGCACATCCGTGACATTTTGGGCTGAACGAAACTTTTTTCTGTCATACTTATGACACTTCTATGACAATAATTGTGAGAAAACACGGTATCATCATAGATGTGGTGGGGTCCTACCTCTATGACAAAAAATCAAGACAAAAAAAATGGGCTTTTCGTCCTGGGCGGGCCGGAGACGCAGCTGCATGACATTCTTTGGGCCGTCCATGACGGAAAAAACCATGGTAGAAGCGAGGGCGAGGAAAATATCGGGGTGTTCCCGGTTACAGTGGGTGGTCGGGGCCGAGCGATGCGTGTTTCTCTCATACACGCACGCGCGTGGGTGCGAGGCGTTGGGCTCTAAGTGAACCCGAGCGAGGCGTTGGGCTCTAACTGAACACGAGCGATTGCACTGCAGGCTACGCGTTACTGAACCCAAGCGGTCGATCGATGGCTGTTAACTGAACCCGATCGAGCGATTCCTTCGCTACTGTTGCTAACTGAAGTGGATCGATGCTGCCTCTGCATGAATAGTGAGCGTTGCTGGGGGTGGGATGAACAGTTCCCGGTGGGGGTGGCTGAATAGGACCCCGTGGTGTTGCCTCTGCATGAACAGGACCCCGTGGAGGGCTGCATGAACAGGACCACCCCGTGGAGGGCTGCATGAACAGTAGACGGTGGAGGTCTGGATGAACAGTATCCCGTGGAGGGGTGGTTGAATAGGAGCCCGTGGAGAGGGCTGGTTGAATAGTAGCCGGTGGAGTAGCGCGCGGTGGAGGCTGAACAGTCGCAGGTGGAGGCTGGAGGAGGTCGACGGTGGATGAACAGTAGCCTGTGGAGGCTGGAGGGGGTCGACGGTGGTGATGAACAGTATCCTGTGGAGTCCCGTTTTGCGGTACGCCACACCCCTCCCGATGAACAGGACCCCCGTTTTGACCGTAGCGCTCCAACACAAGTCCGTTTCCTCCGTTTTGCGGTACGCCACACCCCTCCCGATGAACATGACCCGCGTTTCGACGGTAGTGCTCCAACACAAGTTCGTTTCCTCCGTTTTGCGGTACGCCACACCCCTCCCGATCAACAGGACCCCTGTTTCGACCGTAGGAGGTCCGTTTCCTCCGTTTTGCGGTACGCCAGACCCCTCCCGATGAACAGGGTCCCGTTTTGAACATGGCCGGTCGAACACAAGGCCGTTTCCTCCGTTCTGCGGTACGCCAGGCCTCGTTTCCATCGGTTGTTCCGTCCAAGCCCTCCCGATGAACACGACGACGCATTCCGTTCCGACCCAGCCGGTTGGCTCCCCATGAACATGACGACGACGTTGTTTCTCCATTCTGACCCAGCCATGTACACAAGCCCTGGCCGTACGTACGCGCGAGTAGGCGTTCGAGACCACGCCCGTATGTACGTGTGTGGTTGTATTTACTTTCTTGCACCCTGACCGTTGTACGTACGTGTACATGCTACGTGCGCGCCTCTGCTACGACACGTGCGTGCCTCTACATCGACCAGTATGTATGTACACGTTCGCGACTAGAATGACAATGGTACGTACGCACTTCCTTGCGTGCGAAGATGTAGCGGTGGGTCCCAGCAGTCAGGGGGAAACATTTTTTTTGCGAAATACGGTGGCCCTTCCGGTGGGTCCCCGCTATTAGGTGGAGGAATAATTATTTTGTGCGTAATAAGGAGGCACTTCCTTGCTGCGGCCGTGGACCCAGCTGTCAGCCTCTCCACGTACAGTCCACGTCCGATGGAAGCCGTTCCTTGACCACATTGACCACGCCGCGCCGAGAGCACCAGGGCGGTGAACGACGGCGTGGCCTAGGAAGGGGACGACGCGGAGCCGGGGAAGATGCGGCAGTGGATGCCCATGCGTAGAGGAGTATGAGGGTTCACTGGTTCGCTGCGGTGTGAGGCTGTCGTCGCCGCAGAATAACAGGGGGTGTGGGTGAGTAAAGGGATGGCCTGGCCAGCGGTGGGAGTAGTAGGGGCGGTGCGGTCTCCGCCACATCGCAGCCGGCCACGGGAGGCAGGAGCACGAGGTACGACCGGCGCTGGTTTGGGCGGCTGGAGCAAGAAGACCAGAGGTTGAATAAGCACTACGGTCGTTGGATGGACATCGTACGGTCACTGGAACTAGAATCGTGCATATTGACTAAGTTGACAAAGCCGTCCGTCCCCGTCAACTTAGTAGGCCCACAAGTCAGCCTGCCACTATACGGGGTCCCAGCTAGCAGGGGGAGTATTCATTTTTTGTGCGTAATAAGGAGGCACTTCCTTCTGTGCGAAGATATAGCTGGTGGGTCCAAGCTGTCAGCGGCGGTAACGTTCTTTTCGAGAAATATAGAGGCCCTTTTGGTGGGTCCTAGATGTCAGGTGGAGGAATCATTATTTTGTGTGTAATAAGGAGGCATTTCCTTGTGTGCGGCCGTAGACCCAGCTGTCAGCCTCTCCACGTATAGTCCACTTCATATGCATGTCGGTCGTTGACCACGTTCACCAGGCCGCGCCGAGAGCACCAGAGCGGTGGACGATGGCGAGGCCTAGGAAGGGAACGACACGGAGGCAGGGAAGACTCGGAAGTTGTTTCCCACACGGAGGGGAGTACGACTGTTCGAGGCTTTACTGGTTCGTCTGCCATCGCCGGAGAATAACAGCAGGTGTGGTGAGTAGAGGGATGGCTTGGCCAGCGATGGGAGTACGGTGTGGTGGTGAGGCCTGCGCGGCAGCATAGCAGGCCGCAGGGAGGAGGGAGCAGGCAGTACCGCCGGCGCTTGTTTGAGCGGCTGGAGCAGGAAGAGCAGAGATTGAAGAAGCACGACGACCGTTGGATGGAAATCCAACATTCACTGCTTGTGTGTCAACCTTTTTTTAGGAAAGCCTCAAATCTGTGGAAAACAGCATACATCCCATCTGCCATTATTTCTAATAATTTACAGCCCATTTGCTAATTTTTAAGGGTTTTTTTAGCCCATATTCTTTTTGTTAGCATTACAGCCCATATTGTGGCCACGGTTAAAAAATGGGAAAAAACATTTTGCCACTCTAGATTTTGCCAAATTTCCTTATGCCACTCTAGATTTTGACATTTCACTTTTGCCACTATTAGTTTTTGACAATTATCACAATTGCCATTTTGTGATAATTGTCAAAAACTAAGAGTGGCAAGAGTGAAATGTCAAAATCTAGAGTGGCATAAGGAAAATTGGCAAAATCTAGAGTGGCAAAAACAAAGTTTTCCCTTAAAAAATTATACGAAATTTTGCATATTTCGGTGCGGTCCAAACTGTTTTTAATCCCGAATTTTCGAGTCACATTCAAACTGATTTTAAAAATAAATGTATATCAATATAAAATCCAACAAATTGTCCACGCATAAAAATCAATGCAATTTAAAATCTCGAAATGAAAAAAAAAGAAATTTGAAACTAATTGCCGGTTTGATCTGTTTTAAAAATGTACATACCATTTCTCATTACTGATAGGCCATTTTCTCGGCCAGCCGAATGAAGCTCTCCTTGTCTTGAAAGATTTGCAGCCCAACAAGCCCGACAAAGCGACTTACTTGGCAAATCACAAAAAAACTGGGATGTGGCCGTGGACCCAGCTATCAGCCTCTCCACTTACAGTACTCTTCCGATGGAAGTCGGTCGTTGACCACATTGACCACGCCGGGTTGAGAGCACCAAGGCGGTGGACAACGGCGAGGCCTAGGAAGGGGACGATGCGGAGCCGGGGAAGCCGCGGCAGTGGATGCCCACGCGAAGAGGAGTACGAGGGTTCACTGGTTCGGCTGTGGCATGAGGCTGCCGTCGCCGCAGAATAACAGGGGGTGTGGGTGAGTAGAGGGATGCCCTGGCCAGCGGTGGGAGTAGTAGGGGTCGGTGAGGCCTCCGCGGCATCACAGCCGGCCACGGGAGGCAGGAGCACCCGGCACAACCGGCGCTGCTTTGGGCGGCTGGAGCAAGAAGACCAGAGGTTGAAGAAGCACTATGGCCGTTGGATGGACATCGTACGGTCACTGGAGCCAGAATCGTTCATATTGACTAAGTTGACAAAGCCCTCCGTCCCCGTTAACTTAGTAGGCCCACAAGTTAGCCACCCACTTTGGTGGGTCCCAGCTAGCATGGGGTATTCATTTTTTGTGCGTAATAAGGAGGCACTTCCTTGCGTGCGAAGATATAGCTGGTGGGTCCGACTTGTCAGCGGGGGGAACGTTTCTTCGCAAAATACAGAAGCCCTTCCCACATACAGTGCGTAATAAGGAGGAACTTTCCTTGCATGTGACCATGAACCTCGTGGGTCCCAGCCATCAGGCTCTCCATGTACAGTCCTCTTTCGATGACTCTCGTATGTTGACCACGCCGTGCCGAGCGCACCGAGGCGGTGGATGATGGTGAGGCCATGTCAGCCAGTCCATTTGTTTTTTTAGTCCATTTGGTGGGCTGGGTGAAACAATGATGTAGCATCTATGCAGCTCGTTTATATATATGGTAGAATTTAAAGCCCATTTGCATTTTTCTCGAAATCCACGGACTTGCTAGGCTGGGTGAAAATATCATGTTGGGCTAGATGGAGTAATGTTATAAAAACATAAACACATGATTGCATGTCTATTACTGCATTGGTCAGTAAAATCTTTGCAAGCTTATGTATGCAATCACTAGGAGTTAACTTGCCAAGTTATATATAAACAATTATTATTATTATTTTGTAAGAAACTTTCAACTTACGAAATAAAGTAAAATCCCTCGCAAAAAAAACTTACGAAATAAAATATCATCTAAATTTGATGAGTTAATAGTACGTGGGATATTATTATTATTTAGGCTAGACGTGGGACAGTTGAGTTGGTTCTAGGGAAAAGTACTGGGAGAAAACTCAGTTTACATCGAAAAAGAAAGTGGGAGAAAATTCAGATATAGGATTAATGAAAACGAAAAATAGAACTGAGATGTGTGTCGTCTTGAAAAAACGAACTTAACTTGGGATGCTGATGTTATAGACAAGCTAGGTTGGGAGGCCCACAGGCCGCTTGATACCTGCTAGATCCAAAAAATGTTGAAACATGTCGTGGGCTGCCCATGTTAAACAACAAAACCTAGGCCATGGACCTGGTGGGCCCGGGACTATCAGCCTCTCGACGAACAGTTGTCTCTCGATTCCTCTTGTTTTGCTGACCATGTTGGGAACGACAGACGGCGGCGCCGCGGCTAGAGCACCAAGGCGGAGGACGACGTTGAGACCTCTGACCAAACGAACTGGAGCGGGGGAAGACGCGGGCGGAGGGGAGTACGATGGTTGACTTGTTCGGGTGCAGGGTGGATTTAGAGTTACCTCCCATGCCCTCCTGGACGCGTAGGTTATGTAGGCTAGATTCAGAGGTACCTCCCACGTGTTCAGGTCATTGGTATCGTTGTATTCTTTCATGTTGGCGTATCAGGGGTCGATGATGGTCTCGACGAGGTCAACCACGGGGTCCTTCTCCTGCCTGTTGCTGATGATCTTGTATTGCTTCTGGATGTCGACAAGCTTGTTGCACCAGATGGCTGAATCGTCGCGTTCTTCCTTCTCTCCACCGTAGCGAAGGTGCAGTCGGCGTTGCCGATGAAACGGGCGAATGCTCCAGGACCTCTGATGGCCCTACAGAAGTGGTAGATGAGAACCTCGTCCCGCACACATACCTTGGCCACGGTGATCCGCTGGTCCATGTCAGGAGACGAATGGATGGGCACAAGGTCTAGTCCTGCAACCTTGTGCTTTCTCGTCCTGTAGGTACTGCTTGAACTCGGCGAGGCAGAGCTTCATCGAATCCGAATCGTTGGTGTACATCACATTCAACATGGTGCAGCTATAGGACTGAACGACGAACTCAAAGGGGAACTCCTTGCTGAAGTCCATATCCAGCAGGCTCACCCTTCGGATCTGCATTGGAGTCTCTTCAAGTGAACTAGTGTGTAGGCGGCGGCAGCAGTTCGTTTTCAGCTCTTGGGGAACTGGATTCAACAGTAAACTGAGTGTGTACAGGCAACAACAGTTACTACCCCTCCCTCGTCCGTTGCACGCCCGGCAGAAGATGCACCCTCAACGCATTCAAACGCCTCCATTAAGAAACACCTACTCCGGCCACACGTCGGTTCACGAGCGGATCTGTATTGGTACTGTAATAACAGGATTTAGTGGTCACTTTACTTCAATTTAATTAGCTTTAATAGAAATTTGTACTTAAAACAAGCAATGCATTGGCTCGTTCTATCAGTGCCACAGGATCAACATGCACAACAATTAAAATTATTATTCTCAGGACGCACACGATTAGCACATTTGTCGCATTTTCACAAAGATAATACTACCAAGTTTGAACTGTTTGTTATGGTTGTTGTCCTCTGCATCATCATGACGTGTTTCCCATCTTGCAAGATTCAGAACCAACACATAAGATCCAAATAATAAGTACAACAAAGTTGCCTACACATCTCATTGATTCCCAGCTTCCAAGATTCAGAACCAACAAATAAGATCCAAATAATAAGTACAAATAAGATGCCTACACATCTCATTGATTCCCAGCTTGCAAGATTCAGAACCAACCCATTAGAGCCTTTTGATAAAGTGAATATCGGGATTAAATCCATCTTGGCTAGCCGTGTCATACAACCCAAGAACTTGGAAAATGCTCTTGACCATTACAACATCTGTAATTGAGTATTCCAGTTTGCACAGATAAGAAAGAGCATGATTACTATAATAGTGGCACTAGTTGAAGCAAACTTTATTTCCAAAACGAGAAAATATTGCGATAGAATAGCTTTAATTAAAAAACAAAACATTAGCACAGTATGACAAAGCACAATCATGTTGATAAAGGACAGTACT
This sequence comes from Secale cereale, assembly GCA_902687465.1. Lineage (NCBI taxonomy): Eukaryota > Viridiplantae > Streptophyta > Magnoliopsida > Poales > Poaceae > Secale > Secale cereale. Next base: position 216,092,050 of record LR738715.1, read on the forward strand.
GACCGGTGTGAGGGGCCCTATGCCGCCACGACTCGATGTGGTGAACCTGCAAATCCACTCGGATTAGGCCAACCTGCAGATAAATGATTCAATTCATGCGCCTTTTTTTGCAGTTCACCTGAAATGAAGCAAAGATTGCATCATTGAGCTAGCAAGAAGTACTTGCTCTTGTGAGATGGCAGGTTCTTCTTTATAAGTTACACAAAAATTGAGCAACATTAAGGTTGGTTGTCCTGCTCATGTAAGGTGCAATAATAATTTGCTTATCCTTTTGTGCAGTTCCACTAAAATAAAGTGCCATTGTGGTGACAGTGATCTTGCAAAGACTAATAAAATATTGCACGGGATTACCAGCAGAATTTGACGGATATTTCGGGAACTCCAATCACCATTTTGTGCAGTTCCACCGAAATTGAGAGATGTTGCCCACGTGACATTTTAGTTGAACTGCACAAGACACTCATTCCAAAAAAAGTTTTTTGTGCAGTTCACCAAAAGGTCACAATAGCAACAAGGTGAAATGGATATCCCTATCTGCACAAAAAGATAGAAAGTAAATAGTTGCTGGTCAATAAGAATATATGAAACATATACGAAATGAAAAGAAGCATCTTAATTATGTTCATGGCAATCATGCAAGGACAGTAGAAAATTTAAAACGTCAGCAATGCTTCATGTTACCAGAAGCATTACTATCAACAATGAGATTCCTCAAATATGGGATTACTTTAATGGTGGCATTGCTTGTTTACCAGATATAGTAAATCAACAGCATCTAAAGAGTTGGTTTAAGGGCATGGGACCGTGGGGACACCAGGACACTCAGTAGAATAAAGGAGCAACTTACTTATCATACTGGGGAAAACAGTAGGAGTGCCATTTGTAACACAGTTTAATTGCATCTTATCACTGGAGGCATTAGATTAACAATAACACTGGTTAGACATGTCCCTAAGGTAACAGTGTGATCGCTTCATTTTACATGCGCCCTTACATTAACAACAGCAAAAGGTTGGTATAAGGACATGCGACAGTGGATGCATCAGCACAATGTACCTACAAGGAGGCATAAAGTGGTGATGCCGAGTTTGTTCATGCTATGTGAGGGCAGCAAATCTAATCCTGGAGACCTTTTACTATGTGAGGGCAGCAAACCTAATCATGGAGACTGTCACATCCCTAGTTAGCACTTGCATTAGGGTTAGTTGGTGTGTGCATCATGTTTACTTCTCAAAGAATTTTGAAATGGGAATGACAGAAACCCCAACACCCCTCTCCTAACAACTAGGGTTTGCTAAAATATTTTCCAATGTACCCAAAAGGCCCTTCAAAAATGTTCATCATTTCTGCCTTGGTCTTAAACCTCTGCCAAAAGTGGTGCACATTTTTCTAGGACACTCAAGGGCTTTGGATTAAATCATATGGTATTTGTATTTGGGCATTTAAATACTTTAAAATATTTTAAATGCTCAAATAACCATGAACTATAATGTTCCCTACTGTTCATATTATATACAGTGGGCATGACAAGTTTCATGAGTAATAAAAATGTTTTGGCATTTTTATTAATTGAACAAAGCTGCAAAAGAAATGAAACAGAAAAGAAAATAGGAAAAAAAGAGAGAAGAAACTTACCTGGCGCCCCACCCGGCCCACCTGCCGGCCCAGCCCAGCTACCGCTCCAGCGAGCTGCTTGGCTCGGCCAGGCAGGCAGGCAGGTGCTCGACGGCGACTGCGCCGCGCGCCACGCAGCTGCCCGCCGCCCTGCTTCCTCCCCTCGCCGCCCTGGAAGCCTGGTTCGGTCACACACGTCGCCCCCGACCTCGCAGACACCTCTCTCTCTCCCCAGCTCTTCTCCCTCGCTCTCCCCGCGCCATGGCCGACGCCGTCGTGCTCGCACCGTCGTAGAAGCCGCGCCCACCGTCGTCCCTGAGCCCCGCCTTGGTGTCCGTCGTCTCCGCCGTCCTCGACTGCTTCGAATAGGCCGAGCCCCGAGCGCTCGCCCGCCCTGGAGACGCCCCCGACCTCTTCTTCCCCAACTCCGGCCGCGGAGATCCCCCTCGCCGTCCCGCTCAGCTCCGACCACCCCCGAGCTCGCTCCGGCGCCTGCTGCAACCCCTGTGAGCCCAGCTTCGTCCTCCCCCTCTCTGTTGGCTCTCTTTTGCCCTGGAACGCACCGCACGAAGCTCACCTGCACGCACCGCCGCCGTGCTCGCCGCCGGTGATGCTCCGGTGACCATTTGGTCACTGGCACCCGTCCATCACACTCACCGCAGTGCGTAGATGCGAAAGGTGCTACGCACGCATCGCCTAGGCCCCTGCAGCCGCATCTCCACACACGCCCGACGCCGGTCGCCGCCGTCGAGCTTGTTGCCGTCGTCTCCGGCCACCCCGGGTCCGGCGACCACCACCATTCGACGCGCCATGACAAGAGCTTTCCAACGCGCCTAGCCGCAGCTCGAGACGTGCCCCGTAGGCGATTTCCGAAGCACGCCGACGTACTTGGCCTCGCCGGCGTCACGTCGCCGGCGGGTTTGACCTGTTTGACCAGGGGGTTGACTACCCCTGGGTCACTGATGTGTGGGCCACCTTTGGCTAATTAGTTAGTTTAATTAAGTTTCTGTTAATTTAATTAGTTAATTAGTTTAGTCACTGACCCGTGGGCCCAGGCCCCACTGACAGCTAATTAGTTTTAGTTTAACTCTAATTAACTTAGTTAATTAGCTGTGACACTGACCAGTGGGTCCCACTGGTCAGGTTTGACTTGGACTGGCCCTGTTGACTGACTGACATCAGCATGATGTCATGCTGACGCAGTAAAGGTTTTTTTGGGATTTTTAGATTTATAAATAATTCAGGAAATTCCAGAAAATACCCAAAACTTCTAAAAATCATATAAAATCAACCATAGCTCAGATGGAAAAGATTTATATATGAAAAATGATCAGAAAAATCCAATCTTTCTAATGGCACTTGTTTCATGCATGTTTGAACAAGTTAACTTGTTGTATACATCAAAAACATGATAATGCACTTATTTAAATAATAGTTTGAACTCCAATTTGAATCTTTGATTCAAATAGGTTCAAACCCTTCTGGTTTTAGTTGCATTAGCCAACACACATGCATCTTGCCATGTCATGAGCATGCATCATATTGTTGCATTTGTTTGTTAATGATTGGATCGCCGGTATTCTCTGTGTTAGGTCCTGCTCCCGAGGATACTGCTGCGTATCCAGTTGAAGAGCAGTACCCAACAACTACTTTGTCAGGCAAGCAATCATTGATCATTCCGATACAAACCCAATCTTCTCGCTCCTGCTCTCTTTTACTGCATTAAGGCAACAGCGTGTGAACTGCTACTTGCTGCGGTAGTTGAACCCTATCCCTTGCATGACCTGTCATTGCCACAGTAAATAGTTGAAACCCACTAGCATGTGTAGGAGTTGATTGAGCCATGTGATGTGTGATCCACCATGCTATTTGCTTATGTTGCCCGCTATGCTTAGAGTTGTGTCTGGTCTGGTTCATCTGGGTGATGGATCAGAGTGAAATGATCATATTGATAAAGAGAAGGAAGTGTGGAATACGCTTGGTAAAGGTATCGATGAAAGGCCATGTAGGAGTACGTGGTGGGTTGTTTCATTGGAATCGTCCATAGGACCCGAGATCTGTGTGTGTGACCCAAGTTACAGTTACTACCACACATTGGGCCCTGAAATATGACCCCGCTCGACTTATTGACTGCCCTTGTACTCTGTCCAGGAGTTGCAACTAGTTTCTGGTGTTTATAGTTTACTGGAGGTCGTGCACAGCGCCGAACCTCGGGGTGGGCTGTGATGCGACAAGTACGTGGCACGGTGTACCGGTTGCCCGTTTGGTGACTCGGGAACCCTGTACACATCGTTTGGGGCCGTGAGCGACACTCCGGCCGGATCTCCCCACGGATGGAACCCAAATAGGCGATAAACCTGGACGAGAGACTTGAGTGGTTGGTTAGGTCGTGGTCTACACCCACGTCGGCTTTCGCTTGAAGTCTGCCGAGCACATGTCGTGTGCAGACGCTAAGTGGTGAAAACATGTGTGAAGAAGTACACCCCTGCAGGGTTATCAATCTATTCGAATAGCCGTTGTTCGTGGTACGGACTACTTGGTTGCTCTTACCGTTCATAGACAAGTTGATGGATACTACTAAAAGCCTCAAGATAAGTGTGAGTGCCGAGGATGGCCCTTCCGTAGGATGACGGAAGAGGATCCTCGGTAGTGTATTGATGTGGTGAGTAGTGGACTCGTGTTCGTAATAACATCTTGCAATCTGTTGAGAGTTGTAGTATAGGATAGCCAAGGTCAAGCTGGCATTCTGCTATGAACTCCACTACCCCCCCCTTGATAATGTTGCATGTATGATAGGTTCTGTGGTAAGACTTGCTGAGTACCTTTGTACTCATGTTTGCTTAATAACTGTTGCAGAGGAGAACCCTGCCCCTGCTGATGGGTTCTACATAGACGTTGACGTCGACGAGTAGCTTGACACCCAGACGGAGATCTGGAGCTTGTGAAGGGCCTTGTAGATAGTCAGGCTACACCAAGCCTGTTTTATTTTCTAAGTTGTCTGTACTCAGACATGTAGCTTCCGCTTGTGCTTGTATGACTGTATGACTTGAGTGTTGGGTCAGGTGACCCCTACCTGTATGGATATGTTATGTATGGCTCTTGAAGCCTTTTAAATAAAGTACTTCGAGTCATAGATTTCTGTTGTGATGCAATGTTGTATTTGCACATATTGAGCATATTGCGTGTATGATTGAAATGCTTGGTATGTGTGGGATCCGACACCTAGTTGTTTTCCTTTGGTAGCCTATCTTACAGGGAAATGCCTCCTAGTGTCTCCAATGAGCCTTGGTAGCTTGCTACTGCTCGGAACACATAGGCTGGCCGGCATGTGTCCTTCTTCGTTCCTGTGTCTGTCCCTTAGGGGAAATGTCACGCGTTGTTCCTTTAAGTCCATGTAGCTTGCTATGACTTGGGTTCATACGTTGATGACCGACACGTTCGTTGCTGGGTCATGGATGCCTGTCTCTGTAACTTAGTGCCAATTTTGGTTTATAACTAGCCATGTCGGCCCGGGTTCTCTGTCATATGGATGCTAGCGACACTGTCATATACGTGTGCCAAAATGCGCAAACGGTCCCGGGCCAGGTAAGGTGGCACCCGTGGGGTTACCGTGCGTGAGGCCGCAAAGTGATATGACGTGTTACAGCTAGATCGGTGTGACTTAGGATCGGGGTCCTGATAGCGTTGGCATCAGAGTTGGACTGCCTGTAGGTTTCTCAAGCCAAACTGGTCGATGTTGAGTCTAGAAAAATTCTTAGTTATATGTAGGGGAATTGATTGTGGAAGGGAACGTAAGGCTCTTTTACTCCTTTACCTTATGCCCTTCTGATCTGAGTCAGTCTATTCTTTCTACGGGGATTTAGGACTAGGCCTATTATCCTTACTAGGTTCACGTGTTACTAATCCGTAGACTCTTAGGATTGTTGGTTTCAAGCCTCAGTTCAGTTTCTATCCTTTTGGTATGATAATTGTTGGACCGGAACCTGGATATGGATTGTTGAGTGGCTATGCTATCATTTGCATGATGTCTCAAATCTCTGTTTGGGCATTTACAGTTGTTATGCTGCCCGATTTCTTCCAGAAACACTAATGCCTTTGCATTCTATCGTGTTTCAGATGTCTGGCCGCATCCCTCACCAAGTGGTTCGTTTGACTCGGTGCATTAATGTGCCCGGTCACACGGCCATGCTAGTCCGTGTGCTGACCGAGACCGGTTATCGCTGGCATCCTGAATACACCGTGGAGGAACAGTACCGGGATTTCAATCAAAGTCAGTATTTCTGCACAGTCCGGATATACCCCTCATATCCTGGAGCTAATGACCCCATCCATTGGTCTTATGGACTCGGGGTTACCATCGAGATGGCAGTGCAAGATGCCGCTTATTCGATGATGACCATTCTCCGTGCTAGGCATGCCCTGTTGCTGAACACTGAGTTCTGTTACATGCCAGCCTCACTTCCCGGGGAGGAAGGCTACTACACTGGTCTGTATACTGATGCTGCTCATGAAGAGCCACTGCTTCAGACTACTGTTCAGATGTTGGAGGATAGGGACCGTGAGGTCCGTGCCTTCCGAATGGAGCTGTATAACACTCAAGCCGCTCATTGGACTACTTTGACACGGCTTGCACCTGCTGTGCACGCCGGATATCTGGACATGCGGGATTTGTACCCCGTGCGGACTCGTCTGCCTGATCGCATGGATTGGCGTGACGTTGGGGGTATTACACCTCCACGTGGGCGTCGATTACCACCAGCATCGGGACCGAGGCCACACCCATGCCCCTATGGTCCACAGCCTTCGAGTGCTCGCGAGTTCCAAGATCCGTCTATTCCACTTCCAGGCTACGGTGGTAATCTTTACGAGGATTACTACGCGAATGTCTGAGCTAGGCCGTGGTTGTAGTAGTATTGTAGTAGTTGTATTTCCACAGTCCTGCGCGTCTTGTGGAATATGACTTAGTGTGTACTGAGTTCCGGAGGTGTAGTTAAATAATGTATAGGAGCTTGGAATGCCTCTCATGGGATGTATCGTCTTTCACCGCAGTTGTACTTTAGCCTTGGTTTGTACTAAATTTTGTATGGTGTGTATGACCACTGGTGTATATATAGCAGTTCCTATATTACCATGTCGTACGGATGAACATCTTTGCATTCCGTGTCATCCACTACATTCTGCACTTCTATGTCAAATTTTGCCATCCTTGTCTAAACCGTTGTTTTGTTTTCCTAGGATGGTCAACACTCGCAGCACTCCTGCTGCTCAGGAGCAGGGTGAGGCTAGTGGGGCTAGAGATGGGAATCTGCCCCAGCCACCCTCCTTGGCGGAAGTCATGCTTGAAGCAGAACGGAACAAGAGAGAGACCAACCGTCTGCTGGAACGCGTAGAGCAGAACACTGGGTTCCGTCAGAGGAATGACATGGTGTCAATCCACGATTTTATCAAGATGTGTCCGCCGAAGTTCCATCACTCCACTGAACCTCTGGATGCTGATGACTGGCTACGTAGTATCACCCACAAGCTACACTCTGCCCGTGTGGCCGAAGCTGACAAGGTTATCTACGCCGCCTACCATCTTGAGGGCCCTGCCAGTCTTTGGTGGGAAAACTTTGAAGCTATGCGTCCTACTGGCCAAGTCACTACCTGGGTTGAGTTCAGTGAGGCATTCCGTGAACACCACATTCCGGAAGGTCTCATGGATCGCAAGCGGGAGGAATTCTGCAATTTCACCCAGGGCCGTTTAACTGTGGATGGCTATAGCCACGAGTTTGGTAACTTGGCACGCTATGCACCTGAGGAAGTATCCACCGATGCTAAGAAGCAGGCGAGGTTCCGCAAGGGACTCAGCCCTGAACTCCGCCGAGATCTACGTCTGCACGAGTGCACTTCCTTCCAGAAGTTGGTTAACAAGGCTATCAGTGCTGAAACAGGCCAGACCGACTTCGAGGCCACCCGCAAGCATACTCGAGACTTTGGTTCCTCATCCGGCTCTGGCTCTCACAAGCGCCGTGTGTGGGTTCCTAACACTGCTCTGCCACCCAAGTACACATCGAGGCCATCCTATGAGGCGCCTCGCCCAACTCAACAGTTTGCACCTTCTAAGACCTATGGAGGACCACCTTCCAACTTTGCTCCACGCACCACCAATGTGACATGTTTCAAGTGTGGAGAACCGGGACACTACATGCGTGATTGTCCCCAGAACCAGCCAGGAAAAACCATTGGCCGTGGTAAGCCAACCGGCAAGGTGAATTATGTCAAGCCAATCCCCACTACACGTGGTCATGTCAACTATGTCTCTGCTGAGGAAGCTCATGAGGATCCTAACGTCGTCCTTGGTACGCTCCTCATCAACTGCCATCCGGCATCTGTTCTTTTCGATACTGGAGCATCCCATTCATTCATATCTGAGAGCTATGCTCGATTGCACAACATGACTTTTTGTGACATGCCTACTTCCATGGTTATTCAAACTCCTGGTTCAATGTGGCAAACCTCTAGGGTAAGCCATGGAAATGAAATCCTTGTCGATAGACTTGTTTTCCTAGCATCTTTAATCGCCCTCAAGTCCTCAGACATAAACATCATTTTGGGTATGGATTGGATGACAACTCATTACGCCAAGATTGATTGCTTTACTAGGACCGTTCAACTTACACATCCATCCGGCAAGATAGTCAATGTCTTGACTCGAATGGCTGAGCGTCAGCTCTACTCTCTTAATGCCAGCCCTCTACCAGAACTCGAATATATCCCGGTAGTCCGTGACTTCCCGGATGTTTTTCCAGAAGAACTGCTAGGAATTCCACCTGACAGAGATGTCGAGTTCGTGATAGATCTTATCCCTGGAACTGTCCCAATCTCTAGGAGACCTTATAAGATGGCACCACTAGAATTAGCTGAGCTAAAGAAACAACTCGATGAGTCCTTGCAAAAGGGTTTCATCCGTCCTAGTTCTTCCCCTTGGGCTTGCCCCGTCCTCTTCGTCAAGAAGAAGGATGGAACGGAGCGGATGGTTGTAGATTACCGACCTGTCAATCTGGTCACCATAAAGAATAAGTATCCGCTTCCCAGGATCAACGACCTGTATGATCAGCTCGCTGGATCCTCAGTCTTCTATAAGATGGATTTGAGGTTGGGCTACCATCAAATGAAAATCAAGAACGGGGACATTCCTAAAACGGCTTTTGTTACTCGTTATGGCCAATATGAGTACACCGTTATGCCCTTCGGGTTAACCAATGCCCCAGCTACCTTTTCTCGGTTAATGAATTCTATATTCATGGAGTATTTGGATAAATTCGTCGTGGTATACCTCGATGATATACTCATCTATTCCAAGAACAAGGAAGATCATTGCGAGCATTTAAGGCTGGTATTAACGAAACTTCGAGAGCACCGCCTTTATGCCAAATTCTCTAAATGTGAATTTTGGTTGCCAGAAGTAACCTATCTAGGTCATGTGATCTCTGGCAAGGGTATTGCTGTCAATCCCGAGCAAGTTCAAGCCGTCCTTGATTGGACTCCCCCTGAATCGGTCAAGCAAGTTAGGAGTTTTCTTGGCTTAGCGAGCTATTGCCGACGTTTCGTCGAGAATTTCTCCAAGGTTGCTAAACCTCTAACCTAACTCCTCAAGAAAGATAAAAAGTTTGAGTGGACCCCATAGTGCGAGTCCAGTTTTCAGGAACTGAAAAGACGCCTGACATCTGCACCTGTACTGGTATCACCAGACTTTTCCAAGGATTTTATAATCTATTGCGACGCCTCGCGACAAGGACTAGGTTGCATTCTCATGCAAGATCGTCAAGTGATTGCATACGCATCTCGACAGTTGCGTCCACACGAGGATAACTATCCTACTCATGATTTAGAGCTTGCAGTTGTAGTCCATGCACTCAAAACATGGCGACATTACCTCCTTGGTAATCGCTGTGAAATCTTCACTGATCACCAAAGTTTGAAGTATATCTTCACCCAACCGGATTTGAATCTCAGGCAAAGACGTTGGGTTGAGTTGCTCACAGACTACGACTTAGGAATCACTTACACTCTTGGAAAGGCCAATGTCATGGCTGATGCACTAAGTCGTAAGTCATATTGTAACAATTTAATGTTACAACAAAGTCAACCACTTCTCCACGAGGAATTCCGCAAGCTTAACCTTCACATTGTTCCTCGAGGATTCCTTTCCACCTTGGTGGCGAAACCTACCCTTATGGATCAAGTTATAGCTGCCCAGAAGCGTGATAAAGGTATATCCCGACTCCAAGAGAACATTGCTAGCGGAGTTGCTAAAAGTTTATCTATGGATGATCGAGGTGTTGTTTTCTTTGAGAACCTTGTAGTGGTTCCCAAGAACCACCATCTACGGTAGTTAATCCTTAAGGAGGCTCATGAATCTCCTCTCATGATTCATCCCGGTAGTACCAAAATGTATTAGGATCTACGCCAGAGATTCTGGTGGACTAGGATGAAGAGAGAAATCGCTCAATTCATTGTTAACTGCGACATTTGTCGTCGAGTCAAAGCAGAGCATCAACGGCCTGCTGGCACCCTTCAACCTTTAGCTATTCTTGAATGGAAATGGGACAAAGTCGGTATGGACTTCATTACCGGATTTCCCAGGACCAGGAAAGGGAATAATGCTATCTTCGTCGTTATCGACCGCCTCTCTAAAGTAGCTCATTTCCTGCCTGTTCGCGAAAGTATTACCGCTAGCCAGCTAGCAGACTTATATGTCTCTCGAATAGTATCACTTCATGGTGTGCCGTTGGAGATTAACTCAGACCGTGGAAGTCTTTTCACTTCACGATTTTGGGAAAGTTTCTAGAATGCTATGGGAACTCATCTCTCCTTCAGTACCGCCTTCCATCCCCAGTCAAGTGGTCAAGTGGAACGAGTCAATGAAATCCTGGAAGACATGCTTCGAGCCTCTGTCATTTCCTTCGGTATGGAATGGGAAAAATGTCTTCCATTTGCCGAATTCGCTTATAACAATAGTTGTCAAGCCAGCTTGGGCAAAGCTCCCTTCGAAGTTCTATATGGACGAAGGTGTCGAACACCTCTTAACTGGTCAGAGACCGGGGAAAGACAATTCTTTGGCCCGGATATGATTCAGGAAGCAGAAGAACAAGTTCGCATCGTTCGTGAGAGATTGAAAACAGCCCAGTCTCGCCAGAAGAGTCAATATGATAGTCATCATAAGGCTGTGACTTTTGAAGTCGGCGATAAGGCTTACATTCGGGTTAATCCTCTTAAGGGAACCCATCGCTTCAGTATCAAAGGCAAATTGGCCCCTCGTTTCATCGGTCCTTTTCGCATTCTTGCCAAACGAGGAGAAGTTGCCTACCAACTGGAACTACCTCCGCACCTATCCAGAGTTCATGATGTTTTCCATGTTTCTTAACTCAGGCGTTGCTTCTCGGATCCTATCCGCGGAGTGGACCACGAAACGCTTGATCTCCAGGACAATCTCACATATCGAGAATACCCTGTTCGTATTCTTGATCAAACCGAGTGCACCACTCGACGCCACAATATCAAATTTCTCAAGGTTCAATGGTCACATCATTCCGAGAGTGAAGCTACTTGGGAAAGGGAGGATCGTCTTCGACTTGAGTACCCCACCCTCTTTCCGGAGGAACCCGAATCTCGGGACGCGATTCTTTTAAGTGGGGGTGAGTTGTCACATCCCTAGTTAGCACTTGCATTAGGGTTAGTTGGTGTGTGCATCATGTTTACTTCTCAAAGAATTTTGAAATGGGAATGACAGAAACCCCAGCACCCCTCTCCTAACAACTAGGGTTTGCTAAAATATTTTCCAATGTACCCAAAACGCCCTTCAAAAATGTTCATCATTTCTGCCTTGGTCTTAAACCTCTGCCAAAAGTGGTGCACATTTTTCTAGGACACTCAAGGGCTTTGGATTAAATCATATGGTATTTGTATTTGGGCATTTAAATACTTTAAAATATTTTAAATGCTCAAATAACCATGAACTATAATGTTCCCTGCTGTTCATATTATATACAGTGGGCATGACAAGTTTCATGAGTAATAAAAATGTTTTGGCATTTTTATTATTTGAACAAAGCTGCAAAAGAAATGAAACAGAAAAGAAAATAGGAAAAAAAAAGAGAGAAGAAACTTACCTGGCGCCCCACCCGGCCCACCTGCCGGCCCAGCCCAGCTGCCGCTCCAGCGAGCTGCTTGGCTCGGCCAGGCAGGCAGGCAGGTGCTCGATGGCGACCGCGCCGCGCGCCACGCAGCTGCCCGCCGCCCTGCTTCCTCCCCTCGCCGCCCTGGAAGCCTGGTTCGGTCACACACGTCGCCCCCGACCTCGCAGACACCTCTCTCTCTCCCCAGCTCCTCTCCCTCGCTCTCCCCGCGCCATGGCCGATGTCGTCGTGCTCGCACCGTCGTAGAAGCCGCGCCCACCGTCGTCCCTGAGCCCCGCCTTGGTGTCCGTCGTCTCCGCCGTCCTCGACTGCTTCGAACAGGCCGAGCCCCGAGCGCTCGCCCGCCCTGGAGACGCCCCCGACCTCTTCTTCCCCAACTCCGGCCGCGGAGATCCCCCTCGCCGTCCCGCTCAGCTCCGACCACCCCCGAGCTCGCTCCGGCGCCTGCTGCAACCCCTGTGAGCCCAGCTTCGTCCTCCCCCTCTCCGTTGGCTCTCTTTTGCCCTGGAACGCACCGCACAAAGCTCACCTGCACGCACCGCCGCCGTGCTCACCGCCGGTGATGCTCCGGTGACCATTTGGTCACTGGCACCCGTCCATCACACTCACCGCAGTGCGTAGATGCGAAAGGTGCTACGCACGCATCGCTTAGGCCCCTGCAGCCGCATCTCCACACACGCCCGACGCCGGTCGCCGCCGTCGAGCTTGTTGCCGTCGTCTCCGGCCACCCCAGGTCCGGCGACCACCACCATTCGACGCGCCATGACAAGAGCTTTCCAACGCGCCTAGCCGCAGCTCGAGCCGTGCCCCGTAGGCGATTTCCGAAGCACGCCGCCGTACTTGGCCTCGCCGGCGTCACGTCGCCGGCGGGTTTGACCTGTTTGACCAGGGGGTTGACTACCCCTGGGTCACTGACGTGTGGGCCACCATTGGCTAATTAGTTAGTTTAATTAAGTTTCTGTTAATTTAATTAGTTAATTAGTTTAGTCACTGACCCGTGGGCCCAGGCCCCACTGACAGCTAATTAGTTTTAGTTTAACTCTAATTAACTTAGTAAATTAGCTGTGACACTGACCAGTGGGTCCCACTGGTCAGGTTTGACTTGGACTGGCCCTGTTGACTGACTGACGTCAGCATGATGTCATGCTGACGCAGTAAAGGTTTTTCTGGGATTTTTAGATTTATAAATAATTCAGGAAATTCCAGAAAATACCCAAAACTTCTAAAAATCATATAAAATCAACCATAGCTCAGATGGAAAAGATTTATATATGAAAAATGATCAGAAAAATCCAATCTTTCTAATGGCACAGGTTTCATGCATGTTTGAACAAGTTAATTTGCTGTATACATCAAAAACATGATAATGCACTTATTTAAATAATAGTTTGAACTCCAATTTGAATCTTTGATTCAAATAGGTTCAAACCCTTCTGGTTTTAGTTGCATTAGCCAACACACATGCATCTTGCCATGTCATGAGCATGCATCATATTGTTGCATTTGTTTGTTAATGATTGTATCGCCGGTATTCTCTGTGTTAGGTCCTGCTCCCGAGGATACTGCTGCGTATCCAGTTGAAGAGCAGTACCCAACAACTACTTTGTCAGGCAAGCAATCATTGATCATTCCGATACAAACCCAATCTTCTCGCTCCTGCTCTCTTTTACTGCATTAAGGCAACAGCGTGTGAACTGCTACTTGCTGCGGTAGTTGAACCCTATCCCTTGCATGACCTGGCATTGCCACAGTAAATAGTTGAAACCCACTAGCATGTGTAGGAGTTGATTGAGCCATGTGATGTGTGATCCACCATGCTATTTGCTTATGTTGCCCGCTATGCTTAGAGTTGTGTCTGGTCTGGTTCATCTGGGTGATGGATCAGAGTGAAATGATCATATCGATAAAGAGAAGGAAGTGTGGAATACGCTTGGTAAAGGTATCGATGAAAGGCCATGTAGGAGTATGTGGTGGGTTGTTTCATTGGAATCGTCCATAGGACCCGAGATCTGTGTGTGTGACCCAAGTTACAGTTACTACCACACATTGGGCCCTGAAATATGACCCCGCTTGACTTATTGACTGCCCTTGTACTCTGTCCAGGAGTTGCAACTAGTTTCTGGTGTTTATAGTTTACTGGAGGTCGTGCACAGCGCTGACCCTCGGGGTGGGCTGTGATGCGACAGGTACGTGGCACGGTGTACCGGTTGCCCGTTTGGTGACTCGGGAACCCTGTACACATCGTTTGGGGCCGTGAGCGACACCCCGGCCGGATCTCCCCACGGATGGAACCCAAATAGGCGATAAACCTGGACGAGAGACTTGAGTGGTTGGTTAGGTCGTGGTCTACACCCACGTCGGCTTTCGCTTGAAGTCTGCCGAGCACATGTCGTGTGCAGACGCTAAGTGGTGAAAACATGTGTGAAGAAGTACACCCCTGCAGGGTTATCAATCTATTCGAATAGCCGTTGTTCGCGGTACGGACTACTTGGTTGCTCTTACAGTTCATAGACAAGTTGATGGATACTACTAAAAGCCTCAAGATAAGTGTCAGTGCCGAGGATGGCCCTTCCGTAGGATGACGGAAGAGGATCCTCGGTAGTGTATTGATGTGGTGAGTAGTGGAATCGTGTTCGTAATAACATCTTGCAATCTGTTGAGAGTTGTAGTATAGGATAGCCAAGGTCAAGCTGGCATTCTGCTATGAACTCCACTACCCCCCCTTGATAATGTTGCATGTATGATAGGTTCTGTGGTAAGACTTGTTGAGTACCTTTGTACTCATGTTTGCTTAATAACTGTTGCAGAGGAGAACCCTGCCCCTGTTGATGGGTTCTACATAGACGTTGACGTCGACGAGTAGCTTGACACCCAGACGGAGATCTAGAGCTTGTGAAGGGCCTTGTAGATAGTCAGGCTACACCAAGCCTGTTTTATTTTCTAAGTTGTCTGTACTCAGACATGTAGCTTCCGCTTGTGCTTGTATGACTGTATGACTTGAGTGTTGGGTCAGGTGACCCCTACCTGTATGGATATGTTATGTATGGCTCTTGAAGCCTTTTAAATAAAGTACTTTGTGTCATAGAGTTCTGTTGTGATGCAATGTTGTATTTGCACATATTGAGCATATTGCGTGTATGATTGAAATGCTTGGTATGTGTGGGATCCGACACCTAGTTGTTTTCCTTTGGTAGCCTATCTTACAGGGAAATGCCTCCTAGTGTCTCCAATGAGCCTTGGTAGCTTGCTACTGCTCGGAACACGTAGGCTGGCCGGCATGTGTCCTTCTTCGTTCCTGTGTCTGTCCCTTAGGGGAAATGTCACTCGTTGTTCCTTTAAGTCCATGTAGCTTGCTACGACTTGGGTTCATACGTTGATGACCGACATGTTCGTTGCTGGGTCATGGATGCCTGTCTCTGTAACTTAGTGCCACTTTTGGTTTATAACTAGCCATGTCGGCCCGAGTTCTCTGTCATATGGATGCTAGCGACACTGTCATATACGTGTGCCAAAATGCGCAAACGGTCCCGGGCCAGGTAAGGTGGCACCCGTGGGGTTACCGTGCGTGAGGCCGCAAAGTGATATGACGTGTTACAGCTAGATCGGTGTGACTTAGGATCGGGGTCCTGACAGAGACCTTGTACTATGTGAGGGCAGCAAATCTAATCCTGGAGACCTTTTACTATGTGAGGGCAACAAACCTAATCCGGGAGACCTTGTACTATGTGAGGACACCAAATCTAATCCTGGAGACCTTTTACTATGCGAGAGCAGCAAACCTAATCCTAGAGACCTTTTACTATGTGAGGGCAGCAAATCTAATCCTGTGGCCTTTTACTATGTGAGGGCAGCAATTCTAATCCTGGAGACCTTTTACTATGTGAGGGCGGCAAATCTAATCCTGAGACCTTTTACTCTGTTGACTTGTCCACCAGCCGCCACTTTCTATCCTCTTTTCAACCAATAATAGATCTGTTCCTTATCCAGTTTGTACTGGGTTTTCCCATTATTTCCCTTTTCAACCAAGAGACATGTTGGGTATTCGGTCTCTACTAATTTCACCATATTATTTCCTCTTTGAATCAAGTCCTAGATTCATGCTACAACTTTTCCCCCTTTCTTCGTTGTTTGAACAAAGCCCTAGATTCAAATGCATGAAGTAGCTTTACCTCTAATAATACTAAAAAATTAGATGGCTTTGGAAGAGCTGATGGGAGTAGAAAAAGATGCACATGCAGACACGTGGGGAGCTGGGGCTGTAGAGCAAGCCGCTTTCGAAGAACTTATACCTGAGGGTCGTCGGGATGTCGGCGGCGGCAGGTCGGATGTGCGGACAATATGGCAGGGAGGAAGAAGGGTCGGAGGACCTCCCGAGCCGGCGCTGTGTCGGAGAGAACGGCACGGGCAGAGGATCGGGCCCCTCCGGCAGCTGTGGGTTTCCTCCCTTGCCGGTGATGACCGCGTGAACGATGCACCTTTTAGTCCTCTACACACACCGGCCGAAGGGATCTGGCCGGATCTGTGACCAGCGGTGAGCAGAGAGAAAATGTCGCTACCGATGTCTTGTTTAGATCTGGAGAGGATGAGAGAATGAAGAGAGCAACGCTAGTAAAGCAAGCGCTCAGGCCCCTGCGTACATATATAGCGGGGTGGTTATCTTTTTCTCTCCACAACAAGCGTTTCAATTTGTGTACGTGGCATTAAAGAAAAGAAACTCTCTATTTAAGGTGACTACATGTACGACTCCTACTTACTACTAGTAGTAGTATTGTTCACTTGTGCTCCTCGGCCCTCCATTCATTGAACAACCCCACGGGTGAATAAACATATAGTATTAGTATTTATATAGAACAAACAAGCTCGAATTATTTTCGTGTAGTTAAAAGTTGAGGGCGGGGCTTTTCCCGGGCAGTACGCGCGGCAGTTTTCACATAGGCGGTTTGACAGAGAGGCAAGGAGGGTGAGGGAGTAGCGGATTCAACTTATTTACTGCTGGAAAGGTCGAACTGTGCGATTTGATGGCGCGTTACTGTTTGGATCCATGTGTTAGAGTTAGTTTGGGTTAGTTTGAACTCAACTAACCCAAAAATATCCAAACAGGAGGGTTAGTTAGGGTTACTATTTGGATCCATGTGTTAGAGTTAGTTTGGGTTAGTTTGAACTCAACTAACCCAAAAAAAAATAACTCTAACCTTTAACTGAGTTAGAGTATCCAAACAAGGCCAGGCGGTACGACCGGGGTGATGCCCCCTTCGGTTCCGCACTCTAATCTGGTGCATGATACGTATTACGTCGACCCGGATGCTGTTGGCTGTCCCACATGTCGGCGAAGTAGTACGTAGTAGTAAGAAGAAGCAAAGAATCATGCGGTATAAGTATTTCTAGAGATTCCACCAAGTGACTAGACCGCAGTATCTCAAATCTCAAATCTCAAATCTCCCTTCCGGTTTATAGGGCTCAAATCTCAAATCTCATCAACCAAGGCATTTTGCGATTGGAGGAATGTATCTAGTACTTTACAAAACTACCCTATTTAAACTCATGCATTAATTACATAGTTCTCTCATTTTCCTCTCCGCCTTGGTCGTGGTGCACAATATTGACCACTCCTATATGACTAGCCGCTCTATCTACATGCGGGACATCAAAGCATCCGGGCCCGCGTGCCATCCACCAAATCACAGCGAGGTGCTACAGTCGAAACTCACCGGTCACCCCGGTGCGGCCCTCATGACCCGTCATATCACAAAACCCACACCTTTACCAGCAGTGGTAAAGTGGCCTCGAAGTTGGACTGGACGAAGCAACCATCATTTCACTGGAACGCTCGTTGAAGCCCTTTCTCCCCTTTGATGAAGAAAACCTCACTCTAGGCTACTCACTTCTACCATTTTTCTTCTGTACCGACGAAGGAAAGGTGGGTGAATCAGTGATGCTGCTATATTTTCATTCCAAGAATCTTCTTTTTGCGAAGCATTGACCGATTCTCACAGCCTCTTCTTTTCCCGTTTTCATTGTGATTGTGGTTTCCTTTCGATTGCTTTTTGTTTGTCAGTTCATTGATGGATCCTGGAGCACTAGGCAAAGATTTGCCGGCGGACAACCCACTGGAGACAGCGATCTCCAGGAAATGAGCACCGACCAACGAGTTGACCATGTTGGCGGGCCAACCCATGGAGACGAAGAACTCCAAGAAGCCAGCACTGGCCAAAGAGTTGATGACGTTGGCGGACGAACTCCTCAAAGAAAGTTGGAAGAACGGCAAGGGCCCCACCATGCCTACCCCAGAAACTCTGATGGCCACCTATGCGAGGCTCAAGGCCGAGTTTGAGGAGATAGTCGCCGTTGAGAAGCAGTATTCCCCTGGCAAGGTGATGGCCCCCATCGAGGACGAGGAGATGGCCCCCGAAGGGATGGGATCCCCTGGTGAGCTGCACAAGGTAAAAAATAATGGCTTATTACCGAAAGTTGTGGTTTTTGATTATTTGCAATGTGCTTGCTAATATGCTAGGGTTGTGTAGGTGTCGGTGGACGTCCTTGATGATTCCGATGTCGCGGCTCGTCCTGTGGAAAACGCCCCAGAGATCGTTTTCGATATCGCGGTCCGTCCTGTTGGCATCGCCCCGGAGATCGATTCCGATGCCGCTATCCATCCTGTGGACATCGCCCCAGAGATCGATTCTGATGTCGCGGTCAGTCCTGTGGACATCGCCCCAGAGATTGATTCCCATGCCATTGCCCGTCCTATGGTCATTGCCCGAGAGATCGATGACTAGAAATAGTTGGCCATGCTAATCCTTTAGGTTAGTTTGCATTGCCATGTGTTTAATTAACAGAACATTGCATGTTATCAAACCATCTTAGGGCTAGTGCACTGTCTTGTGTGGGCGGTACTGATGACCCACAAGTGTAGGGGATCTATCGTAGTTCTTTCGATAAGTAAGAGTGTCGAACCCAACGACGAGCAGAAGGGAATGATAGGCAGTTTTCAGTAAGGTATTTTCTGCAAGCACTGAAATTATAGGTAACAGATAGTTTTGTGATAAGATAATTGGTAGCAAGTGACAAAAAGGTAAAAGTAAATAACGTGCAACAAGGTGGCCCAATCCTTTTTGTAGAAAAGGACAAGCCTGGACAAACTCTTATATGAAGGAAAGCGTTCCCGAGGACACATGGGAATTATCGTCAAGCTAGTTTTCATCACGATCATCTAATTCGCGTTCGGTACTTTGATAATTTGGTATGTGGGTGGACCGGTGCTTGGGTGTTTTCCTTACTTGGACAAGCCTCCCACTTATGATTAACCTCTAATGCAAGCATCCGCAACTACAAAAGAAGTATTAAGGTAAACCTAACCATAGCATGAAACATATGGATCCAAATCAGCCCCTTACGAAGCAACGCATAAACTAGGGTTTAAGCTTCTGTCACTCTAGCAACCCATCATCTACTTATTAATTCCCAATGCCTTCCTCTAGGCCCAAATAATGGTGAAGTGTCATGTAGTCGACGTTCACATGACACCACTAGAGGAGAGACAACATACATCTCATCAAAATATCAAACGAAGACCAAATTCACATGACTACTAATAGCAAGACTTCTCCCATGTCCTCAAGAACCAAAGTAACTGCTCACATGACATAATATTGTTCATGATCAGAGGGGTATTAATATGCATAATGGATCTGAACATATGATCTTCCACCAAATAAACCAACTAGCATCAACTACAAGGAGTAATCAACACTACTAGCAACCGACAGGTACCAATCTGAGGTTTGGGTACAAAGATTGGATACAAGAGATGAACTAGGGTTAGAGAGGGGATGGTGGTGGTGAATATGTTGATGAAGATAGCCCTCCCCAAGATGGGAGAGTTGTTGGTGATGACGGAGGTGATGATTTCCCCCTCCCGGGGGGAAGTATCCCCGGCAAAACAGCTCTGCCGGAGCCCTAGATTGGTTTCCGCCTCGGTTCCACCTCGAGACGGCGACGTCTGGTCCTGAAAGCCTCCTTATGATTTTTTTTTCAGGTCAAAACACCTCGTATAGGAGAAGATGGGCATCGGGGGCCGTCGGTGGGCCCACGAGATAGGGGGCGCGCCCCCCACCCTTGTGGACAGAAGGTGGCCCCCCTCGTAAACTTCTTTCGCGAGATAGTTTTTATATTTTCTGAAACGGAGTTCTGTGGAGTTTAGGGGCTTTTGGAGTTGTGCAGAATAGGTTTCCAGAGTTTGCTCCTTTTCCAGCCCAGAATTCCAGCTGCCAGCATTCTGCCTCTTCATGTAAACCTTGTAAAATAAGAGAGAAAAGGCATAAGTATTGTGACATAACGTGTAATAACAGCCCAAAATGCAATAAATATCAACATATAAGCATGATGCAAAATGGACGTATCAACTCCCCCAAGTTTAGACCTCGCTTGTCCTCAAGCGAAAGCGGATATCGAAAAATATGTCCACATGTTTACAGATAGAGGTGTCGATAAAAACAAAATACGGACATGAGGCCATCATGATCATTCTCATAACAGCAACATATATATATATATATATTGTCATATGATTCTTATGCTAAAGTAACAATTCATTCACCACATCAAGCATGAATCATAAATTTCATTAAAAACTAATAAACTTTGATCTCGGTCATTGAAGCAATTGCAATTTATCGTAACATCGGAAAGAGTCAATATAAGAGCTTTTCAGCAAGCCTACATAATCAACTATCATATAGTCTTTCATAATTGCTCACACTCACGCAATACTTATGGTTATGGAGTTTTAATCGGACACAGAGAAAGATAGGGGCTTATGGTGTTGCCTCCCAACCTTTTACCTCAAGGGTAATGTCAACAGTAATAGACCATGAAAACTTACATCCAAGTGGGTATATATGTCATTATCTTTCCAACACACTGTGCTTGCCAAAGGATAAAATGTAAAAAGGAAAGGTGAATTTCACCTTGACTCTTATAAGGCAAGAATAATAGATAGGCCCTTCGCAGAGGGAAGTAGAGGTTGTCATGTGTTTTTATGGTTGGATGCACAAAGTCTTAGCACAAAAGAACGTCACTTTATATTTCCACTTGTGATAAGGACCTTTATTGTGCAGTCTGTCGCTTTTATTACTTCCATATCACAAGATCGTATAAAGCTAATTTCCTCCACACTAATAAATCATACATATTTTAGCGAGTTTGCAACATGGCAACTTACTTGGAAGGATCTTTCTCAATCCATAGGTAGGTATGGTGGACTCTCATGGCAAAACTGGGTTTAAGGATGTATGGAAGCATAAGTAGTATCTCTACTTAGTGCGAGGAGTTTTGGCTAGCATGAGGGGGAAAGGCAAGCTCAACATGTTGAATGATCCATGACAATATAGTTTATTTCGGATATAAGAAAACATAACCCATTATGTTGTCTTCCTTGTCCAACATCAACTCTTTAGCATGTCATATTTTAATGAGTGATCACAATCATGAAATATGTCCAAGATAGTATATTTGTATGTGAAGCCTCTCTTCTTTTATTACTTCCTATTAATTGCAACGATGACCAAAACTTTGTTTGTCAACTATCAACAACTTTTATTTATCATACTCTTATATGTGAAGTCATTACTTCCCGTAAGATCAATATGATCTCTTGGATACTCTTTATGTTTTGTTTCTTTTTATCATGACCCAAGTGAGGAAATCAAGCCCTTGACTCAACGCTAATCTTTATTATATAGCTCACGGACTCGATTACAAAGGGTAAAGATCATAAGGCAAAAGCTCACAACTAGATCATGCTAACTTTATTCTACTATATCAAGATACTACCAAAAGGATCGAACTAAGAAAAACAGTAAAGATAGGAGTGATGGTGATACGATACCGGGGTCACTCCCCCAAGCTTGGCAGTTGCCAAGGGGAGTGCCCATACCCATATGATTATGTCTCCTTCTCCGGGGGTGGTGATGTAGGAGTTGTTGATGATGTAGGCTTGTCGTCCACCCTCCAAGGCATGGGCTCACCATCGTAGAAGGATGATCGAGTCTTCGGGATACTCAAATCTGTAGCCAAACTCATCTTCTTGAATCTATATTCATACTCACAGTTTTGGTTTTGCAGGTCATAGATCTGGGCTTGGAGATGATCGATCTTCTCCTGAAGATTGGAAATAGCTTCCCCGAAAATCCTTGAGTCCAGCTTGAGGTTGTTGGCGAGCTCCGAGATCATCATGTGGTTGGCGTTGGGTCCTCGTTCCACCATACCTTGGCACTTGAAAACTTGCTGCTCCATTGCTTCGAGTCTTGTCTCCACGCTTCCGGTCCTCCTCGGCTTTTGTATCCTTTTGTCATGCCATCTTTTAACTTTTTATTTAAATAGCTTGGCATTCTCATAGGCCCGGGTCCTCCATTCATCAAGAGAGCTAATGTCAAATAACCTCTTTTCACCAGCAAGTTTGAAATCGTAGTTGAGCTCTTTAATAGCCCAATATGCCTTATGTTCTAGCTCAAGAGGTAAGTGACAAGCTTTTCCATAAACCATTTTATATGGAGACATACCCATAGGATTTTTATATGCAGTTCTATAGGCCCATAATGCATCATCAAGTTTTTAGACCAATTCTTTCTAGACCTATTAACTGTCTTTTGCAAAATTAATTTCAACTCTCTATTACTTAGTTCTACTTGACCACTAGTCTGTGGGTGATAAGGGGATGCAATTCTATGGTTGACATCATACTTTGCAAGCATTTTATGGAAAGCACCATGAATAAAGTGTGAACCACTATCAGTCATTAAGTATCTAGGGACTCCAAACCTCGGGAAAATAACTTCTTTAAGCATCTTAATAGAGGTGTTATGATCAGCGCTACTAGTTGGAATAGCTTCTACCCACTTAGTAACGTAATCAACAGCAACTAAAATATGTGTGTACCCATTAGAGGCAGGAAACGGTCCCATATAATCAAAGCCCCAAACATCAAATGGTTCAATAACAAGTGAATAATTCATAGGCATTTCTTGACGTCTACTGATATCACCAATTCTTTGACATTCATCACAAGATAGGACAAACCTATGGGCATCTTTGAAGAGAGTAGGCCAATAAAAACCGGATTGCAATACCTTATGTGCAGTTCTATCTCCCGCATGGTGTCCTCCATAAGCTTCGGAGTGGCACTTGCGTAGGATATGTTCATGTTCATGCTTTGGTACACAATGTCTAGTAATACCATCTACTCCTTCTTTATAAAGATGTGGGTCATCCCAGAAGTAATGTCTCAAGTCGTAGAAGAACTTTTTCTTTTGCTGGTATGTGAAGCTAGGAGGTATAAACTTAGCAACAATATAATTAGCATAACCAGCATACCATGGAGCAGTACGAGAAGTATATATGACAGCTAATTGTTCATCAGGAAAGCTATCATCAATAGGTTGTGGGTCATCAAGTATATTCTCTAACCTAGACAAGTTATCTGCAACGGGGTTCTCTTCTCCCTTTCTATCAATAATATGCAAGTCAAATTCTTGCAACAAGAGAACCCATCTAATAAGTTTAGGGTTAGCATCTTTCTTTTCCATAAGGTATTTGATAGTAGCATGATCAGTGTGAATAGTTACTTTAGAATCAACAATATAGGGTCTAAACTTATCACAAGCAAATACAACTACTAAAAACTCTTTCTCGGTAGTAGCATAATTTTTCTGGGCACTATCTAGAGTTTTTACTAGCATACTGGACAACATTTAATTTCTTATCAACTCTTTGCCCTAGAAAAACACCTACAGCATAATCGCTACCATCGCACATAATCTCAAAGGGTAAATTCCAGTCAGGAGGCTGGACAATAGGTGCAGAGATCAACACTTTCTTAAGTATTTCAAATGCTTCTAGACAATCATCATCAAAGACAAAAGGAATATCTTTTTTGTAAGAGATTAGTCATAGGCATGGAGATTTTGGAGAAGTCCTTTATGAACCTCCTATAAAACCCAGCATGCCCAAGGAAACTTCGTATAACTTTGATGTCCTTGGGGCACGGCATCTTTTCAGTAGCATCAACTTTAGCTTTGTTAACTTCAATACCTCTTTCAAAAAATTTATGTCCCGAGACAATGCCTTCATTAACCATAAAGTGGCACTTCTCCCAATTCAAGACAAGATTAGTGTCTTCACATCTCGACAAAACTTGATCAAGGTTGCTTAAGCAATCATCAAAAGAAGTTCCGTAAACGGAGAAATCATCCATGAACACCTCAACAATCTTTTCACAAAAATCAGAGAATATAGCCATCATGCATCTTTGAAAGGTAGCAGGTGCATTACATAAACCAAAAGGCATACGTCTATAAGCAAAGGTACCGAAAGGACAAGTAAAAGTGGTCTTTTCTTGATCCCCTTTTGACACAGGTATTTGAGAGAAACCAGAATAGCCATCTAGAAAGCAAAAGTGAGTATGTTTGGATAACCTTTCTAGCATTTGATCAATAAAAGGCAAGGGGTAATGATCTTTATTAGTAGCTTTATTTAACTTATGGAAATCAATTACCATCCTATAACTTGTAACTATTCTTTGCGGGATCAATTCATCTTTATCATTAGGAACGACAGTCATACCTCCCTTCTTAGGAACACAATGGACAGGACTTACCCACTGGCTATCAGCAACTGGATAGATAATACCTGCCTCTAGAAGCTTTAGTATTTCCTTCCTTACCACTTCTTTCATCTTAGGATTCAACTGTCGTTGATGATCAATAACCGGTTTAGCACTTTCTTCCAATTTTATCTTGTGTTGGCATAAGGTGGGACTAATGCCCTTAAGATCATCCAGAGTATATCCAATAGCAGCACGGTGCTTCTTCAGAGTTTTCAATAATTTCTCTTCTTCCTGCTCTGAAAGGTTAGCACTAATAATAACAGGATATATCTTCTTTTCATCAAGATAAACATACTTAAGATTATCAGGTAAAGGTTTAAGTTCAAACACGGGGTCACCCTTGGGTGGAGGAGGATCCCCTAGGATTTCAACAGGCAAGTTGTTTTTCAATACGGGTCCTGATTAAAGAATATTTCATCTATTTCCCTTCTCTCATTCATATGCATATCATTTTCATGGTCTAGCAAGTATTGTTCTAATGGATCATTAGGAGGCACAGCAATAGAAGCAAGACCAATAATTTCATCTTTACTAGGTAATTCTATATCAAGGGGTTGTCTACGGAATTTAGCAAAGTTAAAATCATGAGACATATCCCCAAACCCAACAGTAACAATATCTTTCACGCGGTCTATCTTAGCATTAACAGTATTCAAGAAGGGTCTACCAAATATAATGGGACAAAATTCATCTTGTGGGGAACTAAGAACAAGAAAATCAGCAGGGTATTTAACCTACCCACACAAGACTTCAACATCTCTACCAATCCTAACTGGTGAAATAGTGTCTTTATTAGCTAGCTTAATAGTAACATCAATCCCTTCTAACTCAACAGGTGCAATGTCATGCATAATTTCTTGATATAAGGTATGAGGGATAGTACTCGCACTAGCACCTACGTCACATAAACCATGATAGCAATGATCTCCTATATTAACGGAGTTGATAGGCAAGCCTACAATAGGTCTATGTTTATTCCTAGCATTGTGTTTGGCTATTCTAGCAGACTCTTCTTGGAGGTAAATAACATGTCCATCTAAATCCTCAACCAAGAGATCTTTAACCATAGCAACACTAGGTTCAACTTTAATTTGCTCAGAGGGTGTAGGTGTTCCAGTATTACTCTTACGAACTACAGTTGAAGCTTTAGCATGATCCTTTAACCTAACACGAAAAGGTGGTTTCTCAATATAAGCAGTAGGAATAATAGGATCAACATTATAAGTGATAATCTTTTCTTAAACTTTAACAGGTTAAACTACTTTTACTTCAATAGGTGGATGGTATTTAAACCACTTCTCCTTGGGGAGATCAACATGAGTAGCAAAAGATTCACAGAAAGAAGCTACTATCTCAGAGTCAAGTCCATATTTAGTGCTAAACTCACGAAAAACGTCGGTATCCAGAAAAGCTGTAACACAATCAGGCTTAGGCATCATACCTGACTCCTTACCTTGATGACCCACAAGTGTAGGGGATCTATTGTAGTCCTTTCGATAAGTAAGAGGGTCGAACCCAACGAGGAGCAGAAGGGAATGATAGGCAGTTTTCAGTAAGGTATTTTCTGCAAGCACTGAAATTATAGGTAACAGATAGTTTTGTGATAAGATAATTGGTAGCAAGTGACAAAAAGGTAAAAGTAAATAAGGTCCAGCAAGGTGGCCCAATCCTTTTTGTAGGAAAGGACAAGCCTGGACAAACTCTTATATAAAGAAAAGCGCTCCCGAGGACACATGGGAATTATCGTCAAGCTAGTTTTCATCACGATCATCTGATTCGCGTTCGGTACTTTGATAATTTGGTATGTGGGTGGACCAGTGCTTGGGTGATGTCCTTACTTGGACAAGACTCCCACTTATGATTAACCTCTAATGCAAGCATCCGCAACTAGAAAAGAAGTATTAAGGTAAACCTAACCATAGCATGAAACATATGGATCCAAATCAGCCCCTTACGAAGCAACGCATAAACTAGGGTTTAAGCTTCTGTCACTCTAGCAACCCATCATCTACTTATTACTTCCTAATGCCTTCCTCTAGGCCCAAATAATGGTGAAGTGTCATGTAGTCGACGTTCACATGACACCACTAGAGGAGAGACAACATACATCTCATCAAAATATCGAACGAAGACCAAATTCACATGACTACTAATAGCAAGACTTCTCCCAGGTCCTCAGGAACCAAAGTAACTACTCACAAGACATAATATTGTTCATGATAAAAGGGGTATTAATATGCATAATGGATCTGAACATATGATCTTCCACCAAATAAACCAACTAGCATCAACTACAAGGAGTAATCAACACTACTAGAAACCCACAGGTACCAATCTGAGGTTTGGGTACAAAGATTGGATACAAGTGATGAACTAGGGTTTGAGAGGAGATGGTGATGGTGAAGATGTTGATGAAGATAGCCCTCCCCAAGATGGGAGAGTTGTTGGTGATAACGGCGGTGACAATTTCCCCCTCCAGGAGGAAAGTATCCCTGGCAGAACAGCTCTGCCGGAGCCCTAGATGGGTTTTCGCCTCGGTTCCGCCTCGAGACGGTGGCGTCTGGTCCCGAAAGCCTCCTTATGATTTTTTCCAGGTCAAAACACCTCATATAGGAAAAGATGGGCATCGGGGGACCGTCGGTGGGCCCACGAGACAAGGGGGCGCGCGCCCCACCCTCGTGGACAGCAGGTGGCCCCCCTCGTAAACTTCTTTCGCCAGATATTTTTTATATTTTCTGAAATGGAGTTCTGTGGAGTTTTGGGGCTTTTGGAGTTGTGCAGAATAGGTTTCCAAAGTTTGCTCCTTTTCCAGCCCTGAATTCCAGCTGCCGGCATTCTCCCTCTTCATGTAAACCTTGTAAAATAAGAGAGAAAAGGCATAAGTTTTGTGACATAACGTGTAATAACAGCCCAAAATGCAAAAAATATCAACATATAAGCATGATGCAAAATGGACGTATCAGGTACTTGCTACTTTTGTTTGATAGTGAATCATGTGAACCCTCTCCGAGTTATGGAAACAGATGTATCCTCACCAGCTTTTGATGTAATATATGGCATGTTTAGATGTAAGTTTGAACTGTTTATCATATCAGCAGGGCTTATTTGATGATTCTTGGTGTTAGTAGGCTAGCTACTGTGCGAGCTATAGTACTTGCAAAAGTCAACTTTGTACTACTAACTTTGAAACGGAGGGAGTTCAAATCCTAGGCCGGCTAGTTTGGCCTAGTGGGTTTTAGTGATATGACGTGGTACAGTGCCATCCAGTCTTCGCCTGTGGTAGCAGTACTGCAGGTAGAGTAACTTTGTGGAACCATCATGACTTCATTGAATTCCACAAAGTTACTCTACCCACAGTATTGCTACCACAGGTGAAGACTGGACGACACTGTACCACGTCATATCACTAAAACCCACTAGGGCAAACTAGCCCGCCTAGGATTTGTACTCCCTCCATTTCAAAGTTAGTAGTACAAAGTTGACTCATCTACTTGGAAGCGGTGCGGACTCCCACATGGCCCACCTCACATTATAACCACATATTTCCTGGAGTCCGTGCACGGCGGGCGGGTGATCTCTTCTCCCTCCCCCGTCTCTCTCCTCTCAGCTGATGCCCGCCGAGCGATTAGATTTCGGCTATCGACGGTTTATTCAATTACAGTCCCACATGTCAGTGAAAATGCAGACAACGTGTGTCCCCTCTGGTGAGCAGCGTGCGAGCCGGACTGTCAGGGGTGCGACGTGAACGCGACGTGTACGAGTTGTAAGTCTGTCGCCTTTTCCTTTTGAACTTGCAAAGCGTAACATTTTCGTGCGATCGATTGATAGAAATCCAAAACAAAATGACGAGGGCGGTGCTTTCCCGCGCGTTAGGCGGGCTAGTTTGAGTGATATGACGTGCTACAGTGCCATCCACTTGCTCCATTTTTATGTAAGCAAGAGTCTACACTCTTACGTGGGAGGAGTGCAAAACACAGCGGATCTGATTTTGATCGAGGGATAACTGTTCCCTGCGAAATAATGGAGCACTGTTAGCAATTATAGCATGATAGTTAGGGCATCTCCAGCGCTGGCCCTCAAATTTACACAGGCATCTGTCCAAGGACACTGATGGATGCCATCCAATGCTGCCCGCATACCTTTCGACAACTATACGAACTAACCGGACGAAATTCGTGCAAACAAAGCAAATTTCAAATTGAGCGGATGAAATTCATTACATTTCGAGAACTTTTCCTAAAAACTGGAAGAAATTCATTACATGTTTCGCACAAACCGTACTAAAACCTACTGTAAACCTAATCTAAACGATCGCCGGGCCCCGACCACCATGTCCGGCCATGAACCCGAGAAAGACGGACATTGCCTTTGCCTCCTCCTTATCCGCCTCGATAACCTCCTCCTCCGGAGCACAAGGTTATGAAGATTTCCGCCAGCGGCTAATCGGCCGCCGATTTTTATCCCACCAAGCTTGGCGTCGACTGAGTGGAGGAGCGGCGCCGACCTACCGTGTACTACTCTTCCTCGTTGTCGGCTGTGCCCGCGCCCGCGCGCCAGCTTCATGGTCGTGGCGACGGAGGGTGGCCTGGGGGGGGAGCCGGCGATCTCCTTCGTCTGCTCCTGCGAGAGTACGTCCAAGAGAGATTTGGAGTGCGCCCGGAGCGGAGCCACCTATGTCCTTCGTCTGCTCCTGCGACAGTACGTCCAAGAGAGCTTTGGAGTGCACGGAGGCCATGGTTGGAGTGGTACCAACAGAAGGAAGGGACCAGAGGAGAATGAGTGTGGGTCTTTGGCTATGGCTGGGAGCTGGGGCTCAAGTTAATATAGCGGGCCAATGGCAATGAGCTGTGGCAGACGGATGGACGGCTGGCACCAGAGTAGGTTCGTCGGTAGCCGTGGTGTCATTAACGCAGAGCAGTCGCTTGCACCGGGATGCCGCGCGGGTGGCGCTCTCTCGGCCGTCGCGCTGCTGCAATGTCGGCGCCAGTGAGAGGTCGCGTCGGGCGTGAATGCGGACGCTGCTTCAGTGACTTAACCATAGGTGCGTTGTCTCACTGACATGTGGGCTCAAGGGCATCAGGCCCTCATGTCAGTGACACACCAACTGCACCTGCTGTTATGGCTGGTGAATGCGGCATTGACGTTCTAGAGAGACGGTGATCGTTTCAAGCGGGAAGCGCGCGCTAGCGATGGAAGGGGTTTCGGTAGGCCAGGGCAGTCAGACGCTGGCATGGTGGGAGAATGTGAACTCATAGATGACGAGCCTTTGAAGCGTATGCGACACGTATTGACAACCAGGCGTTGATAACCCACAAGTGTAGGGGATCGCAACAGTTTTCGAGGGTAAAGTATTCAACCCAAATTTGTTGATTTGACACAAGGGGAGCCAAAGAATACTCTTAAGTATTAGCAGCTGAGTTGTCGATTCAACCACACCTGGAAACTTAGTATTTGCAGCAAGGTAGTTTAGTAGCAAAGTAATATGATGGTGGCGGTAGCGGCAATAAAAGTAACGATAGTGTTTTTGTAGTTTTTGTGATAGTAGCAACGGAAAAGTAAATAAGCAGAAAGCAATATGTGAAAAGCTCATTGGCATTGGATCGGTGATGGGAAATTATGTCGGATGCAAATCATCATGTAGAAGTTATAACCTAGGGTGACACAGAACTAGCTCCAGTTCATCAATGTAATGTAGGCATGTATTCCGAATATAGTCGCACATGCTTATGGAAAAGAACTTGCATGACATCTTTTGTCCTACCCTCCCGTGGCAGCGGGGTCCTATTGGAAACTAAGGGATATTAAGGCCTCCTTTTAATAGAGTACCGGACCAAGGCATTAACACATAGTGAATACATGAACTCCTCAAACTACGGTCATCACCGGGAGTGGTCCCGATTATTGTCACTTCGGGGTTGTAGGATCATAACACATAGTAGGTGACTATATACATGCAAGATAGGATCAAGAACACACATATATTCATGAAAACATAATAGGTTCAGATCTAAAATCATGGCACTCGGGCCCTAGTGATAAGCATTAAGCATAGCAACATCAATCTCAGAACATAGTGGATACGAGGGATCAAACCCTAACAAAACTAACTCGATTACATGATAGATCCCATCCAACCCATCACCGTCCAGCAAGCCTACAATGGAATTACTCACACACGGCGGTGAGCATCATGGAATTGGTGATGGAGGAAGGTTGATGATGACAATGGCGACGATCTCCACTCTCTGGAGCCCCGAATGGGCTCCAGATCAGCCCTCCCGAGAGAGATTAGGGCTTGGCGGTGGCTCCGTATCGTAAAATGTGGTAATTCTTTCCCTCTGATTTTTTCTCCCCGAAAGTGAATATATAGGATCTGGGAATACGTCGGTGGAGCACCAGGGGGGCCACGAGGCACGGGGCACGCCCTAGGGGGACGCCCCCACCCTCGTGGACAGGGTGTGGGCCCCCTGGTCTGGATCTTCTTGCAGGTATTTTTATATTTTCCAAAATAATTCTCCGTGGATTTTCATGTCATTCCGAGAACTTTTTATTTCTGCACAAAAACAACACCATGGCAATTCTGCTGACAACAGCGTGAGTCCGGGTTAGTTCCATTCAAATCATGCAAGTTAGAGTCCAAAACAAGGGCAAAAGTGTTTGGAAAAGTAGATACGTTGGAGACGTATCAACTCCCCCAAGCTTAAACCTTTGCTTGTCCTAAAGCAATTCAGTTGATTAACTGAAAGTGATAAAGAGAAACTTTGACAAGCTCTGTTTGCTCTTGTTGTTGTAAATATGTAAGCCGGCATTCAGGTTTTCAGCAAGATCATGAACTAACCACATTCACGATAACTTTCAGGTCTCAATACCACTCACATCAATTGCATAATCAACTAGCGGGCAATAATAATAAACCTCGGATGACAACACTTTCTCAAAACAATAATGATACGATATAACAAGATGGTATCTAGCTAGCCCTTTCTGAGACCGCAAAACATAAATGCAGAGCACCTTTAAAGATCAAGGACTGACTAGACATTGTAATTCATGGTAAAAGAGATCCAGTCATGATCATACTCAATGCAAATTAATAGTAATATATGCAAATGACAGAGGTGCTCTCCTACTGGTGCTCTTTGATAAGAGGATGATGACTCTGCATAAAAGTAAATATATATGCCCTTCGCAGAGGGAAGCGGGGATTTGTAGAGGTGTCAGAGCTCGATTTTTAAATAGAGATGAATAACATTTTGAGCGGTATACATTCATTGTCAACTAACAACCAAGAATCTCGATATCTCCCATGCTACGCACATTATAGGTGGTTCCCAAACAGAATGGTAAAGTTTATACTCCCCCAACCACCAACAAGCACACTCCACGGCTAGCCCGAAACAACGGGTACCGTCCAAACCAGCAACAACCCTGGGGGAGTTTTGGTTAATTATTATGATTTTGAGCATGGGACTGGGCATCCCGGTTACCAGCCATTTTCTCATGAATGATGAGAGGAGTCCACTCATCATGAGAATAACCCACCTAGCATGGAAGATATAGACAGCTCTAGTTGATACATGAGCTGTTCGAGCATACAAAACAGAATTTCATTTGAAGGTTTAGAGTTTGGCATATACAAATTTACTTGGAACGGCAGGTAAATACCGCATATAGGAAGGTATGGTGGACTCATGTGGAATAACTTTGGGGTTTATGGAAGTGGATGCACAAGCAGTATTCCCGCTTAGTACAGGTGAAGGCTAGAAAGAGACTGGGAAGCGACCAGCTAGAGAGCAACAACGGTCATGAACATGCATTAAAATTAATCAACAATGAGTGCAAGCATGAGTAGGATATAGATCACCATGAACATAAATATCGTGGAGGCTATGTTGATTTTGTTTCAACTACATGCGTGAACATGTGCCAAGTCAGACCACTTGAATCGTTCAAAGGAGGATACCACCCCATCATACCACATCACAACCATTTTAATATCATGTCTGCACGCAAGATAGACCATTATAAACTCTCAGCTAATTAAGCATGGCATAAGCAGCTATGATCTCTAATTGTCATTGCAAGCAGGTTTCATTCATAACAAGCTGAATCAGGAATGATGAACTATCATATTTACAAAAACAAGAGAGGTCGAGTTCATACCAGCTTTTCTCATCTCAATTAGTTCATCATATATCATCCTTATTGCCTTTCACTCGCACGACCAAACGGTGTGGATAATAATAATAGTGCACGTGCATTGGACTAAGCTGGAATCTGCAGGCATTTAATACAAGAGAGAAGACAAGGTAATATGGATCAAGGTTAAATCAACAATAAAGCATGTGAGAGCCACTAAGCAATTTAATCATGGTCTTCTACTCTTAATCTCCAAAGAAAAGAAAAGAAACTATTTACACGGGAAAGCTCTCAACAAGCAAAAGAAGAACGGGAAATCTTTTTGGGTTTTCTTTTAATTACTACTACAAGGAAAGTAACTAGCTAGAATATACAACTTTTTTTTGTTTTTCTTAAGGTTTTTTCTAGCACCCGAGAAAAAGACTAAGAAAAAGAAATGAAACTAAACCTGGATGGTACAATGAAAGAGTGTGAGCACCGACAACTGGAATAAGTGTGCACATGAATGTAAAGTCGGTGAGAAACACATACTCCCCCAAGCTTAGGCTTTTGGCCTAAGTTGGTCTATGGCCAGTATTGGCCTGATGGATATCCAAAGTCGTAGTTGGGGCTGTACTGAGATGCAGCAGCTACCGCCTGCTGAGCTGCAGCTCGAAGGCGGGCTGCTTCTGTCATGTTATAATACGCATTTGCCTCCTCCATGGTTATAATGTATCCCCTTTTGCCTGAAAGTCAAACAAAGTAGGGGCAGGAAGAACAAGGGATGGCATGGCGCATGTTAAAGATTAGTCGATATTTGGGGGATTGTTCATACCTCTCTATAAACCGGTGACTAGTCATGGCATTGTAATCCAAATGAGCAGGCGGTAAAGGTTCATCATTTTCATGGACAGGCACACCAAGACGGCGGGCTATGCGAGTGGCATAAATCCCACCAAATAAATCTCCATGCAAACCATTATGATGTAGCCTACGTGCAATGATGGCTCCCAAGTTATATTGTCTATCACCTAATACAACAATCTTGAGAACACTAAAATCAGGGACACACATGTGGCAAACCTCATCTTTACCGTTTATGCATCTACCAATAAAGAGAGCAAAGTAACGAATAGCAGGAAAATGAATGCTCCCTATGGTGGCCTATGTGATTTCTCTAGATTCCCCCACTATGATACTAGCAAGGAAATCTCTATATTCAGATTTGCGGGGGTCACCCATACTGCCCCACTGCGGGAGGTTACAAGCATAATTGAAATCCTCTAAGTCCATGGTATAGGATTTATCATAAAGGTCAAACATGACAGTGTGAGAATTACGTGAAGATGAAAATTTAAACCTTCTCACAAAGGTATCAGTTAAGCCACGGTATTGAGGGCACATATCTTGTATGAAGCCCTCGAGGTTAGTGTTGCGCACATATGCGTAAAATTCCTCCTTGATGCCAACCTGATCCATAAATTCGTCTGACGGCCATTCACAAGGCCACACGTCGGCTTCCCTCGGTAGTTCATCGTCTGGCTCATGAAACGCGAGCCTCGGTTCTTGCTTCCTTGAAGAACCACCTTGGAAGTTTTTCCTATGCATTTTTCTGAAATTTTTAGTAACTCAAAATAAAAGTTAACCAAACTCAACAAGATTGATAGCAACAACTCCTACTAGTTCCTAGAGACTATATCGTGCATTAGAACTACTTGGGACCAAAGAAATTTGACATGCAAGCTCAAGAACAAGGTCACCACAGCACCAAAAATTTGCAATAAATAAAGCACTAGAACAAAAACTAATTGGACCAATGGAGGAGTCACATACCAAGGAACAATCTCCCCAAACAGTTTGGTGAATGGTGCTTTGAGCAAGGAGATCAAAAATGGCAGCAAGATGAGCTAGAACTCGTGCTTGAGCTGGTTGGTGATTTTTTTTGGGAGGAAGAAGAAGAGTGTGGGTGCAGGAATAAGTGGAGGGGGGCCACGTGGGGCCCACGAGGCAGGGGACGCACCCTGGACCCTCGTGGCCAGGTGCAGGCTCCCCTCGCTGTGTGTTATGTGCCATATGTTCTCAAATATTCCAGAAAAAATCATATTTAATTTTCAGGGCATTTGGAGAACTTTTATTTTTGGGGTATTTTTTATTGCACGGATAAGTCTAGAAACAGACAGAAAATACTATTTTTGCATTATTTATCCTAATTAACAGAAAGTAAAAGGGGGATACAGAAGGTTGTGCTATCTAGATTCACCTATCCCATGCTCATCAAAAGGAATCCATTAACAAGGTTGATCAGGTCTTGTTAATAAACTCTTTCCAAATAACATGAAACCGGAGAATTTTCAAATAACACTAGGTTACCTCAATGGTGATATGTATTCCCCAACAATAAGAATGTCATATGTCTTCTTGACAGTAGGAAGAGGAAATTCAAAACCTCCAATAGTAATAGTTGATTTTTTTCCAATATAATTGATACTGTGGACCTAAGGTTGTTTCCTCGGAAAGTGTACCGTATGCTCATTACCATTGACATGAAAAGTGACATTGCCTTTGTTGCAATCAATAACAGCCCCTGCAGTATTCAAAAAGGGTCTACCAAGGATAATAGGCATACTATCGTCCTCGGGAATATCAAGTATAACAAAGTCCGTTAGAATAGTAACATTTGCAATCACAACAGGCACATCCTCACAAATACTGGCAGGTATAGCAGTTGATTTATCAGCCATTTGCAAGGATATTTCAGTAGGTGTCAACTTACTCAAGTCAAGTCTACGATATAAAGAGAGAGGCATAACACTAACACCGGCTCCAAGATCACATAAAGCAGTTTTAACATAGTTTCTTTTAATGGAGCAAGGTATAGTAGGTACTCCTGGATCTCCTAGTTTCTTAGGTATTCCACCTTTAAAAGTGTAATTGGCAAGCATGGTGGAAATTTCCACTTCAGGTATCTTTCTTTTATTGGTAATAATAACTTTCATATACTTAGCATAAGGATTTGTTTTGAGCACATCAGTCAAACGCATACGCAAGAAGATAGGTCTAATCATTTCAGCAAAGCGTTCAAAATCCTCATCATCCTTTTTCTTGGATGGTTTCGGAGGAAAAGGCATGGGCTTCTGAACCCATGGTTCTCTTTCCCTACCGTGCTTCCTAGCAACAAAGTATGTCTTATCATAACGTTGATTCTTTGATTGTGGGTTATCAAGATCAACAATAGGTTCAATCTCTACATCATTATCATTGCTAGGTTGAGCATCATTATGAACATCATCATTTATATTATCACTAGGTTCATGTTCATTACCAGATTGTGTCGCAGCATTAGAAACATATATATCATTAGAATTCTCAGGTATGTCAGCTACGGGTTCACTAGAAGCATGCAAAGTCCTATCATTTTTCTTTTTCTTCTTCTTAGAAGAACTAGGTGCATCTAAATTAGCTCTCTGAGAATCTTGCTCAACTCTCTTAGGGTGTCCTTCAGGATACAAAGTTTCCTGAGTCATTTTGCCACCTCTAGTAGCAACTCTAACAACATAGTCATTATCCTTACTATTTAATTCATTGAGCAAATCATTCTGAGCCTTAAGTACTTGTTCTACTTGAGTGGTAACCATGGAAGCATGTATACTAATGAGTTTCAGTTCACCTTTAGCTCTAGAAAGATAATCACTCAAGCGTCCAATCATATAAGCATTGTGTTGTAATTGTCTACCAACATAAGCATTGAAGTTTTCTTGTTTCACAATAAAATTGTCAAACTCATCTAAACATTGGCTAGCAAACTTATAATGAGGAATATCACCTTCATCAAATCTATAGGGAGAATTTACCTTTACTACCTGTGTCGGGTTATCAAGACCATGTATTTCTTCAATAGGCGGTAAATTCTTAACATATTCAGCTTTAATTCCTTTTTCTTTCATAGATTTCTTTGCCTCTTGCATATCTTCAGGACTGAGAAATAGAACACCTCTTTTCTTCAGAGTTAGCTTAGGGGCTGGTTCAAGAAGTGCCCAATTATTTTCATTGGCCAACATATTATTCAATAGTAATTCAGCTCGATCAACTGTTCTTTCCCTAAAAACACAACCAGCACAACTATCCAGGTGGTCTTTGGAAGCATCAGTTAGTCCATTATAAAAGACATCACGTATATCATTCATCTCAAGAGGATGATCGGGCAAAGCATTAAGTAATTAGAGAAGCCTCCCCCAAGCTTGTGGGAGACTCTCTTCTTCAATTTGCACAAAGTCATATATTTCCCGTAAGGCAGCTTGTTTCTTATGAGCGGGAAAATATTTAGCAGAGAAGTAATACATCATATCCTGGGGACTACGCACACAACCAGGATCAAGAGCATTAAACCAAGTCTTAGCATCACCCTTTAACGAGAAAGGAAATAACTTAAGGATATAGTAATAACGAATCTTTTCATCGTTGGTAAACAGGGTGGCTATATCATTCAACTTAGTAAGATGTGCCACAACAGTTTCAGACTCATAGCCATGGAAAGGATTAGATTCAACCAAAGTAATTAACTCAGGATCAAAAGAGAATTCATAATCCTTATCAGTAACACAGATAGGTGAAGTAGCAAAAGCAGGGTCATGTTTCATTTTGGCATTCAAGGACTTTTCTTTCATCTTAGCTAATTATTTCTTAAGATCATATCTATCATTGCAAGCAAGAAAGTCCCTAGCAGTTTCTTCATCCATAACATAACCCTCAGGAACAACAGGCAATTCATATCTATTGGGAGAAGCTTCATCATCACTTTCATAAATATCATCTGTTTCAATATTTGCATTCTCCCTAACCTTAGCAATTTGTTCATCTAGAAATTAACCTAGTGGCACAGTATTATCAAGCATAGAAGTAGTTTCATCATACATAGCAGAATTGGCATTGTCGGGGGAAACTGTCCGCCACGAACACCTATGGGACCGGAGCCCCTTGTCTGTGCGGTACGAGGGCGGAGGGAGCACGAAGAGCAGATCGTAGGGAGCACGCGGGCAGTTTTACCCAGGTTCGGGCCGCGGTAGACGCGTAAAACCCTACTCCTGCTTAGTTGTGTATTGAGTTGGAGTGCTCGGGAGCTTGAAGAAGCAGCTACACCGAGCGTATGAGTGATCTAGGTTCCGAACCCCCTCCACGTTGTGCATGGGCCTCCTTTTATAGTGCAAGGGGTCACCGACAGGTGTCAACGTAGGAGAAAGG
Organism: Secale cereale; assembly: GCA_902687465.1. Taxonomy (NCBI): domain Eukaryota; kingdom Viridiplantae; phylum Streptophyta; class Magnoliopsida; order Poales; family Poaceae; genus Secale; species Secale cereale. Next base: position 216,129,862 of record LR738715.1, read on the forward strand.
GGTAAAAACGTAAAAGAGGTGGTAGTTGTAACAGTGCGGGAACAGTGGAGCTACAGTGCGCGAACAGTGGTCGCTACCTACTTTGACAGTGGGGGACAAGGGCATTTAATACCCGTCGCCGTCGACCCCAAAAGCTCCCGCCTTCGCTTCTCCGTCTGCCACGGCGATGGATCCACCACCGTGGAGTGCCACCGTGTCCCCCAGGCTGCACAGCCATCCGCCACGCGTCCCTGGATAGGCCCCAGGGCGACGCGTGGGCCGATGAGCTGGAGCGCGGGCACACAGCGCAACTCTCCCGGCAAGCACCTTGCCGGGGTCTTGATCTTGCCGGGCCCGGGAGCTTGCCGCTCCCCGGGCCCTCGCCGGGGCGTATATAGCGCCGAGGCGTGTCTTCTATGATGGAATCTTCTAGTCTTCCTGGCAAGCTCCTCTTGCCAGGGCCTCGCGCTAGTGAGGTAATCTTGAGCCTGGTACGGCCTTCCCGGCAAGCTCCACTTGCCGGGGTCTCGATCTTCTTTCTTGCATACTTTGTTTTTGAATGGTTTGATATGGAGCAGGAAGGTCTCCGGCGAGCGCGTGGTAAACCCTGCCGCGGGAAGCTGCAGCTGCCCGTGCACAAGTTGGGGTACTGAGGTACCCCTACCTCAGTACACCGACAGGAGCCCCCGGGCCTGGGCCACACACGGTGCCGAGCGCTGTTGGGCCAGGCCCAAAACAGTGCACGGGCACACGCGGCCCACGGCGCGCCGAATCCACTTCCGTATCCGCCGCATCCCCCCGTAACGGCACGCGTCGATTGCGGCGTCGTGGGATGGGACGTGCCCACGTTCTCTTAATGGAAAGGGCGAAACGCCCCCCCACTTCCCCATAAAAGCAGAGGAAGCAGGAGCGATTCCCCTCCTTGCGCTTTCATTGCATCTTCTTCTTCCTCCAGAAATCCCCTTTGCGCTCCGCCTCCACACCTCCGCCGCCGCCGTTCCCCCCTTCCTCCGCCGCCTCCGCCATGGCCCCGAAGACCGAGAAGGCGAAGGCGGAGAAAGCCAAGAGGGAGAAGTCGGAGCAAGCAGCGAAGCTTACCGCGTACCGGAAGCGGAACCTCGTCTTCCCGCCGAGGCTCGGCGCGCGGGAGCTCTGGAACAAGTACTACTTGTTCTGGGCCAAGGAAACCAAGGCGCACCCCCGCACTCGAGCTTATCCGGCCGCCGCCAAGGACAACTACCCCGGCGGGTACTATTTCTTCGCAGCCTTCTTTCACTGCGGTCTTTGCCCTCCTTTCTCTGATTTCTTCTGCGACATCATGCACACCTATGGCCTCCACCTTCTTGACTTCACCCCCAACGCCATCCTCACAATGGCGGTTTTCGCACACATGTGCGAAAACTTCATAGGAATACACCCAAACGTAGCGCTGTTTAGGCACTTCTTCACTCCTAGAGCAGAGGCCGGCGCCCCCCTCTCCGGGGGAATTTCTTGGGTATTTCGTCTGAACAAGAAGGAGTCGTACTTGCCGGGGGAGCTCCGCGGCAAGTGGGAGGAGTGGCGTGCAGATTGGTGCTGGATCGTTGAGGACGAGCCGCAGCCCTTCACCGCGCCGCGCACAACGCCCATCGTGCGCGGCAGGGATTGGAGCGAGCTAGACTCGGATGACATCAAGCTCGACATCGCCCTCATCCGGATTCTTCGTCTTCGGGTAGCTAGGCTGTCCGTTGCAGAAGTAGGCGCAGACTTCCTCCGCCGCCGCATCGCCCCTCTCCAAGACAGGAAAAGGCCGGCCTGGGAGTACGGCAACGCCGCGGATATAATGAGGCTGCGCCCCGGGCTGAACTTCAACTTCACGACGCTGGAGCTGAAGGGGATGGTCCGGGAACTCTTCAAATATGACCCGGCCCACCCTGAGTGGTTTAGACCTCCCCGGGGAGTGGTGCCCCTCTGCAACAGCACAGTCCGGGACCGTCTTTGCGCCATGATGCCCGCGTGTGACTCGCACGGCGTGGACCGCACGTGGATTCCGCCCAAGCCCATAGACGTCCTCAGCTTCTTCGACAACCTTGTGGAGGTGGCGAAGAACAAGGATGACATCAAGGAGCACACGCGGGACACCACTGAACAGGAGCTTGCATACATGGCTTCTCGGGCTGAAGAGGCCGCTGCAGCCGCAGCGGCAGGAGATTTTGGATATACGCCTGAAGAGGCGGAGGCTGCGGATGCGTCCTGCCAGGCGGAGGAGGCGGAGATCCGCAGACTGCTGCAACTTCCTCCCGACGCGCTCGCCGGGGTCCCTTCTCTGAGGCACTCCGGGATCCACGGAATCGTGGCCGAGGCCGCGGCAAGGGATGGCGCTGCCGGAGGGAACAGAGGCGCCGCGGGGAGCGGAGGCGCTGGAGGGAGCGGAGGCGCCAGAGGAAAAGAGGCCGCAGCGCAGGGCGCTGGGCCCAGCGAGCCAACCGGGGAGGAGGAGGAGGAGGAGGCCGAGGCCGCCGAGGACTCCGACGGATCTACGGAGCTCTACGCCGACGACCTCTCCTCGTCGGAGACCTCCCCGCCTCCGGCAAGCCCAAGGCGGTCTCCACCGAAGCGTCTCCGCAGGGCGGCGACGGGAGCGAGGGCGCAGGCGCCCCGGCAACAACCAGCTCGCCGGGCAGCTCAAGCTTCCCGGGGAAGCCAAGCTGCGCCGGGGGCGACCGGCGCACCAGCCGCGGCGGAGGCGGCCCGCGCGCGGGCCACGGCAGAGGCGCCCCGCAGGTCGGCGCCAAGCAGGCAGGAGTCTTCTCGGAGCGGAGCAGCGGCTCCGCCCGCCCCCCGGGCTCCGGCTACCACAGGGGCTGGGTCTTCGCAGCCCCCAGCCCCAGGGACCGCCAAACGCCCGAGGGAATCTTCGTCTTCCGCTCCTCGTGCGGACGCGCCCCAGGTGGAGTATGACTTCTCCGCCTTGAGCGAGGACGACGAGGAGGATCAGGAGTAAGAATCCGAGATCTTACACCTTCTCAAGTTTCGTCTTGATTATTGTTGATGCTAATTTTGTTTGTTGCTTTGATATCAGGACCTTGGTTCAGCGCGTGGCGAAGAAAGCCAAGGCGCCTGTGGTCGAGGTCGCGGAAGACTCGGCCACCGCGGCAACTGGGGACGCGCCGGAGCCAAGCCTGCCGGACCCGAGCGCTGCTCCGATGAGCAGCCCCCAGCGCAGCCCCCAGCGTAAGTCTGGGTTTCGTACTTCCATTTGTCGAGTGCGCTTGAGCTTCTGTCCTTGTGCTAACATCCTGATTATTTGGTCTTGACTTGTGCAGAGGTGGAGCCACAGCGGCAGGAGCGTCCGGAGACCGCCCCCGAGGAACCGCGGGCCCCGCCGTCCCCGCCAAGGCCGGCCTCCCCGGAAAGGGAGAGCGCTCCGCCAAGGGCGGGTACTCCGCCAAGGGCGAGTAGCCCGGCGAGGGCGGCCACTCCGCCAAGGCAGAGCTCCACGGCGAGGGAGCCCGCCGCTGACGACGTCCGCCAAGGTAGGTCTTGTGATTTTGTCTTCTTGGCGCTGTCTCTTTTTGGATATTTGCTTGAGCTTCTTCTGCTTCTTCTTCTTCTAGATCTTCCTCCCCCCGAGCCGATGGAGACGGAAGTCATCATCATCGAGGAGGAGGCCGCGCAGGACGGCGGCGGCGACGCCCCTGTCGCCGAGGACACGGCGGGAGCCGCCGAGCCGGCTGCGCAGGAGACCGCTCCGGCTGCGGACGCAGCGGCGGGGGAGGGGGACGGCGACCACACCGCCGGCCCGGAGGCGGCGGGAGCATCAAGTGCTGCGTCGGCCGCCGACCCCTCCGCCGGCAAGGAGCAGGGCTATTATCTCGAAGCCCCCAATGGCGTCTTCATCCAGGTGCCTTGGGGGTCTTCGTCGCGAGCTCCCGCGGAGGGCGAGGCATTTGACGGGGAGGTCCTCGCCTCCGCGGGCTTGAAGATTGTCGAGGCGCCCGGCGGGAGTGAAGGGCCCGAGGAGGAGAAGCTGCTTCATCAGCTCCTGGCCCTTTATCGGGCCAGGCAGGCGAAGCTTGCTTCCCGGGAAGCCCTTGCCGCCAAGGCCGCCGCGGAGATGGAGAAGCGCGCGGCGGAGCTCAGCGCCGCCAACCAGGCTGCCCTCCGCGAGGTGGCGGAGGAGCGCGAGCGACTCGCCGGAGAGTACCAGGAGTGGCTGCTGGAGAAGGCTGAGGCCGAAGAGCAGCAGCGGCTCGCCGGGGTGGAGCTGTCCCGGCGAGAAGGAGAACTCGCGCAGCGGAAGGTCAACCTCGACTCCCACGAGGAGGACCTTGCTACTCGGGAGGAGGCCCTTGGCGGGGAACTGAAGGAGGCGAAAGCCGCCGCGGCTGCCGCGGAGACCGCCAAGAAGGAGCTTGCCGCCAAGGTCGCGCAGCTGGAGAAGTCGCTGAAGGTGAGCGCGGAGAAGGTCGCCGCGCTCATCACGGAGCGTGAGAAGGACGCCCACACCAATTCAGAACTCCAGGTGCGTCTTTCTGAGAGGGGCGACGAGTTGAAGGCCGCCAAGGACTCCATCAAGGACTTGGAGTTGAAGGTCTCTACACTGAAGGATTCACTCGACGTTGCCCGGGCTCGGGAGACCAAGTTGAAGGAGGAGCTCCGCAAGGAGCGGACCTTGGTGGACAGCGCCAACCAAGCGGCTGAGCTCTTCCGCAAAACCGTTGAGGTATGGACCAAGGACTTAGTATCTTGTGCGTCCAACATCGACCAGGAGCTGCTGGCGTTGAAGCTGGAGCACCTCATCTACTCCCCGGATCCAAACCTCCCTCACAGCGCCAAGCTCAGCCTCTTCTTCACGGGAATCGCGCCGGCCCTTGCAGATCTGCGGAAGAAGATCCCCGCGCAACTGGCCGAGGAGACGCGCCTGCTCTGCACGGGAACCTTGGAGCGTGTGCTGACGAAGATCGTATATCGCAATCCGGGCATAAACCTCACCAACGTTCTTCGCAGCTTGCCGGCTGACGCGGACATGGAGGCTCTGAAGGAGCAGGTCGCCCACATCATTGCCAAGGTGGCTAAGATCTCCAGGATTGAGGGCGACCGCGTAGATTAGGCCTCCATTATATTTATCTCTTTTTGCTGCTGCATATGATGTCATGAACTCATTAGTCCATTGCGACAAGTTATCCTTTGTAAGATATTTATCTCATTTTGATCAATCAGTGCAATGTTATCTTCCTTGTCTTAATCCTTGACTTTGTATGTTTTTCACCCTACGCTCCCGGGGAGCTTGCCGGCAAGGGGCCTTTGCCGCGAGCGCTGAGTGCTGGACTCTGAGCAGCCTGCTGGCCAAGGTCTCACCGGCAAGCAACCTTGCCGCAGCTAGTCGCAACGCACTTAGCTTGCTGAGCGTACTCGGAAACGAAGCAAGGGCGCGACACTTGTCGCAGCTCACTTAAATCGTTGAGCGAACTCGGAAACAAGATAAGGGTGCGGCAAGCTACGGGTAGGTTCCTCCGCGCACAGGTTTTCCATACAAAGTGTGATTGTTCAAGGAAGACAACTAAAATTTAAAAATTCGAACTGGTCAAATTCTAACAACTTAGCTTTCATATGTTGCTTGCTTCCCGGTAAGGCTTATTTTTCTTGAACAGCACTTGGTTCCTCTTTCACCTCCTTCCCCCCCCCCCCGGCAAACTTGTGCGCGAGGAACGTTCCTTCTGCTTAAGAAGCAAGGGAAAAGAAGAGGGAAACAAGTATATGGCCTTTCGGCGTGCTAATGCTTACCGGATACTTGAGTGTTGCACCAAATGCCAAACAAAACATGCAAACAGCAAAGAAAAGCATGCAAAAGGCAATCAGCGCAAAACACAAAAACTTTACTGATGCACGGGGTCTGCGCCCGGCTTTGTACAAAGGGTTACATGCAACAGCGGCAAAGCTTGTACAAAAGGTGGTTGCCGGAGCGGATCACGGCAACCGCGCCTTATGGGTGAAACTTGCGAAGATGCTCTATGTTCCAGGAGTTGCTCACCGGTAAGCCTTCTTCGGTCTCGAGGCGGACAGCGCCGGGCCTCGTAACTTGTCTCACCCGATAAGGGCCTTCCCACTTCGGCGTCAACTTGTTGGAATTCTTGGCGGACTGAACACGCCGAAGAACAAGGTCGCCTTCCTCGAGACTCCTGGCCTTGACCTTGCGGCTATGATAGCGGCGCAAGGCTTGCTGGTATCGAGCAGCTCGTACAGCAGCCTGGAGACGTCCCTCCTCGAGGAGCAATGCATCATCTTGCCGCAGTTGCTCTTGCTCGAGCTCGTCATAAGCGAGCACTCGAGGAGATCCGTATACGAGTTCCGTGGGGAGACTGCCTCTGCTCCATAGACTAGAGCAAAGGGTGTCTGTCCGGTGGCTCGACTTGGTGGCGTTCTGATTGACCAAAGAGCCGCCGGTAGCTCCTCTATCCAATTTCTTCCGCACTTGCGCAGCCTGTCAAAGGTCCTCGTCTTGAGTCCGCGCAGCACTTCAGCATTTGCCCTCTCCGCTTGACCGTTGCTCCTCGGGTGAGCAACAGAAGCGAAACAGACCTTGGCGCCAAGGTCTTGGACGTACTGCATGAAGGTGCGACTAGTAAATTGTGTACCGTTGTCGGTGATGATCCTGTTAGGGATCCCGAAACGGCAAACAATCGACCTGAAGAACCTGACTGCTGACTGTGCTGTCACCTTTCTCACTGGCTCCACTTCTGGCCACTTTGTGAACTTGTCGATTGCAACGTACAAGTACTCAAAGCCCCCGACAGCACGAGGGAAAGGGCCGAGGATATCGAGCCCCCAGACCGAGAAGGGCCAGGACAAAGGGATTGTTTGGAGAGCTTGAGCTGGTTGATGAATCTGCTTTGCATGGAACTGGCACGCTTCACACTTGGTTACTAGTGCAGTTGCATCTTGGAGGGCTTCTTGCCAAAAGAACCCTTGCCGAAAAGCTTTCCCGGCAAGCGCCCTGGCGCCGATGTGGTGGCCGCATATGCCTCCGTGTATTTCCGCCAACAGCTTCTGTCCATTTTCCCTGGAGATGCACTTCAATCTGACACCATTGAGCCTTCTTCTGTACAGCTCGTTATCCACGAACTGGTACATACTTGACTGCCTGGTTATCTTCTCTATTTCTTCTGGGTCGTCGGGAAGTTCTCCAGTTTGAAGAAAACGGACGATCTGCTGCGCCCATGCCGGAGCCTGAGGCTCGACGGCAAGGACTAAAGGCTCGAGGGCCGCTGCGGGAACCTCAGCTTCTACGGCAAGGACCTCTGGTTCTGCCGGAGCTGATGGTCCCCCGGCAAGCTCGCCGGGGCGAGGCTTGTCGGGAATACTTGCTTCAACTGTACAGACCCGAGGATCTGCAGGAGCAAACCGTTCCTCAGCGTTCTGGTTGTTGATCTTGGGGATCTTGGCGGCGGTTCCTGGAAGATCCGCCGGCAAGTAGTCGCCAGAGACCAACTTTCTCTTCTTGGACTGCCCAATTGACGGTGTAACGGATGGCTGAGTCAGCTTGAGCAAGAAGGTCCCTGGTTCCACAGGTAACTTCATCGAAGCACACTTTGAAAGGCCATCTGCAATTTCATTTTGAGCTCTCGGGACGTGCTCCATCTGCAGACCTTCAAAGTGCTCCTCAAGCTTCCTCACTTCATCGACATAAGCTTCCATCAAAGGGCTCTGATAGCTCTTGTTAACTTGCCGGACCACCAACTGAGAATCTCCCCGCACAATCAGCTTCCTGATCCCAAGTTCGGTCGCAATCCTGAGGCCGGCAAGCAAGCCTTCATATTCAGCAGTGTTGTTTGTCGCTTGCTCCCTGGGAAAGTGCATCTGGATAACATATTTGAGGTGCTCTCCGGTGGGCGCGATGAGTACCACACCAGCACCGGCGCCTTGCAGCGAAAAGGCACCATCAAAATACATTACCCATTCACTTGTCGCTTCTTGTACGGGTGCACTTGCTTCTTGGACTTCTTCATCGGGTGTTGGGGTCCACTCAGCTATGAATTCTGCCAAAGCTCGGCTCTGTATGGTTGAAGTACTTTCAAACTTGAGTCCAAAGCTTGACAGCTCCAGTGCCCACTCAACGATCCTGCCTGTTGCTTCTGGGTTGTGCAATATCCTCTTCAGCGGAAAGCGAGTGACCACTGTAATCTCATGTGCTTGGAAGTAATGGCGCAGCTTTCTCGAGGCCATGAGGAGGCCGAAAAGCAACTTTTGTACACCAGAGTACCTTGATCTAGCACCCTGGAGAAGGGAACTCACAAAATACACTGGGCGCTGCACCATTTTCTTCCGCAGTTCATCCTGTTCCTGCGCAGAGTTGTCCTTGTCGGGGCCAGAGCTTGTCGGAGCAGCCCCCTGCTTGTTGCTGGATTCGCTTGCCGGTGGTGCTGACTCCTCGTCGGACTCCCTCTCCGCTACTAACGCGGCACTAACCACCTGGTTGGTTCCCGCTAGGTATAGCAACAACTTTTCCTGTGGTCTAGGTGCGACAAGTATTGGAGTGGAGGACAGGTACCGTTTCAAATCCTGCAGCGCTGCCTCCGCTTCCGGAGTCCACTTCATGGGACCTGCCTTCTTCAGGATTTTGAAGAAAGGTAGGGCGCGTTCTGCAGACTTTGAAATGAACCTACTGAGGGCAGCCACACAACCTGCAAGCCTTCTGACATCCTTGACGCGCTTTGGGGCCTCTATCTGCTCAATGGCCTTAATCTTGTCGGGGTTGGCTTCAATCCCCCTCTGTGACACAAAGAATCCGAGAAGCTTGCCGGAGGGAACTCCAAAGACGCACTTCTCGGGGTTCAACTTAAGCTGTATTCTGCGCAGGTTCTGAAATGTCTCTTCCAAATCTTGGATCAGGGTTTCCTTGCTCTTGCTCTTCACCACAATGTCATCCATGTAAGCCTCTACATTTCTGTGGATCTGTGGCTCAAAAGCAGTGTATACTACCCTTGCAAAGGTTGAGCCTGCATTCTTCAATCCAAATGGCATGCGTATGAAGCAATAAGTGCCACATGGAGTGATAAATGCAGTCTTCTCTTCATCCTCTTTGGCCATGAAAATCTGATGATAGCCTGAGTATGCATCAAGAAAACAGAGTAGCTCACATCTGGCAGTGGAGTCAACGATCTGGTCAATGCGCGGCAAAGGGAATGGATCCTTGGGACATGCTTTATTCACACCGGTGAAGTCTATACACAGTCTCCATTTCCCGTTGGCCTTGCGCACGACGACTGGATTTGCTAACCACGTCGGATGGATCACACCTCTAACTAGGCCTGCTGCCTCTAGCTTCTTGATTTCTTCGTTGATGAATTCTTGGCGCTCCACGGCTTGCTTCCTCACTTTCTGCTTGATGGGCCGCGCATGAGGACAAACAGCAAGCTTGTGCTCAATTACCTTCCTGGGAACACCGGGGATGTCAGATGGTTGCCAGGCAAACACATCGACATTCGCCCGCAGGAAGGCAACGAGCGCGCTTTCCTATTTGCTGTCAAGTGTGGCACTGATGGTGAAGGTACCACCAGTGCCGTCCTCCTTGGCGGACACCTTCTTTGTTGCCGGAGGAGCGGCCATTCCTTTCTTACACTTGCCGGTGGAGCTCGATGGAACGTCCTCGACGGCAGCGCAGCACTCCGAAGAGGTGCGGTTGCCGGAGTGGGCCCCAGAGCACTTGCCGGACTTGGTCTTCGTCTTCTTCCCCCCGGGAGCTTCAGCGGCAAGTGTATCTTTTTCTGCCGCAGCTGCCGCATCCCGGTAGATCTTGTCGGCGCAGACAAGCGCATCCTTCTTGTCGCCGTGGACAGTGATGACGCTTATCGGCCCCGGCATCTTGAGTACGTTGTAGGCATAATGGGAAGCTGCCATGAACTTGGCGAGGGCAGGACGGCCAAGTATTCCATTGTAGGGCAATGGAATATCGGCGACGTCGAAAGTGATGCGCTCAGTTCTGAAGTTGAGCTCCCCGCCAAAGGTCACCGGCAGAGTGATCTTTCCCTTGGGCTTGCTCCTTCCCGGGTTGATTCCTTGGAAAGAACCGGTTTCTTCGAGCTCGCCATCTGGAATTTGGAGCTTCTTGATCACAGCAGAGGAGATCAAGTTCAGCCCGGCCCCGCCGTCAACCAACATTTTGGTGACCTTGAGGTTGCGGATGGTGGGTGAGACCAGCATCGGCAAGCACCCGACCGCAGTGGTGCGGTCAGGGTGATCCTCAAGATCAAAAACGATGGGCGTGCTGGACCATTTGAGGAGCCTGCGCGACTCCACGGGCGGCTCTGCTGCATTCACCTCGCGCACCCACTGCTTGAGCTGGCGGTGGGAGGTGTGTAGAGAGGCGCCACCGTCGACGCACAGGACCTCCGTGGCCTTCTGGAACTCCTGCTCGCTGTTATCCTCGTCCTCCATGTCTTCGTCGTCATCTTCGTCCTTGTCGCGGCCCCGGGGAGGTCGATCTCCTTGCCGCTGCTTGGCCTTGCCGCGGCGTCCTCCCCGGCCGTTGAACGGCCGCTTCTTGCTTGGCTCTTCCCCGCCACCTTGGGCCTTCTCCTTGTCGCGCCTCTCGTACTCAGCTTTCTGCTGCTCGACGAGGTACTCGACGCGCTTGCAGTTGGAGAGGTCGTGGCCCTTGGTGCGGTGGATTTTACAGTATTGCTTGTCGGAGCCGTCCTGCTTGTCGGCTGCCGCTACAGGGGCAGGCTCCTTGCCGGAGCCGCCAGCCTGTGTTTGCTTGGCGGGAGCCTCCTTGCCGGACTTCTCGACGGCAAGCACCTCCTTCTTGCCTTTCCTTCTGTTATTCCGCCGCCGGCTCTTCTTTGCCGGGGCGGCGTCGTCGCTGTCGCTTCCTCCTGCGCCAGCATCCTCCCCGGGGAGTCTCCTCCCCTCTTCTGCGTGTGCGCACTTGTCAGCCAGAGCATAGAGCTCGCTGACATCCCGAATCTTGGTCATCGCCATTTCCTCACGCATGCGGCGGTTACGCACGTTCTGATGGAACGCGCTGATAACCGCGGCAGGGTGGACATCAGGGATGTTGTGCTGTACACGGCTGAAGCGTTGGATGTACTTGCGCAGGGACTCTCCTTCCTTCTGGGCCAGAATGTGGAGATCGCTCTCCTGGCCGTGGGGTTTGTGGCCGCCGGTGAAGGCGCCAACAAACTGATGGCAAAGGTCGGCCCAAGAAGAGATGGAACCTTCCGGCAAGTGCATAAGCCACGAACGGACGTTTGGCTTAAGCACAAGCGGGAAGTAATTTGCCAAGATCTTCTCGTCGCGCCCCCCGGCAGCCTGCACCGCGATGGTGTAGCCACTGAGAAATTCCGAGGGGTGCGTCTTGCCGTCGTACTTCTCCGGTACGTCGGGCTTGAAATTCTTCATGATGGGCCACTGGACGCGCCGCAGCTCGCGGGTGAACGCAGGGCAGCCTGCCGCGTACGGCAAGTCGCCTGGTTCACCGGGCGCGCGCGCGTCGACAGCGTTCCCAGCTCTCTGGTCTGATTGTCGCCGAGCTTCTCGGCGGCGCTCGATTGTGGTGCGAGCGTCTTCTTGTCGCCGGTCGTCGAGGACCTGGCGCTGGTCCCGACGGGCCCGCGGATCCGACGACGCCGTGGAGCCGTCGTCGGCGTTGTTCCGGCGGGGCGGCGTCTTCTGCTTCCGCGGCGGGGAGTGCACGCTTGTCGCACCCCCGGCGGTCTTGTCGCCGTCGGCCTTCGTCTTCTCAGCTTGCCGCGGCCGCGAGGCCGTCGGTTGCTGTGGAGAATCGTTGTTGGCGAAGGCTATCAGGCTCTGGATGGTGGCCCTCCAGTCTTCGGCCTTGTCTGCCGCTGGAGGGAAGTCGAGGAGCAGTTGCGCCCTTGCGAGCGCTTCTGCTGGAGTGGAGGGGAACGGGGGCGAGCGGTGCGAGGAGCGGGATATGCTCGGACTCCTAACAACGTTAGAAGGAGCAGGGTCCTGCGCCGGTGTCTTCGCTTTGCTTGTGCCCGGACGGTGGTCCGGGGCGTCCCGCGAGCCTCCGGTTTGCCCTTGCCCCAGCAAGCGGATACCACCTCCTGTGGTATGGTGCTGCTGGGTTGTCGTGTGCTGAGATGGACGCGGCGCGTCCACGGAGACCGAGGCTCGGTCGTCCGTCCTATCCTTGGATTTGGTGGCGCCGCGAGTGTCCTCGCCGGCGACTACCCTTCCGACGGCGTCTCCCCCGCCCATCGTTGGCTCTGGTGGTGGCGGATGAGACGCAGACGGGCCTCCAACCTCCGAAGCCTTCTTCTTCGGAGCCATGGTGCTGTTGCTGATGAAGTTGCTGACGAAACTGGAGAGGTTGGTGAAGAATGCGCCCGCGTGAACGCCGGATCAGGTTCGCACAACCTCGATGCCCCCTACCTGGCGCGCCAAAGATGTCGGGGGAAACTGTCCGCCACGAACACCTATGGGACCGGAGCCCCTTGTCTGTGCGGTACGAGGGCGGAGGGAGCACGAAGAGCAGATCGTAGCGAGCACGCGGGCAGTTTTACCCAGGTTTGGGCCGCGGTAGACGCGTAAAACCCTACTCCTGCTTAGTTGTGTATTGAGTTGGAGTGCTCGGGAGCTTGAAGAAGCAGCTACACCGAGCGTATGAGTGATCTAGGTTCCGAACCCCCTCCACGTTGTGCATGGGCCTCCTTTTATAGTGCAAGGGGTCACCGACAGGTGTCAACGTAGGAGAAAGGGGTAAAAACGTAAAAGAGGTGGTAGTTGTAACAGTGCGGGAACAGTGGAGCTACAGTGCGCGAACAGTGGTCGCTACCTACTTTGACAGTGGGGGACAAGGGCATTTAATACCCGTCGCCGTCGACCCCAAAAGCTCCCGCCTTCGCTTCTCCGTCTGCCACGGCGATGGATCCACCACCGTGGAGTGCCACCGTGTCCCCCAGGCTGCACAGCCATCCGCCACGCGTCCCTGGATAGGCCCCAGGGCGACGCGTGGGCCGATGAGCTGGAGCGCGGGCACACAGCGCAACTCTCCCGGCAAGCACCTTGCCGGGGTCTTGATCTTGCCGGGCCCGGGAGCTTGCCGCTCCCCGGGCCCTCGCCGGGGCGTATATAGCGCCGAGGCGTGTCTTCTATGATGGAATCTTCTAGTCTTCCTGGCAAGCTCCTCTTGCCAGGGCCTCGCGCTAGTGAGGTAATCTTGAGCCTGGTACGGCCTTCCCGGTAAGCTCCACTTGCCGGGGTCTCGATCTTCTTTCTTGCATACTTTGTTTTTGAATGGTTTGATATGGAGCAGGAAGGTCTCCGGCGAGCGCGTGGTAAACCCTGCCGCGGGAAGCTGCAGCTGCCCGTGCACAAGTTGGGGTACTGAGGTACCCCTACCTCAGTACACCGACAGGCATCATCAAGAACATACGACATATCAGATTCAATAGCAGGAGTAGGTGTCGCAAATTTACCCATAACAGATGGTGAATCAAGTGCAGAGCTAGATGGCAGTTCCTTACCTCCCCTCATAGTTGAGGGCAAGATATTGGTTTTTGAGTCCTTCAAGTTCTTCATAGTGATCAACAGATATAAATCCCAAGTGACTTAAAGAATAGAGCTATGCTCCCCGGCAACGGCGCCAGAAAATAGTCTTGATAACCCACAAGTGTAGGGGATCGCAACAGTTTTCGAGGGTAAAGTATTCAACCCAAATTTGTTGATTCGACACAAGGGGAGCCAAAGAATACTCTTAAGTATTAGCAGCTGAGTTGTCAATTCAACCACACCTGGAAACATAGTATCTGCAGCAAGGTAGTTTAGTAGCAAAATAATATGATAGTGGCGGTAGCGGCAATAAAAGTAACGATAGTGTTTTTGTAGTTTTTGTAATAGTAGCAACGGAAAAGTAAATAAGAAGAAAGCAATATGTGAAAAGCTCGTAGGCATTGGATCGGTGATGGGAAATTATGTCGGATGCAATTCATCATGTAGAAGTTATAACCTAGGGTGACACAGAACTAGCTCCAGTTCATCAATGTAATGTAGGCATGTATTCCGAATATAGTCGCACATGCTTATGGACAAGAACTTGCATGACATATTTTGTCCTACCCTCCCATGGCAGCGGGGTCCTATTGGAAACTAAGGGATATTAAAGCCTCCTTTTAATAGAGTATCGGACCAAAGAATTAACACATAGTGAATACATGAACTCCTCAAACTACGGTCATCATCGGGAGTGGTCCCGATTATTGTCACTTCGGGGTTGCCGGATCATAACATATAGTAGGCGACTATAGACTTGCAAGATAGGATCAAGAACACACATATATTCATGAAAACATAATAGGTTCAGATCTAAAATCATGGCACTCGGGCCCTAGTGACAAGCATTAAGCATAGCAAAGTGATAGCAACATCAATCTCAGAACATAGTGGATACTAGGGATCAAACCCTAACAAAACTAACTCGATTACATGATAGATCCCATCCAACCCATAACCGTCTAGCAAGCCTACGATGGAATTACTCACGCACGGCGGTGAGCATCATGGAATTGGTGATGGAGGAAGGTTGATGATGACGATGGCGACGATCTCCACTCTCTGGAGCCCGAGCGGACTCCAGATCAGCCCTCCCAAGAGAGATTAGGGCTTGGCGGTGGCTCTGTATCGTAAAACGGGATAATTCTTTCCCTCTGATTTTTTTCTCCCCGAAAGTGAATATATAGGATCTGGGGATACGTCGGTGGAGCACGAGTGGACAGGGTGTGGGCCCCCTGGTGTGGATCTTCTTGCAGGTATTTTTTATATTTTCCAAAATAATTCTCCGTGGATTTTCAGGTCATTCCGAGAAAATTTTATTTCTACACAAAAACAACACCATGGCAATTCTGCTGAAAACAGCATCAGTCCGGGTTAGTTCCATTCAAATCATGCAAGTTAGAGTCCAAAACAAGGACAAAAGTGTTTGGAAAAGTAAATACGTTGGAGACGTATCAGGCGTCCATGCAACCGCTCTTGTCGCCAGCTAGCATTCGACGACCACCACACAACCATACACAACTTACGAATAATGGAAGAATCGATCAGACCCACACACATGTGCAGTGGTACCATGATTGGTTGCTCACGATAGTACATGGAGTACTCCGTACCATAGTACCCTCTCTAGCTAGGCTATTTTATAGATTGTCGTTGTGATGCACGATATACATGAGCAAGGCGCCGAGTCATGGGTATAACCGTTGGTGCTGAGCCAGGTGAATACATGCTCGGTGTTCGCGGAGGCCTCCAGCAAACGTGTAAACAGTAATTTCACATACGCATAATATTGATTTTTATTTCTTTCTCCACTCACAGGTGATACGTCTCCAACGTATCTATAATTTTTTATTGTTCCATGCTATTATTTATGATGTTTTGGATGTTTAATGGGCTTTATTATACACTTATATATTATTTTTGGGACTAACCTATTAACCCAAAGGCCCAGTCCAGATTGTTGTTTTTTGCCTATTTCAGGGTTTTACAGAAAAGGAATATCAAATGGAGTCCAAACGGAATGAAACCTTCGGGAGAGATATTTTTGGAGCGATATCTTCACTGGAGACTTGAGAACCATGGAATAGGGCACACGTGGTGTCCACGAGGGTGGGGGCATGCCCCCCCTGCAGGGCGCGCCCCCTGCCTCGTGGGCCCCACGTTGGTCCCTCGATGCCCTCCTTCCTCCTATATATATCCATGTACCCCGAAAACATCAGAAGAGGAGAGAAAACCCTAATTCCACCACCGCAACCTTCTGTTCCCGTGAGATCCCATCTCGGGGCCTGTTCCGGAGCTCCGCCGGAGAGGGGGTCTATCACGGAGTGCTTCTACATCAACACAATCGCCTCACCATGAGTTGTGAGTAGTTTACCACAAACCTTCGGGTCCATAGTTAGTACATAGATGGCTTCTTCTCTCTCTTTGGATCTCAATACCAAGTTCTCCTCGGTCTTCGAGGAGATCTATTCGATGTAATCTCTTTCTGCGGTGTGTTTGTTGAGATCCGATGAATTGTGGGTTTATGATCAAGATTATCTATGATAAATATTTGGTTCTTTTCTGAATTCTTTTATGTATGATTATAATATCCTTGCAAGTCTCTTCGAATTATTGGTTTGGTTTGGCCTACTAGATCTATAGTTCTTGCAATGGGAGAAGTGCTTGGCTTTGGGTTCAATCTTGCGGTGTCCTTTCCCAATGATAGTAGGGGCAGCAAGGCACGTATTGTATTGTTGCCATCGAGGATAAAAAGATGGGGTTTATATCATATTGCTTGAGTTTATCCCTCTACATCATGTCATCTTGCTTAAGGCGTTACTCTGTTCTTATGAACTTAATACTCTAGATGCATGCTGGATAGCAGTCGATGTGTGGAGTAATAGTAGTAGATGCAGAATCATTTCGGTCTACTTGTCACAGACGTGATGCCTATATATAATGATCATGCCTAGATATTCTCATAAGTATTCGCTTTTCTATCAATTGTTCGACAGTAATTCGTTCACCCACCGTAGAATTCTGCTGTCATGAGAGAAGCCACTAGTGAAACCTATGGCCCCCGGGTCTATTCTCAACATATCAATCTACAATCTACTTTACTTTTCCGTTTTTACTTTTGTTCTTATATCCAAAAATACCAAAAATATCAAACTATCATATCTATCAGATCTCACTTTCGTAAATAACCGTAAAGGGATTGACAACCCCTTATTGCATTGGTTGTGAAGTTCTTATTTGTTTGTGTAGGTGCGAGGGACTCGTGCGTGGTCTCCTACTGGATTGATACCTTAGTTCTCAAAAACCGAAGGAAATACTTATGCTACTGTGCTGCATCACCCTTTCCTCTTCGAGGGAATACAACGCAAGCTCGAGAAGTAGCAACAAGTAGGCCCGCATAGATAGATAGATAAAGAACACGAGCTGATGAGGCGCATGCGGACTATTTGACTGGTCAACCAGACAAATACGGAGCTATACGCTGAGCCAGTGACCGTATAATCACCATATCTCGTATATAATGATCAAAGTGAGCTATCAAGACGAGTTCAATGACCGCCAATGCATTTTACTACTCGGTAATAAATGACCAGGATTGAAGGGGAATCCAAATTTCCTTCGTCTGTCGTTGAGCTCTTGACAAACCAATGCACTTTATGGTTGTCCGGCCACTCCACCCCAGAGCTGTCACCAAGCGTCGTTCATGCCACCGCGCCGCACACTAACCGGTAAGGAAGCGATGGCATCCCGCCGCGCCGAGTTCCTCGCCGCCCACGACCGCACACAGAATGGTAGGCAAGCGGTGGCATCCCGTCGTGCCGAGTTCATCGCCGCTCGCGACCTCACACCTATGTGGGCGGAATTTAAAGCTGCCAAGGCCGAATGGGCTGTAGAGCAAGAGGCGGCCAAAGCCGCACAAAGGGAGCAGAAACGTCAGAAAAATCGCAAGAAAAGAGAGGCCCGCCGCCGCAAGAAAGAAGAGGACGCACGCGCTGCCGCGGAGAGGTCAGCGGAGATCCAAGCACAGTGGGGTGTCGCCGACAAAACCGGGAAGGAGAACGACGGTGTCTGGCCAGCATGTGAGAAGTAGTAGTACTAGTAGTTAGTGTGTGTGTCTGTGTCGCCTGTACGTTTGTTTAATTAATTACGAGCATGTAACAATACTACTAGTTACTACTGTAGTTTTTAGAGAAAGGACTCAGCTTCCGCAAAAGTGATCGATGGAGAAGCTCAAAAGAGCAAATTACCAGTACATTAGCCTAGACTCAATGGAAAAATTCCTATCCTATGCATCAAATGGCATCTCTTTCTCTATAGGAATTGGGTTTGAGATTGTCGGTGTACTAAGGTAGGGGTACCCCAGTACCCCAACTTGTGCACGGGCAGTTGCAGCTTCCCGTGGCAAGGTTTACTGCGTGCTCGCCGGAGACCTTCCTGCCTCCTATTAAACCATTCAAAAACAAAGTATACAAGACAGAAGATCGAGACCCCGGCAAGAGGAGCTTGCCGGGAAGGCCGTACCAGGCTCAAGGCTGTTCCACTAACACAAGACCCTGGCAAGAGGAGCTTGCCAGGAAGATTAGAAGATATTGCCTCGGCGCTATGCGCGCCCCGGCAAGGGGCCCGGGGAGCGGCAAGTTCCCGGGCCCGGCAAGATCAAGGCCCCGGCAAGGCACTTGCCGGGAAGGCTACGCTGTGTGCCCGCGCTCCAGCTCATCGGCCCACGCGTCGCCCTGGGGCCTAACCAGGGACGCGTGGCGGATGGCTGTGCAGCCTGGGGTACACGGTGGCACACCACGGCGATAAATCCGTCGCCGTGGCGGACGGAGACGCTAAGGCGAGAGCTTTTGGGGTCGACGGCGACGGGCATTAAATGCCCTTGTCCCCCACTGTTAAAGTAGGTATAGACCACTGTTCTGTACTGTAGCTCCACTGTTCCCGCACTGTTACAACTACCACATCTTTTACATTTTTACCCCTTTCTCCTACGTTGACACCTGTCGGTGACCCCTTGCATTATAAAAGGAGGCCCATGCACAACGTGGAGGGGGTTCGAAACCTAGATTACTCTCACGCACGGTGTAGCTGCTTCTTCAAGCTCCCGAGCACCTCACTCAATACACAACCAAGCAGGAGTAGGGTTTTACGCATCCGTGCGGCCCGAACCTGGGTAAAACTGCCCGCGCGTCTGCCCCGATCTGCTCTTTGTGCTCCCTCCGCCCTCGTACCGCACAGACAAGGGGCTCCGGTCCCATAGGTGTTTGTGGCGGACAGTTTCCCCCGACATCTTTGGCGCGCCAGGTAGGGGGCGTCGAGGTTGTGCGAACCTGATCCGGCGTTCGCGCGGGCGCATTCTTCATCAACCTCTCCAGTTTCATCAGCAACTTCATCAGCGACAACTCCATGGCCCCGAAGAAGAAGCCTTCGGAGGCCGGAGGCCCGTCTGCGTCTCACCCACCGCCACCAGAGCCAACGGTGGGCGGGGGAGACGCCGTCGGAAGGGTGGTTGCCGGCGAGGACACTCACGGTGCCACCAGATCCAAGAACAAGACGGACGACCGGACCTCGGTCTCCGTGGACGCGCCTCGTCCATCACAACACACGACGACCCCGCAGCGCCATACCACGGGAGGTGGTATCCGCTTGCTGGGACAAGGCCAAACTGGAGGTTCGCGGGACGCCCCGGACCCCCGTCCGGGCACAAGCAAAGCGAAGGCGCCGGCGCGGGACCCCGCTCCTTCTAACGTCGTTAGAAGTCCGAGCGTATCCCGCTCCTCGCACCGCTCGCCCGCGTTCCCCACTACTCCGGCAGAAGCGCTCGCAAGGGCGCAGCTGCTTCTCGATTTTCCTCCGGCGGCCGACAAGGCCGAAGAATGGAGGGCCACTATCCGGAGCCTGATAGACTTCGCCAACAACGGCTCTCCGCAGCAGCCGTCGGCCTCGCGGCCGCGGCAGGCTGAGAAGACGAAGGCTATCGGCGACAAGACTGCCGGGGGTGCGACAAGCGTGCACTCCCCGCCGCAGAAGCAGAAGACGCCGCCCCACCGGAACAACCCCGACGACGGCTCCACAGCCTCGTCGGACCCGCGGGCCCGTCGGGACCAGCGCCAGGTCCTCGACGACCGGCGAGATGAAGACGCTCGGACCACGATCGAGCGCCGCCGAGAAGCTCGGCGACAATCCGACAAGAGAGCTGGGAACACCGTCGACGCACCCGCGCCCGGTGAACCAGGCGACTTGCCGTACGCGGCAGGCTGCCCTGCGTTCACCCGCGAGCTGCGGCGCGTCCAGTGGCCCAGCATGAAGAACTTTAAGCCCGACGTACCGGAGAAGTACGACGGCAAGACGCACCCCTCGGAGTTTCTCAGCGTCTACACTATCGCAGTGCAAGCTGCCGGGGGGCGCGACGAGAAGATCCTAGCCAACTACTTCCCGCTCGTGCTGAAGCCGAACGTCCGTTCGTGGCTCATGCACTTGCCGGAAGGCTCTATCTCTTCTTGGGCCGACCTCTGCCATCAGTTTGTCGGCGCCTTCACCGGCGGCCACAAACCCCATGGCCAGGAGAGCGATCTCCACATCTTGGCCCAGAAAGAAGGCGAGCCCCTGCGCAAATATATCCAACGCTTCAGCCGGGTACAGCACAACATCCCCGACGTTCACCCTGCTGCGGTTATCAGCGCGTTCCATCAGAACGTGCGTAACCGCCGCATGCGTGAGGAGATGGCGATGACCAAGATCAGGGACGTCAGCGAGCTCTACGCTCTTGCTGACAAGTGCGCCCGCGCAGAAGAGGGGAGGAAACTCCCCGGGGAGGATGCTGGCGCAGGGGGAAGCGACAGCGACGACGCCGCCCCGGCAAAGAAGAGCCGACGGCGGAACAACAGGAAGAAGGGCAAGAAGGAAGTGCTTGCCGTCGAGAAGTCCGGCAAGGAGACCCCCGCCAAGCAAGCGCAGGCCGGCGGCTCCGGCAAGGAGCCTGCCCCTGCGGCGGCGGCCGACAAGCCGGGTAGCTCCGACAAGCAATACTGTAAGATTCACCGCACCAAGGGTCACGATCTCTCCAACTGCAAGCGCGTCGAGTACCTCGTCGAGCAGCAAAAAGCTGAGTACGAGAGGCGCGACAAGGAGAAGGCCCAAGGTGGCGGAGAAGAGCCCAGCAAGAAGCGGCCGTTTAACGGCCGGGGAGGACGCCGCGGCAAGGCCAAGCAGCGGCAAGGGGATCGACCTCCCCGGGGCCGCGACAACGACGAAGACGACGATGAAGACATGGAGGACGACGAGAACAGCGAGCAGGAGTTCCAGAAGGCCACGGAGGTCCTGTGCGTCGACGGTGGCGCCTCCCTGCACACCTCCCACCGCCAGCTGAAACAGTGGGTGCGTGAGGTGAATGCAGCGGAGCCGCCCGTGGAGTCGCGCAGGCTCCTCAAATGGTCCAGCACGCCCATCGTTTTTGACCTTGAGGATCACCCTGACCGCACCACGGCGGTCGGGTGCTTGCCGATGCTGGTTTCCCCCACCATCCGCAACCTCAAGGTCACCAAAATGTTGGTTGACGGCGGGGCCGGGCTGAACTTGATCTCCTCCGCTGTGATCAAGAAGCTCCAGATTCAAGACGGCGAGCTCGAGGAGACCGGTTCATTCCAAGGAATCAACCCGGGAAGGAGCAAGCCCAAGGGAAAGATTACTCTGCCGGTGACCTTTGGCGGGGAGCTCAACTTCAGGACTGAGCGCATCACCTTTGACGTCGCTGATATTCCATTACCCTACAATGGAATACTCGGCCGTCCCGCCCTCGCCAAGTTCATGGCAGCTTCCCACTATGCCTACAACGTGCTGAAGATGCCGGGGCCGATAAGCGTCATCACTGTCCACAGTGACAAGAAAGATGCGCTTATTTGCGCCGACAAGATTTACCGGGATGCGGCAGCTGCGGCCGAGAAGGATACTCTTGCCGCTGAAGCTCCCGGGGGGAAGAAGATGAAAACCAAGTCCGGCAAATGCTCTGGGACCCACTCCGGCAACCGCACCTCTTCGGAGTGCTGCGCTGCCGTTGAGGACGTTCCATCGAGCTCCACCGGCAAGAGCAAGAAAGGAATGGCTGCTCCTCCGGCAACCAAGAAAGTGTCCGCAAAGGAGGATGGCACTGGTGGTACCTTCACCATCAGTGCCACCCTTGACAGCAAATAGGAAAGCGCGCTCGTCGCCTTCCTGCGGGCGAATGTCGATGTGTTTGCTTGGCAACCATCTGACATCCCCGGCGTTCCCAGGAAGGTGATTGAGCACAAGCTTGCTGTCTGTCCTCATGCGCGGCCCATCAAGCAGAAAGTGAGGAAGCAAGCCGTGGAGCGCCAAGAGTTCATCAATGAGGAGATCAAGAAACTAGAGGCAGCCGGCCTAGTTAGAGGTGTGATCCATCCGACGTGGCTGGCAAACCCAGTCGTCGTGCGCAAGGCCAACGGGAAGTGGAGACTGTGTATAGACTTCACTGATGTCAATAAAGCGTGTCCCAAGGATCCCTTCCCTTTGCCGCGCATTGACCAGATCGTTGACTCCACTGCCGGATGCGAGCTACTCTGTTTTCTTGATGCATACTCAGGCTATCACCAGATTTTCATGGCCAAGGAAGATGAAGAGAAGACTGCATTTATCACTCCATGTGGCACCTATTGCTTTATCCGCATGCCATTTGGGTTGAAGAATGCAGGCTCAACTTTTGCAAGGATAGTGTACACTGCTTTTGAGCCACAGATCCACAGAAATGTAGAAGCCTACATGGATGACATCGTGGTGAAGAGCAAGAGCAAAGAAACACTGATTCAAGACTTGGAAGAAACGTTTCAGAACCTGCGCAGGATACAGCTCAAGCTGAACCCCGAGAAGTGCGTCTTTGGAGTTCCCTCCGGCAAGCTTCTCGGGTTCTTTGTATCACAGAGGGGGATTGAAGCCAACCCCGACAAGATCAAGGCCATCGAGCAGATAGAAGCCCCGAAGCGCGTCAAGGATGTCACAAGGCTTGCAGGTTGCGTTGCTGCCCTCAGTAGGTTCATTTCAAAATCCGCAGAACGCGCCCTACCTTTCTTCAAAATCTTGAAGAAGGCAGGTCCCATGAAGTGGACTCCGGAAGCGGAGGCGGCGTTGCAGGATTTGAAACGGTACCTGTCCTCCACTCCTATACTTGTCGCACCTAAACCACAGGAAAAGTTGTTGCTATACTTAGCGGCAACCAACCAGGTGGTTAGTGCTGCGTTAGTAGCGGAGAGGGAGTCCGACGGGGAGTCAGCGTCACCGGCAAGCGAATCTAGCGACAAGCAGGGGACTATCCCGACAAGCTCTGGCCCCGACAAGGAAGACTCTGCGCAGGAACAAGGAGGGGTGCGGAAGAAGATGGTGCAGCGCCCAGTGTATTTTGTAAGTTCCCTTCTCCAGGGAGCTAGATCAAGATACTCTGGTGTGCAAAAATTGCTTTTCGGCCTCCTCATGGCCTCGAGGAAGCTGCGCCACTACTTCCAAGCCCATGAGATAACAGTGGTCACTCGCTTTCCGTTGAAGAGGATATTGCACAATCCAGAGGCAACAGGCAGGATCGTCGAGTGGGCACTGGAGCTGTCAAGCTTTGGACTCAAGTTTGAAAGTACTTCAACCATTCAGAGCCGAGCTTTGGCAGAGTTCATTGCTGAGTGGACCCCAACGCCAGAAGAAGAAGTTCAAGAAACGAGTATGCCCGTGCAAGAAGCGACAAGTGAATGGGTAATGTATTTTGACGGTGCCTTCTCGCTGCAAGGCGCCGGTGCCGGCGTGGTACTTATCGCGCCCACCGGAGAGCACCTCAAATATGTTATCCAGATGCACTTTCCCAGGGAGCAAGCGACAAACAACACTGCAGAATATGAAGGCTTGCTTGCCGGCCTCAGGATTGCGGCCGAACTTGGGATCAGAAAGCTGATTGTGCGGGGCGATTCTCAGTTGGTGGTCCGGCAAGTTAACAAGAGCTACCAGAGCCCTTTGATGGAAGCATATGTCGATGAAGTGAGGAAGCTTGAAGAGCACTTTGAAGGTTTGCAGATGGAGCACGTCCCAAGAGCTCAAAATGAGATTGCAGATGGCCTTTCAAAGTGCGCCGCGATGAAGTTACCTGTGGAACCAGGGACCTTCCTGCTCAAGCTGACTCAGCCATCAGTTACACCATCAATTGGGCAGTCCAAGAAGAGAAAGTTGGTCTCCGGCGACTACTTGCCGGCGGATCTTCCTGAACCCGCCGCCAAGGTTCCCAAGATCAACAACAACGCTGAGGAACAGTTTGCTCCTGCGAGCCCTCGGGCTTGTGCAGTTGAAGCAAGTGTTCCCGACAAGCCTCGCCCCGGCGAGCTTGCCGGGGGACCGTCAGCTCCGACAGGACCAGAGGTCTTTGCCGTAGAAGCTGGGGTTCCCACAGCGGCCCTCGATCCTTTAGTCCTTGCCGTCGAGCCTCGAGCTCCAGCATGGGCGCAGCAGATCATCCATTTTCTGCAAACTGGAGAACTTCCCGACGACCCTCAAGAGATAGAGAAGATAACCAGGCAGTCAAGTATGTATCAGTTTGTGGATAACGAGCTGTACAGAAGAAGACTCAACGGTGTCAGGTTGAAATGCATCTCCAGAGAAGATGGACAGAAGCTGTTGGCAGAAATACATGGAGGCATATGCGGCCACCACATTGGCGCAAGGGCACTTGCCGGGAAAGCTTTCCGGCAAGGGTTCTTTTGGCAAGAAGCCCTCCAAGATGCAACTGCACTAGTAACCAAGTGTGAAGCGTGCCAGTTCCATGCAAAGCAAATCCATCAGCCAGCTCAAGCTCTCCAAACGATCCCTTTGTCATGGCCCTTCTCGGTCTGGGGGCTCGATATCCTCGGCCCTTTCCCTCGTGCTGCCGGGGGCTTTGAGTACTTGTACGTTGCAATCGACAAGTTCACAAAGTGGCCAGAAGTGGAGCCAGTGAGAAAGGTGACAGCACAGTCAGCAGTCAGGTTCTTCCGGTCGATTGTTTGCCGTTTCGGGATCCCTAACAGGATCATCACCGACAATGGTACACAATTCACTAGTCGCACCTTCATGCAATACGTCCAAGACCTTGGCGCCAAGGTCTGTTTCGCTTCTGTTGCTCACCCGAGGAGCAACGGCCAAGCGGAGAGGGCAAATGCTGAAGTGCTGCGCGGACTCAAGACAAGGACCTTTGACAGGCTGCGCAAGTGCGGAAGGAATTGGATAGAGGAGCTCCCGGCGGCTCTTTGGTCAATCAGAACGACACCAAGTCGAGCCACCGGGCAGACACCTTTCGCTCTAGTCTATGGAGCAGAGGCAGTTCTCCCCACGGAACTCGTATACGGATCTCCTCGAGTATTCGCTTATGATGAGCTCGAGCAAGAGCAACTGCGACAAGACGACGCATTGCTCCTCGAGGAGGGACGTCTCCAGGCTGCTGTACGAGCTGCTCGATACCAGCAAGCTTTGCGTCGCTACCATAGCCGCAAAGTCAAGGCCAGGAGTCTCGAGGAAGGCGACCTTGTTCTTCGGCGTGTTCAGTCCGCCAAGAATTCCAACAAGTTGACGCCGAAGTGGGAAGGCCCTTATCGGGTGAGACAAGTTACGAGGCCCGGCGCTGTCCGCCTCGAGACCGAAGAAGGCTTACCGGTGAGCAACTCCTGGAACATAGAGCATCTTCGCAAGTTTCACCCCTAAGGCGCGGTTGCCGTGATCCGCTCCGGCAACCACCTTTTGTACAAGCTTTGCCGCTGTTGCATGTAACCCTTTGTACAAAGCCGGGCGCAGACCCCGTGCATCAGTAAAGTTTTCGTGTTTTCGCATCGATTGCCTTTTGCATGCTTCTCTTTGCTATTTGCATGTTTTGTCTGGCATTTGATGCAACACTTAGACATACGGTAAGCACTATTATGCCGAAAGGCAATATACTTTTTCCCTCCCCCTTTCTTTTTCTTTTAAGCAGAAGGAATGTTCCTCGCGCACAAGTTTGCCGGGGGGGAAGGAGATGGAGGAGGAACTAAGTGCTGTTCAAGTAAGAAGAGCCTTACCAGAAAGCAAGCAACATGAGCAAGCAGCATATGAAAGATAAGTTGTTAGAATTTGACCAGTTCAAATTTTAAATTTTGGTTGTCTTCCTTGAACGATCACACTTTGTATGGAAAACCTGTGCGCGGAGGAACCTACCCGTAGCTTGCCGCACCCTTATCTTGTTTTCGAGTCCACTCAACGATTTAAGTGAGCTGCGACAAGTGTCGCGCCCTTGCCTCGTTTCCGAGTACGCTCAGCAAGCTAAGTGCGTTGCGACCAGCTGCGGCAAGGTTGCTTGCCGGCGAGGACCCTGGCCAGCAGGCTGCTCAGAGTCCAGCACTCAGCGCTCGCGACAAGGGCCCCTTGCCGGCGAGCTCCCCGGGAGCGTAGGGTGAAAAACATGCAAAGTCAAAGATTGGAACAAGGAAGATAACATTGCACTGATTGATTGAAATAAAGCAAATATCTTACAAAAATAACTTGTCGCAATGGACTAATGAGTTCATAACATAATGTGCAGCAACAAAAAGATAAAGATAAATGGGGCCCTAGTCTACGCGGTCGCCTTCCTTCCTGCCAAGCTTTGCCACCTTGGCGATGATGTGGCCGACCTGCTCCTTCAGGGCCTCCGTGTCTGCATCTGCCGGCAGGGTGCGAAGAACGTTCGTGAGATTAATCCCCGGGTTGCGGTACACGATCTTCGTCAAGACCCGCTCCAGAGTTCCCGCGCAGAGCCGGCGCGACTCCTCGGCCAGCTGCGCGGGGATGCGGTTCCGGAGACCTGCAAGAGCTGGAGCGACGCCTCTGAAGAAGAGGCTGAGCTTGGCGCTGTGCGGGAGATCTGGATCCGGCGAGTAGATAAGATGTTCAACCTTCAAAGCAAGCAACTCCTGGTCAATGTTGGACGCAGAAGAAACCAGCTCTTCGGTCCACACCTCGATAGTCTGCCGGAAGAGCTCGGAGGCCTTGTTGACGCTCTCCATCAAGGTTCGCTCCTTGCGGAGCTCATCCTTCAACTTGGTCTCCTGGGCCCGGGCAGCATCAAGCGATTCCTTCAGGGTGGTGACCTTCAGCTCCAAGTCTTCAATGGAATCCTTGGCGGCCTTCAACTCGTCACCCCTCTGGGACAAACTCACCTGGAGCTCTGAGTTTGTATGAGCATCCTTCTCGCGCTCCAGGATGAGCGCGGCAACCTTCTCGGCGCTCACCTTCATCGCCTTCTCCAGTTGTTCAACCTTGGCGGCGAGCTCTTTCTTGGCGTCCTCCGCGGCAACCGCGGCGGCCTTCGCCTCCTTCAGCTCCCCGCCAAGGGCAGCCTCGCGAGCGGCAAGGTCTTCTTCATGAGAATCCAGCTCCACCTTCCGCTGCGCGAGCTCTCCCTCTCGCCGGGACATCTCCACCCCGGCGAGGCGCTGCTGTTCATCGGCTTCGGCCCTCTCAAGTACCCACTCTTGGTACTCGCCGGCGAGACGCTCTCGCTCCTCCGCCACCTGGCGGAGGGCAGCCTGGTTGGCGGCGCTGAGCTCCGCCGCACGCTTCTCCATCTCTGCCGCAGCCTTGGCGGCAAGAGCCTCCCGGGAAGCGAGCTTTGCTTGCCTGGCCCGGTAAAGGGCCAGGAGTTGATGAAGCAATCGCTCCTCCTCGGGCCCCTCACCTCCACCAGGCGCCTGGACGATCTTCAGGCCTGCGGAGGCGAGGACCTCTTCGTCGAACGCCTCGCCCTCCGCAGGAGCTCGCGACGAAGACCCCCACGGCATCTGGATGAAGACGCCATTGGGGGCCTCGAGATAGAACCTTTGCTCCTCGCCGGCGGAGGGACCGGTGGCCGGCGCAGCATCCGATGCTCCCGCCACCTCCGGGTCGGCGGTGCGGCCACCGTCCCCCTCCCCGGCCGCTGCGTCCGCAGCCGGAGCAGTCTCTTGCGTGGCCGGCTCGGCGGCCTCGCCCACCTCCTCGACGACTGGAGCGTCGCCGCCGCCGCCCTGCGCGTCCTCCTCCTCGAGGATAATTACCTCCGTCTCCATAGGCACAGGAGGAGGAAGATCTAAGAAGAAGAAGACAAAGAGATTTCAAGACCCAAGCAAATATCCAAAAAATAGACAAGCCAAGAAGACAAGTTACAAAGGTTACCTTGGCGGGCATCCTCATCGGCGGGCTCCCTCGCCGGGGAGCTCGGCCTCGTCGGAGTAGTCGCCCTCGTCGGGGAACTTGGCCTTGGCGGGGTGGCCGCCCTTGCCGGGCTGCTCGTCCTTGGCGGGGTACTCTGCCTTGGCGGAGTACCCGCCCTTGACGGAGCACTCTCCCTGGCCGGAGAGTCCTGCCTTGGCGGGGATGGCGGTGCCTGCAGCTCCTCGGCGGTGGTCTCCGGGCGCTCTTCCCGCTGCGGCTCCTCCTCTGCACGGAACAAGACAAGAGATGTCAAGATAAGATGATAAAAGTCAAAAGCCTCAGACGTACCCCGACAAGCAAAAAGAAAGAACCCCAGACTTACGCTGGGGGCTGCGCTGCGGGCTGCGCTGGGGGCTGCTCATCGGAGCAGTGCCAGAGTCCGGCAGGCTCGGCTCCGGCGCGCCCTCTGTCGCCGCCGCTGCCGAGTCCTCCGCGACCTCGGCCTCGGGCGCCTTGGCCTTCTTCGCGGCGCGATAGGCCAGGGTCCTGAAACCAGAACAGAAGACAGAGTTAACATCAACAGAAGCTCAAGACAAGAATTAAGAAGATGAAGAATCACGGATCCTTACTCCTGGTCTTCCTCGTCGTCCTCGCTCAGGGCGGAGAAGTCATACTCCACCGTGGGCGCGTCGACGCGAGGAGCGGGAGGCGAAGACTCCCTCGCGCGCTTGGTGCTCACCGGGGCTGGGGGCTGCGAAGACCCAGCCCCTGTGGCTGCCGGCGCCCGGGGGGCGGGCGGAGCCGCTGCTCCGCTCCGAGAAGACCCCTGCCGGCTCGCTGCTGGCCTGCGGGGCGCCTCCATCGTGGTCCGCGCACGGGCCGCCTCTGCTGCGGCTGGTGCGCCGGACGGCCTTGGCGCGGCTTGACTCCCCCGGGGAGCCGCCCGCCGAGGTGGCTGTTGCCGGGGCGCCTGTGCCCTTTCCCCCGTCGCCGCCTTGCGGAGGCGCTTTGCCGGGGACTCCTTCGGGCTTGCCGGGGGCGGGGAGCTCTCCGACGAGGAGAGGTCGTCGGTGTATAACTCCGTAGATCCGCCGGAGTCTTCGGCCTCCTCCTCCTCCTCCTCCTCTGCCCCGGCCGGCTCGCTGGGCCCAGCATCCAGCGCTGCGGCCCTCTTCCCCTTGGCGCCTCCGCCCCTCGCGGCGCCTCTGCTTCCTCCGGCGGTGCCCTCCCTCGCCGCGGCCTCCGTCGCGATCCCATGGATCCCGGAGTGCCTCAACGAGGGGACCCCGGCGAGCGCGTCGGGTGGGAGGTTCAGCAACCGGCGGATCTCCGCCTCTTCCGCCTGGGTGGACGCCTCCTCGGCCTCCGCCTCCTCCGGCGAAAACCCGAAGACTCCTGCCGCCGCGGCTGCGGCGGCCTCCTCAGCCCGAGAAGCTATGTAGGCGATTTCCTGCTCGGTGGTGTCCCGCGTATGCAGCTTGAGGTCCTCCTTGTTACTCGCCACCTCGACGAGGTTGTCGTAGAAGTTGAGGACATCGATGGGTTTCGGGGCGATCCACGAGCGGTCCAAGCCATGCGAGTCGCACATCGGCATCATGGCAAGGATTCGGTCCCTCGCGGCGTTGTTGCAGAGCGGCACCACTTCCCGGGGAGTCCTGAACCACTCGGGGTGCGCCGGGTCGTACTTGAAGAGCTCTCGTACCATCCCGCGCAGCTCCAGAGTGGTGAAGTTAAAATTAAGCCCGGGGCGCAGCCTCATGATATCTGCCGGGCCGCCGTACTCCCAGGCCGGCCTCTTCCGGTCTTGGAGAGGGGCGATGCGCCGGCGGAGGAAATCTGCGCCCACCTCGGCAACTGACAGTCGGGCCAGCCGAAGACGGAGGATCCGGACGAGGGCGATGTCGAGCTTGACGTCGTCGGAGTCTAGATCGCTCCAATCTCTGCCGCGCGCGATAGGCGTTGTGCGCGGCGCAGTGAAGGCTTGCGGCTGGTCCTCTACAATCCAACACCACTCAGCTCGCCATTCCTCCCACTTGCCGCGGAGCTCCCCCGGCAAGTACGACCCCTTCTTCCCGAGACGGAAGACCCAAGAAATACATCCGGAGAGAGGGGCATCGGCCTCGGCTCTAGGGGTGAAAAAGTGTCTAAAGAGGGCTACGTTGGGGTGGACTCCTATGAAGTTTTCGCACATATGTGCGAAAACGGCCATGGTGAGGATGGCGTTGGGGGTGAAATCAAGCAGATGGAAGCCATACGTGTTCATGATATCACAGAAGAAGTTCGAAAAAGGAGGACAGAGACCACAGTGGAAAAAGGCAGCAAAGAAGTAATACCCGCCGGGATAGTTGTCCTTGGCGGCGGCCGGGTATGCTCGGGTGCGGGGATGCGCATCGGTGCCCTTGGACCAGAACAAGTAGTACTTGTTCCAGAGTTCTTGCACGCCGAGCCTCGGCGAGAAGACGACGTGCCGCTTCCGGTAAGCGATGAGCTTGGCTGCTTGCTCGGATTTCTCCTTCTTGGACTTCTCCGCTTTCCCCTTGTCGGTCTTTGGGGCCATGGCGGACGCGGCGGAAGGAAGAGGACGAAGAGCTAGGCGGCGGCGGAGCTGTGGAGGCGGGGCGCAAGAAGGAATCTTTTTGCAGGAAGAAGACGACGTAATGAGAGCACAGGGAGGGGAACCGCGCCCGCTGCCTCTGCTTTTATGGGGGAGTGGGGGGCGTTTCCCCCTTTCCATTAAGAGATCGTGGGCACGTCCCATCCCACGGCGCCGCAATCGACGCGTGCCGTTACCGTGGGGTGCGGCGGATATGGGAGTGGATTCGGCGCGCCGCGGGCCGCGGGTGCCCGTGCACTGTTTTGGGCCTGGCCCAACAGCGCTCGGCACCGTGTGTGGCCCAGGCCCGGGGGCTCCTGTCGGTGTACTAAGGTAGGGGTACCCCAGTACCCCAACTTGTGCACGGGCAGTTGCAGCTTCCCGTGGCAAGGTTTACTGCGTGCTCGCCGGAGACCTTCCTGCCTCCTATTAAACCATTCAAAAACAAAGTATACAAGACAGAAGATCGAGACCCCGGCAAGAGGAGCTTGCCGGGAAGGCCGTACCAGGCTCAAGGCTGTTCCACTAACACAAGACCCTGGCAAGAGGAGCTTGCCAGGAAGATTAGAAGATATTGCCTCGGCGCTATGCGCGCCCCGGCAAGGGGCCCGGGGAGCGGCAAGTTCCCGGGCCCGGCAAGATCAAGGCCCCGGCAAGGCACTTGCCGGGAAGGCTACGCTGTGTGCCCGCGCTCCAGCTCATCGGCCCACGCGTCGCCCTGGGGCCTAACCAGGGACGCGTGGCGGATGGCTGTGCAGCCTGGGGTACACGGTGGCACACCACGGCGATAAATCCGTCGCCGTGGCGGACGGAGACGCTAAGGCGAGAGCTTTTGGGGTCGACGGCGACGGGCATTAAATGCCCTTGTCCCCCACTGTTAAAGTAGGTATAGACCACTGTTCTGTACTGTAGCTCCACTGTTCCCGCACTGTTACAACTACCACATCTTTTACATTTTTACCCCTTTCTCCTACGTTGACACCTGTCGGTGACCCCTTGCATTATAAAAGGAGGCCCATGCACAACGTGGAGGGGGTTCGAAACCTAGATTACTCTCACGCACGGTGTAGCTGCTTCTTCAAGCTCCCGAGCACCTCACTCAATACACAACCAAGCAGGAGTAGGGTTTTACGCATCCGTGCGGCCCGAACCTGGGTAAAACTGCCCGCGCGTCTGCCCCGATCTGCTCTTTGTGCTCCCTCCGCCCTCGTACCGCACAGACAAGGGGCTCCGGTCCCATAGGTGTTTGTGGCGGACAGTTTCCCCCGACAGAGATGCATGTCATCTCACTTCCTATGATTTTCATATTCCAATAAAATTCCTATCCTATATGAACAAAGGAGGCCTCTGCTGGAGTAACTACTATAGCTAGCAGTACTGCTGGTATAGTAGTTTTCTTCAAGAAGCGGAATTCAACGAAGTCATGATGGTTCCTTCGTCCGAGCAACTTCACAGTGGGTAAGGATGGGCCTGTGATTTGACAGATCATTAGTAATTACTGCGGCGCGACGATCGGGGTGACTCTCCCTTGGAGTTCTGCGGGCATGGCAAGTGGACCAGGATGGTCGACGTCCCACATGTCGGCGAGCGGAAGTATTCTTTCCGATATCGAGTAGCAAGGAAACCGTGTGGTATATTATCACTGGTGATTTATATTTATTTTTTATTTCTAATGAATGCTAGCGTTTCAACTCTTACGACGAAGGAGTGCCAAACACACGGCACATGCTAGATGTCGCCCACGTCAGCGAAAGGAGTGGGACATGAACAGCGTGGTAGAGCGTCTCCACTTCTGGGTCGGAGACCACACGTCGTAATACTACTGTACTAGTGGTATGAACGATACAAAGTGCGACCCGAAGAGAAAGACACGTCTAGTTGGAAGGTCTCGGGGCATACACGTAAACAAAAATAAAACATAATATGTGCCTCCAATTAATATAGTAGTAGTAGAGTACTTAGTCACGTACTCCATAACTTTACAGGGCATTGCACGTACAACATTTAGTGGTAGTAAGAGACAAATGCCTATATGCCAAGCATGTTCATACTATTTATGCCTTTCTACTTCACTTACTGCGCTATGTTACACAGGTTCGCACGTCCACTCCTGGGTACATGTCCGTCTCGTAGTTCCAGTCCCACATGTTCTTCATATAGATGGAACGATCCTTGCATGACACGTGCACCTTGATGCTAGATGTGTCACGTGTTGGCAAAAGGATGAACAAAGCTCGCGTAAAAAAATAGAGTGCAAGAACATAGATTCCCGACGACCGAGAAGGAGCAAGGAACCTCGGGGTAGAGCGTCTGCACTCATAATATTTATATTATTCAGCGATATAAAATCAACCAATCATCTCCACAGTGGACTGGAAGAGTATGAAACGCGGCAGCCCACTGTAGTTACATCATACTAGTACATGGCTAACCCACGCTATCACCATATTTCTTGGCTTCCGTGCGACGGTGACCAGAGAAGAGGCGACGGGAGGGGAATGAATGCAGCTACTGTTTGGGTTCGATGTCCGGCTTAAATAAATGCGCAGCATCACATGTACCCACGGGTGCACAAATTGTAACATACGTGTCTGCTTAAGTGGGCGTCACATAACTGGTGTGTGTGTGTGTGTCTGTGATTCTGAGAAATAGAGTGCGTGTGTGCGACTCTACTCTTCGGACATGTACTCAACCCTTTGCATCGGTATATAAGTATAATGGTATTTACTTTAGCTAGTGATTTATGTGGCCATGTTTTTTGTGTGGGTGATTTATGTGGCCATGTTATCATGGTTGTGTAAAAAAAATGTCACTTCCTGCTCGTGATTTGCGTTATATAATTACAAGCAAGATGCTCGTGCATTGCACGGAACATCAATATGCATTTTTTTTAGAAAACACATGTTGTGATTTACCCATGCAGAAGTAATCCCATGTGTAAAAACTATTGATATTTCGATAATTTTATCGGAAAACTGGTATCTCGAGAATGTCATCAAAAAAATGAAAGATGAGAGATAAGGTGAGGAGGAGTGGAGTGATACGTCTCCAACGTATCTATAATTTTTTATTGTTTCGTGCTATTATTTATGATGTTTTGGATGTTTAATGGGCTTTGTCATACACTTTTATATTATTTTTGGGACTAACCTACTAACCCAAAGGCCCAGTCCAGATTGCTGTTTTTTGCCTGTTTTAGGGTTTTACAGAAAAGGGAAATCAAACGAGTCCAAACGAAATGAAACCTTTGGGAGAGATATTTTTGGAGAAAATCACGCACTGGAGACTTGAGAACCATGGAGTATGGGCCACGAGGTGCCCACGAGGGTGGGGGCGCGCCCCCCCTACCCAGGGCGCGCCCCTACCTCGTGGGTCCCTCGTGAGTCCCCCGTTGTCCTACTTCCTCCTATATCAACCTACATACCCCGAAACCATCAGAGGAGAAGAGAAAACCCTAGTTCCACCATCGTAACCTTCTGTTCTCGTGAGATCTCATCTTGGGGCCTGTTCTGGAGCTCCGCCGGAGGGGGGATCCATCACGGAGTGCTTCTACATCATCATCATCGCCCTCACCATGAGTTGTGAGTAGTTTACCACAGACCTTCGGGTCCATAGCTAGTATCTAGATGGCTTCTTCTCTCTCTCTGGATCTCAATACAAAGTTCTCCTCGGTCTTCGAGGAGATCTATTCGATGTAATCTATTTTTGTGGTGTGTTTGTCGAGATCCAATGAATTGTGAGTTTATGATCAAGATTATCTATGAGAAATATTTGGTTCTTTTCTGAACTCTTTATGTATGCTCATAATATCCTTGCAAGTCTCTTCGAAATATTGGTTTGGTTTGGCCTACTAGATCTATAGTTCTTGCAATGGGAGAAGTGCTTGGCTTTGGGTTCAATCTTGCGGTGTCCTTTCCCAGTGACAGTAGGGGCAGCAAGGCACGTATTGTATTGTTGCCATCGAGGATAAAAAGATGGGGTTTATATCATATTGCGTGAGTTTATCCCTCTACATCATGTCATCTTGCTTAAGGCGTTACTCTGTTCTTATGAACTCAATACACTAGATGCATGCTGGATAGCGGTCGATGTGTGGAGTGATAGTAGTAGATGCAGAATCGTTTCGGTCTACTTGTCTCGGACATGATGCCTATATACAATGATCATGCCTAGATAGTCTCATAAGTATTCGCTTTTCTATCAATTGCTCGACAGTAATTTGTTTACCCGCCGTAGAATATCGCTATCATGAGAGAAGCCACTAGAGAACACTATGGCCCCCGGGTCTAATCTCAACATATCAATCTACATCTACTTTACTTTTTCCGGTTTTACTTTCTGTTCTTATAAACAAAAATACCAAAAATATAAACTATCATCTCTATCAGATCTCACTTTCGTAAGTGACCGTAAAGGGACTGACAACCCCTTATCGTGTTGGCTGCGAAGTTCTTATTTGTTTGTGCAGGTGCGAGGGACTCACGCGTGGTCTCCTACTGGATTGGTACCTTGGTTCTCAAAAACTAAGGGAAATACTTACGCTACTGTGCTGCACCTTTCCTCCTCGAGGGAATACAACGCAAGCTCGAGAAGTAGCAAGAAGAATTTCTGGCGTCGTTGCAGGGGAGGCTTACGCAAAAGTCATATACCAGGTACCTATCACAAACCCTTATCCTTCGCATGACATTCTTGCCTCTCGTTTTCCTCTCCCCCACTTCACCCTTGCCGTTTTTATTTGCCCTTCTTCTGTCGTGTGTTTATCGTTTGCTTGCTTCTTGTTTGCTTGTGTGTGTTGGATTGCTTGCTTGTCACTATGGCTCAGAACAATACCAAATTGTGTGACTTCTCCAATACCAACAATAATGATTTTATTAGCACTCCCATTGCTCCTATTACCAATGTTGAATCTTGTGAGATCAATGCTGCTTTGTTGAATCTTGTCATGAAAGATCAATTATGCGGCCTTCCTAGTGAAGATGCCGCTACCCAGCTAAACAACTTTGTTGATTTATGTGATATGCAAAAGAAAAGGGATACGGATAACGAATTGTTAAATTGAAGTTATTTCCATTTTCACTTAGAGATCGTGCTAAAACTTGGTTTTCCTCTTTGCCTAGAAATAGTATTGATTCGTGGAATAAGTGCAAGGATGCTTTTATCTCTAAGTATTTCCCTCTTGCTAAGATCATCTCTCTTAGAAACGATATTATGAACTTTAAGCAACTAGATCATGAGCATGTTGCACAAGCTTGGGAGAGAATGAAACTAATGATACGTAATTGCCCTACACATGGTTTGAATCTATGGATGATTATTCAGAACTTTTATGCTGGCTTGAATTTTGCTTCTAGAAATCTTTTAGATTCGGCCGCAGGAGGCACTTTCATGGAAACTACCTTAGGAGAAGCTACCAAACTCCTAGATAATATTATGGTTAATTATTCTCAATGGCACACCGAGAGATCTACTAGTAAAAAGTGCATGCTATTGAAGAAATTACTGTTTTGAGCAGAAAGATGGATGAACTTATGAAATTATTTGCTGCTAAGAGTGCTTCTTCTCATCCTAATGATATGCCCTTGTCCACTTTGACTGAAAATAGCAATGAATCTTTGGATGTGAATTTTGTTGGTAGGAATAATTTTGGTAACAATGCTTATAGAGGGAATTTTAATCCTGGGCCTTCTCCTAGTAATTCCTCTAATAATTATGGTAATTCCTACAACAACTCCTATGGAAAGATGCCTTCTGAATTTGAAACTAGTGTTAAAGAGTTTATGATCTCGCAAAAGAATTTCAATGCTATGCTTGAAGAAAAATTGCTTAAGATTGATGAATTGGCTAGAAGTGTGGATAAAATTACTCTTGATGTTGATTCTTTGAAACTTAGATCTATCCCACCTAAGCATGATATCAATTAGTCTCTCAAAGCCATGAGAATTTCCATTGATGAATGCAAAGAAAGAACCGCTAGGATGCGTGCTAAAAGAGAGAATTATATTAGAGCGTGTTCTTCTAGTTATCATGAAAATAAAGATGAAGATCTAAAAGTTATTGATGTGTCTCCATTAGATCCTTGTTTTCTAGTATAAATCTTGATGAAGATAGGATTGAAGATGATTCTGCTTTAAGGTGTCCCAATGATTCGGAGTTTTTAAATCTTGATGCTAAAATTGTTAAAAGTGGGAGTGAAGAGATTAAAAAAATTCATAGTGATGAACCCACTACTTTGGATTTCAAGGGATTCAATTATGATAATTTCTCTTTGATTGATTGTATTTCCTTGTTGCAATCCGTACTAAATTCTCTGCATGCTTATAGTCAAAATAAAGCTTTTACCAAACACATAGTTGATGCTTTGATGCAATATTATGAAGAAAAACTTGAGTTAGAAGTTTCTATCCCTAGAAAGCTTTATGATGAGTGGGAACCTACTATTAATATAAAAATAAAAGATCATGAACGCTATGCTTTGTGTGATTTGGGTGCAAGTGTCTCCACTATCCCAAAAACTTTGTGTGATTTGCTAGGGTTCCACGAGCTTGATGATTGTTCTTTAAATATGCATCTTGCGGATTCCACTATTAAGAAACCTATGGGAAGAATTAATGATGTTCTTATTGTTGCCAATAGGAATTATGTGCCCGTAGATTTCATTGTTCTTGATATAGATTGCAATCCTTCATGTCCTATTATTCTTAGTAGACCTTTCCTTAGAACGATTGATGCAATTATTGATATGAAGGAAGGAAATATTAGATTCCAATTTCCGTTAAGGAAGGGCATGGAACACTTTCCTAGAAAGAAAATCAAATTACCATATGAATCTATCATGAGAGCCACTTATGGATTGCCTTCCAAGGATGGCAATACATAGATTTATCCTTGTATCGTGCCTAGCTAGGGGCGTAAAACGATAGCGCTTGTTGGGAGGCAACCCAATTTTATATTCTTTGTTTTTTGCTGCTGTTAGGGAATAAATATTGCATCTAGCTTCTGTTTAGATGTGGTTTCATGTTTTGTTTAGTGTTTGTGCCAAGTAGAACCTTTGGGAAGACTTGTGTGAAGTTTATATGATCTTGCTGTGAAAAACAGAATCATTAGCGCTCGCTAGAATGGTCATCAGATTTTACTGGAGCGTGCTATTTACTTGATTGTTTTTTCAGATGATTAATATACAAATTCCTCACGTTTACCAATTTTGTTTGAATTTTTTGGAGTTACAGAAGTATGCGAAACCTGCAGATTACTACATATTGTTCTGTTTTTGACAGATTCTGTTTTTCGTATGTTGTTTGCTTATTTCAATGCATCTATGAGTAATATTGGGAAGCATGAACCATAGATAAGTTGGAATACAGTAGGTTTAACACCAATATAAACAAATAATGAATTCATTGCAGTACCTTTGAGTAGTGGTTTGCTTTCTTATACTAACGGAGCTCACGAGATTTTTGCCTAAGTTTTGTGTTGTGAAGTTTTCAAGTTTTGAGTATTGCTTTGATGGACTATGGAACAAAGAGTAGCAAGGGACTAAGCTTGGGGATGCCCATGGAACCCCAAGTAAAATTCAAGGAGAACCAAAAGCCTAAGCTTGGGGATGCCCCGGGAAGGCATCCCCTCTTTCGTCTTCATCCATCGGTAACTATACTTGGAGCTATATTTTTATTCACCACATGATATGTGTTTTGCTTGGAGCGTCTTGTATAATTTGAGTCTTTGCTTGTTTGTTTGCCACAATTATCCTTGATGTACACACCTATTTGAGAGATTTAAATATGGCCTAGTAATTGATATAACACTCTACGTGCTTCACTTATATCTTTTGAGTTGAATAGTTTTTGCTCTAGTGCTTCACTTATATCTTTTAGAGCACGGTGGTGATAATATTTTGAAGAAATTGTTGAACTCTCATGCTTCACTTATATCCACTTGAGAGTCTATTAAACAGCATGGTAATGTGCTTTGGCTATAAACAAGCCTTCACATGATAGGCATCCAAGATGAATGTAGTAAAAACTTTCATACTAAGTGCATTGAATATGATGAGAAGTTGGATGCTTGATAATTGTTTTGAGATATGAGGATAGTGATATTAGAGTCATGCTAGTGGTGTTATTATGAAATTGAGAAATACTTGTGTTAAGGTTAGTGATTCCCGTAGCATGCACGTATGGTGAACCGCTATGTGACGAAGTTAGAGCATGAGGTATTTGTAAAGTGCCAACCTTTGTGTGGAGGTCGGGGGCACGCGATGGTTAACTCCTACCAACCTCCCCCCTAGGAGCATGCGTTGATTGCTTTGTTTTGATGACTCGTGGATTTTTGCAATAAGTATATGAGTTCTTATGACTAATGTTGAGTCCATGGATTATACGCACTCTCACCCTTCCACCGTTGCTAGCCTCTCTCGTACCGCGCAACTTTCGCCGATATCACACACCCACTATATATCCTTCCTCAAAACAGCCACCATATTATTCCTCAAAACAGCCACCATACCTACCTATCATGGCATTTCCATAGCCATTCCAAGATATATTGCCATGCAAAATTCCACTGTTCCGTTCATATGACACGCTTCGTATTGTCATATTGCCATGCATGATCATGTAGTTGACATCGTATTTGTGGCAAGGCCACCATGCATAATTTTTCATACATGTCACTCTTGTTTCATTGCACATCCCGGTGCACCGCCGGAAGCATTCATATATAGAGTCATACTTTGTTCTAGTATCGCGTTGTAATATCGAGTTGTAATTAAAGTGTGATGATCATCATTATTAGAGCATTGTCCCGTGGGAGGAAAGGCTAAATCAATAAAGCCCCTCCACAAAAAAAGGCCAAAGAAAAAAAGAAAGGCCCAAAAAAAGGGACAATTGCTACTATATTTTTTTCCACACTTGTGCTTCAAAGTAGCACCATGTTCTTCATTGTAGAGAGTCTCATGCTTAGTCACTTTTATATACTAGTGGGAATTTTCATTATAGAACTTGGCTTGTATATTCCAACGATGGGCCTCCTCAAATGCCCTAGGTCTTCGTGAGCAAGCAAGTTGGATGCACACCCACTTAGTTTCTTTTGTTGAGCTTTCATACATTTTTAGCTCTAGTGCATCTGTTGCATGGCAATCCCTACTCACTCACATTGATATCTACTGATGGTCATCTCCATAGCCCGTTGATACGCCTAGTTGATGTGAGACTATCTCCCTCCTTTTTGTCTTCTCCACAACCACCTCTCTATTCCACCCATAGTGCTATGTCCATGGCACACGCTCATGTATTGCGTGAAAGTTGAAAGGTTTGAAAGAATAGAGTATGAAAACAAGTGCTTGGCTGAAATCGGGGTTGTGCATGATACGAATATTTTGTGTGATGAAGAGGGAGCATAGCCAGACTAAATGATTTTGTAGGGATACCTTTCTTTAGCCATAGTATATTGAGAAGACATGATTGCTTTGTTAGTATGCTTGAAGTATTATTATTTCTTATGTCAATATAGACTTGTATCTTGAATCTTTCAGATCTGAACATTCATGTCACAATTAAGACAATTACATTGAAAAACTATGTTGGTTAGCATTCCACATCAAAAATTCTGTTTTTATCATTTACCTACTCGAGGACGAGCAGGAATTAAGCTTGGGGATGCTTGATACGTCTCCAACGTATCTATAATTTTTTATTGTTCCATGCTATTATTTATGATGTTTTGGATGTTTAATGGGCTTTGTCATACACTTTTATATTATTTTTGGGACTAACCTACTAACCCAAAGGCCCAGTCCAGATTGTTGTTTTTTGCCTGTTTTAGGGTTTTACAGAAAAGGGATATCAAATGGAGTCCAAACGGAATGAAACCTTCAGGAGAGATATTTTTGGAGAAAATCACGCACGGGAGACTTGAGAACCACGGAGTAGGGGCCACGAGGTGCCCACGAGGGTGGGGGCGCGCGCCCCTGCCCAGGGCGCGCCCCCTGCCTCGTGGGTCCCTCGTGAGTTCCCCGGTGTCCTCCTTCCTCCTATATAAGCCTACGTACCCCGAAACCATCAGAGGGGAAGAGAAAACCCTAGTTCCACCGCCGTAACCTTCTGTTCCCGTGAGATCCCATCTTGGGGCCTGTTCCGGAGCTCCGCCGGAGGGGGAATCCATCACGGAGTGCTTCTACATCATCATCATCGCCCTCACCATGAGTTGTGAGTAGTTTACCACAGACCTTCGGGTCCATAGCTAGTATCTAGATGGCTTCTTCTCTTTCTCTGGATCTCAATACAAAGTTCTCCTCGGTCTTCGAGGAGATCTATTCGATGTAATCTCTTTTTCCGATGTGTTTGTCGAGATCCGATGAATTGTGAGTTTATGATCAAGATTATCTATGGGTAATATTTGGTTCTTTTCTGAACTCTTTATGTGTGCTCATAATATCCTTGCAAGTCTCTTCGAATTATTGGATTGGTTTGGCCTAGTAGATCTATAGTTCTTGCAATGGGAGAAGTGCTTGGCTTTGGGTTCAATCTTGCGGTGTCCTTTTCCAATGACAGTAGGGGCAGCAAGGCACGTATTGTATTGTTGCCATCGAGGATAAAAAGATGGGGTTTATATCATATTGCTTGAGTTTATCCATCTACATCATGTCATCTTGCTTAAGGCGTTACTCTATTCTTATGAACTCAATACACTAGATGCATGCTGGATAGCGGTCGATGTGTGGAGTAATAGTAGTAGATGCAGGCAGGAGTTGGTCTACTTGTCTCGGACGTGATGCATATATACAATGATCATGCCTAGATAGTCTCATAATTATTCGCTTTTCTATCATCTACTCGACAGTAATTTGTTTACCCACCGTAGAATATCGCTATCATGAGAGAAGCCACTAGAGAACACTATGGCCCCCGGGTCTATTCTCAACATATCAATCTACATCTACTTTACTTTTTCCACTTTTACTTTCCGTTCTTATAAACAAAAATACCAAAAATATAAACTATCATCTCTATCAGATCTCACTTTCGTAAGTGACCGTAAAGGGACTGACAACCCCTTATCATGTTGGCTGCGAAGTTCTTATTTGTTTGTGCAGGTGCGAGGGACTCGCGCGTGGTCTCCTACTGGATTGATACCTTGGTTCTCAAAAACTAAGGGAAATACTTACGCTACTGTGCTACATCTCCCTTTCCTCCTCGAGGGAATACAATGCAAGCTCGAGAAGTAGCATGGAACGTGGTGGTGACTGGTGGTCGGAATGGGCGGAGGCATGGGGATGGATGGCGCCGGCAGGCGGCAGCGGCCACCATGCTAGATTGTTCCAGAGGCTTTCTTTTTTAATTGCTCAGCAATGAGGTGTGGGAGATAAGGATGTGGAGAGGGGTGCGGCTATATTTTGTAAAATTATCATAGTTAGCTTTCTATCCATCAAATATAGATCAGACGGTCTATATTACAAGATGGCAGGCACACCATCATCGCCAACTCGGTTTTTTATAATGGTATAGATGATAAGTTTGCTAACTACTAAATTAAAGTGGAATTTTCCATGTTATACAAGTAAATTAAGGTGATTGTTTATCATATGGGTAAGGGTGGATGAAGGGTGGTAGGAACAAATGCTCCGCCTAGAGCATGTGTGTGTGAGATGGAGTCTCAGTGTGTGTGGGGGGAGAGAGAGATGGAGTCTTAGTGTGTGTGTGTGTGTGTGTGATGGAGTCTTACTGT
>LR738715.1:216174616-216284854 GCA_902687465.1 Secale cereale
CCCCCGCCGCCGTCCATTATAAGAGATCGACCTCTCTCATCCACGGCTTCGAACCGGGATCCTTGCATCCCGTCCTCTCGCTTCATCCCCGCCGTCGTCCACCTTGCCGTCGCCACTCCTACGATCATCTCGTCCACCGCGCCCCGCCGCCACCGTCTACCCTCCTAGATCTGCTTCCACGCCGCTGACAGCCATCGCTACCGCAGCACCGTCAA
Organism: Secale cereale; assembly: GCA_902687465.1. Taxonomy (NCBI): domain Eukaryota; kingdom Viridiplantae; phylum Streptophyta; class Magnoliopsida; order Poales; family Poaceae; genus Secale; species Secale cereale. The sequence continues at coordinate 216,174,832 of LR738715.1, forward strand.
ATTCTCAGCAGATGCATACACGGCGCCGCACAAGAGGCGGTACTCTTTCGTATCTGCTCAACTTATTTATCGCAGCAAGAAAATAGATCGCCACTTCTTTACTCTGATTTCTTGTCCACCACTTACTTGCTAGTTGAGAGCAAACATTGGTTGTGAAGTTTCCTTTGTCCGGTTTGCACCTTCAGATCCGCCATGGCACGCTCAACACTATACTCCCAATGCTTATGGTTTTCCCCTTTTATATTCCACACTAGTTAAATCATAGTAGACTAAATTTCAAAATTGGGTCCGTCGATTTTTCAGAGCTTGGCGGAGTTTGCCGGTGCGAACGAAGGGGCTCGGGTGGGGATTTTGGCTGTGGGGGGCGATGGTGGGGCCTCGCCGAATGAAGAAAACTCGATGCGGGTGGGGGTGGGGGTGGCCGAGGAACACAGGCAATGGGGGCCGGTGGTCCGGCCGGCGGCCCGTGCGGTGTTCTGTATGGGAAAAATCAGAGACAAGGAAGAAGAAGGGTTAGTAGACGTAGGATCTTCATCCAACCACCTGAAATGGTCGACTGGCCCAAATGACAAAAGTCACGCGACTTGCATGCAGACATGCCTTTATATTCAGTACCATCATCGTACCTGCTTAGCACCGCTCCTGAATCCATCAAGCTAAACAACGTGCCACTCATAATTCCAAACTTGTTGCTCAAGTACAAATCTGATATGATGCTGATATTAATAAAATAGATAACATTTAATTGGTCAACTAATGTTCCTACTTTACTTTCGACAAAGCACGTGCACCACATATAGAGAGACAGCAGGGAGTTGCTTTCTTAATGCGCTCTGGTTCATCATGTACGGGCACTGTGCAACGAACATTTTATTATCCAAAATTTGCTTGCTCTTCTTTAGCATGTTCCTCTTCTGTTCTTCTTTAATAAGTACTCTCTCCATTCCTAAATACAAGACTTTGTATAGATTCCACCATGGACTACATATGGAGCAAAATGAGTGAATCTAAACTCTAAAATGTATCTGGATACATATGTATGTGATCCATAGTGGAAATCTCTACCAAGACTTATATTTTGGAACGGAGGGAGTATGATAGTAGTACAGTATGTTCCTTATAGTGAAGATGAGCAGGGACATTTGTAGTGTAGAGGTCTATACGGTCGGTTGGTATGGACACTTTGAACTCTTCGGGCCTCTTTGATTCGTAGGATTTTGTAAACATGGGAATATGATTTGTAGTAGCCTGCCCACTTGAATCCTATAAGAATAGCAAGGAAATGTGGGGAGTTGTGTCACCTTTGAGAGTTACACTGATATTAACAGTACCACACCTTCAGTTGAAGAGAGCTGGTATCCGAAGCCTTTCTAGCCGTATCGGCAATACTAGTACATATATTCCAGCAAGTTCCACTTTGCTGATTTTACTCTGATGCTTACGGTTTTCCCGTTATATCTACACTATGATCTGTGTAGCTGCTTTGTGTCGCACTAGCAGCAGTCCACTCTTGAAGCTAAACACCGCAATGACTTACAAAATTGGCACCAATGCATTGAGCGCCATTCTGGATGCAATGAAACTCATACGCTCCCCACCTGTTGACTCTTCTTTAGAATATGATCCTAATGACTCTTGTTCAAAATTGCCACATATAGAGAGACAAAATGGAATTGCATTTCTTTGGGCGATGTGATTCATCATGAGTGGGCAACCAACATTGTATGCAATTAAGCGGAACCTCAAGAATATGCTTCCTCTTCTGATCTTTAACATGGTCCTCTTTTGTTATTCTGTATTTAGTGCGTACAGTATGTTCCTTGTCAGGAAGGGGAGTAGGGACATCTGCAGTCAACAGCTGATAGAGCTGGCATGTACTTGATCGATAGGCTTTCAATTACTAGCGGCAATACAACACCGTATTTTCAAGCCAGTTCCACTTTCCCGATTTATATATAGTGGTTATGGTGTACCCCTTTTATGTACACTATGATCTGCCTAGTTGTTGTGTGCTCTTGTTATCATGGTTTGGCAATAAACTCTCTATACAGTATATTTTGAACCTATCATCTGCCAACTATCCTTACTTCTGGAGCCTATTTTTGTGTGTACTTGTGCCAGATTATATAAATGCACGCACCATATTACAGCACACATGAGCTCTATCATCAGAATCCAGTGATAGCACACAAGTGTTTACAGGGGCGCCCCTATATTAGAATATCCTTTGCATTACAAAGATAATCTCACAACTATTTATGTTTTCATGGTTCTCAGATATTATATGTAATTACAATGAATATCAGAATCCGCGCATCAGAAGAATATTGTGGAACACTGCAATGACTTACAAAATTGGCACCAAGGCATTGAGTGCCATTCTGGATGCAATGAAACTCATACACTCCCCACCTGTAGATTCTTGTTCAGAATATGATCCTAATGATTATTCTAACCTCGAGGAGTCAAAGGCGGATGGGCTGTGATGTTCACCCATCAAGGTGCCTACTCTAATTTGGCAAGGTTTTATTGATTGCGCGTATCTTGCATATGTTGTCTTGCATTTCTTCTACTTTGTTGCACCGCCATCTGCTTAGTTTACTCATCATATATGTCGAGATGTCGTGCCCATCCATTATCAATACATATTCCATCTGTCATTGTCGGGGAAACTGATCGCCCATGAACACCTATGGGACCGGAGCCCCTTTCTCGGTACGGCTGGGGGCGGAGGATGCACAAAGAGCGGATCGAGGCAAGCACGCGAGCAGTTTACCCAGGTTCGGGCCGCACGGATGCATAAAACCATACTCCTGCTTTGGTTTGTTATTGAGTTCTTGGATCGGGAGCGAGGAGAGCTACAGTACACTCTAACCGCTAACGAGACCAAGCGTGGAGAGTGATCGATGTTCGGAACCCCCTCTACGTTGCGCATGGGCCTCCTTTTATAGGTCAAAGGGGTCACCGACAGGTGGCAACGCAGTCGAGGGTAAAAGTGTAAAATGGGTGGTAGTTGGAACAGTGTTTGTATAGTGCTCTATATCTAACCCTGACGACAGGGGACAAGGGCATTGAATGCCCGTCGCCGTCGCCCCAAACAGTGCAAAAAGTGGTCGTCAGGGGCGCCACCGTTTGCCACGACGGTAGCCTCGTCATCGCAGCTTGCCACCGTGTTCCCCTGGCTGCACAGCCTTCCGCCACGTGCGCCTGGGAGGGTCCCAGGGCGACACGTGGGTGGATGAGCTGGAGCATGGGTACTGAGTGGAAGCTTGCCGCGGCAAGTGCCTTGCCGCGGTCGCTATTTTGTCGCGCCTGGGAGCTTGTCGCTCACCGGGCCTTGCCGGGACGCGTGGCGCGTCGCAGCAAGTTCTCTTGAGGTGCCTTTGGTTGGCCTTCCCGGCAAGCTCCTCTTGCCAGGGTCTTGTACCTTGAGTGGTTTTGTGCCTTGAGTGGCCATCCCGGCAGGCTCCTCTTGTCGGGGTCTTGTCTCTTTGACTTGAATACTTTGTTCTTGAATGGCCCCAAGGGGACCTCGGAGGATCTTGGTGGTCGCTTGGCAAGCCTTGCCGCGGGACGCTGCAACTGCCCGTGCACAAGTTCGGGATACTAAGGTACCCCTACTTTAGTACACCGACAGTCATCATACCATGTTTTTCCACTCAAATATTGTTCTTATGCATCAGACATCAAAAAGGAAGAGGGTGATTGCCGAACCTGAAGGAGCACCAGCAAAGTCCTTGAAAAACATGGTTGTGCCGGAGAAATCAGACAGCACTCCAGTTATATTGGCTGTACAACGATGGTTGGAACAAAAAACAAAACGTAGGACCGACTCCAGCAGACTGTACCCATACTTCACTGGACACACCACTAGCCCCACCACACAGGACCTGCACTCCAGCAAAAGGTATACCGATTTCAGTTGCCATAGCACCAGCCGTATGTAATGCCCAGGATGGGACTATACCTCCTACGTGTCGAGGCACGACTTAAAGGTATAAGCCCATTCTGGAATGATCTCAAGTTTGGTATATTTTCACGACTCATGTAAAAATAGGGATGAAATTGCAAAAGGAGATAGTTGGCTTACACTCGCCACGTCACACAATACATTTCATAAGCAAAACATCATTCAAAACATCACAACCCGACTACGGGCGAAGATCCAAAAGAAAGATACCAAAACATAAAGCCATAGGTCCGAATCGCCCCTAGTAGAAACCACTACTGATCGTCAAAAACGTCACAAGCAAACGGCCACTCTCTTCATCGAGCTCCCAGTGTAGAACTTGAACCAGCTCCTGCATCATTCTCGGCTGAACCTGCATCTGGTGTTGTAGTAACTGTGAGCCACGAGGACTCAGCAATCCCATAACCATGGGTATCAAGACTAGCAAAGCTTTATGGGTAGGAGGAGGTAAAGTGGTGAGGTTGCAGCAGCGGCTAAGCATAATATGGTGGCTAGCTTACGAGTACAAGAATAAGATGAGCATCTACGCAAACGGTCACAAACTAGTAGTGATCGCTAAAGATCCTGAACTACCTACGAGTCAAACATAACCCCACCGTGTTCTCTTCTCAGAGTGAAAAGAGACAGTCACGGTTACTCACACAGTTGTGTGTTTTACTTCGGATCCTCTGTCAAGTTTTCTACAACCGGACATTAACAAATTCCAATCTGCCACATAACCGCGGGCATGGCTTTCGAAAGATTATAACCCTGCAGGGGTGTCCCAACTTAGCCCATCACAAGCTCTCACGATTAGCTGAAGTGATAAATATAATATCATCACCCTTATCTTAGGGAAATCCGATCAGGCTCGGCATCCCGGTGCACAAGACATTTCGACAATGGTAAAACAAGTCCAGCAAGACCTCCCGCCGTGCCGACACCCTGATAGTAGCCGCGCGTATCTCGTCTCAGGCCACGACCGGATGGGCGATTCTACAGGTTATACCAGATACCTCGAGTTTCCCGGTGGCGGCCCCGCAGAACCCCCGTTTGGGACCAACACCATCAGCACTGGCCCCCCCTGCTATGTAGAAAGAATCCCCGGGGACGCGACCCCCTATGCAAATTTAATTAATTAATTAAGTTGTTATTATGAGACAAATTAAAACCAACGTTGGGCCTTGCTGGAGGAGTTTTATTCAAAGACGAACTGTCAAGGGGTCCCCATATACCCATTGTGTAAGGAACGCAAAATCAAGGAACATAATGCCGGTTTATCGGCGCCTAAGGTGGCATGAGTGGAACAAAACACCGAGCAAAAGGCCAAGCCTTCCACCCATGCCCAGTATATAGGTGTGTTAATAATAATAATAATAGATATTGTGGTATTCCAACAACAAGTTCCCTCCTGGAACGAACGTCATCTTCACCTGCAACTAACAACGCTATAAGAGGGGCTGAGCAAGCGGGTAACATAGCCAAACAATGGTTTTGCTAGGAAAGTTTCAAAGGTTAGAGGTTTCATGGCAACAAGGAGAGGCTGACATAAATGATGGGTAGCGCGACATGTAACGATAGCATCGAGACAACTAAGCATGGCAATGGTAGTAAAGGTATCCAAGGGTATGATCATCTTGCCTGGGATTCCGCAAGGGAGAAGAACGGGTCCATGAAGTAGGCGAACAGAACCTCACAACTCCGGAACGAACCCGAAGCTAACGAGGGAAGCAAACCGGAAAGAAGCAAACAACATAGTAAACACACATATCATAACCATGGCATGATGCACAAACAAGTATGATGCATGTCCGGTTTAAATATGCATGGCATGGCAAAGTGCACAAACAAGTACTACAAGTTAAGTGGAGCTCAATATGCAACGAGTTGCATATTGACGAAACACCACATTTTAATTATTTAATTGACTCTCGTTTATTTACAAGACAAGATTAAATGTTTTTTAACATGGTAAGAGGTGAAGCAAGAGCAAACTACCTATTTAGGCAAGTTTAAATGAGGCCGGAATGACAAACAACAATTCCGGAAAACCACATATGCATGTTTAGTAATTTTAAGCAAACAACAATTCACACATATAATGTTGTTAACATGATGCGGATGACATGATCAAGTTTATGCAATTTTTATTAAAAGTTGACATGAAGAGATATGAAGTCTTGTCATCGTGGTGGAAGGAAAGGGTGCCACGGCAACGATCCGAAAATGATGCAACGGCAACATCTCGGTTCCGGTAACTCGTTGAGAGACCGGTGCAAAATAAAATGTGGTGTGAGCGAGTCGAACAAGATGAAAGGTGGGGTGATCCCGTCACCGGGTTCCCACGAGTTGGCGACGAGGCAACCGAGGAGCATGACAAAAGACGAAACGGGCACGGTGCACACAAGGGAAACATCTCATACAACCACAAGCAAACGTTCTCGGGTCATCGTCTCGGGGTTATACCTTCGGAACATTCGTTCTCGGAGGGGTTCGAGTCGTCGAGGGACGTAGTGGAAGTAGTCGTTCTCGCGAGTCGTGGTACACGTTTGTAGAGGGAAGTAGCCGTTCCGTTCGTAGTCGTTCACGTTTCCGAAGAGGTACTTGTCGCGGCATCGGACGTCTTCGGGGCGACGGTAGTGGTACAACTCCGTAGATGTTCGGGGTCGGTGTCGTGGTACTTGGGGGTTCTCGTTCTTGCGACGGTAGTGGAACTTGACGTATCTCCATGTGTAGTCGTACTCAGTCCTCGGGGCACCGGAGAGGAACTTGACGCATCGGGTAGTCGTTCGGTCGTAGCGGTCTTGCCGGTCTCGGTCTCGCGTCGGTAGTTGTACTCGGTCATCGTGGTACTTGTCGAGTCGTAGCGGCACTCGAGGGCATCGACGTCGTGGTACTTGGCATCCGTGGGTACTTGCTTGAGGTGTACTTGGCGAAATCACCAAAGATGATCTTGAAGCAACCGTGCGTAGATGTACATGGTGAGGGACTTGACGCCTCCGAGGTCCTAGGAGAATCAACCACAGCAACAAAACAAGGCAAGGTCTCGGTCACGGCCACGACAAGTTTGGCGACGCGGAGTCCCGAAGGAGCTGCTGGTCCTGCGACTGGACACCGGGAAGGAGGCGATGCGAAGAGGAGGCAGGGCCTCGGGTGCTCGTGGACGAGGGCCGCGGAGGAGGACGAGGCACAGGGCAGGGGCGCGCTGGAGACGAGGCCTTGGCGGTGACGGCGGCGGCTCCTGGCTGGCCGGGCTGCCGCTGGAGGCGAGGCGCGCGTCCCGCTGCTCGGGCGCGTGAGGGGATGGCGGCGCTGGACGGCCTTGGCGCGGGGAAAGAGGCCACTGCGCGCGGCGGAGGGAGGTGAGGGGCGCGGCGATGGTGGCGAGGACGGGCGCCCGGTGCTCGGCGCTGAGGCATGGTGAGGGCGAGGAGGCGCGCACAGGAAGGAAGAGGGAGTGAGGTGCCATGGGGGTCGAGCGCGGGGGCGATGGGGACTGCAGCGCTCGGGAGGAGAGGCAGGGGAGCGAGAGGGAGAGGGAGAGATCGATGGGGATCGGGCTGCGAGGGAGAGAACGAGCGAGGGGATCGGCCTGGCGGCGGCTCGGGAGGGAGAGCGAGGGGAGAGATGGGGTCGGCTAGGGTTAGGAGCTGGGGTTGGGCCTTGGCTCGAGATGGGCCTGGCCTAGGGAGGCCGCAAGCGGCTGGGCCTCTTGCCCCTCTCTCGAATTAAAGAAAAAACAGAGAACTAAAAAGAGAGAGAAAAGAAAAAGGCATTTACGGAAAGAATTAACACGTGAGGGTAATTTTCTCGGGCTCGTAAAAATGAGCGCGGTCCGAGAAAAAATAGAAATGACAAGATCGAGATATAATTCAAACATATTTGAATTTAATTCAAATGGGTTTGAACTAAGACTTGATTATTGAAGTGTCCAAAAATGTTCGAATTTTTGGAGGAACCTCGATACAACGGAAAAGAATTATAGACAAGGTTTAGATGGTGAAACTTGAAGTAGAAAAGGCATGGGGAATATATGCAAGTGTGTTATGGTTACTTCCAACAAATGGAATAATTTAATAATAGCTCCATAATACTAGGAGGATATGTTATAAAGAGAAGTCACTCTTCCCTCGATTTAAACGGACCAAAAGATCTATGCAATTTATTTGGTTGAGATGCAAAAGAAATATGACATGATGGCATGATGACAAGATGCAATGCAAAAATAAATAACACAAGCACAAAAGAAACACACGGGAGAACCCGGAACATCTGGAATCTTCTGGGACGTCGGTCTTCGGGCGTCACAACTCTCCCACACTAACAAAGGATCTCGACCCGAGATCCTAGAGATGGCACCGGGTAGAAACGAAAAAGAAGAGGTAAACAAAGTTGCTTCTTTGACAGACGAGTGAAACCAGGAACCTTGAGAGGTTGAACAAAATGAAAGAAGAATACAACAGAGATGAACGAAGTTAAGAGCACTTCGGTAAAATGAGGAGCAAGGAACACCACGAGAACCTTGCAGGTTGAAAGACATGAAACAAGAGCTCACGGATGACAAAAGAATTCCAAAACCACTCCGGTTAACCAAGATTGAGAAGGAATAAGAACGAAATAATTTGGACAGCACTCCGTCTAAAAATGGAAGGAGTTAACATGAGTTTGAGGAGGTGGAGTGATACTTGATGAAATCAAAAGCATATTGCCTCCGAAACAATTAAAAGAATGGCACAAGGTTAAGAAAGATTTCAAATAGCACTCCGGTTGCAAAGAGAGGTAAAACTTGGTGAGATGAGAGAATTAGAATGGAGAATACAACGCTCCGGATAAATGGACAAGCAAGAAAAGAATATGATCTTGATAAAAACGAGATGATGGTCAAAGAGAGAGCAACATCACAATGCCTCCGGAATGAAATAATATATACTAGGTCGTTGGAAAGAAAAGAACGGATAAGAAAATGACAACTTCTCCCACGAATGAATTAGGAAATCCTCCTTACAAAGAAGGGTTGAATGGGGTTGATGGAAAAATCAACACAAAATGAATAAGCTTGATGTGGGTGATACGTCCAAAACGTATCTATAATTTCTGCTTGCTCCATGCTTTTTTTGTGTGATATTGCTATGATATTGATGCACTTCCATACACTTTTGATCATATTTGGACTAACCTATTAACTCAGTGCACCACAGTGCCAGTTCCTGTTTTCTGCTGTTTTTCTATTTCAGGTTTCCCCCATATTAAAAGTGCCCCAAAAATTCCAGGAAAAATACAGGAAAAATCAGCGTACAGGAAGCTTCGCGAAGAACCAAAGCGGGGCCAGAGGGGAGCCAGGGGGGCCCAGGCGGCCACCTGGCGCGGCCCCACCCCTGGCCGCGCCAGGGGGCGCCTGGGGCCCCTGGTCCGCCTCTGGTTGCCCCCCTTCCCATATATATTCCTCTTGTCCCGAAACCCTCGATGACGGAACCCTTTTTCGCGACCTCGCCTCTGTTCCGCCGCCGCAGCGCTTCCAAGATCGGGAGCATCAGGAGAAATCTTCCCGGCACCCTGCCGGAGGGGAGAATCACCACCGGGAGCTTCTCCACCACCATGGACGATTCCCGGATGAGTCGTGAATAGTCCACCTTGGACCATGGGTCCATGATCAGTTGCTATGTGATGTTCTCCTCCCCTCTTTGCTCTTCATGGTTTAGACCTCGTGAGCTGCCCTACATGATCGAGGCACATATGTAATATTTCTACTGTTGCTCTGCTGAGTTTGCTCGGATCTGATGGATTATGAGATTATGTTCAGATTGTGTTTGAGTAATATATTTGATTCACCTCTTTTATATCTTTGTTCTTGAGTAATTCTTGCATGTTCTCCGTTGCTGTTTATTGCTTTGGCCAAGTAGTAGGTAGTAACTCCAAGAGGGAGCGCTATGCTTGATTGTGGGTTCATGCCCCCTGATGACTAGCTTGAGTGACAGAAACATGAGTCTAGGGGATGTGTTTTTGCCACAAGGGGGAAAACAACGGTGCTTGTACTTGCAGGTGCAAGGATTGCTTACTTTACGCAAAGTTCTTTTAATGCAGTTGTATGTTGCTTTGAGTTTACACTTTGGGTGGGATTCACAACTTAATACCAGCGAGATGTTCTGGATAGATATCTCAAGGTGGATGATTAGTAGTAGATGCAGATGGATTTCGGTCTACTTGCCTAGGCGTACCGCCCATGCTTTTGAGCCTCTACCTTTCTTTGCAGCATAGTTAGCATTGGTTTGCGCACATAATCCTGTCAATTGCCCAGCTGTAATTTGTTTACCTCACTTTGCTGTTTTATCGTCTTTTGGGAGAGAGACATCACTTGTGAACATCATGGGACCCCGGTCCATATTACCACCGCTGATCACACCTTCTATTTACTTCCTGTTTTTATTTCCTAGTTGCAGTCATAGCTATCATTATTATCTCTTGTGTTTGATCCTTTGTAAACAACAAGGCCGGAGGGATTGACAACCTCTCTGTACTCGTTGGGAGCAAAGTTATCTGTATCTGTGTGCAGGTCCTGTCAACCGCTAAGTTTCTGGCGCCGTTGACACCTACTTGTCGACCCTCGGAGTCTCACGGGATTCGATCCTTGGTACCTTTGCCAAGGGAAATTTGCCGCTACGCTACATCTCAACCTTCACTTGCGGTAACCAACGAGGGACGAGAAGCCATCAAGCAAGTTTTTGGCGCCGTTGCCGGGGACTCCACTCTTCAAGATAGGGGAGTTGCACGCTATCTTTTATCTTTGCTTTTTAGTCTTGTTAGTTTACCTTTCAGTTTTTGCTTTAGTGTCCCTTACCAAAAATCACAAAAATAGTTATCTTGCTTTTAGTTGGCATTATGTTTGGTCCTTTTGCCTTTGGTGAGGCAGAAGTGCTCACCTTTAAACAAAGAGGTGGTGAAAGTCTAAAAGATGCTTGGTATAGAATTAATGATTCTCAAAAAGAGCCACCAAGAAGCAGTCTACTACTATCCTGCTTAGAAATTTTTATGTTGGAATTACTTCTTGGAATAGGTTTATTCTAGATTCTGCTATCAATGGAAATTTCCTAGAAGCCCCAGTTTGGGAATCTCTTAGTATTATGGAAAATCTTGTTGGAAATCCCCCTGTTGTTAGCATTCAAGAGGACATTACCCTAGCTCACATTATGAAAAAACTTGAAAAGATAGAGCTAGAGATGCCAAGCATTAATAAAATAAATGAGTTGGACCGTAAGATCCAAGGGAATTTGAATAGGCTTGATAGCTCCATGCATAAAATTCTCAAAACTTTGGAGACAATCAAATCCCATGACTTGGATTCTTCTAGGATAGACAAGATTGAGGAAATCTTTGACACTTTAGGAACTACTATCTCCTCAATCAAAGCCAAAAAGGTAGAAACTCCGGCAAAGAAGGAACCTAAGTTTGTTTACGTTCCAAAGTCTCCTCGTTCCAAAAGTAATCCATCTATTGCCAAAGGGGTTGAAACTGTGAAGACTTTGGAAGAAATGCCCCTCTTTGATAAATTTATAAATGAATCTCCCATTGACTTTCCACCTTTTGGTTTTCTCCCTAGAAGTATCTTTATTAGGTCTTTATTTGAAAGTTCTCTTAAGACTAGTTGTACTATTGAAGAGCTTTTTGATGATCTTGATGATGGTTCAATTGATACAACTTGATCTTTTTGCATCATGCCTAGCTTAAAGGCATAAAAGAAAGCGCTTTTGGGAGGCAGCCCACAACAAATTAGGTTTTATTTTGCTTTTGTTGTGTCTTGATGTTTATTACTACAGTAGCATCATCATTGTATCTTTTCTTTTCAGCTTTGTGCCAAGTTTAGCCTCCGATTGCAAAAAAGTTCAAAAGTTGTGACGTGCTGTCCAGAAAACAGATTCTGTCCTTGGACAAAAAAAATCGAATAAAATCACCGGATCATCTTTTTGATCTGAATTTTTTTGACAGCGTGCTCTATACAATTGGCTTTCGAGCGTCTGTTCTGAGTTTTTTGATTTGAGTTGCAGAAGTGCCACGAAAAAATTATTTACTACCTGCTGGTCCGTTTTTCACAGATTCTGTCCTGTTTTGCCTTTTCTTCGTTTTGCAAACCTTGAGCTTGCTTTTTCTTTGCAAAAACCATTTGGCATTCTTGAGAAACAGCAGCTCTTCAAGATTATCTTTATTTCCAGTAGGGAAAAATTATTTTATTGTGGGTACTAACCTCGCTAATCAGATTATGATGAGTTATGTATGAAGGGAGTTTTCAAGTGTGCGAGGGAAGATGATAAAAGAAGATTCAGGAGGGTCAAACGCTCAAGCTTGGGGATGCCCCCGTGCACCCCCAAGAAATATTCAAGAAGACTCAAGCGTCTAAGCTTGGGGATGCCCCCATGCATCCCCTTCTCCATCAACAATTATCAGTTCGTCTTTCGTTCCACTATATTCTTATCACTTCATGCGTTATGTGCTATGCTTGGAGCGTCTTGCTGTTAGTTTCCTTTTTAGTTTTCTTTAGCTTTGCTTGCTGTTCATAACAAGTTAGAACCCAGCTTTCTTTGTGTGGGAGAGAAACACGCTCCACTTCAACCTAGAACACAACATAGGATTTTTCATGCTTATCTTTGCTGTGTGTGTTCTTTGTCTTTCCATAGCTGCTGTCATGTTTAGCTCTTAGTTTTCATGCTTTTCTTTTTAAAGAGCTTTTGTTTAGTTGGTTGCTGAACTCTCTTGAGTTTTCATGTTTATCTTGTTAAGAGAGTTTGCCTGTTGCACTGAGTTGTGTGTCTTAACTTAAAGTAGGTAATTGAGGTTGCTATTTAGTTTTAGTAGTAACTTGCAATAGTTTTGAGGTATTGCCATGAGTAATGTCTGAACTTTTGGTGTCAAGAGCTTTAGCCTATTAGTGATAGATGTCGTATTTTGGGCAATCCGTGTTTATTTTCGAAAACCTACAAAATAGTTGAGAACTTTAGCTACTAAATGGATCACTAATCTTTGGAGGGATCGAATATTAGAGTACACTCACGTACCATGAGTCGAGGATGTGCAAGGATAACCAAACCCCCATACACTCCTCCTCGGGGTACTTGTCTCTTTGTGAACCTCCTAATTAGATTGAGAGTTACCGATAATAAGTGCATGAGTTCTTCGGACTAATGTGAGTATTCGAAAGTTGACACTTCCACCTAGCCATATTTTTCTAGCCTCTTCGGTACCGTGCATTGCCCTTTCTCACCTCGAGAGTTGGCGCATACTTCGCCGGTGCATCCAAATCATTGGCACGATACGCTCTGTCATCATAAGCCTCATTATATCCTTCCTCAAAACAGCCACCATACCTACCTATCAAGGCATTTCCATAGCCTTTCCGAGATACATTGTCATGCAACATCCATCTTCTCATGACTTGATCTTCATGTCATACATGTTTTTTGCTTGATCGATGAGCCGCATGCTAGTTGGGCCTTGCCCTAATCATTGCTACATGACGCGCTAGTATCATTGCATATCCTGCTACACTGGCAGAGGCATACATTTGCATACATCATGATAGTTTCATTTTCTTTATGTTGAGTACTTTTGTAAAGTGTGAAAGATCTTCTATACTTCTTGTAATACATAGAGTGTTGCCCCTAAAGTGAGGAAAAGATCCCAAAGAGGAAAAAATCAAAAGATCCCAAAGAGGACAAAATCAAAAGATCCCAAAGAGGACAAATGAGAGTTAAATAGAAAGAGCCATTGAGGCCACAAAAAATACAAAAAAGAAAAAAAAAAGAAAAAAAAAGAAAAAAAAAGAGAGAGAAAGGGGCACACTACTATTCCTTTTGAGAGATCCACACTCGTACTCCATCTTATACCTTGTACTCCATAGAGATTATCATTCATGCATATAGCTATGTGGGGACCTTCACACTATAGAACTTGGCTTGTATATTCCAATGATGAGCCTCCTCAAAAGAGCTCTAGGTCTTCTTGAGCAAGCAAGTTGGATGCACCCCCACTAGTTCCATTGGAGAGCTTACCTTAGCTCATATGTGCATTCGTTGCATGGCAATCCCTACTCCTCACATCATATCTATCATTTGGCTTTCTCTCGCCTATGATTGTCCTCATTAATGTGAGCCTTTCACACCTTTTTTGTCTTCCCCCTTCATCATTTTTCTCTCCTTGCCATCCTAAGTGTCAACTTTCTTGCTTACGCTCATCCATTGCATGAGTGCTCAAAATATCGAAAGGGAGCGGATCATTTTGACTTGTACCTGGCTGGTGGTCTGGGGATGAGTCAAGATAAGACTCCAAAGAAGACCAAGTGTGAAACTTCAGTAGATTAAGTTCTCAACAATACAAAAACTACGTTTTACTCTCTCGTATATCCCTATCCCCTTTCTTGCACGCAAACACCATTTGGAGACATTAGAGTCACGGAAAGCGAGAGCTCTTGCACCTTTATGTTCTTATGTTGCTTGTTACAATGCTAATATAGACTCTTGCTTGTTATGACTTGAATTGAATTACATGCCTTGATTACTTTACTTAAAAGTTCTTATATGGTTGATAGCATGTCACCATAGAAATTATGCTTGTTATCATTTACCTACTCGAGGACGAGCAGGAATTAAGCTTGGGGATGTTGATACGTCCAAAACGTATCTATAATTTCTGCTTGCTCCATGCTTCTTTTGTGTGATATAGCTATGATATTGATGCACTTCCATGCACTTTTGATCATATTTGGACTAACCTATTAACTCAGTGCACCACAGTGCCAGTTCCTGTTTTCTGCTGTTTTTCTATTTCAGGTTTCCCCCATATTAAAAGTGCCCCAAAAATTCCGGGAAAAATACAGGAAAAATCAGCGTACAAGAAGCTTCGCGAAGAACCAAAGCGGGGCCAGAGGGGAGCCAGGGGGGCCAGGTGGCCACCTGGCACGGCCCCACCCCTGGCCGCGCCAGGGGGGCGCCTGGGGCCCCTGGTCCGCCTCTGGTTGGCCCCCTTCGCATATATATTCCTCTCGTCCCGAAACCCTCGAGGACGGAACCCTTTTTCGTGATCTCGCCTCTGTTCCGCCGCCGCAGCGCTTCCAAGATCGGGAGCATCAGGAGAACTCTTCCCGGCACCCTGCCGGAGGGGAGAATCACCACCGGGAGCTTCTCCACCACCATGGACGCTTCCCGGATGAGTCGTGAGTAGTCCACCTTGGACCATGGGTCCATGATCAGTAGCTATGTGATGTTCTCCTCCCCTCTTTGCTCTTCATGGTTTAGACCTCGTGAGCTGCCCTACATGATCGAGGCACATATGTAATCTTTCTGTTGTTGCTCTGCTGAGTTTGCTGGGATCTGATGGATTATGAGATTATGTTCAGATTGTGTTTGAGTAATATATTTGATTCACCTCTTTTATATCTTTGTTCTTGAGTAATTCTTGCATGTTCTACTAGCATTCGTTGACAAATTATGCACCTCCCAAAAGCTTTTTATCTCTGTTTTTAAAACCACGAGCTCTCGTACTTGTTTAGTCTTTGCTTCCAGCCACGGGTTTTCAACCTTGCCATCAAAATCCACGGTTCGAGAGTCTCCACCTTCTTTCTTCAAAGCACCAACTATTGAGAGCATGATTGTCATTCTGAGTGTAATGTGCATTGTCCCAAAGTACCATTGTCTTCTGCATAATTGTGATATCGCTTATTCTGAAATCATTGTATCTAGTCGTCACTTAAACTTCGGAGGTGCTCCTGCATTTATGTTTTGCTTCACTAAAGGGGGCAAGCGAGTTATCACTTTGTCATGTTTGCACACCATGCTCACTACAAATCTATTGGGTGTTTCAGTATCATATTCTAAACTTTCTGTTCTTTCTGATATTCTCATGAGGCAACTTAATTACTAAAGATTCATTATCTCAATAAGCATTTGTCATGTGATTGTGAAAGACTCTTTGGTAGCATGTCACCACAGAAATTGTGCTTGTTATCATTTACCTACTCGAGGACGAGCAGGAATTAAGCTTGGGGATGTTGATACGTCCCAAACGTATCTATAATTTCTGCTTGCTCCATGCATGTTTTGGGTGATATTGCTATGCTTTTGATACACTTTCATACACTTTTGATCATATTTGGACTAACCTATTAACTCAGTGCACCCCGGTGCCAGTTTCTGTTTTTTGCTGTTTTTGTATTTCAGGTTTTCCCATTACTTAAATTGCCAGAAAAATTCTGGGAAAAATATATAAAAAATCAGCGCTCCAGAAGCTTCCATGTGCCAGAAGTGGGGCCAGAGGGGGGGCAGAGGGGCCCCAGGCGCCCTGATGGCGCGGCCCCACCCCTAGCCGCGTTGGGGGGCCGCCTGGGGGGCTCCCACCTCCTCTGGTGCCCTACTTGGCCTCCTATTTATTCTCCCGTCGCGGAAACCCCGATTCCAGAACCCCCTTTCTCCAGAAGCAATTCCGATCTCCGCCGCCATCGCCACCAAGTTTCGGGGGACCAGAATTCCTGTGCCGGCATCCTGCCAGGACAGGGAAGTGCCCCCGGATTCATCTCCATCGACGTTGCTTCCTCCCTCCATGATGCGGGAGTAGTTCCTCCTCGGGGCTGAGGTTTCTACCAGTAGCTATGTGGTCAATTCTCTCTCCCATGATGTGATCTTCGTTGTGATCATAGGCTATGTTAATCTAGGGTGATCCCATGATATTTCCCCTTCCTCTATGTATTGGATTGGTGTACTCACTTGTCTTTATCTAGTATAATCCCCGAGACCAAGGTGACAACGGTCTATTGGACATGGATTAGAAGAATATTTTCATGAGTGATTTCCTCTTTTGTGTGTTGATTGAAGATTGAGAGTCTCTTGGTGCTTGTCTTTGACTATCCTGGAGATATGTTGTGGTGATTGTGGTACTCTCTTTGGATGGCCGCGGTGACATTGGGAAATCCATAGATTTAGAACTACGAACTTTGAGGTGTGCTTTTTTAGCCCTACATAATTCTCGTCCTCTCTTGACCACAAAGGAATGACCTCCGAGTGCGTCTCCATTGCATGTTTTATGGGAAATATCATGTGATTAGACTATGTTAATGTTGTTGGGAGTTGCCACTAGTGAAAGTATGAAGTCTAGGCCTTGTTTCCACCATTGCAATACCATTTGTGCTCACGTTTACCACTTGTTTGCTTGTTGCACTTTTTATTACAGATTTATATTACTTTGCTTTGCCACTCCTATCATCCATATTTTACCATCTCTTCACCGAACTAGTGCACCTATACAACTCCTAGTTGTATTAGGTGTGTTAGGGACACAAGAGACTTCTTGTATCTTAGTTGCAAGGTTGCTTGAGAGAGACCATCTTCAACCTCTACTTCCCTGAGTTCGATAAACCTTAGGTCATCCACTTGAGGGAAATTGCTGCTGTCCTACAAACCTCTGCGCTTGGAGGCCCAACATAGTCTACAAGAATAGAAGCGTGTGTAGACATCAAGCTATTTCTGGCGCCGTTGCCGGGGAAGTAAGTGTTTGAAGGTATATCTTTAGATCTTGCAATTAAATCTTTTCGTTTCTTGTTTTTAGTTTCACTAGTTATGTTTATGGAAAACCGCACTCTTAGTTCGCTGCTTGGGGAAGGCCGCTTTACCACACCCGTGGTAGAGAAGTTTCCTCCACCTACTGAATGTATCGCGTTCCAAATACCACTTGGGATAATTGAAATAATTAGGAATGATTGTTATGATGGGACAGTCAATCCTAGTATTCATTTGTTGAAACTTACAGAACTTTGTGAGTTGTTTAAGATTTCAGGTTTGACAAGAGATGGAGTCATGAGGAAATTATTTGCCTTGTCACTGAAAGGAAAAACATTGGAATGGTATAGGCTACTAGATGACTCTCACCTGCTGGATTGTGAAGAGATCCAGTCTCTCTTTTACTCCAAGTTTTATCCTCTTCATGAAGTCCATGAGAATAGGAATTATGTTTATAATTTCTATCCTCATGACGGAGAGAGCATAGCTCAAGCTTGGGGGGGGGGGACTGAAAACGTTAATGCTAAAATGTCCTAACCATGGGCTCCCCAAAGATATGATTATTACTAATTTCTATGTGAGGCTCTCTCGACAGGATAAAGATTTGCTCGATGCTTCCTCTATGGGTTCTTTCACAAACGAAAAGATTGATGCTAAATGGGAACTCCTTGAAAGAATTCAACGCAACACTGAAGATTGGGAGATCGACAAAGGTAAAGAGTCAGGTATAATTTATGAGTATGATTGCATTAAGTCCTTTGTTGAAACTACAAGTTTTAATAGTTTAGTGCTAAGTTTGGGCTTGATTCTCAACTCCTTGTTGATTTCCTCAAATCTTTTGCTTCACATCTTAATATGCCTAAGGAGGATTGGATCAAGCATCATGAACCTTTTAAAGAGATTTGCAAAGAACATGAAATTGTTCATGATGATTGCAACATGCATGATCCAATTCCTAAAAATGAAGTTTTATATAAGCATGTTAATTTTTGTGGAGTGGATAGACCTTGTGAAAGGCCTATGATTGAAGAAGAGAAGTATTGTAAGGAACATAAGCATGAAAGAAC
Source organism: Secale cereale (assembly GCA_902687465.1). Lineage (NCBI taxonomy): Eukaryota > Viridiplantae > Streptophyta > Magnoliopsida > Poales > Poaceae > Secale > Secale cereale. Next base: position 216,193,380 of record LR738715.1, read on the forward strand.
AATCACTTGGGTCAAAGATTTAAATGAAATTGCTAGAGAATTGTGTGACCTTTATCCTTTTACTTGTGAACTTTGCTGTATAGAGGGTCACTTTAATTTTCAATGCATGCACTTTCAAAACATAACTGTTAACCAGTTGTGTGATAACATGATCACCCCTGATCTTTATGATGAGCTTATGTTATTTTTGATGTGTGAAGAGTTATCAGAAAAGACTTCTTGGCTAGATGTTAATGCCATAGGAATAAAAAACACTTTGCAAAATTGCCATCTCTATTGTGTTGTTAATTGTCATAAAAATGATTACATAAGTAAGATTAGAAAGGAGGGAACTTTACCAAAGTATAAAAATGTCTCTTATATTTCTGCTAATAAAAAGGAGAGTTTCTCCCAAGTTTCCCCTATTGTTTCTAATGATAAACCAGGATATGTGGAGAAGCTTCATCTCCAACCACTCCCTCCTAAGGTGAAGAAGAAGAACAAGAAGAGGAGGAGGAAGAGGAGCAAGAAGGAAGAAGAATGGGTATCAACCTGGCCTGAGCATATTCCCCCCATCAACTTTTATCCTAACGGTTGTAAGTTTAAAGAAGAAGGTGAAGTTTATTGCCTTAATTATCATCTTGATGATACGTCCGTAGGTACTATTGAAGATGATTTTGATTATGATATGCATGTTACTTATTGTGATTGGGAAAATGATGATAATGCTACTTATGATCTTGAAAATCTTTTTGGTACCAACTCTGAAAGTGATGATATGGAAAGCTCTAAGCTTGGGGATGATAGGATTGCAAATCCTTTACCCACTAGTGATGTGATAATTGATAATTCTTTTGCTAGTAAGAATAAAGACAACATGTTTACAAATATAGTTGCTAGCAATGATAATGCTCTTCTCTACTATGATGATGTTATAACTCCAATCTATAGTGATTATAAAGGTACCTATGACATAAGGAGAAATTATCCTTATGAAACTTGTCATAATCATGGAGGGAATTACTCCCTTGTTGAACACCATCTTCCTAATACACAATTAATCTATAGTGTTCAAGTTGTTTATGATAGTCCTACTCCCACTATTACCAATGAGAAAGATTATGCTTATGTGGAGAGTAAGAGTACCTTTTTTGCATGTGGATCATGGTAAAAATGCTTTATGTGATGCTTATATTGTTGAGTTTATTCGTGATCCCACTGAAAATTATTATGAGAAGGGAACATATGCTTATAGATATTTCAATAATATCAAGTTCCCTCTCCTTATGTTGAAGGTTTTGAAGCTGCACTTGTTTTGTCTTCCTATGCTTATTGCTTTGTGCTTCAATGAATTATTCTATTGCAATATTCCTATGCATTGGAAGCATGTTAGGCTTAAATGTGTTTGGTATTTGCTTCTTGATGCTCTCTTTTGTTCTTCAACTCTTATTCCTACGAGAGCATCATTAAAGTCTTAAGCCTATCTTTATGGCTATAAAGAAAGAGCTCTAGGGAGACAACCCTTGTTATCTTTGCTTTCAGTTTGTTCTTTCAGTTTTTAGTGGTCTTGATGTTTGTTACTACTGTAGCAACATCATTGTATCTATATTTTTCAGCTTTGTGCCAATTTTAGCCTTTGATTGCAAGAAAGTTCAAAAGTTGTGACATGCTGTCCAGAAAATAGATTCTGTCCTTGGAAAGAAAAATTCGAATAAAATCACCAGATCATCTTTTTGATCTGAATTTTTTTGACAGCATGCTCTATACAATTGGCTTTCGAGCGTCCGTTCTGAGTTTTTTGATTTGAGTTGCATAAGTACCCCAAAAAAATTATTTACTACCTGCTGGTCTGTTTTTCACAGATTCTGCCCTGTTTTGCCTTTTCTTCGTTTTGCAGACCTTAAGCTTGCTTTTTCTTTGCAAAAACTTTTTGGCGATCTTGAGAAACAGTAGACCTTCAAGAATATATTTGTTTCCAGTAGAGAAAAATTATTTTATTGTGGGTACTAACCTCTCTAATCAGATTATGATGAGTTATGTATGAAGGGAGTTTTCAAGTGTGGGAGGGAAGATGATAAAAGAAGATTCAGGAGTGTCAAACGCTCAAGCTTGGGGATGCCCCCATGGACCCCCAAGAAATATCCAAGGAGACTCAAGCATCTAAGCTTGGGGATGCCCCCGTGCATCCCCTTCTCCATCAACAATTATCAGTTTGTCCTTCGTTCCACTATATTTTTATCACTTCATGTGTTATGTGCTATGCTTGGAGCGTCTTGCTCTTTTCTTTTTAGTTTATTTAGTTTTACTTGCTGTTCTTAACAAGTTGGATCCTAGCCTTCATTGTTTGGGAGAGAAACACGCTCCACTCCACTATAGAATACAACATAGGCTTGCATGCGTATCTTCTTGTGTGTGTTCTTTATCTTTTCATAGCTGCTGTCATGCTTAGCTCTTAGTTTTCATGCTTATCTTTTTAAGAGCTTTTGTTTAGGTTGTTGCTTCTGGAACTCTCTTGAGTTATCATGCTTATCTTGTTAAGAGAGTTGGCTTCTGTGGCACTGGTTGATATGTCTATGATAAAAATGCTATGTGCATAATGGTGCTTAGTAGTTCATGTTTTCTTATGGTTAGTCTCAAATAGCTGGGGGTTCTTAATGTGTTATTGAAGTACCAGCATGATTTGCTTGCCTATGATGTGGTATGGTTTAGTGATATCTTCCTCCAAGAATTTATTTTGATTGACTTGGCATATGCTCACGCATATTTAAGACTGTAAAGAAAGTCTATCAAGCCTTGATGATCTTTAATTTCTGAGTAGTGATATAACTTCCATGCCCGATTCAATGTTGCTTTGTCGCTCTGCATGATTATGGCCGTCATTGCTCTCTTAGTTGGTCGCTCCCAGTCTTTTGCTAGCCTTCACCTGTACTAAGCGGTCTGACTGCTTGTGCATCCAAATCCTTGAAACCAGTTATGCCATATGAGTCCACCATACCTTCCTATATATGGTATTTACTTGCCATTCCTAACGAAGACTTTCTTGTACCATCTCAAAATTATTCAAAAGCATTTCTCTTTTGTGCCTCTGTTTTAGCTCATGAGGAAGTAGTAGGTAATTCATGATCTTCTTATGTTGGACAAATTTTACACCGGGATTGCATGTCTAATCTGCAAACCCCTAATACGAGGAGGGACTGGCATGAGTGCGCCCAGCTCACAAAAGATAATAGCAACAAACAAACCCTCCTTCACGCTTTGTTCATGAGAAATCAGGAAACTCTGGCAGTGATAAACAAAGGAGAGTAAGGGGATGTGATCGTCCCCGCGTGGGAGCCGTTCCTCGAAACTTGTCCAGCATAAGAAGTAATTGGGTTATCTACTAGCATTCGTTGACGAATTATGCACCTCCCAAAAGCTTTTTATCTCTGTTTTGAAAACCACGAGCTCTGGTACTTGTTTAGTCTTTGCTTCCAGCCACGGGTTTTCAACCTTGCCATCAAAATCCACGGTTCGAGAGTCTCCACCTTCTTTCTTCAAAGCACCAACTATTGAGAGCATGATTGTCATTCTGAGTGTAATGTGCATTGTCCCAAAGTACCATTGTCTTCTGCATGATTGTGATATTGCTTATTCTGAAATCATTGTATCTAGTCGTCACTTAAACTTCGGAGGTGCTCCTGCATTTATGTTTTGCTTCACTAAAGAGGGCAAGCGAGGTATCACTTTGTCATGTTTGCACACCATGCTCACTACAAATCTATTGGGTGTTTCAGTATCATATTGTAAACTTTCAGTTCTTTCTGATATTCTCATGAGGCAACTTAATTACTAAAGATTCATTATCTCAATAAGCATTTGTCATGTGATTGTGAAAGACTCTTTGGTAGCATGTCACCATAGAAATTGTGCTTGTTATCATTTATCTACTCGAGGACGAGCAGGAATTAAGCTTGGGGATGTTGATACGTCCCAAACGTATCTATAATTTCTGCTTGCTCCATGCATGTTTTGGGTGATATTGCTATGCTTTTGATACACTTTCATACACTTTTGATCATATTTGGACTAACCTATTAACTCAGTGCACCCCAGTGCCAGTTTCTGTTTTCTGCTGTTTTTGTATTTCAGGTTTTCCCATTACTTAAATTGCCAGAAAAATTTCGGGAAAAATATATAAAAAATCAGCGCTCCAGAAGCTTCCATGTGCCAGAAGTGGGGCCAGAGGGGCCCCAGGCGCCCTGATGGCGCGGCCCCACCCCTGGCCGCGCTGGGGGGCGCCTGGGGGGCTCCCACCTCCTCTGGTGCCCTACTTGGCCTCCTATTTATTCTCCCGTCGCGGAAACCCTGATTCCAGAACCCCTTTCTCCAGAAGGAATCTCGATCTCCGCCGCCATCGCCACCAAGTTTCGGGGGACCAAAATTCCTGTGCCGGCATCCTGCCGGGACGGGGAAGTGCCCCCGGATTCATCTCCATCGACGTTGCTTCCTCCCTCCATGATGCAGGAGTAGTTCCTCCTCGGGGCTGAGGTTTCTACCAGTAGCTATGTGGTCAATTCTCTCTCCCATGATGTGATCTTCATTGTGATCATAGGCTATGTTAATCTAGGGTGATCCCATGATATTTCCCCTTCCTCTATGTATTGAATTGATGTACTCATTTGTCTTTATCTAGTATAATCCCCGAGACCAAGGTGACAGCGGTCTATTGGACTTGGATTAGAAGAATATTTTCATGAGTGATTTCCTCTTTCGTGTGTTGATTGAAGATTGAGAGTCTCTTGGTGCTTGTCTTTGACTATCCTGGAGATATGTTGTGGTGATTGTGGTACTCTCTTTGGATGGCCGCGGTGACATTGGGAAATCCATAGATTGAGAACTACGAACTTTGAGGTGTGCTTTTGTAGCCCTACATAATTCTCGTCCTCTCTTGACCACAAAGGAATGACCTCCGAGTGCGTCTCCATTGCATGTTTTATGGGAAATATCATGTGATTAGACTATGTTAATGTTGTTGGGAGTTGCCACTAGTGAAAGTATGAAGCCTAGGCCTTGTTTCCACCATTACAATACCATTTGTGCTCACGTTTGCCACTTGTTTGCTTGTTGCACTTTTTATTACAGATTTATATTACTTTGCTTTGCCACTCCTATCATCCATATTTTACCATCTCTTCGCCGAACTAGTGCACCTATACAACTCCTAGTTGTATTAGGTGTGTTGGGGACACAAGAGACTTCTTGTATCTTAGTTGCAAGGTTGCTTGAGAGAGACCATCTTCAACCTCTACTTCCCTGAGTTCGATAAACCTTAGGTCATCCACTTGAGGGAAATTGCTGCTGTCCTACAAACCTCTGGGCTTGGAGGCCCAACATAGTCTACAAGAATAGAAGCGTGTGTAGACATCAGGAGTGTTATGCTTGATTGTGGGTTCATGCCCCCTGATGACTAGCTTGAGTGACAGAAACATGAGTCTAGGGGATGTGCTATTGCCACAAGGGGGAAAACAACAGTGCTTGTACTTGCGGGTGCAAGGATTGTTTACTTTACGCAAAGTTCTTTTAATGCAGTTGTCTGTTGCTTTGAGTTTACACTTTGGGTGGGATTCGCAACTTAATACCAGCGAGATGTTCTGGATAGATATCTCAAGGTGGATGATTAGTAGTAGATGCAGATGGATTTCGGTCTACTTGCCTAAGCTTACCGCCCATGCTTTTGAGCCTCTACCTTTCTTTGCGGCATAGTTAGCATTGGTTTGCGCACATAATCATGTCAATTGCCCAGCTGTAATTTGTTTACCTCGCTTTGCTGTTTTATCGTCTTTTGGGAGAGAGACATCACTAGTGAACATCATGGGACCCCGGTCCATATTACCACCGCTGATCACACCTTCTATTTACTTCCTGTTTTTATTTCCTTGTTGCAGTCATAGCTATCATTATTATCTCTTGTGTTTGATCCTTTGTAAACAACAAGGCCGGAGGGATTGACAACCTCTCTGTACTCGTTGGGAGCAAAGTTATCTGTATCTGTGTGCAGGTCCTGTCAACCGCTAAGTTTCTGGCGCCGTTGACACCTACTTGTCGACCATCGGAGTCTCACGGGATTCGATCCTTGGTACCTTTGCCAAGGGAAATTTGCCGCTACGCTACATCTCAACCTTCCACTTGGGGTAACCAACGAGGGGCGAGAAGCCATCAGTGGGCTTATGGAAAACATCTCAAAATTAAGAGGTGACAACCAGCCACTTACGAAACATTTGATTGGATTGAGATCAACAAGGAGTTGAAAAACTTATTTCACCGGAACGATAAATGAAAAACTTGGGTCATTTATAAGCACCATAATAACAACAATTCTTAGGGAAAGCTTTAGGTGAAATACAACCCAAGATAACTCCAATGAATAAATTGAAGGGTTGAAAAGATCTCCTGAACAAGGAAAATGATGGGTTTAAATATCTCATTCCTGACAACTTGTGAATCATGAAACATGAAGGAAAATTGTCAAAAATGGCTTACCACTATCTCAAACAATAAGGTAGAAGAATTGCACTTGGAAAGCATGATGAAGAATGGTTGAGCTCCAACAAGAATCTTGATGAAGACTTCGAGGATGAATTAAATGATGATGAACCACCATGAAGAACTCCGGTAATGAAAGCATGAGAAGTGAAAGATGAAAAGAATGAGATTCAAGGCCTGCGATGAATTAGATGGAGCTTTGAAATGATATAATTGAAATAACTTGGAGCTCCGGAAAACAAGATGAAGAATTTAGAACCTAGAATATATATGATGAACAAGCTCCGAAGGAAGGGATTAACCTCTTGGAAGAAACTAGAATAAGATTTATGTTATGCATATCCTTCACCAATTTAAATTGGCGACAAGCAATGGATTTGGCATACTACTTATTCTTGTTGAAAAGGATTGGAGAGAGAGATAGCCAAACTTGAGAAAAGTCTTCAACGACTCACCGGTAGGATTATGAAAAGAACAAATGAATTAATACGATAACAACGGAAGAGTAAACTTGAAAGAACCACCGTAAGAATATGGAGATGAACGAAGAGGCATCAATGAAGAATAGTTGGAGGGTGAAGTTGAAAACTGAGAACGAAGAATCTTCTGAAATGATGGCCTTCGGAGGATCACAAAGAAAAGAATTCATGAAATGCTTCGGATGGGTATAAAATAATTCCTCACAAACGGAACAATAATGAGGATGGCATTAAGCTAGAGCCACAAATCTTCAAGAGAAGGGCCAAGATTTAAGAGAAACTCTTCTCCGGTCTTCAAATGTTGAGAGTGAAGACGATAAATGCCATGAAGAATTTCGAGATACTCCGGACGAATGACAAGAGGAAGGTGGAGCTAAAGATGGAAATAATTGAAAACAAGCTTGGAGAAGGCATGTGACTGATGGAAATCATTCTTACGTCACACTTGAAAAGAATTCTCCGGAAAAAGAATAGTCAGGTAAGATCCTGGGAAAAGACCTGTGGGTTAGGGCCCACTCAAAAGTAATCACCATTGAAAAAGATTGCTTAAGAGATATTGCACCGGTTGAATTAAATGGCTTGAATGAGATAACAATCTCAAAATAGCTTGAACGAAGTGAGAATGGAAATGTGAATCTTCCGAGGTATCTTCAGCACTCCGGAGAAGAATTAGAGAGTTGAATAGGCAAGAGAGACTTCGGATAAGAAATTTCAACATGCGAAAAACATGTGAAATAAGAGGAAGAATATGATCAACACCGAAGCTTGAATTACATCCACCGGCAGAATTTGAGAACAAAAGAATGATGAACTTGAAGCTCTTGAGCATCTTCACGATAAATCACCGGATAAGAACATTGAAGGAAAAGAATGAAGAAATATCACATGAATAAAATGGATACTTCATTAAGAATTCTGGCTCCAAGAAGAAGAAGGGTGGGAGGGTGGGAAAAACAAAGACAACTTGGGATGAATGAAACAGACAAATCGTCAAATTTCTCAACGGCGTCCGTATGGAATAATTTGAAGAGAAGGCACACCGGTTGAAAAGGATTAACATGAAAATCTCGATGGTCAAGAAGAATTAGCACTCCCATAGAAATATGAGAACACCGATTAGGAAAGGTATGGAATCAACATTTGACATCGAAGCAACTCGAATACCAGAATCAAAACAAAAACAAAGGATAGATATGTAGCAACATAATCTTCACAATATCATTCGAACAGGGAATGAACGAATGAATTCCGCAGTTAGTCGAGAAGCCACTTGGGAGAACAAAAGGTAAATAAAACAAGAAGGAGCAGAAGAACAAATACAAGATAGAAGCTTCATTCCACATATTCGTGCTGAAAGCTCATGGAACGTGTTACAAAAGGGTTTTGCAATCCCCGGATCAGCATAGCCAAGGACCCTTTAAGATGCAACTCCCGATCGGAACAAGCCCATAAACCACTTCACTCAATGTAGAACCTCGAACTTCATACCATGCATTCGTTGGAAGAATGCCTACGAACTACTAGATGAACCCACCTATTAATTTCCGAAAGTTTCCAGTTATGCAATTGGGTGTTGGGGATACAGGGGAAGCATCGTGCACTCAACTCTAATCCTACATCCAGCTGTATCCATCCTTCAACACATAACCAGTTGTTTCCGGAAACCGTTTACCTCGGACCTTCAAAACGCATCTACTATACAAGCTATGGCAATACTCCCGAACTACCTCCCCAGCACTAGGTGATGTCGGGGTTATCTTGCCACTAACCGCATAGGAGAGTTTTCGATGTCGGTCGTCTTAAGTATTCGAGAACTGATGCGATATATTTGTGACGACAACACCTCGGAGCTCAACACCCCGGGACACTGCCACAACCCCTAATGACAGGAGGCATCGAGAACAATGTTCTCGTCACAAAGACATCGGAACAATCCAAACAATACTCGCGAGATCCTAAAAAAAATTGGTGAATTTTTGAGAGTAGAAGAGACAAGAGTCATCGTCAGGAGTCCTCACCAGAGTGAAAAGAGATGAGGAGCAAAAGAAATCCAACTCTTCGATATATATATATATATATATATATATATATATATATATATATATATATAGGACTCAAAACATTTTCAAGTGTGTGCCTAGACTCAACCGTCAACGATTCGATCAATCAGTGGGGGCTTCTAGGTCGGAGAAGGCTCTGAATACCAACTTGTAATGCCCAGGATGGGACTATACCTCCTACGTGTCGAGGCACGACTTAAAGGTATAAGCCCATTCTGGAATGATCTCAAGTTTGGTATCTTTGCACGACTCATGTAAAAATAGGGATGAAATTGCAAAAGGAGATAGTTGGCTTACACTCGCCACGTCACACAATACATTTCATAAGCAAAACATCATTCAAAACATCACAACCCGACTACGGGCGAAGATACAAAAGAAAGATACCAAAACATAAAGCCACAGGTCTGAATCGCCCCTAGTAGAAACCACTACTGATCGTCAAAAACGTCACAAGCAAACGGCCACTCTCTTCATCGAGCTCCCAGTGTAGAACTTGAACCAGCTCATGCATCATTCTCGGCTGAACCTGCATCTGGTGTTGTAGTAACTGTGAGCCATGAGGACTCAGCAATCCCATAACCATGGGTATCAAGACTAGCAAAGCTTTATGGGTAGGAGGAGGTAAAGTGGTGAGGTTGCAGCAGCGGCTAAGCATAATATGGTGGCTAGCTTACGAGTACAAGAATAAGATGAGCATCTACGCAAACGGTCGCAAACTAGTAGTGATCGCTAAAGATCCTGAACTACCTACGAGTCAAACATAACCCCACCGTGTTCTCTTCTCAGAGTGAAAAGAGACAGTCACGGTTACTCACACAGTTGTGTGTTTTACTTCGGATCCTCTGTCAAGTTTTCTACAACCGGACATTAACAAATTCCAATCTGCCACATAACCGCGGGCACGGCTTTCGAAAGATTATAACCCTGCAGGGGTGTCCCAACTTAGCCCATCACAAGCTCTCACGATTAGCTGAAGTGATAAATATAATATCATCACCCCTTATCTTAGGGAAATCCGATCAGGCTCGGCATCCCGGTGCACAAGACATTTCGACAATGGTAAAACAAGTCCAGCAAGACCTCCCGGCGTGCCGACACCCTGATAGTAGCCGCGTGTATCTCATCTCAGGCCACGACCGGATGGGCGATTCTATAGGTTATACCAGATACCTCGAGTTTCCCCGTGGCGGCCCCGCAGAACCCCCGTTTGGGACCAACACCATCAGCACTGCCCCCCCTGCTATGTAGAAAGAATCCCCGGGGACGCGACCCCCTATGCAAATTTAATTAATTAATTAAGTTGTTATTATGAGACAAATTAAAACCAATGTTGGGCCTTGCTGGAGGAGTTTTATTCAAAGACGAACTGTCAAGGGGTCCCCATATACCCATCGTGTAAGGAACGCAAAATCAAGGAACATAATGCCGGTTTATCGGCGCCTAAGGTGGCATGAGTGGAACAAAACACCGAGCAAAAGGCCAAGCCTTCCACCCATGCCCAGTATATAGGTGTGTTAATAATAATAATAATAGATATTGTGGTATTCCAACAACAAGTTCCCTCCTGGAACGAACGTCATCTTCACCTGCAACTAACAACGCTATAAGAGGGGCTGAGCAAGCGGGTAACATAGCCAAACAATGGTTTTGCTAGGAAAGTTTCAAAGGTTAGAGGTTTCATGGCAACAAGGAGAGGCTGACATAAATGATGGGTAGCGCGACATGTAACGATAGCATCGAGACAACTAAGCATGGCAATGGTAGTAAAGGTATCCAAGGGTATGATCATCTTGCCTGGGATTCCGCAAGGGAGAAGAACGGGTCCATGAAGTAGGCTAACAGAACCTCACAACTCCGGAACGAACCCGAAGCTAACGAGGGAAGCAAACCGGAAAGAAGCAAACAACATAGTAAACACACATATCATAACCATGGCATGATGCACAAACAAGTATGATGCATGTCCGGTTTAAATATGCATGGCATGGCAAAGTGCACAAACAAGTACTACAAGTTAAGTGGAGCTCAATATGCAACGAGTTGCATATTGACGAAACACCACATTTTAATTATTTAATTGACTCTCGTTTATTTACAAGACAAGATTAAATGTTTTTAACATGGTAAGAGGTGAAGCAAGAGCAAACTACCTATTTAGGCAAGTTTAAATGAGGCCGGAATGACAAACAACAATTCCGGAAAACCACATATGCATGTTTAGTAATTTTAAGCAAACAACAATTCACACATATAATGTTGTTAACATGATGCGGATGACATGATCAAGTTTATGCAATTTTTATTAAAAGTTGACATCAAGAGATATGAAGTCTTGTCACCGTGGTGGAAGGAAAGGATGCCATGGCAACGATCCGAAAATGATGCAACGGCAACATCTCGGTTCCGGTAACTCGTTGAGAGACCGGTGCAAAAGAAAATGTGGTGTGAGCGAGTCGAACAAGATGAAAGGTGGGGTGATCCCGTCACCGGGTTCCCATGAGTCGGCGACGAGGCAACCGAGGAGCATGACAAAAGACGAAACGGGCACGGTGCACACAAGGGAAACATCTCATATAACCACAAGCAAACGTTCTCGGGTCATCGTCTCGGGGTTATACCTTCGGAACATTCGTTCTCGAAGGGGTTCGAGTCGTCGAGGGACGTAGTGGAAGTAGTCGTTCTCGCGAGTCGTGGTACACGTTTGTAGAGGGAAGTAGCCGTTCCGTTCTTAGTCGTTCACGTTTCCGAAGAGGTACTTGTCGCGGCATCGGACGTCTTCGGGGCGACGGTAGTGGTACAACTCCGTAGATGTTCGGGGTCGGTGTCGTGGTACTTGGGGGTTCTCTTTCTTGCGACGGTAGTGGAACTTGACGTATCTCCATGTGTAGTCGTACTCGGTCCTCGGGGCACCGGAGAGGAACTTGACGCATCGGGTAGTCGTTCGGTCGTAGCGGTCTTGCCGGTCTCGGTCTCGCGTCGGTAGTTGTACTCGGTCGTCGTGGTACTTGTCGAGTCGTAGCGGCACTCGAGGGCATCGACGTCGTGGTACTTGGCGTCCGTGGGTACTTGCTTGAGGTGTACTTGGCGAAATCATCGAAGACGATCTTGAAGCAACCGTGCGTAGATGTACATGGTGAGGGACTTGACGCCTCCGAGGTCCTAGGAGAATCAACCACAGCAACAAAACAAGGCAAGGTCTCGGTCATGGCCACGGCAAGTTTGGCGACGCGGAGGCCCGAAGGAGCTACTGGTTCTGCGACTGGACGCCGGGAAGGAGGCGATGCGAAGAGGAGGCAGGGCCTCGGGTGCTCGTGGACGAGGGCCGCGGAGGAGGACGAGGCACAGGGCAGGGGCGCGCTGGAGACGAGGCCTTGACGGCGACGGCGGCGGCTCCTGGCCGGCCGGGCTGCCGCTGGAGGCGAGGCTCGCGTCCCGCTGCTCGGGGGCGCGAGGGGATGGCGGCGCTGGATGGCCTTGGCGCGGGGAGAGAGGCCACTGCGCGCGGCGGAGGGAGGTGAGGGGCGTGACGATGGTGGCGAGGACGGGCGCCCGGCGCTCGGCGCTGAGGCATGGCGAGGGCGAGGAGGCGCGCACAGGAAGGGAGAGGGAGTGAGGTGCCATGGGCGTCGAGCGCGGGGGCGATGGGGACTGCAGCGCTCGGGAGGAGAGGCAGGGGAGCGAGAGGGAGAGGGAGAGATCGATGGGGATCGGGCTGCGAGGGAGAGAACGAGCGAGGGGATCGGCCTGGCGGCGGCTCGGGAGGGAGAGCGAGGGGAGAGATGGGGTCGGCTAGGGTTAGGAGCTGGGGTTGGGCCTTCGCTCGAGATGGGCCTGGCCTAGGGAGGCCGCAGGCGGCTGGGCCTCTTGCCCCTCTCTCGAATTAAAGAAAAAACAGAGAACTAAAAAGAGAGAGAAAAGAAAAAGGCATTTACGGAAAGAATTAACACGTGAGGGTAATTTTCTCGGGCTCGTAAAAATGAGCGTGGTCCGAGAAAAAATAGAAATGACAAGATCGATATATAATTCAAACATATTTGAATTTAATTCAAATGGGTTTGAACTAAGACTTGATTATTGAAGTGTCCAAAAATGTTCAAATTTTTGGAGGAACCTCGATACAACGGAAAAGAATTATAGACAAGGTTTAGATGGTGAAACTTGAAGTAGAAAAGGCATGGGGAATATATGCAAGTGTATTATGGTTACTTCCAACAAATGGAATAATTTAATAATAGCTCCATAATACTAGGAGGATATGTTATAAAGAGAAGTCACTCTTCCCTCGATTTAAATGGACCAAAAGATCTATGCAATTTATTTGGTTGAGATGCAAAAGAAATATGACATGATGGCATGATGACAAGATGCAATGCAAAAATAAATAACACAAGCACAAAAGAAACACACGGGAGAACCCGGAACATCTGGAATCTTCTGGGACGTCGGTCTTCGGGCGTCACACCGTACCACAGAAAATCCCACTCCAGCAAAAAGTACAGCAAGTCCATCGGCCGAAGACCTATCCCAACTCCAGAGACGGCCAATTCCTGCAGATTGGAACCCCATTCCAGTTATTCCCAGTTTAAAAGACAATGATTTCAATATTGTTAGGGACTACGTGCATATATTCCCATCATTGGAAGACTATAGTGAAGATAAACACCATTTTTACATCTTCATGTCCCACTTACGTGTAAGTGCTATTATTCATGGTGATTATTTTTCGGTTTTCTGCTGATTGAACACATCAATGATTTACATTACATTGTTGTAAGTAGGCGAGGGTCAATCTGGATAGTCATGATGAGCAAAGCTTGCTTGCGCTTTTCAAGGAAGCATTGCAGCAGTATTGGTGTTACCTGAGGAAATCACACTTTGATGGCAAGTCTATAAATGAATTTTTGGTAAAGTCTCTTGTGCTAAATTTAGAAGACATTGAATGGAAAAACCTTGTTATGCACTGGTCTCGTTCTGAGGATGAGGTACTGTCTATGATATCACATGACAATTTGAACTTCTACTTTTCCGCATGTGCCTTACGGTTTTTTTTTGCACGAAATCTACTCGAAAAAGAATTCCGGTTTGAAAAGAACGACAAGATATCGCAAATATGCTACCCGCTGCTTTGCTCTTGTTAGTACCCGTTATCTTGTGTCACTGTACTTGCATACATACCTGGTTCATTATGTGACAGTAGTATGCATGATAGCTTGCTTATCAATTTTTCGCTCCAAATTATCTGATCTATATGAATGGTTACATTAGTGTAGAATATATCCAATGCCAATGATTTTTTTTAGCTCTGCATTGTTCTTGTAAGTACCTGCTGTCCTTTATCAGCGTACTTATATTGACAGGTAGTTGTTCATGTACCATCACTCTGCAGATTATTTTCCTTTGCCCTCCATTTTCTACACATAAGCTCTGTATTTACTCTTACCATAAGGTTGGATAACACCGATGGTACTGAAGAAGTTTAGCTCTGCATTGCTCTTGGCTGTACCTTTTGCCTGTATCGCTGTACTTACATTTATAGCTACTTGGTTATGTAGCATCACTCTTCATCTTATCTTAAATATTCTCCATTTTTTCTTATATTGTCACATCTATATTTACTCTTAACAAAATGTAGAATAAAGGCAATGCTTATGAAGAAGATTATGTGGTAAACTTCTTGAATTGCCCCCCCCCCCATCAGAATGGACAAGGGCTTTATAGAGCCTGCCTTCACCAATAATGTAAGTTTGTCCTTCTCAAGCCTTCAACCTTTGTTGTGTATATTTGGTTAGGCATGACTGCAACAGCTGTTTATTTTTGGTGTTTGCAACAAATTGCATGTTTAAAGTTTATTATGTACTCCAGTTCATAAACAAAAGTTTGTCCTTCTCAATTTAAGTTTTTAGTTGTACAACCAAGTTCCTTCTTCATACCATGTAAATTAAACTATACAGAGCAAGTGATCTTATTTTGCCAATCTGAAATGGGATAAATTGACAGCACACTAACCATTGATACTTATGAGTTCTTGATCTGTAATCCAGTGGTGTCGTGAAGCTGCCAACTCCTTCACAATGTCATTTCGTGCCATGTCTTGACCTGAACAATACCATATTGTGTTAATGCTATTTTAAACTGTGTCACTTTATTCGTCAGTAAGAAATGTGATGAATTGTCAGCACTGATACTTATATGTGCAAAACATGTCATCTGTCTGCTTGTTTATCTTTCAGAGTGAGGAGGATATAAGTGTCAAACAAGTGCAGTCTCACCAGCTTGCTCAGCTGCTTGTGCTGTAGCTCCCGAGCAGGGCTAACCTTTCTTGAACTCTATTGAAGTTCTGTCGGTTTTGTATATTATTTTGTCGGCATATTTAGTTGCATTGGTTGCGATCATTGACGCCAAGTGTATGTAATCTGCTGTCAACTTGTGCTTTATTATCATAGTGGTGAACTTTGATGCCCAGTGGATGTAATATGCCATAATTTCTTTATTGTATAGTCTAGGTTTTTTTCTTATTCACGATGATGCTGTTATTTTACTGTATATATATCCTGTCTTCGCAGTAAACCGGCCAAACCGTAAAATTACGGTACATAATCAGGCCATCATGCAAATCACCATGTATGATCCGCATCATGGCCCCGTCATATTGGTCCGTTAACAGGCCTAAATGTAAACCGGCCCACTAGTAGATTCGGGCCTTTAATAGGCCGAGTAAACCGCCGACCCTATTCTCCCAAGAAAACTCAATGGGCCTTTAGGAGGCTGTGTAGCGACCACGATCCGAAGGGACCGAAGTCTCTGTGTTTCCGTGTCATCCCTGGATCGCTAATGCTGACGCACACAGTACTTGAAGGATTTATAACAGAGTGGTAATCACACACTTATTACATCGAATGTCTCCAAAGAGAAATTATTACAAAAGTCTATGGCTTAAGGCCATCTAACAAAATAACAACGGAAGGCTTGGAAGATAAGTGAGTCCATCAACTCCAACGGCATAGCTGAGTGCACGACAAACGACCTAGAACATCTTACTCATCGTCTGAAAAGTCTGCAACGTAACATGTTGTAGCCCGAAACGGGTCAGCACATGGAATATGCTGCCAAGATAACACAGTAGATGCAAGCACTGTTCAAGATATCTTCCGATATGCCGATAAATCGGCCGATTTATCGCTTACCGATGTCTGACCGATAAGATAAATTGGCCGATAAATTAGCCGATATGGCGATAAATCGACCGATATGCCGATAAACTGGCCGATTTACCCCTTATCATGGGTCGACCGATAAGTTCCCGATAAGCGATATCCCCAACATTGGATGCAAGTAACAGAATAAAGGCTATCACTATATGCATATTTGGCTGGTGGAGGCTCTAAGGTTAAAGTTTTTGCATAAAGCCAATTTTTCCTTACAACAAAGGAATAAATTTTATTTTAACTATCATGGTAGTTGAAACATCATTGAGAAGGTACCTCCAACTCAATCCCAATTAAAGTAATCATTAACCCAAGAAATTAACTTTAGAGTGATGAGATCAACCAATAATTCATGTACCATATACTCAAGATTGTGCATAACCGGGGACACGGCTAATCATGATCAGTTTGTACACTCTGCAGAGGTTTGTGCACTTTTCCCCACAGGACTCGATCTCCTCCGTTGGATTTCTCACACTACATGGTGTTTGAGAAACGGATGACCGAGACATAGTCTTTCAGAAGCATTCACTCTTTACCCCGGGTGGACCGATACACCTACTTTCCCCTACATCTGCTAGTCCACCACTGAAAGAGCTCACACAGCTTACTCATACTATGCCAGAGCCCATAATGGCATTGTGGTTGCACATGGAAGTTTCTAGCATGAATAGTTTTATGATCCCTTTGAGCCTGGGTGGCATTCCATAGGACAATCACACGGAACCTCGGGATTTCCTAGGACAACACTGGATTCTCCAGGTGCCCTGCAACCAATCCACCCAGATGTGTATTCAAGTAGCCACCTTAAGTTGAACCATTAATTAACAACTCACATCTGTCATGGATTTCACTCAAACCCAAACCACGTCTACGAGCATAGCACGATAACCTAAGCATAGCGTAGAAGTAACTCCCAAGGGTTTGAAAGTAATGCAGGAAATAGGTTCTACCTCAATCTACTTCCCAGTCCCACAAATTAAGAGATCCTACTCATGCAATGTGTGAGGGTTTGATCTAATGCATAAAAACTGGGTAATAAAGGGGTATGATCAAAGTGTTACTTGCCTTGCTGATGATTCGCAAAACCTAAAGACTCGTAGTAGCACGCTTCGTAGTCCGGGTATTCTATCGCAAGAAAACAATAGCATACATAAGAAATCAAGCAAAGATGCACAAACAGAACTTCAAATAAGAAGATCTAACCAGAAATTTCAACTTAAGAACTCTGGTTTGCAAAAAGAATCAAACCAAACGGAGCAACGAAACTCAAACTACGAACAAAACAAGATCTGTTTACTAGATTGATCTAAGGTCAAATTTTACAGTAACAAAACTTTGTTCAAGTTGGTTAAACGGAAAGAGGGCGTCAAGACGAAGATATGGGATTTTGAATCACCTGATTCTCACTCTCTAGCGAAAAGAAAAAATGAAAAATAAGATCAGGGCAGAAATCGCGATCGAAATAATCGCGGATAAATACCCCGAAAAAGAAAACTCACGAACAGGCTAACGAACGAACGTTCGCTGTTTGCGGCTAACGGGCGAACAACGTTCGTTAAAACGAACGTACGGACGAACGTCCAGTAAATAACTAAACCGAAAAGAAAAACCGAACCGATCTAGAAAAAAATGAATCTAGGGTTTTCAAAGAAAACCGAACAGTTTTTACGGAGAAACTGGCGGCTACCTCGAGAACGACGAACTCGGGCGGCGGCGGGCGGCGGCGCGGTGGTCCGACAAGGGCGGCTGCGCGGCGCAGCGGATCCGGCGGCGAAGGGTGGCGGCGCGGTGGTTCGGCGGCGGCGGCTGCGTGGCACGGCGGATCCAGCGGCGGCGGCGGGGCAGCGGGGCGGCGGCGGCGTAGCAGCGGCGGCGGGGCGGCGGCGGCGGGGCAGCGGCGCGGCGGCGGGGCAGCGGCGGCGGCTAGGGTTCCGGCGACGGGGCGAGGCGAGGCGGGCTGGGCGGTTGCGGCGGCTGGGCCTCGGTTTATAAAGGCCCCACGCTAGGGAGTCCTGGCCGGTTACGGCCCAGAGTCAGTTCGTTTTTTTAAACGAGTCCTGACGTACGAAAACTAACGAAAGAAATACTAAACGGACTCCAAAAATTCCGAAATAAATTTTCACCGTCCTCTAATAATATTTAGGACAAAGTGAACATTTTTCCCGGACCTAAATGCAATTTTTAAAAACGTGTATTTTTCCTATGCAAATAAAATCGCAAATAAAATCCGAATAAAACCAAAAGTGATTTTAATATTTTTCCTCCAATATTTCTGTTATTTTGGAGAAGTCATATTATCTCCGCTCATATATCTTATTTAGAAATATTTTTAGGAGAGAAAAAATAATTAAAACCAACGCTATCCTCGTACCAGTATTCGAGAAAACTCAAATACGAAAACTGTAGAATTCCCAACTCTCTCCGTAGGTCCTTGAGTTGCCTAGAATTTTTGAGGATCGCCACGCACAAAATGCAAAGAAATATGAATGCAGCATGATCTATGTATAACATTCCAAATTGAAAATTTGGGATGTTACAAACCTACCCCACTTAGATTGAATCTCGCCCTCGAGATTCGGCTTGGTTAGAGAACAGGTGTGGGTGGTCCTTGCGTAGATCATCTTCTCATTCCGAGGTGGCTTCTTCCTTGGTATGGTGACTCCACTGTACTTTGCAAAACTTGATAACCTTACTGCGGGTGACTCTACTCGAAAATTCGAGAATCTTGACAGGTTTCTCCTCGTAGGTCAGATCACTATCCAACTGAATTGCCTCCAGAGGTACTGTGTCTCTTAAAGGAATATCGGCCATCTCTGCATGACACTTCTTAAGCTGGGAAACGTGAAACACATCATGCACTCCTAACAATCCTTCGGGTAATTCCAACTTAGAGGCAACCTCTCCCATGCGTTCCAAAACACGGTAAGGTCCCACAAATCTCGGGGCTAGCTTTCCCTTAACTCCGAAACGTTTAACTCCTCGCAGAGGCGATACTCTTAGGTACGCTCTATCTCCGATTTCATAGGCTACTTCCTTGCGCTTCGAGTCTGCATAACTCTTCTGCCTGGACTGAGCTACCTTCTCTTCAGACTCTTTGATCAAGTCTGGTCCAAATAATTGTCGGTCTCCAACTTCATCCCACATTAACGGCGTTCGGCATCTCCTTCCGTACAACGCTTTGAACGGTGCCATCTTTAAACTAGCCTGGTAACTATTGTTGTATGAGAATTCCGCGTAGGGCAAATTGTCATCCCAACTAGATCCATAATCTACCGCACAAGCTCTCAACATGTCCTCCAGAATCTGATTGACTCTCTTGGTCTGTCCATCGGTCTGCGGGTGAAAAGTTGTACTGAATTACAGCCTCGTTCCCAAAGTCTGGTGTAGCTGATGCCAAAACTTTGAGGTGAACTGTGTTCCTCTATCCGATACAATGGTCCTCAGAACTCCGTGCAGACATACGATCCTGGTCATGTATATCTTGGCCAACTTCGCACTGGTATACGTGGTTTTCACGGGGATAAAGTGGGCTACCTTGGTCAAGCGGTCCACTACTACCCAGATTGAGTCATATCCTGTTTTGGTCCTGGGCAATCCGGTGATAAAGTCCATGCCAGGCTTGTCCCACTTCCATTCGGGTATTGGCATAGGCTGTAACAATCATGCTGGCTTCTGATGCTCCGCCTTTACTCTCTGGCATACATCACATACGGCTACAAACTCGGCAATGTCCTTCTTCATTCCCGTCCACCAGAAATGCTCCTTCAAATCCAAATACATCTTAGTGTTTCCGGGGTGTATCATGTATGGCAAATCATGTGCTTCCTGCAGTATCAACTTCCTGATCTCCGGGTCGTTGGGCACATAGATTCGATCCTCAAACCACAAGGTGTCGTGCTCGTCCTCACGAAATCCCTTGGCTTTTCCTTCACTCATCCTCTTCTTTATCTCGGAAATCTCCTTGTCATCCTTTTGGGCTTCGCGTATCCTTCCCAGCAATGTTGACTGAACCTCCAATGTTGCGACAAACCTCTAGGAACTATCTCCAAACGAAGCTCCCTGAGATCTTCTGCTAACTCCTGTGGCAATTCCCCCTTTACTAGGGTATTTGCATAACTCTTCCGGCTCAAAGCGTCTGCCACGACGTTGGCCTTTCCTGGGTGATAGTGCAGCTTCATATCGTAATCCTTTATAAGCTCCAACCATCTCCTTTGTCTGAGGTCCAGCTCCTTCTGAGTGAAAATGTACTTCAAACTCTTGTGATCCGTGTACACATCACAACGATTTCCAATAAGGAAATGTCCCCAAGTTTTAAGTTCGTGCACCACAGCTGCTAACTCCAAATCGTGCATCGCATAATTCAACTCGTGCGGTCGCAATTGACGAGATGCATAAGAAACAACTCTTCCATCCTGCATGAGTACTCCTCCAAGTCCTAAGCGTGAAGCATCGCAGTACACTTGGAAATCCTTGCGTATATCTGGCAGGATCAGCACTGGGGTTGTCGTCAACCGTTTCTTCAACTCCTGGAAACTTTCTTCGCACTCTTAGGTCCAATTGAACTTTGTCTCCTTCTTCAACAATGTCGTCATTGGCTTTGCAATCTTGGAGAAATTTTCTATGAATCTCCGGTAATATCCCGTGAGTCCAAGAAAACTGCGGATCTCTCCAACTGAAGTGGGTGCCAACCACTCAGTGACTGCCTGCACCTTGACGGGGTCCACTGCTATACCTTCTCCTGATATAACATGCCCTAAGAATCCAACTTCCTTCAACCAAAACTCGCATTTACTAAACTTGGCATACAACTGACGTTCTCTGAGCTTCTCCAGTACCAAACGCAAATGCTCCACGTGTTCCTCTTCGTTCTTTGAGTACACCAAGATATCATCGATGAATACCATGACAAACTTATCCAAGAACTCCATGAACACCTTATTCATCATACTCATGAAATAGGCAGGGGTGTTAGTCAATCCAAATGACATAACCGTATACTCATATAGCCCATACCTTGTGGTGAAGGCTGTCTTAGGTATATCCTTCTCTCGGATCTTCAACTGGTGGTATCCAGATCTATCACACCCTGATTTTCATGCCACTTTGCTTAAGATAATTATCATGTTAAAAATGTGGATTTGCAAAAACTTTTGAGTGTTTTTGACTTTGCTTGATTTGACTTTTGTCTTCTGTTTGCTAGTGCTCTAAAAATCAAATAAATCCTCCAACTCTTATACTTCATCTCCTTGATCCAAAACTTTTTCCCAATGATCATGCCATGTGTATAGACCAATATAGAATTTTCTTATAAAAATATTTTGGCCAAATAGTATTTTCTAAAATTAGTTTTCCAAAAACCCCTGAATTGAGGTTTGCACTGCAAGTACCTTATTTAGGGTGTGAAAAATCTTTCAAAAAGTATATTTGAATCCTATTAGGTATAGGACTCCCAGAAACCACAAAATTATAATTTTAAAAGTTATTTCTATATTTTATTTAAAAGCCTTTCCTTAAGGCCAGAAATGGTCTTTAATAGGGAAAAATTATTTAATCATTTCAAAAATATTTGCCAAAATTCAGGGAAACTCATAGGACATATATTGTCCATATATAAGAGTTTCAACACATGGTCATGTTCAAAATATTGGACAAATCCTTCCAAAACCCTTTTTGGATATTTCAAGCTTTTGAAATATTTACAAAGGAAATATTCTCCAAAAATTCCAGGGAAATTCTATCATGTCATATGTGACATATTTGATGATCTTGCAAAGCCTCATGCCTTGAAGATCAAGAAAACATTATCTAATCCCCTCAAAAGCATTTCTGTCCATTTTGAAGTTTGAGCAACTTTACATTGCCAAACTTGTCCAAATGCTCTCAAACTTGGTGCACATGCTAAAATGATGTAATTATGCATCTATGCCAAATGGCACAAGTTTTGGAGAAGCATAACTTGATCTAAGTGCCCCAAAACCATTTCTGTTCAAATTCAAATTTGAACAACTTTACATTACCAACTTTTTACCTGGGGCTTCAAACTTCGTGGGCATGATCACAACCCCAAGTGATGACACTACACCAAGTGGTGCATCAAGGGGAGATGATTAGCTTAACACAAACATGGTGAATCCATTTCTGTTGATTTCTAGGGTTTAGAAGAGTTACACTGGCAACTTTGCCCAAATGAGCTCAAATTTGGTGAAAGGCCCTAATTATATGTGACATTTGATCCTGTTTAGTCTCATGTCAAGTGGAGCTATTTTGCTTGCCCAAAACATGATCAAACACCTTCTGCCAATTTACCAAAACCATTGGATTGACCCCTTTTACTATTTCCCTTTACCTCAAATTCTTACCACGGCTTCTCCTGATCATCTTCTACCCCCAGTAACTTCCCCATGGCCTCAGCTCAATCATTGGAGGGGGTAAAACTCCAATTTACTCTTCTGGACAGCAGTTTCCACCTCCTCCATCACCTCCCTCCTCATCCCAGTGGCTCCCCAGGGCATCCAAGGCCACAGAACATTTCTTTACTCCTCCCTCGACCCCCCAGACATCCTTGGGCATGATGGACACGACCAGAGCAGCGAGGACACGGCTATGCCGGCCAAACGGGCGCTCTGGAGCGCGCTACAGTGCCCTGGCGCACTGTAGCCTCGCCCAACCAGGAGCCCCCGACCACCTCGGGCCTCCTCCTCGTGTCCCCCGAGGCCGCCTCGACGTCCTCAACCTGCAGGACTGTCGGCCCTATCCTCCCCTGCCCTCCTTCTCCCTCCACGAGCTCGCCCGAGCGCGTCCATGGACGTCGCTCACGGTGCACCGCAGCCGCACCTATATAAAGCCGCCCCCGAGCACTCCCTTGCCTCTTCTGGATCCTCCTCTCTCCGGTGCACCTCCCAGACATCATTCCTCTCCCCCTCGTGCTCTCCTGTCCCTCCATGGCCGGGGTGCCGCCGCCGGCCACCGCTCAAATTCGCGTCGTGGGAAGCCCCCCCTTCCCCCTCTTTGCTCCAGAGCAACGCCAGGACCTCCGCCAACACTCCCCGCACGCCCTTCTCTCCTCCCCCGTGCCTGTCTTGTCGTACCCAATCGTCGCCTGAAGCTCCGTCCGCCGGCGTCAAAGCCACTAACGGCTCGGCCCTCCCCAGCCAGCGTGAGATCCCTGGTTGGGCTCGGCTCGATCCCCCGGAGCCGATGGTGTGCTGGACGCCGCCGGGGACGAACGGGATCGCCGGGAAGGGCGCCGGCACCCTGCTCGGCCGGCCTCCCTGCCCCTCCTCTGTTTTGAGCGGGAGGTAGGAGGAGGGCCTGCCAGTGGGACCCGCCTATAAGAGGCTAAGGCCCCGGGCCCCTGGGGTAAGTGGAGACGGCCTTCGGGGGAAGGCGCCTGCCATGGTCGAAGGCGTACTCACGAGAGTACGCCAACAACGTCACCTGTGCCACCCCGCGCGGCTGATGCCACTGGGCCGACCCACGACCACATCCCGCCATTGCGCAAGATAAGGGTAAAGCCCTTTTTCCTTTCCTTTTTCTTTATCCAGTCAACTTCAAAAATGCTTAAATAATTCATTTGAACTCCAAATTTGGTGATTCAAATTTCCAGTGACTCCATAAATCATGATCTATCTGTTGGTGCAACATGCACATTATTCCAGAGACTTTTCCTTCACAAATAATTATCAAATACCCTTATTTCATTTTCTGTGATGAACTTTAGAAAATCACAGAGGGCTCAAATTTGATCCAAATGCAGTGGTTCAAATTCCTAGATGATTGTCATATCCAAACTTAGTTTTGGAACATTTTTATTAATACTTTTTGTACCCCACCAAATAATGAGCCATTTCTTCATATTTATCAACTTTGCAAAATCCTAGGAAATTCATTTGAATTCCAAATCCAATGAAACCAACTCCTAGATGCTTCTAAAATCATGACTTGTTGATGGGTGCCTTTGATCATCATTCAAGAATATATTTCTGTACACTTCTTTCAAATCCATTAAACCCTTGATTCCATCATATTGAAATGTTCCAAATCATCAATTGATCCAATACCTATGAAACCACCTTGGTCATTTCTAATATGACCAGAGGTATCCTAGAAAAGTCCAACTCCTATTTTTAGAGCACTTTTATTTTGATTGTGTTGCTTATTATGATTGTTTCCATCGTTAGTTGACGAGATAAACGAAGTACTCGGAGATGGACCAGAAGGTTTGAAGACTCGGAAGGACAAGGCAAGCAGCCCTTTGACCATGTTCGAGAAACCTTTTTATGCATGTCTCATAGCACCTTATTATCAATGCATCGGAATCATGTTGAGGTGGAGACCACTTTGGTTGCTACCCTTGTTACTTTGCTATTGAACTTGCATCAAACATGACCCTACCTTCCTATGAGGGTCATGTGGGTGGGAGTAGATAGATGTATGCTATAGTAGTTGGCTACGCAAAATGGGTCAGGGTTATGCATTGAGTGAAACAAGTGTGGTTTGACATACTTGCAGATAACCCAGTGGGTGCCACTAATGCCCCTGGGAGTTGATGAGGAACTAGGCCACTACTTGGTGAAGAAGTAGTGTGCCGAGGCTTGACGAAGTGTTGTTTACAGAGATGGATTAGATTTATGGGTGACTACCGTCCCAACCAAACATGCGCAACCACTCTACCCTTATATGGGAAAACGGCATTATTGATTACCTAGGTTGATACTAGCATGGTGCCCGCATTACCAGTGACGGGGGTGACATGAGGTCACTCTCGGGACGGGGTCGTGCTTGGATAGGCGGCCATGACTGTTTTTACAGGGCACCGAACACACCGTTGGTACCCCGTGTCAGTGGTATGTGATGAATATGGGAGCAAGTCTCCACAATTTTAAGATGTGAAATGTTGGCACGAGGCTGTTACCAATCGAGTGGACTCTATGTTAGTGTCGTCTAGGGAAAGGTAGTGATCGGGTGCTTACCCCGGGTACTTGAGGTACCGCGGGTCGTGAATGTCACGGAAGTTCCCCGGATCTAGTGGGTAAAGTGTGCAACCTCTGCAGAGTGTCAAACTATTCGGATAGCCGTGTCCACGGTCAAGGTGTAGGATCGAAAGTAGGTCTAGAGGGGGGGTGATTAGACTACTTGACAATATAAAAAATCTGCCTTTAGATCATGCAATGTTTTTGGCAGTTTCACAAACAAGATCAGTTCAAGTAACACCCTACACATGCAATTCTAGAGTTTATGCAGCGGAAAGTAAATTGCACATGTAAAAGAGAGGTGGAGAAGATCAAACGCAGTTTGGTGACACGGAGATTTTTGTCGTGGTTCCGATAGGTGGTGCTATCGTACATCCACGTTGATGGAGACTTCAACCCACGGAGGGTAACGGCTGCGCGAGTCCACGGAGGGCTCCACCCACGAAGGGTCCACGAAGAAGCAACCTTGTCTATTCCATCACG
The DNA here is from genome assembly GCA_902687465.1 of Secale cereale. Taxonomy (NCBI): domain Eukaryota; kingdom Viridiplantae; phylum Streptophyta; class Magnoliopsida; order Poales; family Poaceae; genus Secale; species Secale cereale. The sequence continues at coordinate 216,219,086 of LR738715.1, forward strand.
GCCTACGCCCACGGAGGACTAGCCTTACTCGGGGTAGATCTTCACGAAGTAGGCGATCTCCTTGCCCTTACAAACTTCTTGGTTCAACTCCACATCATGACGGAGGCTCCCAAGCGACACCTAACCAATCTAGGAGGCACCACCCCCCAAAAGGTAATAGACGGTGTTGATGGTGATGAACTCCTTGATCTTGTGCTTCAAGTGATAAACTCCCCAACACTCAACTCTCCTCACTGATATGACTGTGGTGGAAGAAAGATTTGAGTGGAAAGCAACTTGGGAAGGCTAGAGATCAAGTTTCATATGGTAGGAATGGAATGGCTTGATCTCAACACAAGGGTAGGTGGTTCACTTCTCAGAAAGTGTGTGGTAGAAGTGGTGGTACTTTCTGATGGCTCTCCTCACGAATGAGGAGGGGGTGGAGGGGTATATATAGCCTCCACACAAAATCCAACCGTTACACACACATTTGACCAATCTCGGTCAGACCGAAGTGAAAACTCGGTTAGACCGAAAGTTCAAATATAGTGAACGTTGGGATTTTCGGTGGGACCGAAAATACCATCTCGGTGAGACCGAAGTGAGTCAAAGGTTAGGGTTTGCCATTTCGGTGAGACCGAAAATATAAACTCGGATATTCCGAATTGATGTCAACTGATCACAGAAGGTTGGCAGCCCTTTTTCGGTGAGACCGAAACTCAGAATCGGTTTGACCGAGAATCTAGGGTTTGGAGAAACGACTGAAGTGGTTCATCTCGGTGGGACTGAGTAGGAGAAATCGGTGTGACCGAGATTACTTATGGGTGTGTGTTAAGTAGTGAATAGTGCTGATAGTTGAGGGAGTTAGATCACCAAGCACTTGAGCAACAAGAACATTAACACAACCTCATCCCCTTTTAATAGTATTGGCTTTCCTATGGACTCAATGTGATCTTTGATCACTAAACCAAAAATGGAGTCTTGAGCTTTTGCCAATGCTTGTCTTAGCATTTTGAGGGGTCCACTTCTTCAGACATTTCCATACCCACATCATCGAACTTTTCTGAAATGATTCTCAAGAGAATATTAGTTCAATGATATATATGTTGTTATTAATTACCAAAACCACCCGGGGATTAGTTGCACTTTCAATCTCCCCCTTTTTGGTAATTGATGACAACATATAGATCAAAGCTTCGACAAAAGATATAATCAAAGAATAATATCGTCGCTTTGAGAAGTATGTGATAAACAAGAGCTCCCCCTAAATTTGTGCATTATCTAAAATTTGCGTTTGAATGCAAATGCACAATCGATTAGGATTATGGGTCACTCTTCCATGTCACATACGTCTTGGTGGAGCGCACAAAATGATAAGAATGAATAACATGCACTCAATCACCAAGACAAGAGTAAATAGCCATACAATAAGAAATAGCATATGATAAACAATAAGCACACATTAAAGCATAGTATGACTAAGCACTCATTAAGGTAGCATCAAACGTAGTAGCAAGCACACTTAAAGTATCTGGAACCAAAAGAAACCAATGTATCTCAAGGAAAACGGCAAAAGAACGAAAAGACGAAAGAGCACTCTCTCTCTCGAAGCCCTATGATCTATAACAATTTCTCCCCCTTTGGCAACAAGTTACCAAAAAGTTCGAAAAGGTATAGAGCTAAACGTCACTGCGGGCTCGGCTGGCTGCTCCCGTCTGGGTCGATGTCGGTGTAGAGATAGCTGCATCGGCGAAGACTTCTGCTGATGTCTGCGCTGGAGGAGTGGATGCTGGAGCTGAAGGAACTGCTGGAGCTGTAGCTGGTGCTGAAGTGGTAGCCCTGGAGTCTGTCACTGGGATAGCTGCAGACCTGGATCCTCTGGGAACCGGAGCAGTCTGGCGATGAGAGTCCTGGACTATATCATCCTGCATAAGCTCTGCCCTCTCCTGCCTAGTCTCCTCCATGTCTGCCTCAAGCTTGTTGACAGACACCTGAATCTCAGTCAGCTTCACGTCTAGAGCGTGGATCTTGTCCTCGACGATCCTCTCAAGGCTCTCCTGAGATTGCTCAATGCTGGCCAGGCGTTGTTCAATTCTCCGGGTTGCTTCAAGAATCTGATCTCCGAAGCTCTTTGGCTTAGCTGCTGCTGCTGCTGCCTCTCTGTCAGCTTTGGCTTTCTTTGCAGCTTCGATCTTGGCTTGCCCTTCAACTGAGGTGGGATCCTCTTCATCCATCACAACTACGTTGTCCTCATTCTCTGGCTGCAGTGGTAAGTGCTTCCTATCCAACATGAATTTGCCCGTGCCAAACTTGGCGTTGATAAGCATCTGTATCTGCGGTGCAAACCCACACGACCTCTTCTGGTCAGCTGCAGTCCTCTTGATGGTCTCTACCATCAAGTCCATCACCTTAAAAGGTGCCTTCTCATCGAGAATGTGCAGCATGTTGATAGAATAGCCTCGTATCATCCGGTGGTCACCTGACTTAGGCATCAAAGTATGCCTCAGGATAGTGTTAGTAGTGGTCAGACCTGCCTGGAGATAATACACTGAGCCGAGTTTCCATCCCTCCAAATCAGCAGCTGGGATCTCCTTGTACATATTCTTCATGGAATCATGACTCTTCTTAGGAATCCCATAGACATCAATGTCGTCCTCTCTCTGCACTGGAGCGTTCAGAAGTTCTGCCCATTCTGCAACAGTTGAAGAAAACCGTTGACCTTCAGTCATCCATGTGATCTTGCCATCGGGGTAGAAAAGGGCTGTGGCATAGAACTGCATGATCATCTCGTCGTTCCATGCTGTCAGTTCTTGACCCACAAAGTCAGCAACTCCACATGCAGTAAAGCTCTCATGCACATGGGGAAAGAAGTCCCGATGCTCTCTGCTGTCAATGTACTTCCAGTCAACATACCTGGTGTCAGCAACAATGGGCTTCTTATCCATTAGCACGGTCTCATAGAAATCCTGCTGCTCTTTGGTGTGGAATCTGGGGTCCACAGCAGTCCTTCTTCTTACGGCATATGGATCAGATTGTCTCCATAGCTTGAGACCTTTGTCCTTCCTTGCCTTCATATCCTCAGCTTGAGGATGAGCATCATTGTGGAGTGGCAACTTGGGACGGAGCTTGAGCAACACATGCTCTTCATCTGACTCAGAAGGTGGCATCTCACCTTTGTTCTTCTCAGAAGCTGGAATGCTTCTGGTTGTCCTCTTAGGCTTTGCTGGAGCTGCCTTAGCTGGAGCAGGCTTCTTGGGCTTGGAGGAGGCTTGAGCCCGAATAGCATCACCCATGAACTTAGCTTTCTGAGGAGGAGGCTGGGGTGCATCTTCTTCTTCTTCTTCAGCATCATCAACTTGAGGTTCAGCATAAACAACTCTCTTCCTTTTGGAAGTCTTCTTCACCTTGCTTGGAGCTGGCTCTTCCAAGTTGAGCTTCTTGGCAACTGCAGACTGCTTCACTTTGCTCGTGCCTTTCTTTGGCTGCTGCCCTTGGAGCTCTTTGGCGACCACTTGCCTCTTTGGCTTGGAGGTAACTTCCTCAGCAACAAAATCGGAATCCTCAGAATCAGACGTTCTCTTCTTCCTGGTTCTTGTAGCAGCAGGAGGCAGACCACTGGGGGTACTCCTCTCACCATCATCACTAGAGCTGCTAGCCTCAGGACTTGTACCTGCCTCTGGAATCTCAGCAAACGGTGATTCGGACCTGTTCTGGCTGTCACTGACATCTGACATGGCTGAAAGACCTGTGAATAGATAAGGTATAGGCAGAATAGAAGAGTTATCACAACTGCAGAAGTTTTTGCAAAAAAAAATGAGTTAAAACCTTAGTTTTGAGTTTTCACAGAATGTATTTCGGTCAAACCGATTTCAAGTTTCGGTGTAACCGAAGTGTTCGACAGAACCTTCACACCACTTTCGGTCAGACCGAAATGGGCTTCGGTCCTACCGAAAAACTAGGGTTTCATAGAAACTTCACTTCGGACATTCCGATTTTCACAACTCGGTCAGACCGAACTGTGTAGTGCAATGGTCAGAGACCAAATCGATCAGTCCGAGTTTCAGGAATCGGCTTCACCGAGATGCATTCCGTGGAAACCTAAACCTAAGAATTTTCCTCGAAACTAAACGATCTGAGCAATGTATTGGGATCATATCAAACGTGGATTGAATCAGGGCAGTCCTATCATGCAAGAATCAGAAGTGGAGCATGAATAGGGATTGAGACACACCCTAACTTGGTGGTGTCCCTCTACGGCGGCAACGGAGGAGAAGATTACCGTTGACGGCGGCGGAGACCTGCGGCAAGGGCACACAGGCGACGACGGCGACGATCCTTAGATCAGGGCGGCGGCAGCAGGGGTCTTGGAGGGCGAACGGTTTGAAAGGAATAGATCGCGCGCAGCCCTCAGTATATATAACCCCGTACTGTCGGTGGGACCGAGTTGAAAAACTCGGTGTCACCGAGATGTATTTCTGCTGTGCAGTTACACATATCGGTCAGACCAAGATTTTGAACTCGGTTTCACCGAGATGAAACCTAGATCAATCTAAGTGTTTCGGTTGGACCGAGATTGAGAAGCCGGTCAGACCGAAATAGACTTAGAAGGTTTTGGAAGTCAGCCTTAGACGAATCGGTGGTTCCGAGTGCTCCTCACTCGGACTGTCCGAAAAAGACTTGTTCAAAGTTGTGATATAAGCATGAATAGAATTTTGAGACAAGAAAGCATAGATAGCTAGGGAAGGTGCTTAGGCATTCTTGTCCATCCATTTGGCCAGAAAAAGAAACCAAAACAATCAAAACAACAAATGGATGTCCTTGAATGGATAAAATCGTGCATTCAACATGCTCACACAATAAGATAGCAACTGAAATATGTGTCAAACATGCACAACCAACACTCTAGCTACTAGCACACAAATTGTCGATGACTAGGTCATCTATATATGAGTATATTGACTTAGGAGTCAAATGAGAACATTTGATCATAGGTCATACTCATCGTTTAAGCACAAGTGGGGTTACCACTTTTACATAAAGCATTTATGTGTTCACATCATTTGGAGATGCTTTAGCTCATTTTTAGAGCAAAGCTCCCCCTAGATGTGAGAACCCCTTTTAAAGGGTCAAACTAACCTTGGGTTGTCGTAGAAGACTTCATGTAGATGTTGAAGATGTGGATGCTCAATGTTGATGTAGATCATCATGAGTTGGGAGCAATCCTTTGGATTAGGGCACTTTCAATACCTACATGGGTTAGTCCCACAAGGAACAAACAAGAATATCCATGGACATAGAGTGAAGTGCACAAAAGATGATGTCCATGAAAGCAATGATTACCTTGTCCCTTGACTTACCAACAAGAGGGTTTGTGACTCCATGAACAAGTGCATGATGTGGAAGTTGATTGCACAAGTTCTTGCCAAAATGAATATGAGTGAAGTTTGTTGGCGGAGTCACCCTCAAGAACCTACTAGTTCTTCTTCTTTGGGATCCACATCATCTTGATGGGAATCCCTGGTGTTGTAGTTGAGCTTGACGAAGTAGAACTTGATGTGTCCTTGGGAACCCACTTGACCATGGCTTGAGGTGCTTCAATGAATGCATCAATCTCCTCTTGAAGCTTGTCCTTGGCCTTTAGCTTGTGGTCTTGTGGTGGAAGGTCATCTTGAGCTTGTTCCACATTGGAAGAAGTAGGATCATACTTCTCCTTTTGTGAAACAAACTGTGGAGTAGGGTATTGACCTTCTTCCCACTCAACACCTTTGGCGTTGAACTTTCGCTCAAAACCAATCCCTTGATTCTTCCGGTGTCTTCCTTGTTTGCGAACAATCTCCTCAAAGTTCTTGCTTCCGGCAAGACTCTTGTAGACACCTTTCTCTATGATTTCCTTCAATAGGCTATTTTCTTGCTCAAGTGTAACTTGGCTTGAAACATTGTTAGTGGAATCAAGAGAACTACTAGAAGTAACAACATTGGATTTAACATTGTTATTGTTACTACTAGAGGAAGAATTTTTCTTATGCTTGTCATGCTTAGTCTTAATAGGTGGCAAGAAATTAGACAAGAGAAGTCGTTTGGCAAGATATGAAGAACTCTTCTTTCGAAGATCGTCATTGATCGCTTTTAGAAACTCATGTTCTTGCTCTAGAGTGAGCTTCTCGAAGCGTAGCTTCTCATGAGATCTTAGGAGCTCTCTATGATCTTCTTGAGTAGCTTCATGAGCTAACTTAAGAGTGTTTAATTCTTTAGTTAGACGCTCAATCTCCTTCATAGCATTGTCATTCGACTCTTCTCGACTATAAAGACTACTAGCATTTTCATCATTACTAAGCTCACTAGATTTATCATGCAAGAGCTCATCTTCACCAAGTAAGTCATCCTCATCACTATCAAAGTCAATGAACTCAGGGTGTGTTACCTTGGGGCGTTTAGCCATGAAGCATCTTCCAATTCCCTCATTCGGTGAATCAAATAAGTCGTAGGAGTTGGAGTTGGAGGATACGAGTGCAAGTCCGGCAACACCTTCATCTTGACTATAGTCGGAGTCGGAGTGATAGCTTCCATCGGATTGACTGTCAGAGTCGGAGCCGGAGACCCATTCACCAACATGAGCTTGATGTCTTCTTCTTGTGTAGCTCCTTGATGACTTGTCTTTCCTCTCCGAATCCTTGCTTCTCCGAGAAGGTCTTCGTTCATAACGATCATCTCTACTCCTTCTCTCTCTCCGAGGTGACTCATCTCTTGCTCTTCTTCTTGGAGATTCTTCTCTTCTCTTGTGGGGAGCCGTACACTCATTTGAGAAGTGTCCGGGTCTTCCACAATTGTAGCAGTTTCGATCATGACTAGAAGATCTCTTTCCGTCATATGATCTAGACTTTGAGCTTCTCTCTTTGCCTCTATTCTTGTAGAACTTGTTGAAGTTCCTGACCATTAGGCTTATGTCTTCATTGGAGACTAACTTGTCACTTGAGGTAGTAGGAGCATCACTTGTAGCTTTGTAAGCACCACTTGACTTGTTGTGAAGCTCTTCCTTATCCTTAAGTGTCATCTCATGAGCAACAATCCTTCCAATGACTTCAGTTGGCTTGAGAGTCTTGTAGTTTGGCATCATTTGGATCAAAGTGCACACGGTGTCATACTTTCCATCCAAAGCTCTGAGAATCTTCTTAATGATGAATCGGTCGGTCATTTCTTCGCTTCCTAAGCCAGCAATCTCATTTGTGATGAGAGCAAGCCTAGAGTACATTTCAGCGACTCCTTCACCATCCTTCATCTTGAACTTGTCAAGCTGACCTTGAAGAATATCCAGCTTTGATTCCTTCACAGATTCAGTACCTTCGTGCATTTCAACCAAAGTATCCCAAATCTCCTTAGCATTCTCAAGACGGCTGATTTTGTTGAATTCTTCGGGACACAAAGCATTGAAGAGAATGTCACAAGCTTGAGCATTGTTTTGCAACATCTTCAGTTCTTCGGGTGTAGCTTCGCGATCCGGAACTTTTCCTTCTTCAAAGAAGTCACCTTGCATGCCAACACAAATAATGCCCCATGCGGCTGGGTTATGACCAAGAATATGCATTTTCATTTTATGCTTCCAACTAGCAAAATTTGTACCATCAAAGTAAGGACCTCTACGATAATTACCCTCACTAGACGCCATACTCTCCTAGGTTGTGAAACCAAGCTTATGGAGTCCAATGCAATGGAAACCAAGGCAATGGAGACCAAAGCTCTGATACCACTTGTAGGATCGAAAGTAGGTCTAGAGGGGGGGTGATTAGACTACTTGACAATATAAAAAATCTGCCTTTAGATCATGCAATGTTTTTGGCAGTTTCACAAACAAGATCAGTTCAAGTAACACCCTACACATGCAATTCTAGAGTTTATGCAGCGGAAAGTAAATTGCACATGTAAAAGAGAGGTGGAGAAGATCAAACGCAGTTTGGTGACACGGAGATTTTTGTCGTGGTTCCGATAGGTGGTGCTATCGTACATCCACGTTGATGGAGACTTCAACCCACGGTGGGTAACGGCTGCGCGAGTCCACGGAGGGCTCCACCCACGAAGGGTCCACGAAGAAGCAACCTTGTCTATTCCATCACGGCCTACGCCCACGGAGGACTAGCCTTACTCGGGGTAGATCTTCACGAAGTAGGCGATCTCCTTGCCCTTACAAACTTCTTGGTTCAACTCCACATCACGACGGAGGCTCCCAAGCGACACCTAACCAATCTAGGAGGCACCACCCCCCAAAAGGTAATAGACGGTGTTGATGGTGATGAACTCCTTGCTCTTGTGCTTCAAGTGATAAACTCCCCAACACTCAACTCTCCTCACTGATATGGCTGTGGTGGAAGAAAGATTTGAGTGGAAAGCAACTTGGGAAGGCTAGAGATCAAGTTTCATATGGTAGGAATGGAATGGCTTGATCTCAACACAAGGGTAGGTGGTTCACTTCTCAGAAAGTGTGTGGTAGAAGTGGTGGTACTTTCTGATGGCTCTCCTCACGAATGAGGAGGGGGTGGAGGGGTATATATAGCCTCCACACAAAATCCAACCGTTACACACACATTTGACCAGTCTCGGTCAGACCGAAGTGAAAACTCGGTTAGACCGAAAGTTCAAATATAGTGAACGTTGGGATTTTCGGTGGGACCGAAAATACCATCTCGGTGAGACCGAAGTGAGTCAAAGGTTAGGGTTTGCCATTTCGGTGAGACCGAAAATATAAACTCAGATATTCCGAATTGATGTCAACTGATCACAGAAGGTTGGCAGCCCTTTTTCGGTGAGACCGAAACTCAGAATCGGTGTGACCGAGAATCTAGGGTTTGGAGAAACAACTGAAGTGGTTCATCTCGGTGGGACTGAGTTGGAGAAATCGGTGTGACCGAGATTACTTATGGGTGTGTGTTAAGTAGTGAATAGTGCTGATAGTTGAGGGAGTTAGATCACCAAGCACTTGAGCAACAAGAACATTAACACAACCTCATCCCCTTTTAATAGTATTGGCTTTCCTATGGACTCAATGTGATCTTTGATCACTAAACCAAAAATGGAGTCTTGAGCTTTTGCCAATGCTTGTCTTAGCATTTTGAGGGGTCCACTTCTTCAGACATTTCCATACCCACATCATCGAACTTTTCTGAAATGATTCTCAAGAGAATATTAGTTCAATGATATATATGTTGTTATTAATTACCAAAACCACCCGGGGATTAGTTGCACTTTCACAAGGACAGTTGGGTGGTGCTACTTAGACTATGTCCATAAGTTTCTGGAAAACAACACGGTATGGTGGATCTGTTGATGTGATTGTGAGGAAGTCACAATGAGCTTGAGCATGAGTTGATCACAACTCTTTCTCGATAATGATGTCTGTGACCTCCTGATACTTGTTGCAGACACATGCATGCCCATGTTATATGTTGATCATACTTGCATTTGAAAAACTAGCTTTCCGCAAAACTGCCAACTTAGCAGTAGAGCTTTGCATAATTATTCTGTCATCACACTTGGGTTGCTTGCGAGTACATTCAAAGTACTCATTGGCTTGCCACTGGTTATTTTATTGGCCAGGCATGAGAGAACAAGTTATGAAGAAGATTTCTTGGTGACGAGCTAGGACGCTTCCCAGTCAGAATGCCTGTAGGGTTAAGGCAGATGGCATGGGTCCATGTTGTCATTGAAGATTTTTGCTGCGATGATATACTCAAGACTTGACCATAATGGTCCTAATTGTGTAATACGGTATGTATGGATGTAAGACTCTTGTTATTCAGCTTCTGTGTGTTCAGTGAGCATTGATCTCTGGGATCACTGTACACGTGCATTCGGTGATCACGACTTACGAGTCGGGGTCCCCACAGAGCTGGTATCAGAACCATCCTGACTGCAGGAAGCCTTAGTTAGCATGGTCGTTAGTTAGGGTAAAACTATTTCCAAAACTATTACTAGTTTTCAAAACTATCTATATTTCTCTTCCCTTCTCTGTTTTTTCGAAAAATAGGCTATACTTGATCTCTTCCCCTTCAAAACTTTGGTCGTTAGAACCCCTATGCCGTGACCACTGGATTTTCTGTAATCCTTGTGGAGTGCACCGTGCCAAACACTCACCCACCTCTTCTGAACGCAAGATTGGTGACACCACGACAAGACGATGTCAACGGAAAATCCATCCTCGAGAAATGAAGACATGAAGACCCAGAAGATGGTGACACCCTTGACAGTGCCCCAAGAAGATGCAACATTGGCCTATGATGACCAGGGTATAGGTTATGCAAAATCATGATATGCATCGCTAATAGAGTAATCATGTCACTACCGTTGTTGTATCGGCAACCACCGGTGGATGAGAACCTCGCCATTTGGTCCGCCTCGCTATAGTGAGCAGGAAAACGGTTCTCTTCGTCCCCCGCTCTTGGTGTCGATGTTGTCATCAATGCAACTGACATGTTGAACCTCTACTATGCCTTGATTAATATCATTGCATAAAGGATTGCCTACCTGGTACCCTCGACGTCCCAGAAGGCACAAGGGATCATCATGATTAAAGAGACAAGAGAAGACAAGTCAACGCCAGCTGCAAGGAGACACCTCCACCACCTCACTTCATCAGGCGAGAAGTTGTTGAAGATTCTTCAGGTTCCACCCAGATTGTTATCAAGCAACTACAAGGGACATAGCAACACCTGAGGAAAACTCAGAAGACTGCACGAGGCACAAGTCACGACACTGAGTCCGAGAACCCCTAGGGTAGGATGAGTCGTGTACCCCCCTATGCGCAGTCGAGTCCGCATGATGGTTCGAATAGAACCATGATTGTGTGTTGTTTGCTTTTATTTGTTTGTGTTTTGATATAAGTCGCACTTTTGCCCTAGGCAACAAGTGCATGGCTATGTCATCCTCCTTGCCTTGTTTCTTTTGTTTCGACCTTTTTGCACCTGTTTGTTGCACCTGCACTATAGAACCCCCTTTAGGCATTTCCCCTCCTCTACGCCACTTTTTCCCTCTCTTCTCTCTCCCCAACTGAAGACTCGCAAGACAAGATGCACCAAGGATTCTACCTCGGCAACCAACTGGCACTGAAGACTCCTGCCACGACCTCCACGACCAAGTGCAATCCCGTAGAATTATGTTTGACCCTCCAGACCAGTAACCCTCTTCCTAGACCCTTTGAGACTTCACGAGACACTCCAGCACGAATCCTTAACCATGTGCCTAACCTATAGTATTGCAAGAGAACCAGTTAAGCCTTTATAACCTTGCACAACCCTGGGTTCGTGATGGAACTAGTGGACACAGTGAGTGAGCACATTTTCACCCTAATATAGCACAAGAACTGACGATGCCATAGATAGACCAATTTGGGGATATTAGACATATGACTTGGAGGCTTTATATCAGTGACTTCGAGGAATTATCTGAGACCTTGATGGATTGTAATGTTTTCATGTTGGTGGGATCATGGTTTCGGGGAAGCATGTAGGAGTGCCCGTTGGACATGAGATTTGGATTTATGTAGGTGATTCTGGTTGGTATAAATGCTTGATATGCCTGCATGGTTCGGAGTAAATTGGATTTAGACCTAAGATCCTGATTATGATATCATGCTTCTCGGTGGACAATAACCTAGGAGATTGGATTATTTGTCGAAGTTGATTTAGGGATCTATATAATCGTGATCTTGAAGTTTACTTGACCCGGATGATGAGAATTGGTGGATTTACTATCGTAATGCATAGTCCTTCTAAGTATTTGGGTATTATAGGGACTTGAGATCTTGTGGAACACCGTAGACATCAGATTCGTAGAATTGTTGGATTATGTGGTGATTGATGGAAATTACCGGGCTATTGGAGTTGATCTATAGGAAGGAAACAAAATCTTGGAGTGGCATATGACGTGTTTCCTTAGAATAGAGATGCATTATCTTGAGCCTTGCAAGAATAGGTTGAGCGCTTGGATTGTGGAGTTTAGTTAAGCTTAGCAGCATGTGTGACCTACCCATGGATTTTAGGGGTAGACATACATATGGATTGGGGGATCGTAGGCAAGTACAATCTTGTTAGACCGTCTCTTGAGAGTCATGAGGATATGTATGGCATGAGTGGTGACTGAAGTTGGTCTATGCGAGAAGATGCTTTTTTCGCTCGGAGTACTAGATAGAGCTATTGGCATCTCAGAAATTGTGCTTAAGGATAAGATGATAAACATTCACTCAATCACTAGAACCCTCGAAACCCTTAAGCCCCACCGAGCCACCACATGGTCAGATTCCGACCTCGGGCCTTGACTCAGAGTCAAGAAGACCCCTACAAATATTCAACGGAGACCTTGCGTACCCCCATAGACCTCATGGAGTAATTAGACAAGTTGGGTAACATCATTATTTGATGGCCTACTTGTCTGCCCGAAGACAAAGAAGAGACGGACAGCTGGATAGAAGACATTTGAAGACCACCCCGTCAAGAAGGAAGAACTACACCGACCACCGTCATCAAGAAGTAAACTCCTGCGTCCGAGACCGGGCGTATCTGCTAACCACTCCTCTCGAAGGGACCGAGCATTTCCGTGTCGAAGGAACGCTCCTACCAAGATTTATCGACCCTTCTTCAAGACCACTGCAAGTCAAATAGTAGACGGCTACCAGCTAGATTTACCACCTGAGATACCCTCCATGCACCAAATCCTCCACGAGTCCCCACTTTGGAAGTACTTCTTACTTCCTAACTAGCCCGGTGCCCGCAAGGACATCGATCACCGAGCCTTTGACAACTAACTCAACTCAACCTACGCTAGGGACCCCTCAGCAACCTCCATCAGGGAAGGCAGCAAGCGAGAATCCACGCCACCAAGTACTTCAAGATTCCATGGAGCACCACTCGGGAGCAGAACCAGCAAGAAGAAGTGAAGACTACCCCGTATCCAAGACTCCGTATTCCTTTCCACGCCTAGTCTGGGAATCTCGGGGACGAGATTCTTGTAGGGGGGGTAGGTCTGTCACACCCTGATTTTCATGCCACTTTGCTTAAGCTAATTATCATGTTAAAAATGTGGATTTGCAAAAACTTTTGAGTGTTTTTGACTTTGCTTGATTTGACTTTTGTCTTCTGTTTGCTAGTGCTCTAAAAATCAAATAAATCCTCCAACTCTTATACTTCATCTCCTTGATCCAAAACTTTTTCCCAATGATCATGCCATGTGTATAAACCAATATAGAATTTTCTTATATAAATATTTTGGCCAAATAGTATTTTCTAAAATTAGTTTTCCAAAAACCCCTGAATTGAGGTTTGCACTGCAAGTACCTTATTTAGGGTGTGAAAAATCTTTCAAAAAGTATATTTGAATCCTATTAGGTATAGGACTCACAGAAACCACAAAATTATAATTTTAAAAGTTATTTTTATATTTTATTTAAAAGCCTCTCCTTAAGGCCAGAAATGGTCTTTAATAGGGAAAAATTATTTAATCATTTCAAAAATATTTGCCAAAATTCAGGGAAACTCATAGGACATATATTGTCCATATATAAGAGTTTCAACACATGGTCATGTTAAAAATATTGGACAAATCCTTCCAAAACCCTTTTTGGATATTTCAAGCTTTTGAAATATTTACAAAGGAAATATTCTCCAAAAATTCCAGGTAAATTCTATCATGTCATATGTGACATATTTGATGATCTTGCAAAGCCACATGCCTTGAAGATCAAGAAAACATCATCTAATCCCCTCAAAACCATTTCTGTCCATTTTGAAGTTTGAGCAACTTTACATTGCCAAACTTGTCCAAATGCTCTCAAACTTGGTGCACATGCTAAAATGATGTAATTATGCATCTATGCCAAATGGAACAAGTTTTGGAGAAGCATAACTTGATCTAAGTGCCCCAAAACCATTTATGTTCAAATTCAAATTTGAACAACTTTACATTACCAACTTTTTACCTGGGGCTTCAAACTTCGTGGGCATGATCACAACCCCAAGTGATGACACTACACCAAGTGGTGCATCAAGGGGAGATGATTAGCTTAACTCAAACATGGTGAATCTATTTCTGTTGATTTTTAGGGTTTACAAGAGTTACACTGGCAACTTTGCCCAAATGAGCTCAAATTTGGTGAAAGGCCCTAATTATATGTGACATTTGATCCTGTTTAGTCTCATGTCAAGTGGAGCTATTTTTCTTGCCCAAAACATGATCAAACACCTTCTGCCAATTTACCAAAACCATTGGATTGACCCCTTTTACTATTTCCCTTTACCTCAAATTCTTACCACAGCTTCTCCTGATCATCTTCTACCCCCAGTAACTTCCCCATGGCCTCAGCTCAATCATTGGAGGGGGTAAAACTCCAATTTACTCTTCTGGACAGCAGTTTCCACCTCCTCCATCACCTCCCTCCTCATCCCAGTGGCTCCCCAGGGCATCCAAGGCCACGGAACATTTCTTTACTCCTCCCTCGACCCCCCCAGACATCCTTGGGCATGATGGACACGACCAGAGCAGCGAGGACACGGCTATGCCGGCCAAACGGGCGCTCTGGAGCGCGCTACAGTGCCCTGGCGCACTGTAGCCTCGCCCAACCAGGAGCCCCCGACCACCTCGGGCCTCCTCCTCGTGTCCCCCGAGGTCGCCTCGACGTCCTCAACCTGCAGGACTGTCGGACCTATCCTCCCCTGCCCTCCTTCTCCCTCCACGAGCTCGCCCGAGCGCGTCCATGGACGTCGCTCACGGTGCACCGCAGCCGCACCTATATAAAGCCGCCCCCGAGCACTCCCTTGCCTCTTCTGGATCCTCCTTTCTCCGGTGCACCTCCCAGACATCATTCCTCTCCCCATCGTGCTCTCCTGTCCCTCCATGGCCGGGGTGCCGCCGCCGGCCACCGCTCAAATTCGCGTCGTGGGAAGCCCCCCTTCCCCCTCTTTGCTCCAGAGCAACGCCAGGACCTGCGCCAACACTCCCCGCACGTCCTTCTCTCGTCCCCCGTGCCTGTCTTGCCGTACCCAATCGTCGCCCGAAGCTCCATCCGTCGGCGTCAAAGACACTAACGGCTCGGCCCTCCCCAGCCAGCGTGAGACCCCTGGTTGGGCTCGGCTCGATCCCCCGGAGCCGATGGTGTGCTGGACGCCGCCGGGGACGAACGGGATCGCCGGGAAGGGCGCCGGCACCCTGCTCGGCCGGCCTCCCTGCCCCTCCTCTGTTTTGAGCGGGAGGTAGGAGGAGGGCCTGCCAGTGGGACCCGCCTGTAAGAGGATAAGGCCCCGGGCCCCTGGGGTAAGTGGAGACGGCCTTCGGGGGAAGGCGCCTGCCATGGTCGAAGGCGTACTCACGGGAGTACGCCAACAACGTCACCTGTGCCACCCCGCGCGGCTGATGCCACTGGGCCGACCCACGACCACATCCCGCCTGTGTGCAAGATAAGGGTAAAGCCCTTTTTCCTTTCCTTTTTCTTTATCCAGTCAACTTCAGAAATGCATAAATAATTCATTTAAACTCCAAATTTGGTAATTCAAATTTCCAGTGACTCCATAAATCATGATCTATCTGTTGGTGCAACATGCACATTATTCCAGAGACTTTTCCTTCACAAATAATTATCAAATACCCTTATTTCATTTTCTGTGATGAACTTTAGAAAATCACAGAGGGCTCAAATTTGATCCAAATGCAGTGGTTCAAATTCCTAGATGCTTGTCATATCCAAACTTAGTTTTGGAACATTTTTATTAATACTTTTTGTACCCCACCAAATAATGAGCCATTTCTTCATATTTATCAACTTTGCAAAATCCTAGGAAATTCATTTGAATTCCGAATCCAATGAAACCAACTCCTAGATGCTTCTAAAATCATGACTTGTTGATGGGTGCCTTTGATCATCATTCAAGAATATATTTCTGTACACTTCTTTCAAATCCATTAAACCCTTGATTCCATCATATTGAAATGTTCCAAATCATCAATTGATCCAATACCTATGAAACCACCTTGGTCATTTCTAATATGACCAGAGGTATCCTAGAAAAGTCCAACTCCTATTTTTAGAGCACTTTTATTTTGATTGTGTTGCTTATTATGATTGTTTCCATCGTTAGTTGACGAGATAAACGAAGTACTCGGAGATGGACCAGAAGGTTTGAAGACTCGGAAGGACAAGGCAAGCAGCCCTTTGACCATGTTCGAGAAACCTTTTTATGCATGTCTCATAGCACCTTATTATCAATGCATCGGAATCATGTTGAGGTGGAGACCACTTTGGTTGCTACCCTTGTTACTTTGCTATTGAACTTGCATCAAACATGACCCTACCTTCCTATGAGGGTCATGTGGGTGGGAGTAGATAGATGTATGCTATAGTAGTTGGCTACGCAAAATGGGTCAGGGTTATGCATTGAGTGAAACAAGTGTGGTTTGACATACTTGCAGATAACCCAGTGGGTGCCACTAATGCCCCTGGGAGTTGATGAGGAACTAGGGCACTACTTGGTGAAGAAGTAGTGTGCCGAGGATTGACGAAGTGTTGTTTACAGAGATGGATTAGATTTATGGGTGACTACCGTCCCAACCAAACATGCGCAACCACTCTATCCTTATATGGGAAAAGGGCATCATTGATTACCTAGGTCGATACTAGCATGGTGCCCGCATTACCAGTGACGGGGGTGACATGAGGTCACTCTCGGGACGGGGTCGTGCTTGGATAGGCGGCCATGACTGTTTTTACAGGGCACCGAACACACCGTTGGTACCCCGTGTCAGTGGTATGTGATGAATATGGGAGCAAGTCTCCACAATTTTAAGATGTGAAATGTTGGCACGGGGCTGTTACCAATCGAGTGGACTCTATGTTAGTGTCGTCTAGGGAAAGGTAGTGATCGGGTGCTTACCCCGGGTACTTGAGGTACCGCGGGTCGTGAATGTCACGGAAGTTCCCCGGATCTAGTGGGTAAAGTGTGCAACCTCTGCAGAGTGTCAAACTATTCGGATAGCCGTGTCCGCGGTCAAGGACAGTTGGGTGGTGCTACTTAGACTATGTCCATAAGTTTCTGGAAAACAACACGGTATGGTGGATCTGTTGATGTGATTGTGAGGAAGTCACAATGAGCTTGAGCATGAGTTGATCACAACTCTTTCTCGATAATGATGTCTGTGACCTCCTGATACTTGTTGTAGACACATGCATGCCCATGTTATATGTTGATCATACTTGCATTTGAAAAACTAGCTTTCCGCAAAACTGCCAACTTAGCAGTAGAGCTTTGCATAATTATTCTGTCATCACACTTGTGTTGCTTGCGAGTACATTCAAAGTACTCATTGGCTTGCCACTGGTTATTTTATTGGCCAGGCATGAGAGAACAGGTTATGAAGAAGATTTCTTGGTGACGAGCACGCGAGCTAGGACGCTTCCCAGTCAGAATGCCTGTAGGGTTAAGGCAGATGGCATGGGTCCATGTTGTCATTGAAGATTTTTGCTGCGATGATATACTCAAGACTTGACCATAATGGTCCTAATTGTGTAATACGGTATGTATGGATGTAAGACTCTTGTTATTCAGCTTCTGTGTGTTCAGTGAGCATTGATCTCTGGGATCACTGTACACGTGCATTCGGTGATCACGACTTACGAGTCGGGGTCCCCACAGAGCTGGTATCAGAACCATCCTGACTGCAGGAAGCCTTAGTTAGCATGGTCGTTAGTTAGGGTAAAACTATTTCCAAAACTATTACTAGTTTTCAAAACTATCTATATTTCTCTTCCCTTCTCTGTTTTTTCGAAAAATAGGCTATACTTGATCTCTTCCCCTTCAAAACTTTGGTCGTTAGAACCCCTATGCCGTGACCACTGGATTTTCTGTAATCCTTGTGGAGTGCACCGTGCCAAACACTCACCCACCTCTTCTGAACGCAAGATTGGTGACACCACGACAAGACGATGTCAACGGAAAATCCATCCTCGAGAAATGAAGACATGAAGACCCAGAAGATGGTGACACCCTTGACAGTGCCCCAAGAAGATGCAACATTGGCCTATGATGACCAGGGTATAGGTTATGCAAAATCATGATATGCATCGCTAATAGAGTAATCATGTCACTACCGTTGTTGTATCGGCAACCACCGGTGGATGAGAACCTCGCCATTTGGTCCGCCTCGCTATAGTGAGCAGGAAAACGGTTCTCTTCGTCCCCCGCTCTTGGTGTCGATGTTGTCATCAACGCAACTGACATGTTGAACCTCTACTATGCCTTGATTAATATCATTGCATAAAGGATTGCCTACCTGGTACCCTCGACGTCCCAGAAGGCACAAGGGATCATCATGATTAAAGAGACAAGCGAAGACAAGTCAACGCCAGCTGCAAGGAGACACCTCCACCACCTCACTTCATCAGGCGAGAAGTTGTTGAAGATTCTTCAGGTTCCACCCAGATTGTTATCAAGCAACTACAAGGGACATAGCAACACCTGAGGAAAACTCAGAAGACTGCACGAGGCACAAGTCACGACACTGAGTCCGAGAACCCCTAGGGTAGGATGAGTCGTGTACCCCCCTATGCGCAGTCGAGTCCGCATGATGGTTCGAATAGAACCATGATTGTGTGTTGTTTGCTTTTATTTGTTTGTGTTTTGATATAAGTCGCACTTTTGCCCTAGGCAACAAGTGCATGGCTATGTCATCCTCCTTGCCTAGTTTCTTTTGTTTCGACCTTTTTGCACCTGTTTGTTGCACCTGCACTATAGAACCCCCTTTAGGCATTTCCCCTCCTCTACGCCACTTTTTCCCTCTCTTCTCTCTCCCCAACTGAAGACCCGCAAGACAAGATGCACCAAGGATTCTACCTCGGCAACCAACTGGCACTGAAGACTCCTGCCACGACCTCCACGACCAAGTGCAATCCCGTAGAATTATGTTTGACCCTCCAGACCAGTAACCCTCTTCCTAGACCCTTTGAGACTTCACGAGACACTCCAGCACGAATCCTTAACCATGTGCCTAACCTATAGTATTGCAAGAGAACCAGTTAAGCCTTTATAACCTTGCACAACCCTGGGTTCGTGATGGAACTAGTGGACACAGTGAGTGAGCACATTTTCACCCTAATATAGCACAAGAACTGACGATGCCATAGATAGACCAATTTGGGGATATTAGACATATGACTTGGAGGCTTTATATCAGTGACTTCGAGGAATTATCTGAGACCTTGATGGATTGTAAGGTTTTCATGTTGGTGGGATCATGATTTCGGGGAAGCATGTAGGAGTGCCCGTTGGACATGAGATTTGCATTTATGTAGGTGATTCTGGTTGGTATAAATGCTTGATATGCCTGCATGGTTCAGAGTAAATTGGATTTAGACCTAAGATCCTGATTATGATATCATGCTTCTCGGTGGACAATAACCTAGGAGATTGGATTATTTGTCGAAGTTGATTTAGGGATCTATATAATCGTGATCTTGAAGTTTACTTGACTCGGATGATGAGAATTGGTGGATTTACTATCGTAATGCATAGTCCTTCTAAGTATTTGGGTATTATAGGGACTTGAGATCTTGTGGAACACCATAGACATTGGATTCGTAGAATTGTTGGATTATGTGGTGATTGATGGAAATTACCGGGCTATTGGAGTTGATCTATAGGAAGGAAACAAAATCTTGGAGTGGCATATGACGTGTTTCCTTAGAATAGAGATGCATTATCTTGAGCCTTGCAAGAATAGGTTGAGCGCTTGGATTGTGGAGTTTAGTTAAGCTTAGCAGCATGTGTGACCTACCCATGGATTTTAGGGGTAGACATACATATGGATTTGGGGATCGTAGGCAAGTACAATCTTGTTAGACCGTCTCTTGAGAGTCATGAGGATATGTATGGCATGAGTGGTGACTGAAGTTGGTCTATGCGAGAAGATGCTTTTTTTCGTTCGGAGTACTAGATAGAGCTATTGGCATCTCAAAAATTGTGCTTAAGGATAAGATGATAAACGTTCACTCAATCACTAGAACCCTCGAAACCCTTAAGCCCCACCGAGCCACCACATGGTCAGATTCCGACCTCGGGCCTTGACTCAGAGTCAAGAAGACCCCTACAAATATTCAACGGAGACCTTGCGTACCCCCATAGACCTCATGGAGTAATTAGACAAGTTGGGTAACATCATTATTTGATGGCCTACTTGTCTGCCCGAAGACAAAGAAGAGACGGACAGCTGGATAGAAGACAATTGAAGACCACCCCGTCAAGAAGGAAGAACTACACCGACCACCATCATCAAGAAGTAAACTCATGCGTCCAAGACCGGGCGTATCTGCAAACCACGCCTCTCGAAGGGACCGAGCATTTCCGTGTCGAAGGAACGCTCCTACCAAGATTTATCGACCCTTCTTCAAGACCACTGCAAGTCAAATAGTAGACGGCTACCAGCTAGATTTACCACCTGAGATACCCTCCATGCACCAAATCCTCCACGAGTCCCCACTCTGGAAGTACTTCTTACTTCCTAACTAGCCCGGTGCCCGCAAGGACATCGATCACCGAGCCTTTGACAACTAACTCAACCCAACCTATGCTAGGGACCCCTCAGCAACCTCCATCAGGGAAGGCAGCAAGCGAGAAGCCACGCCACCAAGTACTTCAAGATTCCATGGAGCACCACTCGGGAGCAGAACCAGCAAGAAGAAGTGAAGACTACCCCGTATCCAAGACTCCGTATTCCTTTCCACGCCTAGTCTGGGAATCTCGGGGACGAGATTCTTATAAGGGGGGTAGGTCTGTCACACCCTGATTTTCATGCCACTTTGCTTAAGCTAATTATCATGTTAAAAATGTGGATTTGCAAAAACTTTTGAGTGTTTTTGACTTTGCTTGATCATCATTCAAGAATATATTTCTGTACACTTCTTTCAAATCCATTAAACCCTTGATTCCATCATATTGAAATGTTCCAAATCATCAATTGATCCAATACCTATGAAACCACCTTGGTCATTTCTAATATGACCAGAGGTATCCTAGAAAAGTCCAACTCCTATTTTTAGAGCACTTTTATTTTGATTGTGTTGCTTATTATGATTGTTTCCATCGTTAGTTGACGAGATAAACGAAGTACTCGGAGATGGACCAGAAGGTTTGAAGACTCGGAAGGACAAGGCAAGCAGCCCTTTGACCATGTTCGAGAAACCTTTTTATGCATGTCTCATAGCACCTTATTATCAATGCATCGGAATCATGTTGAGGTGGAGACCACTTTGGTTGCTACCCTTGTTACTTTGCTATTGAACTTGCATCAAACATGACCCTACCTTCCTATGAGGGTCATGTGGGTGGGAGTAGATAGATGTATGCTATAGTAGTTGGCTACGCAAAATGGGTCAGGGTTATGCATTGAGTGAAACAAGTGTGGTTTGACATACTTGCAGATAACCCAGTGGGTGCCACTAATGCCCCTGGGAGTTGATGAGGAACTAGGGCACTACTTGGTGAAGAAGTAGTGTGCCGAGGCTTGACGAAGTGTTGTTTACAGAGATGGATTAGATTTATGGGTGACTACCGTCCCAACCAAACATGCGCAACCACTCTACCCTTATATGGGAAAAGGGCATTATTGATTACCTAGGTCGATACTAGCATGGTGCCCGCATTACCAGTGACGGGGGTGACATGAGGTCACTCTCGGGACGGGGTCGTGCTTGGATAGGCGGCCATGACTGTTTTTACAGGGCACCGAACACACCGTTGGTACCCCGTGTCAGTGGTATGTGATGAATATGGGAGCAAGTCTCCACAATTTTAAGATGTGAAATGTTGGCACGGGGCTGTTACCAATCGAGTGGACTCTATGTTAGTGTCGTCTAGGGAAAGGTAGTGATCGGGTGCTTACTCCGGGTACTTGAGGTACCGCGGGTCGTGAATGTCACGAAAGTTCCCCGGATCTAGTGGGTAAAGTGTGCAACCTCTGCAGAGTGTCAAACTATTCGGATAGCCGTGTCCACGGTCAAGGACAATTGGGTGGTGCTACTTAGACTATGTCCATAAGTTTCTGGAAAACAACACGATATGGTGGATCTGTTGATGTGATTGTGAGGAAGTCACAATGAGCTTGAGCATGAGTTGATCACAACTCTTTCTCGATAATGATGTCTGTGACCTCCTGATACTTGTTGCAGACACATGCATGCCCATGTTATATGTTGATCATACTTGCATTTGAAAAACTAGCTTTCCGCAAAACTGCCAACTTAGCAGTAGAGCTTTGCATAATTATTCTGTCATCACACTTGGGTTGCTTGCGAGTACATTCAAAGTACTCATTGGCTTGCCACTGGTTATTTTATTGGCCAGGCATGAGAGAACAGGTTATGAAGAAGATTTCTTGGTGACGAGGACGCGAGCTAGGACGCTTCCCAGTCAGAATGCCTGTAGGGTTAAGGCAGATGGCATGGGTCCATGTTGTCATTGAAGATTTTTGCTGCAATGATATACTCAAGACTTGACCATAATGGTCCTAATTGTGTAATACGGTATGTATAGATGTAAGACTCTTGTTATTCAGCTTCTGTGTGTTCAGTGAGCATTGATCTCTAGGATCACTGTACACGTGCATTCGGTGATCACGACTTACGAGTCGGGGTCCCCACAAGATCGTAAATCGATCTTGGAGAATACTTTCACTCCCTGGAGTTGGTCGAACAGATCATTGATCATCGGCAGGGGTACTTATTCTTCATAGTCAATTCATTCAATGCTCGATAGTCAACGACCATACTTAAAGATCCATCCTTCTTTTCGACCAGAAGCACTGGGGCTCCCCAAGGTGATGAACTCCGGCAATAAATCCTTTCTCCAATAACTCCTTAATCTACTTCTTGATCTCTTCCAGATCGTTCGCTGGCATCCGATATGGTCTCTTTGATATAGGTCTGGTGCCAGGCAATAGTTCAATCAAAAACTCAATATCCCTATCCGGTGGCATGCCGGGTAGCTCCTCTGAAAAAACATCCGGATAATCCTTTACTACAGGCACTTCCTCCTGAACAACTCCCGTGAGAGAATGTACTTGTGTCCTTATAGGCGAATGCGTAGATACATACTTGATCATTTTTCCCTCCGGGGTGGTAAGCAAAATAGACTTACCAGCACAATCGATGTTCCCTCCATACATCGATAGCCAATCCATACCTAGTATCACATCCAATCCTTGTGACTCCAAAACTATCAGGTCTGAGGGGAAACATGACGTCCTATGACCAATGGCGTCTGAAAACATCCTTGATGTGCCATATACTCCGCTCCTGGAGAGCTTACTAACATGGGGGTCTTAAGGACTTGGGTGGACAACTTATGTCTATTTACGAACCCCCTTGAAATGTATGGATGTGATGCACCGGTATCGAAAAGAACTATTGCGGTAAATGACTTAACCAAAAACTTACTGACAACATCATCTGGTTGCTCTTCAACCTCTTCCACGGTCACGTGGTTCACTTGTCCTTTATTGAACGGATTGGGCTTCTTCCCGGCGCTTCCATTGCCGTTCCCATTCTTAGCTTTAGAGCACTCTGTGGCATAGTGTCCATTCTTCCCGCACTTGAAACAGGTGACGTGGCTTAAATCCCTCTTGGCGGGTGTGGATGGAGTAGAGCGGTTCTGATTATTGTTTGCTCCATTCCCATTCCCATTCTTGGAGCCATTGTGGTTGTGAGAACTTCCTCCAGTGTGGGTGTGGCTTCCACGGTTGTGGGTGTATCCTCCCGAATTCGGGGTGAATCGAGGCTTCTGCTCGGCTCCAGAATTATTCCTTCCTTGTCCATACTTCCTCTTGCGGCTCTCAATCTATTGTTGTTTCCCTTCAATCATAAGAGCCTTATCTACCAACTCCTGGTAGTTGTTGAAGGTTGCCACCATCAACTGTATGCTCATCTCATCATCAGCCCTTCCATAAACCTCTCCTGCTTTGCGACATCTGTGGGCACATCATCCGGGGCATAACGAGATAGTGTACTAAACTCATCTACGTATTGAGCCACAGTACGATTTCCTTGGCGCAAATTGCGAAACTCCCGCTTCTTCATGCTCATAGCTCCAGTTGAGACATGGGCAGTGCGAAAAGCTTGCTGAAACTGATCCCAAGTGACATTGGCTATAGGGAAAGTGGATGTGTAATTCTCCCACCATGCTGCTGCGGGTCCAGACAATTGATGTGTGGCAAATCGCACTTTCTCAGCATCCGTGCAATTGGCGGTGGTCAAATCCCTTCCAATCTTGCGCAACCAGTCATCAGCAACTATTGGTTCAATTCTGCTAGCAAACACCGGTGGTTGCAACCTTAGGAAACGTGTCAGGTTGTCCACGGGTGGTGGTGGAGGGTTGTTGTTGTTGTTCTGGTTGTTATGGGTGTTCTGGACAAGAAGTTGCATCAAAGTGTTCTGCTGTTGGATCAACTGAGTGAGCTTAGGGGGAAACTCAAATCCGGGCTCACGTCTCGGAGGCATCTGATGGGTGTAGAGGGAAGAGATTAGAATAGAAATGAGGTCTAAGGGAAAATCACTACCCATATGCACATGAGACAAACAGAATCGTATCACACCAATCAATTTTCAAACAAGGGCTTACAAAGATCTAACTAACGTTACAAAAGTGCTCTAAAAACTACTTGGTGGAGAAACTACTAGTCATGGGGTGGTCATCTAGAAATTTTGATCGGCGGAAGATTCCATGATGTCTGCTCCAGCTTCATCTTCGTAGTCTTCATCATCACTATCATCGGGGTCTGAGTCCGTGTCGTCGATGATGATGTAGTCTTAAGAACGAATCTCCTTGGGTTCTTCTTCCTCTTCTTCTCCTCCTGGTGCTGGATCTCCCATGAATACTCCTAGCTTCCTCGTCAAATCATCATTCTTCTCCACAAGTATCAACATCTCCTCCTCGTATCCGTCACGGGTAGACTTGAGTTCTTCTTCTAGCTCCAAGTTCCTGGTTAGTGCCTTCTTCAAATCTATCATCCCTGTGCACATCCGGTGCTCCTGTCGACGAATGTGCTGGTTTAACTCCTGGATGAACGCTGCAATGGACCTGTCCTTTCAGGTACTGATCATGTCCCAACACTCATCTCGGCGTCCACAAATCTGGTAGATAGTGTCCTTCAGCTCCTGCTTGTAGACTTCTCCGATCCTTCCCATAGTGATGTGGGTTGCCATACTCTTGCCTAGGCTCCAGGTTGGTGCATCGAAAGAAAACTCTATTGGCTCAGTGGATGGTGCAAAGCTTCTCCCGAGAATTTGAACTTGAATGCTCCATCGCTCCTCTTCTGGTAAGGTGGCGGTGTAGGTCCCGGTAAAGCTTGGTATTCCTATGTTCAGGTACCTAGTGACTTCCTTCAAGTGTTGTCCAAAAGGTGTGTCTTCATCTGGTTGAGTGAATTTGTTCCTTGGGTCCACCACCCTAAAGAGTAGAAAATGGAGAGGAGTCAAAAATGAGTAGATAAGAGTGACCTATGGTTTATCTTAGTGGTCGTGTCCTACATTCAGCGTGTGCTCTGATACCATCTTGGAGCGACCACGATCCGAAGGGACTGAAGTCTCTGTGTTTTCGTGTCATCCCTGGATCGGTAATGTTGACACACACAGTACTTGAAGGATTTATAACAGAGTGGCAATCACACACTTATTACATCGAATGTATCCAAAGAGAACTTATTACAAAAGTCTATGGCTTAAGGCCATCTAACAAAATAACATCGGAAGGCTTGGAAGATAAGTGAGTCCATCAACTCCAACGGCATAGCTGAGTGCATGACAAACGACCTAGAACGTCTTACTCCTCGTCTGAAAAGTCTGCAACGTAACATGTTGCAGCCCGAAACGGGTCAGCACATGGAATATGCTGCCAAGATAACACAGTAGATGCAAGTAACAGAATAAAGGCTAACACTATATGCATATTTGGCTGGTGGAGGCTCTAAGGTTAAAGTTTTTGCATAAAGCCAATTTTTCCCTACAACAAAGGAATAAATTTTATTTTAACTATCATGGTAGTTGAAACATCATTGAGAAGGTACCTCCAACTCAATCCCAATTAAAGTAATCATTAACCCAACAAATTAACTTCAGAGTGATGAGATCAACCAATAATTCATGTACCAGATACTCAAGATTGTCCATAACCGGGGACACGGCTAATCATGATCAGTTTGTACACTCTGCAGAGGTTTGTGCACTTTTCCCCACAAGACTCGATCTCCTCCGTTGGATTTCTCGCACTGCATGGTGTTTGAGAAACGGATGACCGAGACACAGTCTTTCAGAAGCATTCACTCTTTACCCCGGGTGGACCGGTACACCTACTTTCCCCTACATCTGCTAGTCCACCACTAAAAGAGCTCACACAGCTTACTCATATTATGCCAGAGCCCATAATGGCATTGCGGCTGCACACCGAAGTTTCTAGCATGAATAGTTTTATGATCCCTTTGAGCCTGGGTGGCATTCCATAGGACAATCACACGGAATCCCGGGATTTCCTAGGACAACACTGGATTCTCCAGGTGCCCTGCAACTAATCCACCCAGATGTGTATTCAAGTAGCCACCTTAAGTTGAACCATTAATGAACAACTCACATCTGTCATGGATTTCACTCAAACCTAAACCACGTCTACAAGCATAGCATGATGACCTAAGCATAGTGTAGAAGTAACTCCCAAGGGTTTGAAAGTAATGCAGGTAATAGGTTATACCTCAATCTACTTCCCGGTCCCACAAATTAAGAGATCCTACTCATGCAATGTCTGAGGGTTTGATCTAATTCATAAAAACTGGGTAATAAAGGGGTATGATCAAAGTGTTACTTGCCTTGCTGACGATTCGCAAAACCTAAAGACTCGTAGTAGCACGCTTCACAGTCCAGGTATTCTATCGCAAGCAAACAATAGCATACATAAGCAATCAAGCAAAGATGCACAAACAAAACTCCAAATAAGAAGATCTAACCAGAAAGTTCAACTTAAGAACTCCGGTTTGCAAAAATAATCAAACCAAACGGAGCAACGAAACTCAAACTGCGAACGAAACAAGATCCGTTTACTAGATTGATCTAGGATCAAATCTTACAGTGACAAAACTTTGTTCAAGTTGGTTAAACGGAAAGAGGGCGTCGAGACGAAGATCTGGGATTTTGAATCACCTGATTCCGACTCTCGAGCAAAAATAAAAACGGAAAACAAGATCAGGGCAGAAATCGCGATCGAAATAATCACGGATAAATACCCCGCAAAAGAAAACTGACGAACAGGCTAACGAACGAACGTTCGTCGTTTGCGGCTAACAGGCGAACAACGTTCGTTAAAACGAACGTACGGACGAACGTCCGCTAAATAACTAAACCGAAAAGAAAAACCGAACCGATCTAGAAAAAAACCGAATCTAGGGTTCTCAAAGAAAACCGAACGGTTTTTACGGAGAAACCGGCGGCTATCTCGAGAACGACGAACTCCGACGGCGGCGCGGTGGTCCAGCGGCGGCGGCGGCGCGGCGCGGCGGATCCGTCGGCGGCGGCGGCGGCTAGGGTTCCGGCGGCAGGGCGAGGCGAGGCGGGCTGGGCGGCTGCGGCGGCTGGGCCTCGGCTTATAAAGGCTCCAGGCTAGGGAGTCCTAGCCGGTTACGGCCCAGAGTCGGTTCGTTTTTTTAAACGAGTCCTGACGTACGAAAACTAACGAAAGAAATACTAAACGGACTCCAAAAATTCCGAAATAAATTTTCACCGTCCTCTAATAATATTTAGGACAAAGTGAACATTTTTCCCGGACCTAAATGCAATTTTGAAAAATGCGTATTTTTCCTATGCAAATAAAATCACAAATAAAATCCGAATAAAAACCAAAAGTGATTTTAATATTTTTCCTCCAATATTTCTGTTATTTTGGAGAAGTCATATTATCTCCGCTCATATATCTTATTTAGAAATATTTTTAGGAGAGAAAAAATAATTAAAACCAACGCTATCCTCGTACCGGTATTCGAGAAAACTCAAATACGAAAACGATAGAATTCCCAACTCTCTCTGTAGGTCCTTGAGTTGCTTAGAATTTTTGAGGATCGCCACGCACAAAATGCAAAAAAATATGAATGCAACATGATCTATGTATAACATTCCAAATTAAAAATTTGGGATGTTACAGGCTGAAAAGTAGTTTGGGCCTGAATAGTGCCGAACAGCTCACGGGCCGGCAGCAGGCCGAAATAGACCCCGACCCATGAATGCGCCAATCAAATCACGGGCTTATAACATGCTAAAATTGTCTCGGTCCTTGTTTGTCCCAATCAGATTATCGGCTGCGAGCAGGCCAGATGCAAACCGGGCCGTAGTTAGGCCCGACTATACGACGGGCTTTTAACAAACCGATATTAATATAGGGCCGAAATGTTAAACGGGCCCTTAACAGGCCGAAACTAATATCAGGCCAAATTACTAAATGGGCCTTTAGCAAGTGGGCCTAAAAGCATAGCGTCAAGATGATGGGCTGAATCTGATATGGGCCATAATTTAGCCCAAAGCCTCTTAAAGGGCCGGACCTGATCTAGGCCGTAATTTGGCCCAGAACGTGGTAGGCTTTTAACGGGCCGGATCTCATATGGGCCATTATTAGGCCCGGAAGGTGGCAGGCCATTAATGGACCGGATCAAATATGGGCCGGCATTTGGCCCAAAATATGGCAGCCAGTTAATGGGCCAGCCTACTAGGGTCCTCAAAATCCTGTGGGCCTACAGCTGGGCCGGCCCATTCATGTTGGCGAAATCTCGTGGGCCTTTAGCTGGGCCGGCCCATTATGGTACACAAAATTTTTATGGGCTTTCACTTGGGCCGACCCATTACGGCCCGCAAAAATCTTGTGGGCCTTTACCTAGGCCGGCCCATTATGACCCACAAAATCTTGTGGGCCTTTAACTGGGCCAGCCCATTATGGTTCGCAAAATCTTGTGGGCCTTTAGTTGGGCCGACCCATTATGGTCTACAAAATCTTGCGGGCCTTTAGTTGGACCGGCCCATTTAAACTTTAACTTTTGGGCCGGTCCACGTGTCAACATATCATAGGCGCATCTCGCCCATTGGATGAGTGACACCTGTGCCAACGCGGAGCTGACACCTGTTTCCGTCAGCCAATCAGAATTTTACACGTGGAAAATCCCCATTGGTCGGGGCTGTTAACGGGTTATCGGATCCAAAACCGGACCCGATAGCTTAACGGCGTTCCGTTTCAGTGGATGCCACGTGTCGGTCACCCTTGACGAAAGCACTTCTGTGACGCGCGATTTATCGTCATGGAAGTGGACACTTCCGTGATGATAACTTTGGCAATGTCATGGAACACTTCTACGACAACACAGGTATGACTATCTTGATTCTGTCATAAAATCGTCATGGATGTCCATGCATGACAGAAAACGTGACCTACTGTGACAAACACGTATCATCACGTAAGTGTTTTTTTGTAGTGTATGGAGTTGAAGTTAGGGTCGCCGAAGGTCCAGAGGCCCACAAGCTCGTAGGGCGCCCCCCTGAGCCTGCGGGTCTTAGGTGGCCCTCCTCTAGTATATCTTTCCGCTAGTATGTTTTTAATATATTCCATAAAAATTCTTCGTAAATTTTCAGGTCAATCCGAGAACTTTGATTTCTGCACAAAAACAGCACCATGGCAATTCTGCTGAAAATATCGTCAGTCTGGGTTAGTTTCATTCAAATCATGCAAATTAGAGTCCAAAACATGAGTAAAAGTGATTGGAAAAGTAGATATGACGAAGACGTATCAGGGGGCGCCCCCAGGCTTGTGGGCCCCCTCGTGGCACCTCCAAACCTAATTCCACCTATATAAATTCTCAAATATTCCCCTCACATCGGAGACCATCCGAAATACTTTTTCCGCTGCCGCAAGTTTCTGTTCTCACGAGATCACATCTGGAGGCCTCCCCGGTACTCTGCCGAAGGGGGAATCGATCACGAAGGGGCTCTACATCAACCTTGCCGCCCTTCCAGTGATATGTGAGTAGTTCACCACAAACCTACAGGTTCATAACTAGTAGCTAGATGGCTTCTTCTCTCTCTTTGGTCTTCGATACAGTGTTCTCCTTGATGTTCTTGGAGATCTATTCGATGAATGACTTTTTGCGGTGCGTTTGTTGGGGTCTGATGAATTGTAAGTTTATGATCAGATTATCCATGAATATCATTTGAGTTTTCTCTGAACTCTTTTATGCATGATTATTATAGCTTTACATTCCTTTTCGATATATCGGTTTGGTTTGGTCAACTAGATTGATTTTTCTTGCAATGAGAGAGGTGCTTTGTGATCGGTTTGATCTTGCGATGCTCAATCCCAATGACATAAAGGGACATGATTAAGGATAAAAATATGGGGTTTATTCATGCGTGAGATTATTTTGTTTACATCGTGTCATCTTGCTTAAGGCATTACTCCCTTCTTTACGAACTTAATACTCTAGATGCATGCTGGATAGCGGTCGATGTGTGGAGTAATAGTATTAGATGCATGCATGAGTCGGTCTACTTGTCTCGGACGTGATGCCTATATACATGATCATTGCCTTCAACATCGTCATGATTATTTGCTTTTCTATCAATTGCCCAACAATAATTTGTTTACCTACCATATGTTGTTTTCAAGCGAGAAGTCTCTAGTGAAATCTATGGTCCCCAGGCCTATTTTTATCATATATAAAAAACTAAAAATACCTTGCTCACCTTTTCATTATTCATTTTTTGTGTGTTTTGTCAATCTATCTATCACTACAAAATTATTCCTGCAAGTAATCGTCAAGGGATTGACAACCCCTTGTTCGCGTCGGTTGCAAGTATTTGTTATTTTGTGTGCATGTACTGCTAATGAGATGTTGCATGATTCTCCTACTAGATTCATAACCTTGTTTCTTAAATGAGGGAAATACTTATCTCTACTATACTGCATCATCCCCTCCTCTTTGGGGAAATCCCAACGCAGCTCACAAGTAGCACTAGGCCATTACACCCTATCGCCACTTTGTGCTCTGCCAACGGCTAGGGCAACTCCAATACACGACCCCAAATGGTTCGGTCGCATCCGTTTGGGGGTAAACCGACAAGGCAAGCCGCCCAATGCGCGGGAGAAAACATACCATCGTATGTATTATGTCCGCTTTCAACCCATTCCCGACCCAAGTTTGAGCTGAGTTCGCGGCCGAACTGACAATGCGCGGATAGGCGGGGCGCACACCCTTGTCCTCCCATGGCCCGCCTGTCGGTGGCACGGAGGGCCACTTTCCCTCTATTTTGTCCAAAACCCTCCCGCACCCCGCCCTCCCCCTCCCCGCGCTCTACCATGGCCGGCGAGATGAATCCCGGCGACCCGCCCGCCCCGCGGCGAAGAAGAAGAAGCCTCGGTCGGAGCTCACGCCGGCGGAGCTCGCCAAGATCGACGCCAAATCAGCCAAGATGAGGAATCGGCGAACTGTCGCGACGTAGAAGAAGACCGCTGTCGAGTATGCCACGGAGTGTGCCACGCGGCATGCCGCACAACACCAGGACGATGTCGATGACCAGGAGTCCATCATCGCCAAAGCGCACGCCCTCCTCGTGTTGGGTATGTGCGACCCCCGCCAACCATTCTCTCGGCCGCTGCCATGGCCACAACCGGCACAGGTTCGTCGGCCCATCGTCCGCTGTAACACCGTTCCTCCAGCTCGTCCGTCACACACGAGATGCTAGTTGGTCGTGTGCCGCCGCCACACGGCCATGGGCAGACTCGATTCTCCATGTCGCCGGACTGCAGCGTGGTTGATCCAGCCACGCCCGCGAGCGTCATCGACCTCAACGTCACGCCGGGGTACAATGGCACCGGCCAACCATCCGACGGGGCGCAAAGGAAGCAGCCCTGGTCATTCCCTTCGACTCACATGACCAGCGCCCGCATGCTGTTCGACGAAATGCCATTGCCGCCGCCGATGGTCGACGACCCTGAACCACGTGTCATTCATGCAGACGTCATCTTCGAGGGCCGTGGTAAGGCGTTCCACGTCGACCGCCAAGACCAAGTTTTTGATCCCGTCACGCCCAAAGCCAGGACGACCGCGATACCTATGATGACACTCTATTCGCTGGCGTGAACTATGACCGCTGCCATTCAGCTATGTCTTTTTGTTTGCATGCACAACAGATGATATGCAGCCGAAATGCGGCTGCGTGTTGGGCGCGCGACCGCCGTATCCACAAATCCGGACGGACAAGACTACATTGCCACCCTAGGCGGACAAAAAGCGGATGAAATAGACGTCCGTTTGAAGTCGTACGCTGGAGTTGCCCTTAGCGGATAACTCATCGCAACATGCATGTGGTCAGCGGCAAGAGCCCGACTCCTTGCCAAACTAGCATATGACTCCCTCACGAACTGCTAGCGACAGGAGTACAGTGCTACAGTTCTCAACTCGGTTGCTCTGGTTTTGAGCTAGGGAGTAGTAAAGTAGTAGTAGTAATAATATTGTGAACACCTTTTTGTTACAAGTTGGTCTGATGTGACATTTAGCCTACCGCCATGCCCTCTGGCGGTAGGGTTGCAGAGCCTACCGCGAGGGGGTATTTTTTTCATGTCAAACGGACCTGACGGCGCAGTCAAGTCCTAATGCCAGGGACCTTGGCGGTAGGCAGCTATACCCTATCGTTATCCACTTCGGCGGTAGAAAAAAATTCAGATCCCAAAATACTATTAAAATGGGTCCAACTAAACTTTGTCGAAAGAATTAAAATATCAAATTTAGCCAACCGGCTGACGGGAATGTATCCGGTGCACCCGCACTTGTGGTGCTACCGGTGCACCGGATGCCATAGAATATTTAAAAAAATCTGAAACAAATTCTAGCATGTTAACACAACATCAATGTATGATGTCACAAAATTTCATATGAAAAATTAAAATATTTTTTGAGAAAAAAATGACAAATTTGACATCAGTGTGATTATGGCCCAATGTAAAGCCCAAGTTACATTATGTACTATTCAGGGTTGGATTTGTCAATTTTGTTTTTGGAGTTATGATTTGAATTTTGACTTAAAATAATATGCCAATCTACATTGATGTTGTATAAGCATGCTAAATATTTTTCACAATTTTTTAAACATTTTAAAAACACAATTTGAGTTCGGTGCACCGGTAGCACCACACCGGCTCACAACATCCGCTTGGCACATACCACCGTAGTAGGCCCACGACGCAAGTGCACGAACCGCCGCCGAACCAACCAACACGAGAAGAGAGCACATGAGATTTTTTTTCGAAACTGCTATGTAGACGATCAATACGTGCACGACACTGGACGATTGGCAGTCCAGCCGCTGATATGCGCTGCATAGTATGCATGGACGGCTTGATAGGGGATGTATCTGGTGCACCGGGGCAATTTGTGCTACCGGTGCACCGGTCGCCCGTTCCACATTCAAAAATGTTCGAAAAAATCTGGAAAAAAACTAGTGCATTGACACAATATGAATGTATGCTGTCACAAAAATTTAGACCAATATTCGAAACATTGCTCGAGATACAAACATAACAAATTTAACACTGAATAGTACATGACACAAGTTGGGCTTCGGTTTTGGCCCATTAGCACATTGACGTCAAATTTGTCATTTTTGTATCTTGACCATTGTTTTGAATTTTTTTGTCAACATACATTGATGTTGTATCGATACACTAAATTTTATCTGAATTTTTTTAACATTTTTTAATGTGCAACGGGGTCCGGTGCACCGGTAGCACCAATTGCCTTGGTGCACCATACGTCCCGGGCTTGATATGTGCTGTCCTGCACAAGTCGTCCGCCCGGCGTGTGTATAGCACCGCTCAAAATTTTTTGGCGGAAATTTTTGACCCGCCCCGCCGCTTCAAAATCCCGCCTCAAACGCCACTGCCCCGCCCGCCGCCCGCCACAGGCGCCTCTCCCCTCGATCGCCCCGCCGGCGACGCGCTCGCACACGATGGCGCGGTGGCGCCGCCGTCGCGCGTTTGGCGGCCGCCCGGAGCTCCGCCTGGCCTACGGCTCCCGCGCCCGCCCGCTCGGCCGCGCGATCCTCGCGCTCCTGCCCCCGCCCCCGCCCCCAGGCGCCCCCTGCCCCGTCTGCCGCGGCACGGCCTCCGGGTGCCTCGCGTGCCGCCGCTGGGCGCACCTCCTCCACGACAGCGACCCTGTAGCGTATCGCCGCCTCGTCACCCGTGCCGTCTGCGCCGTCGAGCCCGCGCGGGCCGCGCCCCCGCCGCCGCGGTACACCCCAGGGAACGCCGGGCACTCGCAGGCCCAGGTTTCTTTATTTTCAGCCTTGCTTGTGTCGTGCTTGGGGTGACTAGATTTATCGGTTCTTGTTGGGCATATATCTGAGGCTTCGTTTGTGCATTGTGCTATGTACGCCCCAGCTCGTTCGGGAGACGATTAAGTGGATCTTGACGGATCGCTCCTGTAGAACCAAGAACGTCCTCTGCAATGGTATCCACCAGGTACGTACGATGAATGTCATTTTTGTTTATTTGAAAGGTGCCGAATGATTTGTGGCATGTAAAAGAAATTGCCGCCGCACGTTTCATTGTCTAGCATTGCCTTCCTATGTTTTACTATCCATTTTTGGCACTTCTCCAGAAACAAATTGTGAGCTGTTGTGAAAACGAGTGATGAAGGCTGTGCCATTTCAGTAGTATCTCCCTTCATGTAAGGGTTGATGTTGTGGATATGTGGTATCGGCAGTCTGCAATTTGTGTAAACAGATCAGGTTCTTCAGTTGTGAAAAGATACCATGTAATTTTGTGTACAAAGTTTTGTACTACTTGTCTTTGGCATCGCTCTTACAACTTTATAAGTGGCATCGTACGATGAGTGCATTTGATCTTAATGTTTGACCATCAATATATTTGTTGACATTTGTATTGGATATGTGAAAATGGTACGAGCTTTGTACTGATGTAAAACTTTTCAAAGTTGTATATAAACCAGTAAACCCCATAACCAATTCTTGCTGCTGTATGTCCTCACTATATACAGAGCTTAATCTTAGTAGGTAAGTACAACCTTTTCTTGGATTGGAAGGTTGACATGCTTGATCCATTGGTACAATTATTTTTGCTCTTTTTATACGTTTCATTAATGGTTTTAAATCTCTATGCTTACTAGGGTGGCCAGGCTAACCTTGTTTCTTCTTCGTCCTGGAATATTCTCCTGCATAGAGTAAGTGTAAAGGAAATATTTTTCTTTGCTTAGTAAAGTTCCTCATATCCTTTGCTTGACAGAAACTTGTTGTCTTTCAGATTGGGGATCTTCTCATGTGCTATATTCTGAGGCATTCATCAGTCTTTTTGTCCATTAAAAAGAGTGATTACTTTCAGGTGACTGGTGTTCCACTCAACATTGTTCTGCACAAGCCTATATTTGCCTGTACCATGGCAAGAAAACAACAATCCCGATCTACAAAAGTCAAATGTCCTACGGTAAGAATTTATGTTCAGATCATGTGGCCCAGTGATTATTTAATTTAGGTCCGTGTCTTGTTATGCCAACTTAAATCTTTGGTCCCAGTCTGGAAGCTCTTCAGGTTACAATTAATTCCAACCTGGCTATGACTTTCCATGCACACAAAAATACTACCTGTCTGGACTGGCACATGCATAGCGAAAACCATTCGGACATGGTACAATGCATTAGGGTTGATGACAGATAAATACCACCAGAAAGATAGCTATAATGGCTGGTCTGCAAGGAGATAGGAGAGATCAGAGACTGGGATGATGTAGGAGACTAGTAATTAATTTACATTGTTCTTGCTTGATTAATTCATCAAAAGCTCCTCTCTATATAGAGGCCTATCAACTCAAACTATGTCATATGAGTATATATGGACATATTAATAAAAAAATCCAATTGTAATGGTGGATCTTATCCTTTAATCGAAACCGGCTATGGGTGGCTGGGCCTAGCATGTGGTTACTAACCCAAATGACATTATAAATTTTATTTGACTGATGCTCTGCCATGGAATTAAGGCTCCTCACGCAGGTTCAGGTTTTCAATAGCCGAGAGAATCTTCCATTTTTCTATTCCAAACAAGTCTCTACATACATGCTATTACGTTGGGGATGGAAAACAACGTTGTATTAGTATTACTCTTAATAGTTTGACTTTCCTTTATGTGGTGTAAACAATTGGTAGTTTACTCTGGTTTGTTTTATAGCCGCATTTTAAAAGCAAACAAACTGATTAAGCATTTGAATACAAATAATCAAGATGGAAGCACCCAGTTTGCTGTAGAATTCATTACCATGTCCCGAGTTTTCTTCAACCAGGAATTGGCTTTCTTGATAATGTTCTTTAATACTACATGCTTAAAATATCTTGATGACCTCACTGCCGAATGTTCTTTTATCAAACAAGCACACTGTGAATGCTATGGTATGTTTTTTCTAATAAACTGATCGGATACTGCATGTCTTTTGATCTCAGTGCCACGTGTTGCGTAATGCAAAGATGAAACTAAACATAACCGGAGGCAATCGTGGCAACAGTTCAGACTCTGCGTTTTACTGTTCAGATAACACTCAGAAATGTGATGCTCTACAAAGTTCTGCAAGTTGTGATACTCTACAAAGTTCTGCAAGTTGTGATGCTGAAAGAGTTATAAAGCCTAATTGTTCAAGTGATGGATGTAACTGTTCCAATTGCTTTACCCGGAAGCCTAGGAAAAGAAAAAGATTGTACAGCTGGCAGCGCCGCAGTAAGCAGAAGCAGTTCTGTAACGAAGATAAGTTATTAACAGAGTTAAGTAAATTAAACGACAGTAATTACTCTGCGTGTAATCTCTTATCAGATGGCTCAGCTGCTGCAGTGAATGGTCAAACACACTCCTTGAAGTGTATTGCAGATAACATTTCTATTGGAATGAACAATGATGAATTTGTTTCACAAACTGAAGAGCCATGCAATGTACCTGTTCTGTCATTAAAGACGTCACCTAGTTCTGTGTTAAATACTAGTCCTTCCCAGGATCTATTGTGTGGTTACAGTAAATCACGAGTCCAATGTACAAGTCCCAAAGTAGGACCCTCCAGCTACTCACAACTGAATGTCAGTTCCTTCCCAATCTCCTGTTATTTGTTATTACCGTTTCTTTTGTGCTTACACTCAAGTTCTGTCTACCTGCCTAAATCATTAGTTATTCCATTCATTTTGATTTTTGACTACTATTGTAACATTATAGTCTCCAAGTTATATAGTAGTGTCAAAAGCAATAACTTGGATGAGAGCAAACTAGAAGATGCGAATATTGACACTTGATGATTTTCCACTTAGTGTCTCACCGACATGCTGATCCTAGGGTCACATGTTGGTGAGACAATGGAATGATAAATCCTCAATAGCACCTCTTTGCATTGTCAAACTGCATATTTTACCAGCATGTGGTAAAAAAGTAGACCAGAAAACGATATCTTTGTTGTGACTATTTATTAATCAGTCATATGAAAATCATATATTTGGGCATTGAATATTTGTTAGTCATAAAATTGGAACTATGATGTGCTCTTGCAGGATACAATTTGTTATTTTAGTCAAGTCCATGTCTTCAGGATTATATGCATTCTCCTGTTCCTGTTTCATTTGATAATTACGTGAATGTTTCTAGTGATTTTTTACTGGCTTGGTTACCTATTTTTTTTTACAAACATCCCTGTCATTGGGCTTATATACTACCCTTTCTTAGAATTCCATATGACTGTGTACCCAAATGAGCTTCTCTACATAACTTGTACAAAGTCTTACTGCTGGGTGAGCCTGGCATCTCTAGTAGATCTCATTAACCCATACAACAACAACAAAGCCTTTAGTCCCAAACAAGTTGGGGTAGGCTAGAGCTGAAACCCATAAGATCTCAAAATCAACTCATGGTTCTGGCACGTGGATAGCTAACTTCCACGCACCCCTGCCCATTGCTGTTTCTTTGGTGATAGAGCGATGCTACACACACGACACTACTTGCACGATTTATGCACGATGAGTCACCTGGTCCTTTCATTACGTCTGATGCATGGATTAGCACCCTTGGATCAGTCCTTCAGATCTCTCTTTACGGACTCCTCTCATGTCAAGTTTGGTCTACCCCGACCTCTCTTGACATTATCAGCACGTTTTAGCCGCCCGCTATGCACTGGAGCTTCTGGAGGCCTGTGCTGAATATGCTCAAACGGTCAAACCATCTCAGATGATGCTGGACAAGCTTCTCTATTGGTAAATGTGTGTGGGGCTGCTTATATGAGTGCTGCCGCATGCCCCCCTAGGGACAGTGACTTTATAGTCAAATCAGCCAGGATATCTATCTAATAAGAACTGGCGCCGGGTTTGCCGCCCGCTCGAATACGGCGGCCTCGGCGTCCGGGACCTTGAGCGCACGGGGCTCTCGCTTCGGCTGCGCTGGCTCTGGCTCGCGCGCACGGACACGGATAGAGCCTGGCAGGGGCTGGACTTACAGTTTACGACGGAGGAGCGCGCGCTATTTTACGCCTCCACGACCATGGCCATCGGAGACGGCAGGACAGCCCTTTTTTGGGAGGATCGTTGGCTCGGCGGCCAATCCGTCTGCGAGCTCGCGCCCATGCTTCTCCAATGCATCCCCAAGCAACGCCGGAAGTTGAGAACGGTGGCAGAGG
This sequence comes from Secale cereale, assembly GCA_902687465.1. Lineage (NCBI taxonomy): Eukaryota > Viridiplantae > Streptophyta > Magnoliopsida > Poales > Poaceae > Secale > Secale cereale. Next base: position 216,257,800 of record LR738715.1, read on the forward strand.
CCCTGGCCGGCAACAACTGGGCGCGTGACATACATGGTCTGCTCGGCCTCCCAGAGATTGGACAGTACCTGAAGCTCTGGCACTTAGTACAGCATGTCGAATTGTCCAACGCGCTAGACAGGCTGCTCTGGAGCTGGACAGCCAACGGCATTTACACCGCCCAGTCTTGCTACCGGGCAACTTTCCAGGGCGCGACGGGCTGCCACTCCTGGAAGCTCATCTGGAGGAGCTGGGCACCACCCAAGGTGAAGTTCTTCCACTGGCTGGCACGTCAAGATCGCTGCTGGACCGCGGAGCGACTCGCACGTCGTGGCCTGCAACATCACCCGCGGCGCCTTCTGTGCGATCAGGAACCGGAGACGATTGGGCACCTGATGCTCACGTGTCCATTCACTAAGCAGACATGGCATGAAGTCCTATCTTGGCTGCGCTTACTGGCGCCGGCGCCCGAGCACGACGGCTCGCTCATGGAATGGTGGCTGCGCGCGAAGGAACTCACACCGCCAGCACTTCGCAAGGCGCTCAAATCCGTGGCGTTGCTGGTGCCGTGGATGATCTGGAAGCATAGGAACGCGTGTGTTTTCGACCATGTGCGCCCATCGCTGAATGAGCTTGTAGACAGGATTAAAGACGAGACCCAATGTTGGGCAAAGGCCGGGGCTCAAGGGCTCAGGGTCGCCTTGCCATCATCGTGGGATGTCCACTGAGCCCCTGTTGGCTGTGTGAACCTGCCTCCTAGGAGGATGTAAATACCCTTTCTTTCCAATGCAACGAGACGCAAAAGCCATTTGCGTTTTCTCAAAAAGTTTGTTTCCAAGTATTTACCTGCTTGCCATATCCTGATGAATTGATTCATATTTTTTAATCTCTAAAGAGAGGCCACCATTGTGTTTTGATCAGTAATACTGAAAGGGATGTTAAACTCTAGAGCTACAGCATTAGTCACTGGTTTTCATTACCTCTCCAGTCACCACCAAAGGCTAATACTGTATGCCCATGCGGTGGAACTCGCCAAAACTGCAACCTACTAAGTGCAGCATGTGACTCTTTTTTTGCGATTTTTGTGGACAATTGCTATCTGCTGTTTGATAATGGGCTTTGTGTGTTTCTACTTGGAGTGTTCTTGAAATTCAGCAGCACTGATCAATTAGCTTGCTACACAACCACTTGCAGTTTTTATGTTGCTGTTGTTTCCTCAACATATTCTTTTTACTTGCAGAGTGGTTCCATCTGTTTCAATTGCTTAATGTTGAATGCTTCGAAATGTGTGTCAGTAGATTCTTTGATACCAAGACAGGCCATTTTCTATAACAAAGAAATATCTGAGAATGTCTTCCATCGCAGCAGTATCCTTTTGCTATTTTAGTACCTGTCAAAGCTCGAAGTGTGTCAATCTCTTGAAATGGTACCCTGCAATTATTGTCAACAGAATAGTTCTAAAGTTGCAGTAAGTGGAGAACGAAACCTACTCTCAGTTTTCTTGTCTTTCTTGTTGGGGGAGTATCAGTGGAGGGGAGCAAGGTTCTGTGTGGAAGTGATAATTGGTGACTTACATAGCAATGTGGGATATTTTTTTGGAGCTTTTGTTCCATATGTATGTCACTAGGTGTACTCTGGCACAGTATGTTGGCACCCTTCCCTGGATAATTTTGCTATGTATCTCGTATGGTGTACTCATGGTAACGTTTTCCTAGTTAGGGTCTCTTTGATTCAAATGATTTTTATAGGATTTTTGAAGAATTAGAATACTTAGGAATTTTTCCTACGTTGGTCATTTGATTTGTAGGATTGAATCCTGCAGGAATTTTTCCTAAGGATTCATTTGTACTGTTAGTTTATGTAAGCGTCTCTATCGTCATACAGAGGGCCGCGTGATGTTTATATTGATTGGGAGAGACCCATCTCTCATAGGTTACAACCGAAGAGATATTACAGGAGATTTTACAGGAGGGATAAGAGAGAATAACAGGATAAAGATCCTACTCCTATAACAGCCACCTTGGCGCACAAGACAGCCAATACGTGATAGAGTTACATGTTTAACACCTTCCCTTAATCATAACTTAACTAAGTTAAGATTACGTTTGAACTCTTCAAACTGTCTTGTAGGCAAAGCTTTTGTAAACCCATCTGCAACTTGATCCTTGGAGTGAACAAAGCGAATCTCCAATTCTTTGTTTGCAACTCTTTCTCAAACAAAATGATAGTCAATCTCAATGTGTTTTGTTCTTGCATGGAAAACAGGATTAGCAGATAAATATGTGGCACCAAGATTATCACACCAGAGACAAGAGGGTTGTGCATGACCTATTCCAAGTTCTCTGAGCATGGATTTGACCCAAATGATTTCTGATGTTGCATTTGCTAAAGCCTTGTATTCTGCCTCAGTACTTGACCGTGAGACTGTAGCCTGTTTTCTTGCACACCATGAGATGAGGTTGGGTCCAAAGAAAACAGCAAAACCACTTGTTGAGCGTCTGTCATCTAAGCACCCTACCCAATCAGAATCAGAGAAAGCACTAACAAGAGTGGATGGTGACTTGCTAAATGTCAGACCAATACTCAAAGTGCCCTTTACATATCTTAATATGCGTTTGGCAGCAGTCCAATGTGCAGTGGTAGGCGCATGAAGGAATTGACAAACTTTGTTTACAGCAAAAGAAATATCCGGCCTTGTAAGGGTTAAGTACTGAAGTGCTCCTACCATGCTTCTGTACCTTGTGCTGTCATCTTGGCTCAAAGGTTCACCTTCTTCAAGAGATAACTTTTCTGTACTGGATAAAGGTGTGGGTGAGGATTTGCACCCTTGCATGCCAACCTTGCTTAGCAGATCAGCTGCATACTTCTCCTGAGAAAGATGAAGACCACCTTCCCTGTTTCTCTTGACCTCAATGCCAAGAAAGAAGTGCAAATCTCCCAAATCCTTGAGAGCAAAGTCTGCATTCAAGTCCTTTAACAAGGCTGTTACTGCTGCACTAGATGAACTAGTAACAATGATATCATCAACATAAATAAGCACAAATATGGATATATGTGACTTATTATAGATAAACAGAGATGTATCAGATTTTGAGGGCACAAAACCAAGTGACTGAAGCTTTGCACTTAGTCGTGAGTACCAAGCTCGAGGGGCTTGTTTCAATCCATAAAGAGACCTGTCAAGCTTGCACACATATGAGGGTTTATTCTTGTCTTCAAAACCAGGAGGTTGACGCATGTACACTTCCTCTTCCAGAACACCATGAAGGAACGCGTTCTGTACATCTAGCTGTCTGAGGCTCCATCCTCTGGACACAACGATGGACAAAACAAGACGGATAGTTGCAGCTTTAACGACAGGACTAAATGTATCCTCATAATCAATACCGTACCTCTGCTTGAATCCTTTTGCAACAAGCCTAGCTTTATAACGATCTATTGTGCCATCCGATTTCTTCTTTATCCTGAATACCCATTTGCAATCAATCAAATTTTTACCTCGGTGTGCAGGAACTATATGCCATGTTTTGTTTTTCTGCAAGGCTTGAAATTCTTCTTCCATTGCCTTTTTCCAACGTGAATCCTTGCATGCTTCTTGGAACGTACGAGGTTCACCCGTGGAACATGTCAAACCAAACTTAACTTTGTAATTTGTCTGTTGAATTACCCCTGATCGAAGGTGTGTGCGTGGTACATCAGGAACGGATGCAGCCGCTGCTGGCGCAGAGGATCCTGTGATCTGCTGCAGCAGATCCGAAGCAGATTCCCCCTCCAGATTTTCTGTGGCATGCGCTGGTGAAGACGCGGGCGAGGGTGGCGCAGAAGATCCAGGCGGGGCCACCGCTTGATTGAGATTGGATCCCGCGACCGCCTCTGGTTGGTGCATGCGTCTGGTGTAGACCCGCGGTTCCACACCGAACCGCTTGGTCGGGTGGTCCGCAGAAGCGGACGCGCGCGTGGGGGAGAGCGGGCCCGCAACCCGTCGCATGTCATCCCCTGATTGGCGAGGCGCGTGTGGCGTGGGCGGCTGGCCCGCAGGCGCGGAGTCCGGGGAGGCGCTGCCACCCAGATCCTGGCGCGGCGACAGATCGGACGAGGGCGATCCCGAGGTAGGTTTTGGCGAGGGTGATCCCGAGGGAGATTCGGCCGCAGGGTTGTTGCACCACGGGGGACACATGGAATATTGCTCGTTTGACCTGTTTGCTTCACGATTTTGCACCGAATTTTTTTCTGTTGCTTCAGCATCCGACCCTGCAGTACCAGAAGACTCAAGTTCAATGTTAGGAGGGTTAGTCATGTGATCACAATTATCGTCCCCGTGATGCAAGGAGGTCAAATGAGAAGGAAGAAGTAGTATTTCCTTCCGAAGGAGGGCACCGGCATTAGGATGAAGTGTGGCGAAAGGAAAAACCGTTTCATCCAAAATGATATCCCTGGAGATATAGACACGTCCCGTGGGTACGTCAAGACACTTGACACCTTTGTGCTGGGCGCTATAGCCAAGAAACACACATTGTGTGGAACGAAACATAAGTTTTCGATTATTGTAGGGACGGAGATTGGGCCAACATGCGCACCCAAAAACACGGAGAGACTTGTAATCCGGTCTAACTTGGAGAAGTCGTTGCATAGGAGTATCATTATCAATGACACGACTAGGAAGCATATTAATGAGATGGACAGCAGTGAGGAACACTTCATCCCAAAATTTTAAGGGCATAGATGCACCCGCAAGAAGAGCGAGGCCTACGCCCACAATATGCCTATGCTTGCGTTCAGCGGAGCCATTCTGTTGGTGCGCATGGGGGCAAGAAACATGATGGGAAATGCCAAGTGTTTGGAAAAACGAGTTTAGTTTCTCGTACTCGCCACCCCAGTCAGACTGGACAACAATTATTTTGCGATCAAACTTACGTTCAACAAGTGCTTGAAAATTCTTAAATACTTGGAAAACATCAGAACGACGTTTGAGAAGGTAAATCCAAGTGAATTTGCTGAAATCATCAATGAAGCTAACATAGTAAGTATGTCTACCAACCGAGGAGGGGGCAGGACCCCATACATCAGAAAAAATAAGCTGGAGCGGCTTGGTAGAAATACTAGTAGAAATATGATATGGCAATTGATGAGATTTTGCCTTTTGACAAGAATCACAAACAGTTTCGATGCTACGCTCACCAACACATGGGAGCTTATTATTTCTAAGCACTTGTTGCACGACATGAAAAGATGGATGTCCTAGTCTAGCATGCCACCTGTCCGGGGAGATTTTGATGACACCAAAGACTTGTTTATTGAAGCTCCTGAACTCGGAAAAAGAGGGTAGAGCCCATGCGCGCATCTACCGCGATAGAGAATTTTCCGTGTGACCTGATCCTTGATAAAAAAGAAATAGGGGTGAAATTCAAGGAAAACTTTGTTGTCAAGAGCAATGCGATGTACTGAAAGAAGATTTTTGGCAGTTTGGGCAACATGCAAGATGTTTTTAAGATGAATATCACGATGAGGGGTTGCAATAATTGAATGACCAACATGAGCTATCTCCATACCTTCTCCATTGGCATTATGAACTTGATCTTGCCCGGGGTACTTGTCGTGCATGGTCAGCTTGTCCAGCTCACGAGTGATGTGGTTGGAGGCGCCGGAGTCAGCATACCAGTTTGTATCCACACCATAGGAGGCGTCCGCGGCAGCTGCAACTTTCTTGCGTTGGGAGTTGTTCTCGGCATAACGCCAGTCACAATCCTTTGCAATATGATTATCTTTCTTGCAAATCCAACACTTGTTAAAGTATTCATCATAACCTTGGAAAGGGCGACGATTGTTGTTGTTGTTGCGGCGCTGGGAGTTGTTATTGCCGCGCTGGTTGTAGTGGCCTCCACCACCACCGCCGCCATTCTGGAAGGGGCCACCACCACCGCCACCACCATGAGGATAGGGAGCGCCGCCACCGCCACCGCCGTTCTGGAAGTGGGCGCCGCCGCTGCCACCTGGACCGCCACGATAGCCCCCACCGCCAGCACCCTTGGGAGGGTTCTGAGAGGGTTTGGGAGGCCCGTGACCGCGATAGGCGGCATTGGCAGATGACTTGAAGGCGCCGGGACCAGTTCCTTGGAACAGCTCGACGCGCTGATCGAAGTTGGAGATCATGCCAAAAAGCTCATCGGTGGAGACAGGATGAACGCGCACATCAAGCGCAGAGATGATGGGCTGATATTCCATGTCGAGACCGGCGATGATGAAGGAGATGAGTTCATCTTCGCCGATGGGTTTTCCTGCGGCTGCGAGTTCATCAGACAGCGCCCGCATCTGCCCAAAGTAGGCGGCGGCGCTGAGGGAACCCTCCTGGGCGTTGGAGAGGGCAATACGACAGTTGTTGATGCGAGACTTGGACTGGGCAGAGAACATGTTTGCTAGGGCAGACCAGATGGCATGAGAAGCCTCGAGGGAAGCAACTTGCACCAGGACTTCTTTGGAAAGGTTGCGGAGCGAGTAGGCTACGATTTGTTGATCTTGGATGAGCCATGGGGTGTGGGCGGGGTTCGGACCAATCTGATCTTTCCCGTCTGAGGATTTGGTGGTGATGGTTCTAGGTGGCTCAGGTGTGGTTTCATCAAGGTACCCATATAGCCCGGCTCCCATGATCTGGGAGCGAGCTTGGGCTCGCCAGAGAATGTAATTGGTACGTGTGAGAGGCTCGGAGATGGTGTTGTTCAGGCCGGTGGAGATGAGTTGGCTGGAGGAGGTGGACATGGCGCCGGAGATGGGAAGGATGGGGGCGAAAAAGTTTTTGGTGTGGGCGATAGGATGGAGGTGATGATCGCTAGATGAGGAAGAGGGAGGCTCTGATTACCATGTTAGTTTATGTAAGCGTCTCTACCGTCATACAGAGGGCCGCGTGATGTTTATATTGATTGGGAGAGACCCATCTCTCATAGGTTACAACCGAAGAGATATTACAGGAGGGATAAGAGAGAATAACAGGATAAAGATCCTACTCCTATAACAGCCACCTTGGCGCACAGGACAGCCAATACGTGACAGAGTTACATGTTTAACATGTACTACATTTCACAGGAATTCTAACATCCACTCCAACCTCTTGGAAGAAATCCTTTGTTTTTCCTACGACACAATCAAAGAAACTCAAATCCTGTAGGGATCCAACGGACATGCCATTCCAATCCTACGTTTTTCCTATTCCCGTGTTTTTGCAATCCTATGAATCAAAGAGGCCCTTACCATTGACCACATCATCTGATTTATGAACGTTCAACCATATTGTAAATAAAATATACCGTTCTATTTTGATAGAGATGTGTATCTGAATATATTTTCATGAAATATGAGGCTTGCAACTATGGATCTGAGGGTAAATCAGTTCAAAATTATGTAGGCGGAACTAACACCTAGTTGCAAATTTTCGTTATCTACTATGCTACTCGGAGGAAACTTCCAAATTGTTTCAAATAACTTGTAAATAGTTTACATTGATCAGTTTCTTAGTCTTCCCTTCAAATGATATGCATGAATGTGTGATATATGAAAAACCAAAATGAGTTCATTCCATGCTTTCTTCTGCTAAAAAGGTCTCGCGGATATTATTTCGTAGCTCTGGTATGTGTTTGGTTTGTTTTATGCTAATACTTCGTTTGTTGCATGTGTTTCCTCTGTATTTTATACTTACTCTTTTGAGGACCTACATTTTACAAGATGTTACATGATGAAAAAAAAATTAAAGCACTAGATTGTTGAAATGCTGACATTTGGAGGTTCACAGGTGGCACTTGGCAAATCTTACCGTGTACTTGTATGTATGCTGTATATATTATTTGTCATAGTATCTTCTTCAAACTTTCCTTAATACTGTTAGACTTGACAAATAAAATTAAAGGACCAGACGCACTGTCTTTATTAAAGCGCATATTTGGAATCAAGGAATGCTGCATAAAGTTCGTCCAATGTGATTGCCATGGATCTTCCACACCAAATTCTAATTGCCTGTGAGTCAACAAATTTAATTTGTACTATATTGCCACTAGCCAGCGTGTCATTTCAGCATTTTGCACATAAGCTTTAGACTGCACGTGAGGATCTCAATTTCATCTTCCTCTGTCGAACACATGGTACTACTGAAGATGTCTGTTTGAGATACCATTACTACATATTTTATTATCTAACTTACTAATCCAAAGTAATGACAATATATTACAGGTTTAAATTTGTCACCATTGGATGAGGAGGTGTGTCATAACACAATTTGGTTCGTTTATTAACAGGAAAATTGGATCAGTTTTCCTCTGTTGCAATAAGATACATGTAAACATTTATGCGGGCCTTTATATCTTGTGCTAAAGGGCATATGGAAATATATACATTATACACTACTAAAAAATGTCTCTGTATTTTGCTCCGCTCCCATCATTTTTTTAATCGCACATGTTAACCTTATGTAAGCCACTGCAAATGCATTAATGGAGGCCATGATATAGTTATTCTGAAGATACTACTGTTAGAGTTATAATATAAGTCATGTACCCCTTTGTATTTATCCCGTTGTATAAGGGGTTTCCTGCATATGTTCCATGTACATGTATATATATATCGGCCTATGGCCTCATGGGAATACAAGTTGCTTTCCTAACATGGTATTAGAGCTCTAGGTTTTTCTCTCGCACGCGCAACTCGTGCCTCGATCCCGATCGGCCTCTCCTAGCGATCGATCTCCAGGGCCCGGCTTCTCCCAGCGAGGCTTCTCTCCCGATCGAAGCCTCCGTCCCGATCGCTCGCCTGGATCCCCAGTCGCCAGAGCGCTCGATCTCCATCCCGCTCCCACCGCGATCGCCAGGGCCCGTTTCCACCAGGGCCAGTTTCGCCCGCTAAGCCGCCCGTCGCTTCGCTCCAGGGGCGCTGGCTCGATCTCCAGAGGAATCAGCGATCGCTCCGTAGGATTCCTGTCCCCACCCGATCGCTCCAGACGTTTCGCCCGCTAAGCCGCCCGTCGCTTCCCTCCAGGGGCGCCGGTTCGATCTCCAGAGGAATCAGCGATCGCTTCCTGTCCCCACCCGATCGCTCCAGAGGAATCAGCGCATGCCCGTTTGTTCCAGCGTGATCAGCCTCCGCTGATTTGATTTCCTTTCCTAAAAAAAATGTCTACTGCATCAGGCTATGTTTCTATCCCTCGATGTCCGGTGATCTTCGATGGTACTAACTACACTGAGTTCACTGGCTTCATGCGCATTCACATGCGTGGCATTCGTCTCTGGGGTGTTCTTTCTGGCGAGGTCTGCTGTCCGCCACGTCCGGTTCCTCCGGTGGCTCCTATTTCGCTGACTCCACCGGTTCTTCCTACGGATGCTAATCAGGCCGCCAAGGATGCGGCTAAGCTTGCTCATGAGGCTGCTAATCGTGCTTATGATGAGATGTTTTTGGCTTATGAGGAGGCTCTTCAGACGTATCATGGTGCTCTGTCTGTCTACACCCAGTGGCTTGATGATGATGCTAAAGCTGCAGCTGTTCTCACTGCTAGTGTTCTGCCCCAGTTTGCCTCTGAGTTTTTGGGTCTTCCTACTGTCTTCGAGATGTGGACCCGTCTTCGTCAGCGCTATGAGCCCTCTGGTGATGCCCTGTACCTTTCTGTGGTTTGTCAGGAGCATGCTCTTCAGCAGGGTGACTCTACTATTGATGACTTCTATGCACAGAGTTCTGCTATCTGGCGCCAGCTTGATTCTCTCCGCACTGCTGGTTGTCGTACTTGTCCCTGTTGCCAGGCTGTCCAGGCCAACTTGGAGTTTCATCGCGTCTACGAGTTCCTGTCTAGGCTTCGTAAGGAGTTTGAGCCCCGGCGTGCTCAGTTGTTTGCTCGTGGCCGCATTTCTCTCATGGAGGCTCTTTTTGAGATTCGTGCTGAGGAGACTCGCTTACGTGGTGCTGGTTTGCTGGAGGTTCCCTCTGTGTTCGCTACTCGGTCTTCTTCTACGCCACCTGCTGCACCGACCCCGTTTTGCTCGGGTGCTCCGCCACTCTTGCCCACTCCTTCTGATGGCTCAGGTCGTCCCCGTCCACATTGTGACTACTACAACAATGATGGTCATATTGAGTCCCAGTGCTACAAGAAGAAGAAACACTTGCGTAAGGCACGACCATCATCTTCAGGGACTTCGTCATCTACCTCGACAGCTTCAGCCATTGCTTTGACTGAGCAGGATATTCTGAGACTTAAGTGTCTGCTTGCGGCTTCAGGTTCTTCCTCGACGGGTACTGCTGGTTCTGTGACTGATGCTTCCCGCGCTGAGCAACCGCCCTCTACACAGTCAGGTACATCCCCATGGGTTCTGGATTCTGGAGCTTCTTTTCATATGTCTTCTCATTCTTCCACTTTGTCCTCTCTTCGATTGCTGGATTCTCCTGTTCATGTCTTCACTGCTGATGGTACTCCACTTTCTGTTGCTAGTAGAGGCAATCTTTCCACTCCTTCTTATTCTGTTCCTGATGTTGCTCATGTTCCTCGACTTACCATGAATCTGTTTTCTGCTGGTCAACTTACTGATTCTGGTTGTCGCGTCATCCTTGACACTGACTCTTGTTCTGTCCAGGACCGTCGCACGCACACTCTGGTTGGGGCTGGCCCTCGGCGCCGTGATTTTCAGGGTCTTTGGGAGTTGGACTGGCTTCATGTTCCTTCCGCTGCCACCACCATCGCCAGTTCTTCCGCTTCTGTCGCCTCCGTTACTGGTTCCTTCCAGCAGTGGCATCATCGACTTGGTCATCTGTGTGGTTCTCGGTTGTCTTCTTTAATTCGTCGAGGTCTTCTGGGGTCTGTCTCAGGAGATGTCTCTTTAGAGTGTCAGGGTTGCCGTCTTGGCAAGCAGATTCAGTTACCATATCCACATAGTGAGTCAGTGTCTAAGTGTCCTTTCGATTTAGTCCATTCTGATGTATGGGGTTCGGCCCCTTTTGCTTCAAAAGGTGGTCATAAATACTATATTATCTTCATAGATGATTTCTCTCGTTACACATGGCTTTATTTCATGACTTCTCGTAGTGAGGTGTTGTCTATTTATAAGCGTTTTGCTGCCATGGTTCATACTCAGTTCTCTTCACCCATTCGTGTTTTTTGTGCTGACTCCGCTGGCGAGTATATCTCTAAGATGTTGCGTGGTGTTCTTGCTGAGCAAGGGACTCTCTCTCAATTTTCTTGTCCTGGTGCTCATGCTCAGAATGGTATGGCTGAGCGAAAGCATCGACATCTTCTTGAGACGGCTCGTGCATTGATGATTGCTGCCTCTCTCCCGCCTCATTTTTGGGCTGAGGCCGTCTCCACATCCACCTATCTTATCAATATACAGCCTTCCGCTGCCCTACAGGGTGGTGTTCCTTTCGAGCGACTTTTGGATCGTTCTCCCGATTATTCGATGCTTCGCTCGTTTGGTTGTGTTTGCTATGTTCTTCTTGCCCCTCGCGAACGCACCAAACTGACCGCTCAGTCTGTTGAGTGTGTCTTCTTAGGCTACAGTGATGAGCATAAGGGCTATTGTTGTTGGGATCCTATCGGTCGTCGGATGCGTATCTCTCGAGACGTGACTTTTGATGAGTCCCGTCCCTTCTACCCACGCCCATCTTCCTCGACTTTTTCCGTGCAGGATATCTCTTTCCTCACTTTTCCTGACTCGCCTATCACACCCGTCGAGCCTGTACCTCTTCGTTCCACTTCCTCTCCTTCTTCACCTTTAGTTGATTTGCAGCCACCATCCTCCCCGGTCTCCTCGCCTAGCATGTCACAGGGTTCTCCACCTTCATCTCCGGTGACTTCCTCCCCGGTCTCCTCTCCTCACATGTCACCGGATTCCACACCTTCATCTCCGGTGACTTCTTCGTCGTCACCCCCCGATTCTACCTTGGCGATTCCTCCTTCTATTATTCCATCCTTTCCTCAGCATTACACTCGTCGTCCACGACCTGTCGATGCCTCTGTGGATGAGTCGTCATCTTCCTCTCAGCCTACTTATGGCTTACGTTCTCGTCCTCGTCCGCCTGTTGATCGTTTTGGATTTCCCACCGCTGGTGCTGCTGTTCTTGAGCCGACTTCTTACCGTCAGGCTGTTGTTCATCCTGAATGGCAGTTTGCGATGGCAGAGGAGATTGCTGCTCTTGAATGCATTGGTACCTGGGATCTCGTTTCTCTTCCTCCCGGAGTTCGTCCGATCACTTGTAAGTGGGTTTACAAGGTTAAGACTCGCTTTGATGGTTCTCTTGAGCGTCACAAAGCTCGTCTTGTGGCTCGTGGTTTTCAGCAGGAGCATGGTTGTGATTATGACGAGACTTTTGCTCCTGTGGCCCATATGACCACTGTTCATACACTTCTTGCCGTTGCCTCTGCACGCCACTGGTCTATATCTCAGCTTGATGTTAAGAATGCCTTTCTTAATGGTGAGCTGCGTGAGGAGGTGTACATGCAGCCACCACCTGGGTATTCTGTTCCTGATGGCATGGTATGTCGTCTTCGTCGCTCTCTCTATGGCCTTAAGCAAGCCCCCCGCGCCTGGTTTGAGCGCTTTGCCTCTGTGATCATTGCTGCTGGTTTTTCAGAAGTGCTCATGATCCAGCATTGTTTATTCACCTTTCTCCTCGTGGTCGGACTCTTCTTCTACTCTATGTTGATGACATGATCATCACGGGGGATGACCCCGAGTATATTGCCTTTGTAAAGGCCCGTCTTAGTGAGCAGTTTCTTATATCTGATCTTGGACCTCTTCGCTACTTCCTTGGGATTGAAGTCTCTTCTACATCTGATGGCTTTTTTATATCCCAGGAAAAGTATATCCAGGATCTTCTTGCTCGTGCTGCTCTTACTGACGAGCGCATTGTTGAGACTCCTATGGAGCTCAATGTTCACCTCCGTGCTACTGATGGTGATCCTCTCCCTGACCCGACGCGTTATCGTCATCTTGTTGGCAGTCTTGTCTATCTAGCTGTCACTCGTCCGGACATCTCTTATCCGGTTCACATTCTGAGTCAGTTTGTCTCTGCTCCCACATTGGTTCACTATAGTCATCTCCTTCGTGTTCTCCGATATCTTCAAGGCACGATCTCTCACCGTCTCTTCTTTCCTAGCTCCAGTTCTTTACAGCTTCAGGCCTATTCGGATGCTACGTGGGCTAGTGATCCTTCGGATCGTCGTTCACTTTCTGCTTACTGTGTTTTTCTTGGTGGTTCTCTCATTGCCTGGAAGACGAAGAAACAGTTTGCAGTTTCCCGTTCGAGTGCTGAGGCTGAGTTGCGAGCAATGGCTCTTTTGATGGCAGAGGTGACTTGGTTGCGGTGGTTACATCAGGACTTTGGTGTTTTTGTCACTACACCGACTCAGCTCTTATCTGACAGTACAGGTGCTATCAGCATTGCACGCGATCCTATGAAGCATGAGCTCACCAAGCATATTGGTGTTGATGCTTTCTATGTGCGCGCTGGTGTGCAGGATCAGGTTATTGCTCTTCAGCATGTGCCTTCCGAGTTACAGTTGGCGGATTTCCTGACGAAGGCCCAGACTAGAGCACAACATGGCTTTTATCTCTCCAAACTCAGTGTTGTTCCTCCACCATGAGTTTGAGGGGGGGTGTTAGAGTTATAATATAAGTCATGTACCCCTTTGTATTTATCCCGTTGTATAAGGGGTTTCCTGCATATGTTCCACCTGTACATGTATATATATATCGGCCTATGGCCTCATGGGAATACAAGTTGCTTTCCTAACAATTACTTTCTCGCTCGTTGTCACACTTATGCAGGATAATATGTTCATCACTTCATCTTTTTGTTTTTTCATCTATCTGGCTCTATCATTGTAAGTGGTTAATGATTCCTGTTACCAGGTATCATTGGATGCTTCAACTAGTGAAAAGTCTCGTAAGCAATTCTAAACGCTGCCAGTACAAGAAACTATTTCTGAAGCATTGTTCTGTTAAGTCTAAGGTACTTTTGAACAATTAAACCACTTTTGAGTACTATTAGTCTATTACTAAGAATCAAACAATAAAATAGTTTATGGCTATTTTGCCTTCTCTTATCCTTTTGTCTGAACTATCCTATAGTTATTTGCTTTAACTGTTGAAATTATAGGGCTTGTCTTTGTTGCTCTCTACAGTTCGCCACAATCTAGTGTCAAGTGTGGCAAGCTACGACCCACTGTCACTGGTTCAGCATAACTGATTCTGCTTATATACTTTGACTCTTAGAGAGGAGAAACACCCCCCCTACTTTTCATCTGGTTAGAATAGGGAAAAATGTTTTTGTTAGGGCATGACTTACTGGCCTCTTAACTGTTATGCTGGTGAAACATGCAGCATTATGTATGTGTTTGGACGTTTCATTCTACACAGGCTGATATATTGTTTACTTGGTCGAAATGGCACAAACGTATTAATGTGAAACTAGAAGAATGATGCCATATTCTCTTTTAATACAAAGCAGGTAGCAAAAGATGGGTTCCCTTCAGGCAACATACAATATTCAACAGGAGGAAAATCAGTATATTGTGGTGAATCTTTTGCTCAGTTGGAAGCTTACAGTACACATCAGCAAGTAGTATCCTTTGTCTGGGCAGTGTTGACACGTATCATACCACAGCCTTTGTTAGGGAATCCTTCTAGTAAGAGATCTTTAAGGATGAACATTTGGAAGTTTATAAGGTTACGTAGGTTTGAAACATTTCAAGTAACTGATTGTATTCGTGAGTTGAAAGCATCAGAATGTTCTTGGCTATCAAAAATTGGATTCACTAGTTGCTTTTGTTCTGTACTACTTGGAGAAGAGACTGGGCTGTCAAATGGTACAAAGGAGCAGAAACAGAACAATCTCTTGCATTGTTGGATTAGCTGGTTATTTTCTGACATTGTGATTCCATTGATCAATACATACTTTTATGTTACAGAAAGAGAAACAAAACGATATGATGTTTTCTATTATCCAAAGTCAGCGTGGAGGAAGCTAACTAGCAATACTATTGCTTCCTTAAATGTGCAGAGCTTCAAGAATTTGTGTGGTACATCGGGGAGAGCAATAAAACATTTGTACCGTTCTTCAAGAGTGAGATTTCTTCCAAAAGCAAAAGATATCAGACCATTAGTAAATTTTAAAGCTCAGTCAAAGGATGGTGTTCTCAACAAGTGTCATTTAGTTATTAAAAAATTAAGGGATGATAACCCAGAGATGTTTGGTTCTTCTGTTTTTGATTATGATGGTGTTTACAAAAATCTTTCCAGTTTTATGTCTTCAGTAAGAAGACAGTTGAAAGAGTCAAAGATATATATTGTGGTTGCTGGTGTATCTAAGGCATTTGATTGTGTTAATCATGACGTGCTACTGAAAATTATGGATGATGTTCTGAAAGGTGATGAGTATGCCTTGAGAAAATGTACCAAAGTAATTTACAGTAGGTCTAAGAATGTGGCTTACCGCTTTGATTCAAATGTCTCCATCAACAACGGAAACCATATTAATGATTTCTCAATTCAGCCGTCATCAGGTGGTGGCATTCTAGTTGATCAGGTACTGTATCAGAGCTTATTTCATTTGTTCTGGGGTTTGACTTGTTACTGAATGTGACTGATATTAAGTATATGTAACAACCACTTGAATATGCAGATGCTTGTCACTAAAGGCGAAAGCTACTGAAATCTTAATGTTTTGCCTATCCCATTTAGTTAGGGTGTCAGCTTTGCGTTTCCACCTTCAAATCTATGGAAGTCTAACGCAAAAAGAAAAGTTTTTCACAGGACCTACTAATTATGGAACATAAATAATAAAATGCTAGCGATGTAATATATTCTGGCACATACTTCTGGGGTGAGTTCTTTAATGTAAATATGTAATCCATCTGGTAAGTAAAGCTGTGATCACACAATTGCATTGATGTATGATGTATGTACACAATCTTTGCTTCTAAAAGGGTTTACACATCCATGTCCAGAAAATCACTTTGGAACTTCTTGAGCAATCAGATTTCTAGTATGTCTGCATAGGTCACATTTGTCATCTGGTCTGTTAACCTAGTACATGAACATATCAGATTAGGTGTCTTGCCTTTGTGAGGACGGTGAACGATGAGCTTATTTTTCAAATTTGATTGATTTTTTGGCAGATAATTGCCATGTTCCGCCCTCTACCAAGATATGCAAGCTTTATGAAATTTGATTGAAGTTCACCACAGTTAAAATCCATGGTCTATTAGCTGAGAGAAGGGCTAAGGGAGTAGAAAGTGATTTTGGAACATGTTTTCAGTTTTTGCTTGCCCATGCTGTTGCTCTATCTTTTTTAACAATCTGTTTACTTCCGATTGTTTGTTTCTCACACAAAATACAAGTATTGACCAACCGAATACCTTAAAGCTCTACCTTTTGTGTGAAATCAGGGAACTGTTAGTACAATTCGGAAGGAAGAGCTTCAACGTGTCCTTTTCGAACAAGTCAAGTGCAATATACTGAAGATTGGGCAATTTTTTTACTTGCAGCAAGTAGGGATTCCTCAAGGAAACAAGTTATCCCCCAACCTTTGTTCCCTATACTATGGTCACCTTGAGAATTCTGTGATATTGAATTTTCTGCATGATGGAAATTCAGGAGATGCTACTTCAGAACCTGAATTTTTAATGATGAGGTTCATTGATGACTTCATGTTTATCTCTTTCTCAAAGAAGCATGCTTTGAATTTCTTTAATAGGATGAGAAGAGGTTTTGTGTACTACAATACTTACATGAATGACAGTAAATATGGTTATAATTTCAACATTGGAGATAACGAGCAGTGCGATAATAGGCTCTACAGGGGCGATGATGGAGTCACTTTCATACCATGGAGTGGTTTGCTTATAAACTGTGAAAATTTAGAAATTCAAGCTGATTATACAAGGTATGTCTGTCAGTTTCTAGTTTTGTTTGTTGATTCAGTTCATCAATATTGAGATCATGTTCTGTTTATACAGAACAATCATGTTCTGTTTATACAGAACATGGATCTAGGACGGTTGACCTGTTTATAACCCTGAGAAATAACATTGACCACCGCTGTGGTTCTGTCATCTTTTTGTTGAAACCTGGATTAATCATTTTTGTGTATTTCTTTTAAACCACAGGCAATTACATAAGTTGAAATGTCGATACAAGATTCTCCTGAATCTTTGTCTATTTTTAAAAGCTTGTTGAGAACTTACAGTAGAGCACACGAGCTCCAGTGCTTCCGTTTGCTTTATTGCCTAATTTGGCAGTGTTCGTCTTATGGGTTCTCCAGTGATCCAGTCCAAACTCCCCCCCCTAATTTTGTTCAACGAGTATTCACAAACTAATTTTCCTAACCAAAAACTGTTGAAGAACTAGTAATGAGTATGCACATTTCTCAAACAGGTATTTAGGCATTACAATCATCTCCACGATCACTGTGAAGATGCATTCTTCCATGAAGTACCTTAGCAGCAAGCTATGCCGTTATATGCGTCCGAAGTGCCATCCCATTTTCTATGACTCCAATATCAACTCACTGGGCACTGTAAGACTGAATATATATCAAGCCTTCCTGTTATGCGCAATGAAGTTCCATTGCTATATGCGGAGCATGCCTTATTCCAGCATAAGCAAACCTGAGCTGCTGCATGTCATTAAGAAGACCTTCAGGTATTACATTTCTCTCGACATTTATATTTGTGATACAAAAAACCACGCTGAAGTGCTTTATCTTTACTATCTATCCACTTATTTCATCAAACAAGGTATAACTTTCTAATCCCTTCTTCCGTTGAATAGATACATGCATAGTCTGATTGTCAGCCGTATGCAAGATATGGAGCTGCAATCCAATGTGTGCCCAGTTCTAAAGCTAAGACGCAAAGAAACCAATTGGCTTGGACTATCTGCCTACATCCGCGTGCTTCAAAAGAAACAATCTCGTTACAAGGATTTGTTGGCGTTGTTGATAGCAGAGGCTGAGGGTTATGGTCATATGGACCGTGATTCTGACAGTTTGTGCTATGCTGTGGATGATTCTCACTCTTCTATGTTCTGGAAGTTCAAATATTAGAAGGAAACTCGAGGGGCCTGAGTATTGCAGAGAACTCTTATTTTGTGGGTACAGTTTTAGCAGGATTTGGCTTATATACAGCTCTACCTGCCATATCATCAGGTAGAAAGGGTGAAAACTAGTTGCTCTGGAATGGCAGTAACATTCATCATGTTTGCGCCAAGCTTTCACTTCAGTATTATTGCAGCATTTTATATGTTCCTATATCTGATCCCATGTGTCTGATTAGCTGCTAAATTCATTAAGAAACAAGCATCATAGCTCTACATCACATTTTACTTTAGTCATTAATCTTTTGCGCGGTTTTTATGAACAGATGGTTAAATTTCAAAGAACATCATCGAATGATTCCTATTATAGAAGCGTTGATGAGCAAATGAGAGTAGTAGTCATTTTTTCTTGATGGTCACTCAGTTGGTTGTTTCAGACTGTTCAATCAGGTTTCAGTTATACTGTACATGCTACGACTATTGACACCAAATCTTGACTCATACTCCCTTCGTCCTAAAATAAGTGTCTCAACTTTAGTACAAATTTGTACTAAAACCGAGACACTCATTTTGGGATGGAGGGAGTATGCAATTAGTACTAGCTTTGTTTTAAAATTGGAGTTTCTTTTTAGAAAAGTATTCATCAAATGAGATCTAGTTTTGATGAGCTCATCGTGGAAACCTAATGGTGAAAGTAAATCGTCATCAAGACAAGATTGTTTTTCTTCAGGAGATCCGTGACATCAAGGTTTTAGCGCAGAATGAATGGCTTATTGCTGGTGATTTCAACCTTATTGCGAGAGCAAATGAGAAGAGCAACTCCAATGTCAACATTCGTATGATGGGCCGGTTTAGAAGTGTCATCGAGGATCTTGAACTTAGAGAGCTCCAGTTGATTGGAAGGAGGTTCACTTGGTCTAGTGACAATAGCCACCGCACCTGCTCCAAGCTTGACCGTATATTCATGACTCGTGATTGGGAACTGCGGTTCCCCCAATACAATTTGTTGCCTGCCTCCACGGCCATTTCAGATCACAGCCCCCTGCTACTCAAGAAGATGATGATCAAGCGTTATCAAGGGTTCAGATTTGAGGCTTTTTGGGTCACTTTGCCTGGGTTTAGGGAAATTGTTCAGGAGGCCTGGGGCAGAGATGTGAGATC
The DNA here is from genome assembly GCA_902687465.1 of Secale cereale. NCBI lineage: Eukaryota > Viridiplantae > Streptophyta > Magnoliopsida > Poales > Poaceae > Secale > Secale cereale. The sequence goes on from LR738715.1 coordinate 216,276,993, forward strand.
CCTGGACGCTTTCAGAGTTCTGCACACCAAGCTGTGTCGCACGGCCGCCGCCCTCAAAAAGTGGAGCAGAGCTCGCATGTCCGACTTGAGGCTGCAGAAGGCTATCGCCAACGACGTTATTTTCCATTTGGATGTGGCTCAAGATGACAGGGTCCTGTCTGATGATGAACTGAATTTGAGGCGTCTATTAAAGGCTCGGCTACTTGGGTTGGCGGCCATTGACAGGGCAAGATGGAGGCAGAAGTCCAGATTGACCACAATCAGAGTTAGTGATGCAAACACGAGGCTTTTCCACCTGCGAGCCAATGGCAGACGCCGGAAAAATCACATTCCTACCCTCAAGAAGCAATGTGGAACAGAGACTAATATCCACGAGGAGAAGGCGGAGATCCTTCTGCAACATTTCCAGGGCCTTATGGGAGTGCCATTCAAGGCCAACTGCAAGTTAAATTGGGAATTCCTACAGCTACCACGCCAAGACCTGCGACACCTTGATGCTGATTTCACCATGGAGGAGCTGAAGGAGGTGATTGATTCGATGCAGTGTGAGAAGGCACCTGGCCCTGACGGCTTCCCTGGGCTATTCTTCAAGAGCTGTTGGGATATTCTGAAGTATGACCTCATGAGGGCTATTGATTCGGTTCACTCTCTCAGAACGGATCACTGGCATTTGTTGAACTCAGCTCATATTGTGCTACTGCCTAAGAAGGATGCTCCCGGCAGCCCTTTGGATTACAGGCCAGTCAGTTTGATGCATAGCATTGCCAAGATCCTCTGCAAGTTACTTTCCAATAGGCTGGCCCCGGAGCTCGATTCCATGGTTTCTCACTCCCAAAGTGCTTTTATTAAAAAGAGGTGCATTCAAGACAACTTCCTGTACGTGCACAATGTTATCAAAGAAGCCTACACTAAGAAGAAGCCGCTAGTTTTCCTGAAGCTTGACATTGCGAAAGCCTTTGACTCAGTTGGTTGGGGTTTCTTGCTGGAGACCTTGTCTGCATTTGGCTTCGGGCAGCGCTGGAGAAACATTGTGTCTGCCATTCTGAGCTCCACCTCATCTAGGATTTTGCTTAATGGCATCCCCGGCATTCCTTTCAAGCACATGTGCGGCCTGCGACAGGGAGACCCCCTGTCCCCAATGCTATTCATTCTTGTCATGGAGCCGCTTCGGAGGTTGTTCGACCTTGCGACGGAGAGGGGTGTTCTATCTCAGCTTGGGCCCAAGTCTGCCAGACTACGTACTAGCATGTACGCTGATGACGCGGCTCTTTTTATTAACCCTGTTAAGGAGGAGGTGCGGGCGGTCAGAGCAATTCTGGATAGGTTTGGGGAGGCCTCTGGACTAAGGATCAACGCCCTGAAGTGCGTTGCTTACCCAATCAGATGCGAGGGTGTTGACATCCAAGATATCATTCAGGACTTTGGGGGGACGACGGGCTCTCTTCCGTGTCGCTACCTTGGTCTCCCGCTTAGCTACCGCAAGCTCAGGAGAATTGAGATAATCCCGCTCATTGAGGGAATGGCTGGCAGACTCAAGGGATGGAAAGGCAAACTGATGGCAAAAACCGGCAGGCTCACGCTAATAAATTCGGTGCTTACGTCCATGGCCACTTATTTCCTTACCAGTTTTGCTATTGACAAATGGGTGATAAAGAAGCTGGAGAAGATTCAGCGCAATTTCCTTTGGAACGGTGATGATGAGTGCAGCGGAGCCAAATGTCTAGTTAACTGGAGGAGGGTGTGCTCCCCTAAGGATCTGGGTGGCCTTGAAATCAAAGATATTGCCTGCTTTGGTAGGGCTCTTCGGCTGCGTTGGGCTTGGCTTGAATGGAGTACCACCCCTAGGCCTTGGCTGGGCACCCCCATCCCTTGCGATCGCATTGATAAGTTATTCTTCTCGGCTTGCACTGAGATAACTCTGGGGAATGGTCAGCGTGCGCTTTTTTGGCATGATCGTTGGTTGGGAGGCATTGCTCCAGTCAATATTGCTCCTGGTCTGTTCGTCTTGGCGAGACGGAAAAATTTAACTGTGAAGGAGGCACTTGATCATGGCCGTTGGATGAAGGGCCTGGAGAGGATTGCTTCTGAGGAGCTGCTCGACCAATTTATCAAGCTGTGGGAGCTGCTCCAACACATAGTGCTCTCTGATGTCCCCGACTCCATTCGGTGGAGGTTCTCTGCTGACGGATGCTACTCTGCTGCTACCGCCTACAAGGCCCAGTTTTTGGGCCGCATTGCTGAGCCGCAGCTGCTCTCTGTGTGGAAGGGCAAGGCCGAGCCGAAGGTTAAATTCCACCTCTGGTTATTGCTCCAGAACAAAATCTGGACGGCTGATCGGCTAGCGACGAGGGGATGGCCACACAACGAGAAGTGCACTTTCTGTGATCAGATTATCGAGTCGGCTGCCCATCTTACTTTGACCTGCCCATTTGTCCGGGAGGTTTGGTTCTCCTTTCAGCAAAGTGATCCTGAGGCTACTACTGTTGCTTCTACCTCGATAACTATTAAGGGTTGGTGGAGGAGGGTTTGGAATCTGCGCAATAACTCAACTACACGCACGCAGATCACCTCCGCTGTTTACGTCGCGTGGAATCTTTGGAAAGAGAGAAATAGGCGGACCTTTGAAGGAAAGAGATGCTCCCCCGAGACTGTCGTTGCTATGGCCAGAGATGAAATAGCAATGTTCAAGGAGGCTACTGATTAGTGTGTGGGGTCTTTCCTTTTTTTTGTTTTCCTGAGTTTGTGTTCTTCTGAGTGTGTGACGCTCTGTACAACAATTGGAACCTTGGTTCCTTTTTCCCTCTTCTAATATGAAAAGGCAGAACTACTGCCATGCCCTTCAAAAAAAGAAAGTAAATCGTGATTCTAACGTTTGATTCCAAGTTGTAGCTCTTCATAATGGAATAGTTGCTGGTGATGGGAAATGCACAACTGGTGACCACACACGGAGGAGGTTAATTTGTCTTAAAATGATAAAAAGTTCATGCAATTTGAAACCATTTCACACACACACACACACACACACACACCTTTCTAGGAAACAAACACAAGTTCACTTGTTAGAAACTAAGAGCAAATTCTATGTTCTAATGGGCTATTTGTAAGTCACCTGAAAATTCTTTTTTGTAAGTCACATTTTTTACTTACCTTTAATCTTTTGCCCCCCCCCTCTGTGTGCATACGTATGCTGATGTGTGTACTGGACCCATATGTGTTTGTGCGCACACATGTGGGTTGGGGAACCATGCATGTGTGTATGTACTCCCTCCGTCCTAAAATTAAGTGACTCAACTTTGTACTATACTAAATTTAGTACAAAGTTGAGTCACTTATTTTAGGACGAAGGGAGTATGCGAGAAAGATGGGAAGGTGACATGAGGTGCAGTTTATATTCGTCATGTCAATAGATGATTAATCTCCGGATATCCAATTCGGTGCCCAGGCTCATCTGCTCCCGCTCAGGAAAAAAAAGCAAAATAAACACTAAAAAAATTCAAAACATTCCAATTTTTTTGCGTGATAGATAATTTGCCGCGTGAGGTTTGCTCCAAATTTCAACCTATTTGGACATCTGAGTAGCTCTTGGCAAAAAAGACAAATCAGATCAGAACATTGTGTGAACAGTAAATATTTTTACAGACCCTGATTTTGTCTTTTTTGCTGAGAGCCGCCAGACGTTCAAATGAGTTAAAATTTGGAGTGGACCTCACGCATCAAATCATCTACCACCAATTTTTTTTTGGATTTTTTGAATTATTCTAGTATTTGTTTTGATTTTTTTTTCTGAGCGCGGGTGCAGATGAGTTCGGGACCAGAAACTCCGTATCCATTAATCTCCCACATTGTTGTTTTATTGTTTGAATATTGAGTACAATATGGATGTGTGCATTCATATTTCATATAATCCGTGTGCAAATCATATCGTCTGGAAGTTACACTACTACTCCCTCCGTTCTGAATTACTTGTCGCAGAAATGGATGTATCTAGATGTATTTTAGTTCTAGATATATCCATTTTCGAGACAAGTAATTCCGAACGGAGGAGTATATGATTGGTGTGGCATACTATTGAATAGTGCAAGTTCTATGCAACATGTGCAAATTTTTGTCATCCTTTGTTTTGAGTTTTTTTTCTTCATTTTTTCTTTAGGATACCAACGCCTTTAATTCATTCCACCGTAGAACAAACTTTGCTTTTTGTTCATGTTTCCTTCAGTTTACGATGAATATGTATGCAATATTAATAAGAAAAAAAAGATGATTTTATGCTTATTAGCGAGTCAACTCATAGTACATAGAGTATCATGCAAATTTATAGTTTAGATTCATCCTTATCTTCGTTTTTGAAAATTAAATTTAATCTGATCATGGATGCAACCATTTTAATCAAGTACGTACTTGAACTGTGGACATCGAACACCATATCCTTACTTAATTAGTTTTTTTTGCAAAATAGATATGTGGAAAAAATGCACATCTCATTTGTATATAGAGAAAAAACTACTAGTAATGTGAAAAAGACTTATACTCCCTCCGTTCCTAAATATTTGTCTTTCTAGACATTTCAAATAGACTACAACATACAGATGTATGTAGACATATTTTAGAATGTAGATTTACTTGTTGAAATAATATTTTGGAACGAAGGGAGTACATTAGAAAAAATTCAGGAGACTTAAAAATAGTCGCTCCTTTATAGAGACCGACAAGTTCATGGAGATCGAGACGCACAGATGTTGGCAACGAAACAACTAAACCAACGACAAATGAACAGTCTGAGAACACGAAGAAGCTAGAGATGATACGTGCATGGCGAGCAGCTTAGTCGACCGGATCATTACTGCACCTCGACGTCGCGCCTATCAGACATCGTCGGCGACTGCCCACAGCACAGGCAGCAAGTGGGGCGGTTGCTCCTCGCCGCTGTCTTCCTGCGTTCCTCCGCCTCCTCGTCCGGCAGCGATCTCGTCACCACGCCCGCCGGCACCGGGAACCACTTCCGCTTCGCCAGATTACGCATGCACTTTATCTTCTTCAGGACGAAGGCGCATATCTCCCCCATCGCCCTGCAAGAACATCGCATACATTTATAAATATTGAATGTCGTATGTATACATCATATACACTGTAGAAGATTGTTCGAAGATGTGTGGGCTACGTACTCTCCGATGTAGACGACGCAGATGAAGGAGACGCAGGTGATGACGACGATGTAGACGCAGGAGGTGGCGTAGCGGGTGGTGCCGGCGATGTAGGCGCCGACGAGGCTGGCGAGGTCGACGAAGGTGGTGAGCATGAGCGCCACCACCTTGGCCTCCCCGTGGTAGAACCGCTCGCTCATGAGCAGCACCATGATCACCAGCGACGTCACGAATGCCGTCGCGTTGAAGTAGTAGAAGATGACGTACCGAACCCAGTGCTCGTCGCGCAGCACCGGGTTGCCGGGGCGGTGCCCGCCGGGGCCCTCCTTGGTGTCCTGCCAGAACCCGCCGGGCGGGTTCAGGCCGGCCTGGTAGGTCACCGACGCCGCCACGGTCGCCAGCACCATCAGCCACCCGCGCATCTCCCTGAACCACTTCTTCCGCTCGTCCTCCTTGGCCTCCCCCTGCCCCTGCCCCTGCCCCTGGAGGACGAGGAAGCCCTGGAACGCCGTGCGCATCGTCTCTGTCGACGCGGTGGCGCCGCCCGGCTGGTGGAAAGGCGTGATGAGCACGGGGATGCCATACTGGCCGTGACCGGTGACTGTTGGCGCGGTGTCGCCGGGAGCTGCGTCCATGACGGACCGTGTCTCGGACATCTTGGTATGGGGCGTCGGGTTCAGGGCGCGCACTTGTACAAGAGAAATGTTGAAGTATATGCATGTATACTTGCTCTTGACGTCCGTGTCATGTGGACCATGCGACTGTGCGAGCATCGTCTCCTACACAAGCAAGCAAGGACGAAGAATTCTTCTATGTTTAGCAAGGAACAACAGAACGGTGCTCGGATGCGTGTTCGTACATGGCCAAGAAAGGAACCAAGATACGCCAGCTGTCCACCAGGTCCGGGAATAACATGATTTTTTTTTAGAAAGACCTGTAATTTTATTCATACTCATAATAGGTACACTTACAGGTATACTGGTTTGAATTTAAGATCTAAGAAAAATAGTAAGTACAAAGTAACTCCTATGACTAAGAATTACAATAAAACCTCTTAAAAACAGCTACTTCGTGTATCAATCTCTGCTAAAAGAAATACTTCAAACACTTCGGTAAAGATGCTGCAATTGAACTGGAGCAACGACGCTGTTACTCTTTCATCCGCACCAACATTACCAACAATGGTTTTTGGAAGTGTCTTGACTCTTGAGTCGCTATCCAAAAAAAAAATAGGAGGCCTTTACCGATGAACATATTTGGGCCAGGGAACATCCCCTAGAAGTGCAGGCTGTCGAATCATAATATATTCACACTGATGTCGATGAAAGATTTCAACTCCACAAAGAATCAAATCAACAAATAAAGTTTGACAAACCAACATAAACTTATCAGATCGGAGTAACCAGATATGTGAAGACAAAAACTCTCTAACCTCATGGCACTGCCAAAACAACGAGAGTAAATTCATTCTCACAAAATGACGAAGAACATACAACTCTTAAAAATGCGAGCCCCCCCACCTCCCAACACCAAAATGGCAACCGGAGGCGAGGGGACCAGAATTTCCTTGTGACGGCTGCAGCGCCCTTAATATGATTAATTTTAGTAGAATTTGCTAGTCTGCTGGATTTTTGATGGGTGTTTTTATATAAATTAGTTAGCTGATGGGCCTTCGACGGTTGATCTTGGAGAGTTAGCCATTGATTTCTAAAAAAGGGAAAACATTCACATTAAAAGAAGGACTTTGCTAACTTCTTACCGTTCGAAAGTTAAGCAATAGATCAAGACGATCTCCCCCTCCCCTAATCACGCATGCAAACTATGCATGCAAACCTCCCTCATGTGCTGGCACGTAGACTCTCTCTGTGTTGAACAATAGTTGGATGCAGAAAAAACATTAAAGCTGATGTCATCAAATATTTTATCTAAAAATAAATTTCAAAATCTTTTGTAGCTCAGACCGTCGCTCCGATTGAAAAATTGTTTTCACACAAAAGATTCGTAGCGACGAAATCTTCCAAACTAGATCCATGTTGACACATTCCGATGACTTTTTTCTTGTAAAAAGTTACCACATGTGCTACATAAGTTATCATGCCCGTGGTGCATAAATTATCATGTTGTTTACATAGAAATTACCGGGACATAAAAAAGTTCCTCCAACCTTCTCTTCACAAGCACATGCGTGCATGCATTAGAGAGAATTTTTTAATGTCAACCGTTGGTCCGATAGATTTTGTTTTCACATAAAATCAATCACGACGAGACCTTCAAAACTAGATCTCATGTTGATATGTCCTGACTAATTTTTTCATGCAAATAGTTACGGTTGGGCTAAGTAAGTTATCAGGTCTGACGAGTGTCTATTATCATGCTATTTACACATGAGTTACCGTGGTACATCTTCAACAACACGAGTTATCGAGAGGGGGGGGGGTATGTTTCAAACAACTTCCTCCCCTCCCACCACCCCTGGATCAAACTTGCCTCGGTATTTATATGTAAGTTAACACCTCCCCCTCCCCCCGGTAAAGTTATCATGTTTTTTGCACATGAGTTATCAGGTTTATGGTGTGTAAATTATCATGCTATTTATGTTGAAGCTATCGAGAATGTCTTCAACAACTTTTTCTCCCGGGTCAAAATTATCACGGTGTTTGTGCGTGAGTTATCAGGTCCGTGGTGTGTAAATTATCATGCTATTTATACATAAGCTATCGG
>LR738715.1:216284930-216354451 GCA_902687465.1 Secale cereale
GCTGTCTTCAACAATTTTTTCTCTCGGGTCAAAGTTATCACGGTGTTTGTGCACGAGTTATCCGGTCTTTAATGTGTAAATTATCATGTTATTTTCGCATAAGCTACCAAGCGTGTATTATACCACATGTAACCAGATAACTACGAAAATGAACCATGTTGATAACTATAGTACATCTGGCCCGATAACTGCATAGTAACCACATTGGTAACTATAGTACATCTAGCCCGATAACTACAAAATAACCATGTTGGTAACTATAGTACATCTAGCCCGATAACTATAAAATAACCATGTTGATAACTATAGTACATCTAGACCGATAACTTCAAGAAGCTATCACCGTCTCGTCTTTCTGAGCTGGACACAAACCCTAACAAAACTTAAAGCACCAAAAAATAGAGCCCTCCCGCCGGCAAGCATCGAGATCCACCGCGCACCCATGGTAATAAGGCTACCAGAGACATGGTAGATTGACGGCGCCGCCGACGGGAGGTAGAAATTCTAGCCGCCTTTTCGTTCGTTGAGGTGAGACTCATGGGACCGCATGACATTCTATGTTATTTTTTGACAAATTCATGATATTCTATGTTATTTACACACAAGTTGCCGGAGATATGTTTCTAACTTTTTTTCCAGGATCGAAGCTATCATGATGTTTGTACGTAAGGAATCAGTTCTGCGATTTATAAATTATAGTATTATTTCCATTGAAGTTACCAGTGTATGTTGCAAAACAACTTTTCTTTCCGGGTCAAAGTTACCGTAGTATTTCCACGTAAATTAACGGGATCGCGGTGCGTAAAAATACCGTGATATTTACATAGAAGTTACCCGGGCATATTTTCAACTTATTTTTCCTTGGGTCAAATTACCAATAAAAGTGTTTGTATGTATGCCTAATTCTGCAAGTAATATGTACGAAATGATAGACTAGAGAAGCTCAACAAAAGAAATAAAAAACAACTCTTTTTGTTGCGAGGTAAAGAAACATATTTTCTTTCGCTAGCGTGCGGTTTAAAAAGGTCACATGGTTATTTTCCATTTATATGACATCAAATAAAGTTTGGTGGGTTGGTTGCTGGCATCGAACAAAAAACGACAGAAGGAGCGATGGGAGCAGAAAGAAAGATCGAAGGGAGCGATCGTGCGGACCTATCCCTAAATTCCAGCCGACAGGAAAATAGCATTCTCGTAAAAAAAAGAAGTTCAAAAAATTTGAAGAAAGTACATGGAATTTGAATAAAGTTCATAATTTTTTAGAAAAGTTCAAACTTTGAGATAAGTTCATGAAATTGGAAAAAGTTCAAGATTTCGAAAATTTATAATTTGGGAAAAGTTTACAAAAAAACATGAATTTGGAAAAGAAAAGTTCACAAAATCAGGGAAAGTTCACGTATACGTTTTTTTTTCCAAAAAATAAAATTTGAAAATAAGTTCATGGAATTGGAAAAGTTCACCAATTTGATAAACATAAAAAATAGAACGAAAAAGTAAAAAATAAAAAGGAAAAAAGAAAACAAAATGAGAAAAACTGCTGAAAAAAACTACAGTAACCGGTCCATCTAGATACATGGAGGGGACGTGTGCCGGTTAGCAAAATACACTCTAACCGGTGCTTAAGGCGCCAAATAGGAGTTATTTTTTTTAACCCACATCCCCCTCCTCTATTGCGTTGGCGGCAATCCCTATTGGTGGTGGGGAGGTTCTCCGCTGCTGGCGTCCCAACTGTCGTGCCACCGTACTAAGACGGGGTGGTGACCCACCGAGCACGACATCGGTCGTCAAGTGGACGGCGAGCAGTGAGACGGTTGGTGTATGTTGGATCAGCGGGTATGGTGGTGGTTGATACGTCTTCAACGTATCTACTTTTCCTAACGCTTTTCCTCTTGTTTTGGACTCTAATTTGCATGATTTGAATGAAACTAATCCCGAACTGACGCTGTTTTCAGCAGAACTACCATGGTGTTGTTTTTGTGCAAAAATAAAAGTTCTTCGAATGGAACGAAATTTTGCGAGGATTTTTTATATAATAAATGAATAACACTGGAGCCAAGAACCACCGGAGGGGGGCATCTGGGTGGGCACAACCCACCAGGGCGCGCCCCCTCCTGGCGCTCCCAGGTGGGTTGTCCCCACCTGGTGGCCCCGCAGACGTTAACCCTGATACTATATATTCACATTTGTAGAGAAAAAAATCAGGGAGAAAGAATTATCGTGATCCACGAGACGGAGCCACCGCCACCTCCTGTTCTTCATCGGGAGGCCAGATCTAGAGTCAGTTTGGGGCTCCGGAGAGGGGATCTTCGTTCTTCGTCATCACCAACCCTTCTCCATCGCCAATTCCATGATGCTCCCCACCGGGAGTGAGTAATTCCTTCGTAGGCTCGCTGGTCGGTGAGGAGTTGGATGTGATTCATCATGTAATCTAGTTAGTTTTGTTAGGGCCGATCCCTAGTATCCACTATGTTTCGAGATTGATGTTGCTATGACTTTGCCATGCTTAATGCTTGTCACTTTGGGCCTGAGTGCCATGATTTCAGATCTGAATCGTTTATGATATTATCATTATATTCATGTTTTAGATCCGATCTTGCAAGTTATAGTCACCTACTACATGTTATGACCCGGCAACCACGGAGTGAGAGTAGTCGGAACCACCCCCGATGATGACCGTAGTTTGAGGAGTTCATGTATTCACCATGTGTTAATGCTTTGTTCCGGTTCTCTATTAAAAGGAGGCCTTAATATCCCTTAGTTTACAATATGGACCCCGCTGCCACGGGAGGGTAGGACAAAAGATGTCATGCAAGTTCTTTACATAAGCACATATGACTATTTACGTAATACATGCCTACATTATATTTATGAACTAGAGCTAGTACCGCATCACCCTAGGTTATGACTATCACATGATGAATGTCATCCAACAAATTTCCGATCCAATGCGTACGAATTTATCCTATATTGATCTTTCTATGTTACTACTGCTATTGTTACTGTTGCACTTGTTACAGAACTACTGCTATCACTGTTACCGTTACTATTGCTGTTGCCACTACTATCAAAACTATCATATTGCTTTGCTACTGATCACTTGCTGCAGATAATTAATCTCCATGTGTGGTTGAATTGACAACTCAGCTGCCAATACTTACAAATATTCTTTGGCTCCCCTTGTGTCGAATCTATAAATTTGGGTTGAATACTCTACCCTCGAAAACTGTTGCGATCCCCTATACTTGTGTGGTATCAAGACCTTTTTCTGGCGCCGTTGCTGGGGAGCATAGCTATATTTATTGAGTCACTTGGGATTATTATCAATTTATCACTATGAAGAATCTGAAGGGCGCTAAGACTAAGATTTTTCCCTCTAAGACGAGCGGAGGTAAGGAGCTGCCATCCAGTTCTGCTTTAGATTCACCTTCTGTTATAAGTAAACTTGCAACACCACCACATGCTATTAATCTTGATATGTCGTAGGTTATTGATGATGCTACTTCTGCTATGCATGATACTTATGATGATGCTAGTACCTTGCATGATGATGATGTGCCACTTGGTGACTTTCTTGATGAACAAATTACTAGGGTAAGACAACATGATGTTGATGAACCTGATGATGAGCTTGAAAATGAAAATTTTGAAACACATGCTAGAACTAGCCTTCTTAGATATGAATTGCCTAAGGTACTCGAAGGTTATGTTATGAGTGAGGAAACAACTAGAGATATTCTTGCTTGTAATGATATAGGTGATCTAGAGGAATTATTATGCAAGTATAAATAAAAGTATCTGAATGCTAGAATGAAATATGATCCTAAGTTTGCTACCTCACATATCTTTATTGATAATAAGGATTATGAATTCTCTGTCGACCCAGAGCTAATCACTTTGGTTGAATCTGATCCTTTCCATGGTTATGAAACTGAAACTGTTGTGGCACATCTCACTAAGTTAAATGACACAGCCACCCTTTTTTACTCACGATGAGAAAACCCGTTACTACTATATTCTTAAATTATTTCCATTCTCATTAAAGGGTGATGCTAAAGCTTGGTACAATACTCTTACTCCTGGCTGTGTGTGTAGTCCCCAGGATATGATTTATTACTTCTCTAAAAAATATTTTCCTGCTCATAAGAAACAAGCTGCCTTACAGGAAATATTTAACTTTGTGCAAATTAAAGAAGTGAGTCTCCCACAAGCTTGGGGGAGTCTTTGCCAGTTACTTAATGCCTTGCCTGATCATCCTCTTAAGAAAAATGAAATACTCGATATCTTCTATAATGGACTAACCGATGCTTCTAGGGACTTCCTAGATAGTTGTGCTGGTTGTGTTTTCAGGGAACAAACTATTGGACAAGCTGAAGAACTATTGAATAACATATTGAAAAATTATGATGAGTGGACTCTTCCTGAACCACCGCATAAGCCTACTCCAAAGAAGAGGGGTATATTATATCTCAGCCTTGAAGATATGCACGAGGCAAAGAAAGCTATGAAGGAAAAAGGTATTAAAGCTGAGGATGTTAAAAATTTACTTCCCATTGAAGAAATACATGGGCTTGATACACCAGCTCTGCCTAAGGTGGTAGAGGTAAATTCTCTAATGAAATTCAATAACAATGATAATCCTCACAATATGCACCCTAGCTAATGCTTTCATGAGTTTGAAAATTACATTAGGAAACAAGATCACTTCAATGCAAATGTTATGAAACAATTGAAATACAATTCTGATACGATTGCTCGCTTGAGTGACTTGTTATTTAGAATTTCAAATTATGTTAGAGGTGTAGGAAAACATGCTTCTATGGTACAAACCCAGCTAGAACAAGTTGCTAAATCTCAAAGAGAATTACTTGATGAAATGAATAGCAACATACATGACTTTTCTGTTAGAGTTGCAACTAGAGAAGGAAAAATGACTCAGGAACCACTTTATCCCGAGGGACACCCAAAAAGAATTGAACATGATTCACAAAGAAACAACACCACTTTACCTAGTCCCTCTAAAAAGGAAAATAAAAAGAAAACCGATAGGACTTTGAATGCTACTAGTGAACCTGAAGTAGAAAAACCTCCTGGCAATGATAATGATGTTTCTATCTTCGATGCTGAAACTCAATCTGGTAATGAACATCCACCTAGTGATAATGAAAAAGACAATGCAGATGTTCATGAAGATATTCCATTAAATAACGAAAGAGAACCAGATAATGATGTTGAGATAGAACCACCAGTTGATCTTGATAACCCACAACCTAAGAATAGAAGATATGATAAACAAGACTTTGTTGCTAGAAAACACGGTAAAGAAAGAGAACCATGGGTTCAGAAACCTATGCCCTTTCCACCCGAGTCAACTAAAAAGAAAGATGATGAAGAATTTGAACGCTTTGCTGAAATGCTGAGGCCAGTATTTTTGCATACTCGCTTGACTGATGTCTTGAAAATGCCTCCTTATACAAAGTACATGAAAGACATCATCATCAATAAGACAAAAATATCAGAAGCTGAAATCTCCACCATGCTTGCTACTTATACTTTTAAGGATGGAGTACCCAAAAAACTTGGAGACCCAGGAATACCAACTATACCTTGCTCCATCAAAAAGAATTATGTGAAAACTGCTTTATGTGATTTAGGAGCTGGTGTTTGTGTTATGCCTTTCTCCTTATATAAAAGACTTGATTTGAATAAACTCACACCTACTGAAATATCTTTGCAAATGGCTGATAAATCAACTGCCATCCCTATCGATATCTGTGAGGATGTGCCCGTTGTTGTTGCTAATGTTACTATTTTGACTGACTTTGTTATACTTGAGATGCCCGAGGACGACAAGATGTCGATTATACTTGGTAGACCCTTCTTGAATACTGCATGGGCTCTTATTGATTGCAATAAAAGCAAGGTCACTTTTCATATCAATGGTAATGAGCATACGGTGCACTTTCCGAAGAAACAATTCCAAGTGAATGGTATCAATGTTATTGAAAAATCTCCGACAATCACTATTGGAAGTTTTCAACTACCTCTACCTACTGTTAAAAAGAAATATGAAATGCTTATTGTTGGGGACTTTCATACCCCCGTTGAGGTAACTTCGTGATTTACGAAAGTTCTTCGGTTTCATGTTAATCGAAAGTGATTGTTAATAAGACTTGATCACCCTTATTAATGGATCATTTTTGAGCGGTATGAAGTTGATGAATTTAGTAAGCACTACCTTCTGTCCCTATCTTTTGTTTTCTGTTTTTATTAGTTAAATAAAATAAAATGCCATGTTTTGTTTGTTTTCTGAATTTCCCGTGCAATAAAAAAATGCCCCAAAAATATAAGTTCTCAGAATGCCCTGAAAATTTAACACGATTTTTTTCCGAATATTTAAGAATTTTTGGTGCAAATAATATCAGAGGGAGGTGCACTAGGTGGGCACAACCCACCTGGGCGCGCCAGGACCCCCAGGCGCGCCCTGGTGGGTCATGGTCCCCATGTGGGCCCCCTCCCTTATCTCTTTATAAAACTTCGTCACCTACCTCCAGAAAAAAAATTCTCCATTGCTCTCTCTCTCTCGTGTTCTTGCTCTCAAACCTCGGATTTCGATCTCTTTGCTCGAAGCACCGTTTCCGAAACTGTTTCGGAGGATTGTTGCTTGGTATGTGACTCCTCCGTTTGTCCAATTAGTTTTTGTTTTAGTGGTTTATATTTTGAATAATTAGCTACTCTTGGTGCTGCTGTAGATAAGCTTGCATGTTGAATTCTTAGAGTTTGAAGTAGTTTGATTGCTTGTTGTGGCTTCTATGTATCTCTATGAGTAGTTGCTATCAATTTTGTAGAGTTTTGTTGATAAACTTTTTTCACACAAAATTTTTCAGAACATTATGAGCCTCTTTGGAAGGAGTTCTTCGAGGAGGAGATCCTCGGGAGCATCTTCTAGTGACAGCTCCACTCGTCGTTCCTATGTTGAACCAGGTGAAAGTTCCATACGAGATGCCACCACTTAAACATGCTTATGGCCTTGTGATTATATGGTGCGCGTGGGCATTAAGGAGGAATTTCAGCAATTGGTTCACAGTGCGGGTCTCGGTCCCTACATTTCAGATAAGTGCGATCAACACCTCACTCTCACAGAATCATTTGTTAAAGGATTTAAATTTCATCCCCGTGATTCTAGGGTGTCTTTCAAACTATATGAAAATCCTTTTACTATATCACCAGAGAGTTTTGCCCATCACTGCAAAATTCCATTCTGGGGTTCGCTAGACGAACCACCAAGGGCTGAGTACCAATCATTTTTAACTAGTCTTTGCTAGGGTGAAACGAGGGGGTGACACAAGGTAGAATAAAGATCATTCATTTTTCTGCAATTCAGTACTTTGCTTTATTTAATGAAATGTATTGCAGGAAAACAAGATTGTAGTACACTTTGTGCTCCAGACTTGAGCCTTATACACACCGCCCTCACCAATGATAAGAGTTATAATCTTGGGGCGATTGTTGCACGCAGGTTACAATACAACGCTAATAATTGCTGGTTCTATGGCATAATCTATGCCACGTGTTTAGCAAGAGAGCTGGGTGTTTCACCTTTAC
Source organism: Secale cereale (assembly GCA_902687465.1). Classification (NCBI taxonomy): domain Eukaryota; kingdom Viridiplantae; phylum Streptophyta; class Magnoliopsida; order Poales; family Poaceae; genus Secale; species Secale cereale. The sequence goes on from LR738715.1 coordinate 216,292,533, forward strand.
CCTTTGACCCTATCCTACCCACGCAATACTTAGACTTTGATGCTATGAAAAATCATAAGATCCTCAAAGGAGGCATTCATAACTTCACTTATAAATTTTATTTAACCAATCGACTGTTGTGTACACATATTTACCTGCGTTTGCTCTTTTTGACTATCACAGCAAGGGAAGATATTTCGTTCTTGAGAGCGAGCCCGAGCCCATAATGTCGCGCTCGAGGCAGCATGGCAGGCCGATGCATCTGCACCGAGAGCCTCCGTGAGCTACCACCCCGACTACTATCCAGACTACTGACTGCATGCCAAGTTAGGCCAAAATCCTAAGCTTGGGGGAGTACGTGTTTGTCACCGACTTTACAATCATGTTCACATATTTCAAACGTCGGTGTTCACACTTTTTCATTGTATTAACCATGCTTAATTTATTTTCTCGTCTTCTTCTTTTGTGTTTGAAAGACCTTGAAAAAACAAAAAAAAAATGTCTAGCTGTAGTTAGTTTACTTTCTATGCTTGCCTAGTTGTAATATTAAGAAGAAAACCAAAAAAGATTTCCTTGTTCTTCTTTTGCTTGTTGGAAGTTTTCCCGTGTAAATAGTTTTTCTCATTTTTGCTTTCCTCTTTCGTTTGCTTGTTCTGGAAAACCAAAAACTCCAAAAATATTTTAGTATGTTTCCCTGAATTAATTTCTTTCTATTTCCGAGTCATACTAAGGAGAAGACCACGATGAAAATGTTGAGTTGCTCTCTTATGCATAATTGTTGATCTAATAAAGAGCCCATTTTACCTTGTCTTCTCCCATTGAATAAAATGTTTGCAGATTCTAGCTTAGTCCACAACACTCTTGCACCATTATTATTATTTCACATCATTTGGTCGTGCAAGTGAAAGGCAATAATGGCGATATTCGATGAACTGGCCATGGTAGAGAGAAACTGGTATGAACTCGACTTGTTTTGTTTTTGTAAATAGGTTTAACCCAGTGTCCATCATTCAGCCCATTATGATTAAACATGTTTGCAATGGCAATTAGAGATTATAGTTTCACATGCCATGCATAAGTATCTAGGAGTTGATAATGATTTATCTTGGATATTAACATCACATTAAAATGACTGTGATGTAGTATGATGGTATGATATCCTCCTCTGAATGTTCGAGTGGCTTGACTTGGGACATGTTTATGCATGCAGTTGAATCAAACCAACATAGCCTCTATGATATTTATGTTCATGGTGTCCATATCCTACTCACGCGGGTATCCAATGTTTATTATGCATGATACATGTTCATGACCATTGTTGCTCTCTAGCTGGCCGCTTCTCAACCTATTTGCTAGCCTTCACCTGTACTAAGCGGGATTACTGCTTGTGCCTCAAATTCAAAAACTCAAGTTATTCAAGATGGGTCCACCATACTTACCTATATGCGGTATTACCCTGCCATCCTAAGTAAGTTTGCATGTGCCACCTCTAAAAACTTCAAATAAATATCCTTTTTGTGTGCCTGGATCGTTCATGGAACAACAGGAGGTGGTAGGTATCTTCCATGCTAAGCGGGTTATTCTCAGATCGAGTGTTTATTCACTCGCCATCGCATTAGAAAAGGGTGGTGATAGGGATTCCCAGTCCCAAATTGCAAAAAGAAAAAAGCTTACAAATAAACAAACAAAAACTCCCAATGGAGTCCAAACCTTTATTTTCCTACTTGGGAACCGCCACTAGCGTGTTTAGCATGGGAGATATTGATAACTGATAGTCGTGAAGTAAATGAGAAGGGTGTATCTCTCAAAATATCATTTACCTCTGTTTTAAAAACTTGAGCTCTGGCATCTCTGCAAATCACTGCTTCCCTCTGCGAAGGGACTATCTATTTACTTTTATGTTGTGTCATCACCTTCTCTAATAAGTAGGGTGGGCGTTCGGTATACCATTCGTTTTTTTTCTTAAATTCGGTTTGCAAAACAACTAACCAAAAAAGTGAACTCCAAATAGCTAACCGAAACTTCGGTTAACCGATTATTTCGATATGGTTTTCGGTTTATACCGGAGCGACTGCGTTGAGCCAGTGTGTCCTACATACAATAGCATGACCTCTTATATAGCCTAAAGTATCAGCCTCCTCGCTTTAGCTAGGCGAGGTGGGACTAAAGGAATAGTCACTCATGCATGGGCCTAGCTCGTAGCTACCATGCAAGTGGGCTATTTGGCCTGGTCAAAGACGAACTAGTGGCCCAACGCTCATTGCTCGACGTGCGTAGTGGGTTCCCTAGGAAAAAGTAGCGAAGTGGGCTATTGGGCATACTAGAAAACAAAAGATGGTCGTTCGTCTAGCCTGCGAGAGAGTTTCGCGCCAGCTTTTACGTACTGTTCCTATGTCTTACTAGTACAAATGCCCGTGCGTTGCACCGGGCAAAAAAAGCCGCACAGCCTGCATTATGCGTCATTTTTTATATCCAGTTTTAATAAATATCAATAATAAGGTTACATTGATTATTGCTTTTTGTAGGGTGAAGTTTGGACATGAGGAAGCAACTTAGCATTCTTTGCCTGGAAGAGTAATTTTGGATGGAATAGTTGTCCATCAGTTTTGTTTTTTTTTTCTTTTCGAGAAAATGCGAAACCTCCTTATTTTAAATAAAATTCACAAAAATTAGGACACTTTTAAGGAAAGCTAACGTTTTTTTACGGAAATTGGAGCATGAACTTTCTTTTGAACAGATGTCTTTTAAAAAAGAAAAGAAATTTTGATTATTTCAAGTTTTTGTACATTCTAAAATGAACATCTATTTTTAGAAAAAATGGAGTTTTTGGGGAATTTTGAACCTTTTTAAAAGTGTGAACATTTTTGCAAAGTGTAAACATATGTAAAACTATGAACATTTTTAAACTATTTTACTATGTTGAATTTATCTACAGATAGTTGGTTGTTTGCTTGGGAAGACTTTATCCTTTTTCTTAAAAAATATTGCTAGTAAACATACCCAGGCATTGTAATGGGAAAAGAAAATATCACACGTATTTAACCCAATAACAACATCTCAACATATACGGCGTTGTCATGGACGAGCGCAAATCCCCCTCTATTTGTGCGTCAACGGGTTTGCCATGCGAGCTCTACACCAACCTTTTCTTCTAACCTCCAGTGTCGCTCCTCCATGCTGCATTGCTGTCAGCACGTATGCCTCGTCGGTAAAGTCCCCTTGTCATCTTCGGTTGTTGCTTCATGTGGATTGTTGTCTCATCAAACTTGATATTGTCTGCTCAATCCTGGTCCAATACTTGATTCACGAGACCTAAACCAGTAGTGATTACCAAAAAATACTTGCTACTACGTAAAGGTACACTTGACTACTCATGTATGTGTGTGATAAGCACCGGATAGCACTTAGTAAAGCTGAATATCGATTATGCTATACAGTGAGAGTATCCATCTTTGTCGTAAACATAATGGCAATGAGAACATTTTAAGTACTAATGCAATATATATGCTATAAGCCTATAATGACACAAAGATGAACAGTATATGGAATACAACCCTTGCATACCTCTTTTCCTTCAGCTACGAAGGATACCACCTCGGTTCTGCCATCGTTATTGGACTGAGTGAGGAGACAGTTAAGCATACAGGAATTATCTAGAATAATTAATGGAGTGACATGTAGGATCACATACTAATTAACTTGGTCAGTGTCATCTACACTCGGTCATTCAGTCTCCTCCTCATTAGATTTTCTAAAAGAGAGCCTCCTCTCTGAATTCTATCAGCAGAAACCAATTGTTCATCTACATCATGAAGAGAACTAAAAAGAGAAGAAGAAAACAGAAATAGGAACATTCAGGTAACCCCAGAGGGCACCCAAAATGCACAGATATCTACGATCTAGGGTTTGCCCTTTCAGCAGCTGCGCAACAGAAACAAAATATTTCATCGCTAGATGAGAGTGGACATACTCGCAAAAGCAGTCACCAACAAGCAAGAACAGTCCACAAATGGCAAGAGTGGCTTTAAAAATTTGATTCCTCTCTTCACTTTAATTGCTTTTAAGCTGACAATCAAACGACTCCAGGTTGCCATCTTTGAGATGCGCGAAAGACTTAATTTGTCACTTGCTCAAAGAGCTTTAGTCCCCAAATCAGCGCTAATATGCAAAATTGACCATGAGTTCAACCAAATAACAAACCACATGAATCAGAACAAAAGTATTAGACACCGCTTTTATTCTCAAAACATGCTTCTGTAATGCCCCGGATGTAATACTTTCCCTTTTGGGCATATAATATATCTACGGCTTCATCTATTCCATTTCGGGTTCTTTGTCTTTCGGGTTTTCGTCGTTTTGTTGTGTGCGTGTGTGGCATTCATTCATATCATGTAGACATGTGCATCGCATTGCATTTGTGTTGTCGGTTGCATCCGGTTCCACGCGTTCCTTCTCGTTGTCCGTTTCGCGTTCCGGAGCTCCCTCACGTGTCCGTGGTGTCCCGTAGGCCTACTTTGGTGTTTGGGCGTGTAACGTTACCGGTGTGCCGCGAGACTTGTCGTGTGTTGTTGTTTTGTTGTGTGTAACCCGCCTCTCAAATCTCGTCGCGTTTGGACTCCGTTTGCTATCCCAACAGTTATTCGTGTAGGTCCAAAGTGCCTTCACTTTGTGGCCCGAAACACCCCTACAGCAGCCCACTAACATCTCCTAGGCCCATCTAAACTTCCCCCGCGATCGGATCCGTCGGATCGCGATCGGAGGGCTCCTAAACACCCATTCCCCCCTAACCCTAAAAATCTGCTATTTATAGACCCCTAGGTCTATTTTTGGGCATCTCTAGCTTCTTCCTCCTCCTCCCCCCCTAAAATTCTGGATCTGGCCTCCCCTTCACTGCCATTTGGCTTCTCTCCTAGATCCTGCCGCCGATTTTTCTCCCTCGAAGGGAGCCGCGCCGGCCTCGTAGACAGCAGTCCGTCGCCCTGGATCAGATCGAGGCAGAGCCTCCAGATCCGATCCGATCGATCGGGTCAACGGGATCTTCCTCCCGGGCCTACCGCAGCGACCGCAGCGGCCGATCGCTTCGCCTCCGTCCTTCCGTCGCTCGAGTGGACCACTTCGCCGCAGTGAGGCCCAGTCGGCGCTCTTCCTCTCGGCCCGTCAGGCCACCTCCAGCCAGCGCCCCCTCCGCCAGTTGGGCCTCACCGCATCGCGCCAGGCCCGCACCACCAGCTCCACCGACGCCAGCCGCCTCCGCTCTTCTCCCGCGTCGCCAGGCCGTCGCCCCGCCCTGGGCCGACCTCGCCGCACCGCACCAGGCCGCCTCCGTCTTCCCTTCGCCAGTCGCCCCGCAGGCCGCCTCCGCTGGGCCTCGCCAGGGTCCTGCCGCTGCAGATCCAGGCGCCCCGCCTCCCTGGGCCGGCCGATCCAGCCGGAGGCCCGTCTCCAGATCCAGCCGCCGGCCCGTTCGCCCCGCTCCCTTTCCAGCCGGGCCGCCTTCAGCCAGCCGCCGGCCCGTCTTCTTCCGCGGGCCGAATCTTCTCCTCCGGCCCGTATCACCAGATCTGAAGGTTGTTGGAATTCTTCTAAGTCCCAGTTTATTTGTGTGCCTGATGTTGTTTTCAATCTGCGATATCTTTTTGTGTGGATGTCCGTTTTGCGCAAATAGCATGTCCAGACGTTCGTGGTGATTAGCACTACGTTTTATCTTTTTGTGTCATGCATGTTAGAGATCATCTAGGTGCTTGTTTTTCTGTTGCAATAGTGCATCGTGATAAAACTGCTGCTATGTGATGTTTTTGTGCCATCTTTGCATAGTGATATCTTTTAGCTCGTTTGTCCGAATGATGCAAATGACATGTCCACGTGTTCGTCTTGCCATGCTCTACATGTTGTTGGTGTTAGGTTGCATGATAGAATTATTCTTGCCATGTATATCTTCGTTGCAAAGTGCCATGTGGCTGTGATGTTGTTTCACTTGTTATGAAATGCCATCTTGTTGAGCTCGTTGCTATCGTTGTGTTTATCTCCATGATGCATGCTTGTATGTTTCGGGATCACCATCATGTGTACTTTGATGTGGTGCTTACCACTTGCCATGTTTAGTTTCGAGGTGAATTAAACTTGTTCTTTTAGATTCCATGATGAAATTGCTGTTTTAGGACTTAGTGGATTTTCACTAAGTCTGAAATCTGTATTGTTCCGATGCCATGTTTGCGTGATGTTCTAGGACAATCCATGATAGTTTTGGAGTGGATCTTGATTGTTCCTTGTAGTATATTTTGTTGGCTTTCCATTCATGTTCTCACATGCTTATTTAAGTGGCTGTAGCATGTTTAACTTTTGCTCCAAAGTTTCAATAAAATTCTGCTGTCAGAATTTTATTGTCAAGTTCAATATGTCCAAGCTTATTGCTATTGATCCGTGGCTCCTGTGGGGGTGCACCTTTGGACTTATTTGCTGTAGGATATGTCTAGTTTATGTTCATGCTCTTTGACATGTTGTTTGAGTGCTGTAGATTAATTATTTTGTGCTCCGAAGTTGCTATGTTGCTGTAATTTTCAGCTTTCGCTCATTTCTTGTTTCGGGCATAACTTTTAGCCCGTAGCTCCGATTTCAGCGAATCTTATATGAAACTTGATTGATTTTCTGTGTAGATTCATAATCTCTTATTGTTATCATGTTTTGAGGTGTTTTGCTTGAGTGCTATTTTCCGTGCTCCGTGTGCATCCTTAGTGCATCCATCATGCATCCATCATTTTCGAGTGCGCATTGCATCTTGTTGATTTGTGCCTTGTGTGATTGTATTGTTTAGAGCCGGAAGCGGAGACCGAGTACGAGTACGAGCACGAGGTTTCCAACCAGGTTGAGCACGAGGACCCTTCTTACGATCCGAATGACTTCTCTTCAGGCAAGATGACCGAACCCCGATAACATTACTATCTTTGCCTATTGCTAGTAGTTCCGCTCTATAGTTTTGCCTCGATGCCCATGTTCTTCCTGTCAGCCTCCTACTTGTAGCCATTTCCTTGTTTAACCACCCTACCTATGCAAACCGTTGCTTGGCTAAGTACGCTTCGCTCAACCCTTCTTATAGCATTGCTAGTTGCAGGTGAAGATCGAAGATGCTTGCTTCATGTTGAAGTTTGGTTGGGTTATATCACACTATATAATTGCTAAATGAAATCATCTATATATTGGCAAGGGTGGAAGGCTAAGCCTTTTGCTTGGTGATTTGTTCCACTCATGCCGTTAGGAACCGTATAAACCGGTGTTATGTTCCTTGATTATGCGTTCCTAACACGGTTGGGGTGTATGGGACCCCCTCGATAAACCGCTAAGTGCTAAGTCTTTTCCAGCAAGTCCAAACATTGGTACTATTTGCCTAATAACAAACTAAACTTGCATAGGGAGTAATTAACCCTCTTTCTTAATCAACAACCCCGGGCCAGTGCTCCACATGAGTGTTGGTCCGAAACGGGGAGTCTGCGGGGCCGCCTTGGGGCAACCCGAGGTATCTGGTATACACCCGTAGAATCGCCCATCCGGTCGTGTCCTGAGACTTAGATACGCGCGGCTACTATCAGGGTGTCGACACGCCGGGAGGATTTGCTGGATTAGCCTTACCTTAGTTCGGATTATCTTGAGCACGGGATTCCGAGAATACTCGGGTCTTCCCACTTTGGAGTTGCGACTCCGCGGATCGTGGGCTTGTAATGGGTCAAGTTGGAACACCCCTGCAGGGTTATGAACTTTCGAAAGCCGTGCCCGCGGTTATGTGGCAGATGGGAGCTTGTTAATATCCGGTTGTAGATAACTTGACACAATGTTTCTAATACACTACCAGCGTGTGTTCCGTGACTGTCAATTTCCGAATAGGGATTCGGGAGTTGAACACGGAGGGGTTATGTTTGGTGAGCTTTAGCTAGGATCACTTCGTGATCATCTCTCGACCGAGGCTTTCTCTTCTCGCACTCTTTCACGTAAGCTAGTTGCTAGTTGCTGCTGCAGACACTTATTCTTTTCTTCAGCCTTATCCTCTCCCAAGGCTTAAATAGTCTTATTACCCGGGAACGGGATTGCTGAGTCCTCTGTGGCTCACAGTTACTTCACCACACCAGATGCAGGTCCAGTTGTGAGCTATCCAGGTGATGGCACCGAGCTTGACTGGGAGTACGACGAGGAGCGTAGTCGATACTATGTGCGTTATCCTGATGATCAGTAGTGGAGACTTCTACTAGGATTCGATCCGACCTGTGGATTTAATTTATGTTTGGTATCTTGTTATTTGGATTTTACCCTTAGAGGGCTGTGATGTTTTAATGTATGATGTTTGAGACATGTATTGTATTTGTGTGACGTGGCGAGTGTAAGCCAACTATTTATGTTTTCCATCCCAATCTTTTACATGAGTTGTGCAAAGATACCAGACTTGCGATCATTCCAGCATGGGGTTAAGTCTCTAAGTCGTGCCTCGACACGTAGGAGATTTAGCTCCATCCTGGGCATTACAAGTTGGTATTCAGAGCCTTCTCCGACCTAGGAGCCCCCACTGATTGATCGAACCGTTGACGGTCGAGTCTAGGCACACACTGAAAACATTTTGAGTCATATATATTATATCGGAGAGTAGGATTTCTTTGCTTCTCATCCCCTTTCTCTCTGGTGAGGACTCCTGACGACTACTCTTTCCTCTTCTACTTTCAAAAATTGCACCAATTTTTTTTAGGAATCTCGCGAGTATTCTGGGATTGTTTCGATGTTCTTGTGACGAGAATATTGTTCTCGATGCCTCCTGACTTTAGGGGTTGTGGCAGTGTCCCGGGGAGTTGAGCTTCGGGGTATTGTCGTCACAAGCATATCGCGGCAGTACTAAATACTTAAGACAGCCGACATAAAAAATCTCTCCTATACGGCCAGTGGCAAGATAACCCCGACATCACCCAGTACTGGGGAGGTAGTTCGGGAGTATTGCCATAGCTTGTTATAGTGGATGCTTTTCGAAGGTCCGAGGTACACAGTTTCCGAGAAAGACTGGTTATGTGTTGAAGGATGGATACACCTGGATGTAGGTTTAGAGTTGATTGCGTGGTGCTTCCCGTGTATCCCCAACACCTGATTGCATAACTGGAATCTTTCGGAAATTAATAGGTGGGTTTATCCAGTAGATCGTAGGCATTCTTCCAACGAATGCAGGTTAGCGAGTTCGGGGTTCTACATTGAGTGAAGTGGTATTATGACCGATGTTCCGATCGGGAGTTGCATCTTAAAGGGTCCTTGGCTATGCTGATCCGGGGATTGCAAAACCCTTTCGTAACGCGTTCATATGCTTTCAGCACAAAGATGTTAGAACGAAGCTCCTATCTTGTGTTTGTTCCCGTCTGTACCTTGTTGTTTTTCTTATTTACCTTTTGTCCCCTATGTGGCTTCTCGTGAAGATTGATGTTATCATTTAACTGAGAATTTCATTCATTCCTCTTGTTCGAATGATTTCATTCGTTCCTATTGTTCGAATGATTATTGTGAAGACTTGTTGCAATTCATTCCATTGATTTAGCTTATACCTTCTGTCAATCAAATGCTGATTCGTGGTCATCTCTTTCAGGATGGCTTCAAAAAGGGTTTCCAACGCTAACCCAGAGGGTGAAGAGGTCCCAGATCGTCCTCCTTCCCCTCCTCCTCCGTCTGAGGCTTGGAGAGCGATTATGCAGACTACAGCTCAGAACACCCAGATGTTGATGCAGATGATGCAGCAGATGCAAGCTAATCAAGCTAATCAGGGTGTTCCAGGGAATCAAGGCAACTTCTTCAACCAGCAGCACCATGCTACTCTCAACCAGTTCTTGGCCAATAATCCAAAAGCTTTCAGTTACTGTGTCGACCCTCTTGATGCTGAAGATTGGTTAACCGACATAAAGAAGCATTTTGAGTGCAGTAACGTGAAGGAAGATGATTATGTGAAGTTTGCAGCCTTCCAACTCAAAGACCAAGCAGCTGACTGGTGGCAGCAGTACAAAGACTCCAGGCCAGGTCAAGTGATCTCTTGGGAGAATTTCCGCAAGGATTTTCGCTCTCACCATATTCCTACAAGTGTCATCGAGGGTATGCGTGAGCAATTCCGCAACCTGAAGCAGGGCTCTATGACAGTCTATCAGTATAATGTCAAGTTCCAAAACCTCGCCCGCTATGCTAAGCAAGACATTCCTGACGCCAAGAGCAAAATCTTCCAGTTCCGTGGAGGCCTGAAAGATGAACTTCAACTTGCTCTCACCTTGTTCGAGCCGGATGAATTCGACACATTCTATAACATGGCTTTGAAACAAGAGGCAGCTCAGCTTAAGATGGAGGCTTCTAAAAAGAGAATTCGAGATGCCGTTCACTCTTCCTCATCGTCTCAGTTGGCTGCGAAACAACAGAAATTCTGGCTTCCTCCTCCTCCAGTGATTCGAGCTCCTTACAACAACTCCAACAACAAGAACTCTGGTGGACGTGGTTTCTCCCACCCACCCAACCCGAGCAACCAGTCGAAGAAGCAGTTTCAGTCTCAAGGCTCCAAGTCAAGTGGTTCTCATTTCCGTCCTCTCTCAGAAGTGGTGTGCAACAAGTGTGGCCAGAAGGGTCACTATGCCAACAGATGTCCGAACCCAAAGCGTCTTCCTCCTCCTCTGCCTGTGAGTTCAGCTATTGGCAGGCATGATCCAAAGGCAGCAAGGGTCAATCTGATGAGTGCAGCGCAAGTGGAGAATTCTTCTGATGTCATTTTGGGTAACCTCTCAGTTAACTCTTTTCCAGCTAAAGTGTTGTTTGATTCGGGTGCTTCATGTTCTTTCATGTCTCAACCATTTGCATCCAAGTATAATGTTGACATACAAAGTCTGCCTCAGAGGTTGCAAGTAATTTCTCCGGGCAAGTGCATGACTTCTAGTGTCTATGCTCCGGATGTTTTTATTCGCATGGGAGATTATCGTTTTCTGGCTAAACCGGTGGTTCTTGGTAATTCTGACATCGACCTCATCCTCGGAATGGATTGGCTTTCTCAGTATGATGCTCACATTGATTGTGCTCAAAAGGAAGTCAAGATGACTCATCCTGATGAAGATGTGATTATCTTTGCCTCCAGGGATAACACTATAAGGCTTTTCTCTCTCAATGATAAGGGCGAAATTAATGCCATATCTCAAATTCCGGTGGTGAACGAATATCAAGACGTCTTTCCTGAAGAACTTCCAGGCATGCCTCCACACCGTCAGGTGGAATTCGTTATTGAACTCGAGCCGGGTACTGAGCCAGCATGCCGGCGTCCGTACAAGCTCTCTCCGGATGAATTGAAGGAATTGAAGAAGCAGCTTGATAAACAGGAGAGTATGGGTCTCATCAGGCCTAGTACGTCTCCTTGGGGCTGTGGTGTCTTGTTTGTCAAGAAGAAAGATGGCACAGAGCGTCTATGCGTTGATTACCGGCCATTGAACAAGAAGACAATAAAGAACAAATATCCGCTCCCCAACATCAACGAACTCTTCGAGCAGCTCAAAGGAGCTAAAGTGTTCTCTAAGCTCGACCTCCGAATGGGCTATTACCAAATTCGCATTCGCGAGGAAGACATTCCCAAGACGGCCTTCAGAACGAGCTACGGTTCATACGAGTATACCGTCATGTGTTTTGGTCTCGCCAATGCTCCTCCTACCTTTTCGAGGATGATGCACTACATCTTCAACCCATATACTGGCGAGTTTGTGCTTGTGTATCTGGATGATATTCTGGTGTTTTCCAAGAATGAAGAAGATCACGAAAAGCACTTACGTCTGGTTCTTAATCGACTCCGTGAGCATAAGTTCTATTCCAAGTTCTCAAAGTGCGAGTTTTGGCTCGATAAAGTTTTGTACCTGGGCCACATCATCTCAGCTGACGGTATTGCGGTTAATCCCGAGAAAGTTGAAGCAATTGTCAACTGGGAAGCTCCTCAGAACATCAAGCAACTCTGCAGTTTTCTGGGTCTTGCCAGCTATTGCAGAAGGTTCGTTGAGAACTTCTCCAAGATTGCCAAGCCTCTTTGAAACTTGCTTCAGAAGAATGTCAAATACTTTTGGTCTCCAGAGTGTGAAGTGGCATTCAAAACTCTCAAAGAAAAGCTCGTCTCTGCTCCAGTTCTGACTCCTCCGGATGAATCCAAGCCCTATGAAGTATTCTGTGATGCTTCTCTTCAAGGCCTTGGTGGTGTGCTTATGCAAGGTAAGAGAATTGTGGCTTACACTTCTCGTCAGCTCAAGCCAAGTGAAAAGAACTATCCCACACATGATCTCGAGCTAGCAGCTGTGGTACATGCTCTGATTACGTGAAGACATCTGTTGTTGGGCAGAAAGGTCGACATCTTCACTGATCACAAGAGCTTGAAGTACATCTTCACGCAGCCGCATCTGAACCTCCGCCAGACTCGTTGGGTTGAAATGATCCAAGAGTATGAGCCCAGCATTGAATACACTCCTGGCAAGGAGAATGTGATTGCAGATGCTTTGAGCAGAAAGGCATATTGCAACAGCCTTCTTATCAAGCCGTACCAGCCTGAGCTTTGTGAAGCTTTCAGGAAGCTCAACCTCCAAGTTGTTCCGCAGGGTATTCTTGCAAATCTTCAAATTGCTCCTACCTTGGAAGATCAAGTCCGTGAGGCCCAACTCAGTGATACCATGGTGAAGAAGGTGAAACATGCTATTGCCAAGGGCATTCCGAAATACAAGTGCTTTCGTGTTGATGAGAGAGATACCTTGTTCTTCGAGGACAGACTCGTTGTTCCCAAAGGTGTTCTCAGGAAGCTCATAATGGAAGAAGCACATGATTCTCTCCTTTCCATTCATCCTGGCAGTTCCAAGATGTATCAAGATCTCAAGCAGTCTTACTGGTGGACACGCATGAAAAGGGAGATTTCCCAATTCGTGAATGAATGTGATGTTTGCAGAAGAGTGAAAGCAGAACATCAACGTCCAGCCGGTCTTCTCCAACCTCTTCCTATTCCCGAGTGGAAGTTCGACCACATTGAAATGGACTTCGTCACTGGTTTTCCTAAGTCCAAGAGAGGGAATGATTCTATCTTCGTGGTGATTGACAATCTTACCAAAGTCGCTCACTTCCTGCCAGTCAAAGAATCAATCAATGCAGCTCAACTGGCAGAGCTGTACACTTCTAGAATTGTGTCCTTACATGGCATTCCTCAAGTTATATCCTCAGACCGTGGAAGTTTGTTCACTTCAAGGTTCTGGGACTCCTTTCAGTCCGCCATGGGCACTAAGATCAGGTTCAGCACTGCTTTTCACCCTCGGACCAGTGGTCAAGTCGAGCGAGTGAATAAGATTCTAGAAGATATGCTCAGAGCCTGTGTCATTTCCTTTGGCATGAAATGGGAAGACTGTCTTCCATTTGCCGAGTTCTCTTACAACAACAGCTTTCAAGCAAGTGCCGGTAAAGCCCCGTTTGAAATCCTCTATGGCAGGAAGTGCCGTACCCCTCTCAACTGGTCTGAAACAGGCGAACGTCAACTTCTTGGCAATGACTTGATCTCAGAAGCCGAAGAAATGTGCAAAGTCATACGTGAGAATCTCAAGGCCGCTCAGTCGCGTCAGAAGAGCTACTATGACGGCAAGCATCGTGATTTGGTATTCAACATTGGTGATCATGTCTATCTCCGCGTGTCTCCGATGAAAGGCACCCAAAGATTCGGTATCAAAGGAAAGCTTGCTCCTAGATACGTTGGGCCTTTCAAGATTCTTGGCAAGAGAGGCGATCTAGCCTATCAACTTGAGCTCCCTTCCAACTTCGCCAATGTTCATGATGTGTTCCATGTGTCTCAACTCCGCAAATGCTTCAAGGCACTTGAGCGCATGATTCCGTTTGAAGAGATTGATCTTCAACAAGACCTGTCTTACCGAGAGCATCCCGTTGCTATTCTCGAAGAAACCGAACGCAAGACCCGCAACAAGTCCATCAAATTCTTGAAAGTCAAGTGGTCACATCACACCGACCGAGAAGCTACGTGGGAACGAGAAGATCATCTTCGTTCCGAGTACCCTTCCTTTTTCCAGTCCTGGATCTCGGGACGAGATCTTTTCGTAGTAGAGGAGAATTTGTAATGCCCCGGATGTAATACTTTCCCTTTTGGGCATATAATATATCTCCGGCTTCATCTATTCCATTTCGGGTTCTTTGTCTTTCGGGTTTTCGTCGTTTTGTTGTGTGCGTGTGTGGCATTCATTCATATCATGTAGACATGTGCATCGCATTGCATTTGTGTTGTCGGTTGCATCCGGTTCCACGCGTTCCTTCCCGTTGTCCGTTTCGCGTTCCGGAGCTCCCTCACGTGTCCGTGGTGTCCCGTAGCCTACTTTGGTGTTTGGGCGTGCAACGTTACCGGTGTGCCGCGAGACTTGTCGTGTGTTGTTGTCTTGTTGTGTGTAACCCGCCTCTCAAATCTTGTCGCGTTTGGACTCTGTTTGCTATCCCAACAGTTATTCGTGTGGGTCCAAAGTGCCTTCACTTTGTGGCCCGAAACACCCCTACAGCAGCCCACTAACATCTTCTAGGCCCATCTAAACTTCCCCCGCGATCGGATCCGTCGGATCGCGATCGGAGGGCTCCTAAACACCCATTCCCCCCTAACCCTAAAAATCTGCTATTTATAGACCCCTAGGTCTATTTTTGGGCATCTCTAGCTTCTTCCTCCTCCTTCCCCCCTAAAATTCTGGATCTGGCCTCCCCCTCACTGCCACTTGGCTTCTCTCCTAGATCCTGCCGCCGATTTTTCTCCCTCGAAGGGAGCCGCGCCGGCCTCGTAGACAGCAGTCCGCCGCCCTGGATCAGATCGAGGCAGAGCCTCCAGATCCGATCCGATCGATCGGGTCAACGGGATCTTCCTCCTGGGCCTACCGCAGCGACCGCAGCGGCCGATCGCTTCGCCTCCGTCCTTCCGTCGCTCGAGTGGACCACTTCGCCGCAGTGAGGCCCAGTCGGCGCTCTTCCTCTCGGCCCGTCATGCCACCTCCAGCCAGCGCCCCCTCCGCCAGTTGGGCCTCACCGCATCGCGCCAGGCCCGCACCACCAGCTCCACCGACGCCAGCCGCCTCCGCTCTTCTCCCGCGTCGCCAGGCCGTCGCCCCGCCCTGGGCCGACCTCGCCGCACCGCACCAGGCCGCCTTCGTCTTCCCTTCGCCAGTCGCCCCGCAGGCCGCCTCCGCTGGGCCTCGCCAGGGTCCTGCCGCTGCAGATCCAGGCGCCCCGCCTCCCTGGGCCGGCCGATCCAGCCGGAGGCCCGTCTCCAGATCCAGCCGCCGGCCCGTTCGCCCCGCTCCCTCTCCAGCCGGGCCGCCTTCAGCCAGCCGTCGGCCCGTCTTCTTCCGCGGGCCGAATCTTCTCCTCCGGCCCGTATCACCAGATCTGAAGGTTGTTGGAATTCTTCTAAGTCCCAGTTTATTTGTGTGTCTGATGCTGTTTTCAATCTGCGATATCTTTTTGTGTGGATGTCCGTTTTGCGCAAATAGCATGTCCAGACGTTCGTGGTGATTAGCACTATGTTTTATCTTTTTGTGTCATGCATGTTAGAGATCATCTAGGTGCTTGTTTTTCTGTTGCAATAGTGCATCGTGATAAAACTGCTGCTATGTGATGTTTTTATGCCATCTTTGCATAGTGATATCTTTTAGCTCGTTTGTCCGAATGATGCAAATGACATGTCCACGTGTTCGTCTTGCCATGCTCTACATGATGTTGGTGTTAGGTTGCATGATAGAATTATTCTTGCCATGTATATCTTCGTTGCAAAGTGCCATGTGGCTGTGATGTTGTTTCACTTGTTATGAAATGCCATCTTGTTGAGCTCGTTGCTATCGTTGTGTTTATCTCCATGATGCATGCTTGTATGTTTCGGGATCACCATCATGTGTACTTTGATGTGGTGCTTACCACTTGCCATGTTTAGTTTCGAGGTGACTTAAACTTGTTCTTTTAGATGCCATGATGAAATTGCTGTTTTAGGACTTAGTGGATTTTCACTAAGTCTGAAATCTGTATTGTTCCGATGCCATGTTTGCGTGATGTTCTAGGACAATCCATGATAGTTTTGGAGTGGATCTTGATTGTTCCTTGTAGTATATTTTGTTGGCTTTCCATTCATGTTCTCACATGCTTATTTAAGTGGCTGTAGCATGTTTAACTTTTGCTCCAAAGTTTCAATAAAATTCTGCTGTCAGAATTTTATTATCAAGTTCAATATGTCCAAGCTTATTGCTATTGATCCATGGCTCCTGTGGGGGTGCACCTTTGGACTTATTTGCTGTAGGATATGTCTAGTTTATGTTCATGCTCTTTGCCATGTTGTTTGAGTGCTGTAGCTTAATTATTTGTGCTCCGAAGTTGCTATGTTGCTGTAATTTTCAGCTTTCGCTCATTTCTTGTTTCGGGCATAACTTTTAGCCCGTAGCTCCGATTTCAGCGAATCTTATATGAAACTTGATTTATTTTCTGTGTAGATTCATAATCTCTTATTGTTATCATGTTTTGAGGTGTTTTGCTTGAGTGCTATTTTCCGTGCTCCGTGTGCATCCTTAGTGCATCCATTATGCATCCATCATTTTCGAGTGCGCATTGCATCTTGTTGATTTGTGCCTTGTGTGATTGTATTGTTTAGAGCTGGAAGCGGAGACCGAGTACGAGTACGAGCACGAGGTTTCCAACGAGGTTGAGCACGAGGACCCTTCTTACGATCCGAACGACTTCTCTTCAGGCAAGATGATCGAACCCCGATAACATTACTATCTTTGCCTATTGCTAGTAGTTTCGCTCTATAGTTTTGCCTCGATGCCCATGTTCTTCCTGTCAGCCTCCTACTTGTAGCCATTGCCTTGTTTAACCACCCTACCTATGCAAACCGTTGCTTGGCTAAGTACGCTTCGCTCAGCCCTTCTTATAGCATTGCTAGTTGCAGGTGAAGATCGAAGATGCTTGCTTCATGTTGAAGTTTGGTTGGGTTATATCACACTATATAATTGCTAAATGAAATCATCTATATATTGGCAAGGGTGGAAGGCTAAGCCTTTTGCTTGGTGATTTGTTCCACTCATGCCGTTAGGAACCGTATAAACCGGTGTTATGTTCCTTGATTATGCGTTCCTAACACGGTTGGGGTGTATGGGACCCCCTCGATAAACCGCTAAGTGCTAAGTCTTTTCCAGCAAGTCCCAACATTGGTACTATTTGCCTAATAACAAACTAAACTTGCATAGGGAGTAATTAACCCTCTTTCTTAATCAACAACCCCGGGCTAGTGCTCCACATGAGTGTTGGTCCGAAACGGGGAGTCTGCGGGGCCGCCTTGGGGCAACCCGAGGTATCTGGTATACACCCGTAGAATCGCCCATCCGGTCGTGTCCTGAGACTTAGATACGCGCGGCTACTATCAGGGTGTCGACACGCCGGGAGGATTTGCTGGATTAGCCTTACCTTAGTTCGGATTATCTTGAGCACGGGATTCCGAGAATACTCGGGTCTTCCCACTTTGGAGTTGCGACTCCGCGGATCGTGGTCTTGTAATGGGTCAAGTTGGAACACCCCTGCAGGGTTATGAACTTTCGAAAGCCGTGCCCGCGGTTATGTGGCAGATGGGAGCTTGTTAATATCCGGTTGTAGATAACTTGACACAATGTTTCTAATACACTACCAGCGTGTGTTCCGTGACTGTCAATTTCCGAATAGGGATTCGGGAGTTGAACACGGAGGGGTTATGTTTGGTGAGCTTTAGCTAGGATCACTTCGTGATTATCTCTCGACCGAGGCTTTCTCTTCTCGCACTCTTTCACGTAAGCTAGTTGCTAGTTGCTACTGCAGACACTTATTCTTTTCTTCAGCCTTATCCTATCCCAAGGCTTAAATAGTCTTGTTACCCGGGAACGAGATTGCTGAGTCCTCTGTGGCTCACAGTTACTTCACCACACCAGATGCAGGTCCAGTTGTGAGCTATCCAGGTGATGGCACCGAGCTTGACTGGGAGTACGACGAGGAGCGTAGTCGATACTATGTGCGTTATCCTGATGATCAGTAGTGGAGACTTCTACTAGGATTCGATCCGACCTGTGGATTTAATTTATGTTTGGTATCTTGTTATTTGGATTTTACCCTTAGAGAGCTGTGATGTTTTAATGTATGATGTTTGAGACATGTATTGTATTTGTGTGACGTGGCGAGTGTAAGCCAACTATTTATGTTTTCCATACCAATCTTTTACATGAGTTGTGCAAAGATACCAGACTTGCGATCATTCCAGCATGGGGTTAAGTCTCTAAGTCATGCCTCGACTCGTAGGAGATTTAGCTCCATCCTGGGCATTACAGCTTCATCCATAAATCTCCAGATCGTCCATAATACAGCAGGCAACCCCACTGCAATAAAAGGATTGTCTTGATATTTTCAATCTAAGCCCTCAGAACCTAAAGAAGGCATGATCAGTATCAGTTACAGTTTTTCAGATTAAAAGTGAATTGCTAAATGGTTGACATCAACTAAGTAGCCCATCTCCGCCACTTAACTAACATGATATATTAAGTATTATTGTGCACATCAGACTACATACCTCAAGATGATGTATAAATATCCTGATTAGACTGCGTATTGAATTGGAGGAAGCATCTGGTTGTGCCCTCACCTCTGTCGTCAGACTCTGTCGGGCATGTATCAGATCATTGATAGTACTGAAATCATACAATTTCTGTCATACATGTATTTCAATTTCTGTCATACATGTATTTCAATTTCTGTCATACAAGTAAGAAATTACTTCAAATAACTATAGTGAAAATATATTCAACATCTAAAGCAGTGGGTTCTAAATACTGCATGCACGGTCCAGTAGAAACAAACTCCCTAGTAGCCGGAGTGGTTTCGAATTCATTCTCGTTCCTTCAGCTCTTGTTTCGTGCCTTTCAACCTCCTCGATTCTCGTCGTATTCCTTGCTCCTCTTGTTTAACGAAGTATTTGCAGCTTTGTTCATCTTCGTGGTGTTCTTTCTTCCAAGTTATTCAACCTCTCAAGGTTCTTTGATTTCACTCTTTTGTCCTCGAAGAACTTTGTTCTTCTTTTTTCTCTTTTGTCTCGTTCCTAAGATCTCGGGATGAGATCTCTTGTTAGTAGGGGAGTGTTGTGACATCCCGTGACCGGTGCGCCAGGTGTCAGCTAGTTGTTCGTCGTCGTTGCCATGTCATTTGCTTGCATGTCGCATCTTGCCATGTCATCATGTGTGTTGCATCAGCATGTTTTCAAAACTTGCATCCGTCCGAGTCCGCCCGTCCTTTCCGTTGTCCGTTCTGAGCCCAGACACACTCGCACGTGCCCGCGACACCTCCGAATATTTATTTTATGAGTGGCCGGAAAATGTTCTCGGAATGGGTTGAAACTTGGCGTGTGGTCTTAGTATAGCGTAGGTAGACCGCCTGTCAAGTTTCGTCGCGTTCGAAGTTCGTTTGATAGCCCAACGGTTAACCGCGTTAACCACTGGAAGCCTTTTTCTCTTTTGGCCCAGCACCCCTTTCACACAGCCCCCAAGCCCATTCTAACCCCCTCCATGCTCTTGGCCGTTCGATCACGATTGCGTGGCCGCGAACCGCTCCTCATTTGGACTCTCCTAGCTCCCTCTACCTATAAATATGTGTCCACCCCCGAAATTCTCGCAGATGAACCCTAGCCCCGCTCCCACCGCGCAGCTGGACACGTCCGTCCTGCGCCGGACATGTCCAGCGTCCACCTCACCCCGGCCAATCACAAGCCTCCACGTGGCCCAGCCACCGCGCCCACTTCGTCGCGGCCCGCCGGGGCCCGGATCTGACCCGCCCGGGCCGGATCGGGCCCGAACCGCCTTCGTCGCTCCCTGCCTCGCGCCGTCTCCCTCCGCCTGCGCGCCGACGGACCCTTCGCCGCCGGCGACCAGGAGCTTCGTGCCTCCGCCTCCGGCTCACCGGATCCACCGCCGCCTTGCCGCCGATAGCCTCCGCCGCCGGGAGCCGCAGCTCGCCCCGCCGACGGATCTAGTCAGGGAGCCGAGCCCCGTCGTCGAGCCCAGGTCGCCGCCGGCTGCCGACCCCACCCCGCCAGGCGAGCTCGTCGCCACTCCGTCCCGGCCTCCTCCGTGCCTTCGACGTCGCCGGCATCGATCCCGCCGCCGACTGCCATGGTCTCGCTCGGCCTCGTTCGATCGGGCGAAGGCGACGACCGCAGCCAGCCTCGTGGGCCAAGCCGCCGGCCCGCGTGGGCCTCCCAGCGTTGCTGCCTCGTGGGCACAGCTCCCTCCTCCCGCGGCCCAGGCCCAGGCTCGGCCGGCCTGCCTCCTCCTCCCTCAACCGACCGGGCCCCTCTCCTCCAACCTAGGCTCGGCCCACTTTGGTCAGGCCCGGCTAACCCTCGCCCTGTGCGCATATTGCTATATGACGCCCGTTGTGTTTTCTTTTTCCTAAGTCAACAAAACTGCCAAGTCTTTTCTGTCATAAAAATGTTGCATGTTTGCATGGCTGTAACTTGATGTGTGTATGTCCAAATTGAGTGAATGATATGTCAAAATGATCGTGGTGATATGCTCTTCACTTTGTTCCATTGTAGCATGCTTGTTTGAGTTCATCTTGATGCTCTAATCCTCGTTGCAAGAGTGCTACTTGTTTAAAACTGTTGTCAGTTGTTAATTTGTTGCATGCTTGTGATGCTTGTAACTTTGTGCATGTTTATCCAAATGGAGGATATGAGATGTCAAAATGTTCATTGTGAAGTGATCTACATGTTGGGTGCTGTAGCATTCATGTTAGGTGCCATCTTGACATATTAATCTCTGTTGCAAAAGTGCATTTGGCTATTAAGTGCTGAAACTTGTTATGAGATGCTGTTTTCACTTGCTCATTGCTATTGGTGTGTTTGTCCTCATGTCACATGCCTATATGTTTTAGAAGCACCATCATATGGTCTTTGCTGTGGTGCAATCCACTTTCCATGATATGCCTTGAGGTGACTTAAACAAGCTTGTAAACATGCCATGCCAATGTTGTTGTTTTATACTTAGTGAAAAAACTGCTAAGTTTGGAATCTGTTTAACCTGATGCCATGTTTGCTTGATGCCCCACTCAAATCCATGCTTGTTTTGGAGTGGCCAATGATCATGTCTTGTTGTCCATGTTTTTGTCTATCCATTCATGCCCTTACTTGCACAATTGGCCTGCTGTAGCTTATTTATTTCTTGCTCTCAAGTTGCTATAAATTATACCTGTCAGGTTTTTACCAGCATTATCAATTTGGTGTAGCTTGTTGCTATTGATTCATGCCTCCTATGGAGTTGTTCCAATGGAGTTGTTTGTTGTATGCTATGTCTACTACATGTCCATGATCTTTATATGCTTAGTTGAGTTGATATGCTTGTTGTTTTGTGCCTCCGAAGGCAGCATCATGATGATGTTTTTGCCTTCCCAGATTTTGGCTAAATCTAGATAATTTGATTGCAACTTGCCATGCTTGTTTAATTGTGTTCCAACAAGCTTTTGGGCGTGTTCTAAGTTCATGCTTGTTAAGCATCATGTCTACTTCACATCCATGCTTCTTGTTATCATGTTTGAGTGCTGTAGCATATATTCACCTTGCTCCAAAGTTGCTATGTGGCTGTTAACTTCAGCTTTGCATTGTTACTTGTTTTGCTCACAACTTCTAGCCCGTTGCTCCGTTTTGAGTGTGTCCTATATGAAACTTGTGTGATTTTGCAGGTAGAAGCATAATATCATGTTGTTTTCATGTTTGGAGTGTGTTTGCTTGATGTTTGGGTGCATCTTGCACCGATGACATGCTTGTCTTGTTTTGCTCATATCTTCTAGGCCGTAGCTCCAAATTAAACAAACTTTATATGAAACTTGACTAGAATTTCATGTAGATCATCATGGTGTATGTTAACTTGATGTTTAACCACTTTAACTTAAAGTTTGTTCATATCTGGACTAATTTCAAATTATGCTTATGAGGACTTACCGGTTTTATTATATGTTGATTCCGGCCTCATTTAAACTTGTTGGGTGATGTTGTTTTTGATTGCTTCTTACCTTGCTATGTATTGAATCATATATAGACTTGTCTTGCATCATACTTGGTTGAGCATCTTGTCATGTCTTGTGTGGTGTGTTTACCGTGTTGCTTGCTTCTTCTCGTTAGTGCTTTTCCATTGCGATCGTGAGGATTCGTTCGTCTTCACGTGGTTCGTCTTCAAGGCTTCTTCTTCGTCTTCTTCACGGACTCATTCTTCTTCCTTGCGAGGTCTCAGGCAAGATGACCATCACCTTGGATACCTTTACTATCATTGCCATGCTTAGTTGTCTCAATGCTATCGTTACATGTCGCGCCACCCATCATTTATTGTCAGCCTCTCCTTGTTGCCATGAAACCTCTAACCTTTGACACCTTCCTAGCAAACCATTGTTTGGCTATGTTACCCGCTTGCTCAGCCCCTCTTATAGCGTTGTTAGTTGCAGGTGAAGATGAAGATTGATCCATGTCGGATCTTGTTGTTCGAATATCACAATATCTATTATTATTATTATTATTATTATTATTATTATTATTATTATTATTAACACACCTATATACTGGGCATGGATGGAAGGCTTGGCCTTTTGCTCGGTGTTTTGTTCTACTCATGCCACCCTAGGAGCCGATAAACCGGCATTATGTTCCTTGATTTTGCGTTCCTTACACGGTTGGGTATATGGGGAACCCTTGACACTTCGTCTTTGAATAAAACTCCTCTAGCAAGGCCCAACATTGGTTTTAATTTGCCTCATAATAACAACTTAATTAAATAATTAAATTTCATAGGGGGTCGCGCCCTCGAGATTCTTTTCTACATAGCAGGGGGCCAGTGCTGATGGTGTTGGTCCCTGTAAGTGCATCTAGTGCCACCCCTAGTGGTTTTGGAGTATTGACGACAAACCTGGTTGAGGGACTAATGTGTTTGTGAGAATTGCAGGATAACATAGGTAGTAGTCCCTCATTGATTCGGTTAACCTACCAGAGATGACCCCTAAAAATGTATGAAGACATTGATATCAGTGGTGGTATATGAAGATAATCATATTGAAGACTATGACATGAGAAGACATTGTGTGAAGACTATGGAGAGCGAAGACGTAGATGTTTCGTTGTTTCCTTTTCTTCTTTGTTGAGTCATAGGAACCACCGTACTGTCAAGTGGGGTCCAAGTGAACTAAGTCAGAGTGACTGAAGTGATAGTCAACCAAATCCTATGTCTTCGAGCGAAGACTATGAGAGAAAATCTTATCCAGAGGCGGATGAGTCAGCTTTACTTGGAGCTCAAGTAAAGTTGCCGTGTGTGTTTGAAATCTGACCGTTGGAACACGTGTCAGTTCCTTAGTGACCCAGGGTCACTTCAGACAAATCAGGTCGGGTTGCCCAGTGGCTATAAATAGCCCACCCCCTACACCATAAATTGGCGGCTGCTCAGAGTTATTACACGGCTTTTGTCGTTTGAGAGCAACCCACCTACGAAGCATTTGAGAGAGAAATCCTTGCGAGGACAAAGCCCAAACACCCAGAGCCAAAGAGTGTTAGGCATCACTGAAGTCTTTCTGTCTGTGTGACCTGAAGACTTATTACACCTGAGGACTGTGTTTCCTCCAGCCGGTTAGGCGTCGCATTCTGAGCATCCAAGAGTAATTGTAGATTGCCAGTGAACGAAGTCTGTGAAAGTTTGGAAGTCTACCTTGAAGACTTACCAGAGTGATTGGGCGAGGACTAGGTGTCCTTAGCTCAAGGGGAACAAGGTGAAGACGCGGTCTTCTGAGTTAAATCTCAGCCTCCCTAACCAGACGTGCAGTTGTCACAGCAACTGGAACTGGTCTAACAAATCACTATCTTCCCCGAGCTACTGGTTCTATCCTTTCCTTCCCTTTACTTACTGCTCTATGTTGTGAATACATTGCATGCTTGCCTTATCTGATTGTCTTCACTGAGTATCTACTTGTTGTGATTGGCTTCATTCCTTCTACCTTTATGATCACTACTGCCTAGTTGCTATTAGTCCTTATGCTTTCACTTCATTGAATACATGACTATGGCTTATCTAGTGTAGTCCACTTTCCGCTGCATACTAATAGGCTTGAGCTTATCGTTTGTCTTCAAAACTACCATGTTTTGAAGCATTTCATAAAAATCGCCTATTCACCCCCCTCTAGTCGATATACTGCACTTTCAATTGGTATCAGAGCAAGGTACTCCCTTGTTTTGTGTGATTCGGTTTAACCATCTAGAGTTTTAGCTATGTCGACTGCAGGGATAATCAAAGTCTCCGCTGCGTGCCCCGTCTTCGATGGCACCGAATATCCCTACTGTAAGAACAAGATGCGCATGCATCTTGAAGCCATTGACGTGGACCTCTGGTTTGTCATCAAGAACGGCGTTCCCAAGACTAGTGAAGGTATCACCCCTGCTGATGTCAAGAGGCTCGTTCAATTGGATTCAACGGCCAAGAACATCATCTGTGGTCATGTGACCAAAGGACAGTACGGTCGTGTAAGTGCTCTGGACACGTCAAAGGAAGTTTGGGACTGGCTCTCAAAGGTCAATGAAGGAGTCTCTACCCAGAGAGATCAAAGGATCAGCATCCTTCGCAATCTCTTCAATCGCTTCAAGAGACATGACAATGAGAATGTCCAACACACTTTTGATCATCTCACTGACATCACAAATGAGCTTCAAGCACTTGGCGCCACTGAGATTACCAAGCATGAAATCGTCAAGACCCTTCTGAGATCACTCGACAGCTCATTTGATATCCTTGCACTGATGATTCAAGAACGCCCTGACTTCAAGACTCTCGATCCGTCTGATATACTTGAGAGGCTCAACACACATGAGTTCCAGCTATATGAGAAGCGTGACATCTATGGTCCCAACTATGGCCGATCTCGCACCTTAAAGGCAAAAGCTGTTTCCTCATCGGAAGAAGAATCTGACTGCAGTTCTGATGATCCTGAAGACATTGGAAAGGAGCTTGCCATGCTTGTGAAGAAGTTCCAGAAATTCACTAGGAAGAAAGGCTTCAGAAAGTCTTCAAGATCCAGCTCAAGAAATGATGAAGCTTCTACTCATGACTACAAGAAGAGAACATGTCATAAGTGCAAGAAACCTGGTCACTACATCTCTGAGTGTCCTCAGTGGGACAACGAGAAGAAGAAAAAGAAGAGCAAGGAATATGATTCCGATGACAAGAAAAATAAGAAATACTCAAAGTCTTCTTCAAAGTCTTCATCAAAGTATTCATCACACAAGAATAATTCATCTGGCAAGGTTCGTGCATTTGTTGGCAAGGAGATGGATTCTGAGGAAGAGTCTGCTTCTGAAGAAGCGGAGGTGGAGTCGGAGGAGGAGTCTGATTCTGGTGCTGCAAGTCTCGCTTTAGCCACTGCCTACGTGGGCAAGTCCATCTTCAACACTGAAGACAATGGCCCCGTCCCCAACAATGATGATGAGGACGACGACTCTACACCCACCTTCTGCTTCATGGAACGCGGTGCCAAGGTAAAATCACGCGATGCTTACTTTCAAACATCTAGTGAAGATGACTCTGATTGTGAGTCAAAACCTAGCTACAAAACACTTGCTAAAATTGCCACTGAACAGCAGAAAGCCATGGAACATATTCAAAAACTGTTAGACAAAAGCGATGACCTGTTGGACGCGGAAATGACCCGTTCTCAGTCCTTAATTGAAGACATAAAAAATCTTCATGTTAAGTACAAAGAACTTGAAGGTCTTTATGAATCGGTTTCAACAACTCATGAAAAGCTTTCCCATGATTACGTTCAAAGGAAACGAGAACTTGAGAAAGTGAAAGCGGCTCATGAAGATCTTCAAAAGGAGAATGAGTCACTCCGCGCACAACTGATCAGCTCCACTCACGAAGAGTTTGAACCACCATGCCTAAAATGCATTGAACGTGATAATGCTACATCTGTTGCTGAATGCTCTACTGCTGCCACTGTTGCAATATCTTCAACTACTGATGTGGTAACTAACCCCTCTGCTGAGGAAACCACTACTATTGCTGATGAAAATGCTAGGTTGAAGACTTTGCTTGAAACAGGGATGTACAAAAGCCTCAAAGGGCATCAGACTCTATGCGATGTCCTCAAAAAGCAGATACTGAACCGAAACCCTAGGAAAGAGGGTGCTGGGTTCGACAGGAAAATGAATGTTGATGGATCATACTGGAAGCCCGAGCAGTATCCCAAAACCACATGGGTTGCTGCAAAGGGACCTTCAGTGGATCCATCTACCTTATCCGCCTTCACTTGTGCTAATCCTGTTATCATTGATGAATCCTTTGGTGCAAACTATAAACTGTTTAAGAATCAAAATGGTGAAGTGTTTGCCAGGTATATTGGTACTAACTGCAGGAATGGACCACCTATGAAGAAGATCTAGGTACCCAAAGTTTGTCTTGAGAAGCTTCCAGCAAATACGATCATGACACCTCCGGGGAGGAAGACAAATCCCAGACCAAAGGCTTCACATGGTCCTAAGGCTTCATACAGACAAAGGACTCATCTGAGTCACCCTAACGCGAATGTTTTGCAGGGAAACCATACTCAGACCCATGAATATGAGCGTGTTTCTTCAAACCGCTATGTTCATAAATCCAAGAATTTTTCTGCCTATTCTTATGAGTATTATTCTCCTCCTGCAAGACTATTTGCTAGGGCCCCAAAGCCAAAATTCTCAGATGCTGCTCTAAGACTCATTGCTTCTAAGCCACCCCTGAAGATGTGGGTGGTTAAGAAGAACTAACTTTCTCTTGCAGGGAAAGGTCTCCAGCCTATAATCAAAGGCTTCTGATGCTATTGATGGGGACCTAAAACACTTGTTGGGCACAAGATCAAATGCCTAGAATAACTTACTGCTCATACTATTCATAAGTCACTTGCTGAACATCTCATCAGTCCTAACTTTCATCTAAGCTTTCATAATCCACTTATGCATCAAAGGTTATGCTTCACAATGGCTTTTGGTGAAGCCTATCCTCCTAACCGCATTGTAGGGGGAGACACCAAAGTCTTCAGAATGGATTATGGATAGCGGATGCACAAATCATATGACTGGTGATCGAAATCTTCTCATGGACTCAACTTTACGTCCATCCAACAAGAGTCACATCACATTTGCTGATACTGGTAAAAGCAAAGTGTTGGGTCTAGGTAGAGTTGCAATCTCAAGAGATCAGCACATGGATAAAGTCATGCTTGTTGAATCTCTTGGCTTCAACTTAATGTCTGTCTCAATGCTTTGTGACTTAAACATTATTGTGATCTTTGGTAAATTTCGTTGCATTGTACTAATGGAATCTGACAAGTCTTTAGTATTTGAAGGATACATAAAAGGTGATCTGTATATGGTAGATTTCTCAGCTGGACCGCAGATGGCCGTATGTCTACTAGCAAAAGCTTCAGAGTGCTGGCTCTGGCATCAAAGGCTAGGACATGCTGGCATGAGGAACTTGCACACTCTCGTAAAGAAGAAGCATGTCATAGGCATCGAGGAAGTCAAGTTCAAGAAAGATCATCTATGTGGTGCCTGTGAAGCTGGGAAGATGACTAGAGCCAAGCACCCCTCGAAGACAATCATGACGACATCTAAACCCTTCGAGCTTCTTCACATGGACTTATTTGGCCCTACTCACTACTCCACATTCTCTACCACAGCCTGTCTATATGGCTTCGTCATTGTTGATGATTACTCAAGATACACATGGGTGCACATAATACTCTACAGGACTGAAGTGCAAGATGTCTTCAGACGCTTCGCCAACCGTGCCATGAACAATTATGGCATCAAGATCAAACATATCAGAAGTGACAATGGCACTGAATTCAAGAACACTGGCCTCGATCTTTATCTGGATGAGATGGGAATCACTCATGAATTCTCAGCCCCATATACACCTCAGCAAAATGGGATCGTTGAGCGCAAGAACAGAACTCTAATTGAGATGGCTCGAACGATGCTTGATGAGTACAAAACACCAAGAAGATTCTGGCCCGAAGCTATTGATACTGCATGCCATATCATCAACCGTGTTTATCTTCACAAGCTTCTGAAGAAAACATCCTATGAACTCCTCACTGGAAAGAAGCCAAATGTAAGCTACTTCAGAGTATTTGGAGATAAGTGCTGGATCAAGGATCCTCATCATAAGTCAAAGTTTGCACCCAAAGCTCATGAAGGCTTCATGCTCGGATATGGAAAGGACTCACATTCCTACAGAGTCTTCAACATTTTTCTCTATAAAACTGTTGAAACTGTGGATGTGCGGTTTGATGAGACAAATGGCTCACAAAGAGAGTCCCTACCAAATGTGCTAGATGAAGCTTCACCAAATGAATCTATCAAGCTAATGGGAACTGGTGAGATCATGCCTTCTGAAGCACAACCTGATGAGGAACTCATTATCTCTGCTCCAAATCAACCAGACGACAATGCTCAGCCTGAAGACAACACTCCTGATGAAGACAATGTACAACAAGAGCAAAATCTTTGTTCAGCTCATCCTCGTGTTGCAAATGAAGTACAAGTTGAGAAGATAATTGATAGCATAAATGCTCCTGGTCCACTCACTCGCTCAAGAGCAACACAGCTTGCAAATTTCTGTGGGCACTTTGCTTTTGTCTTAATATCTGAACCCAAGAAAGTTGCTGAAGCTTTTATGGAGCCTGAATGGATTCAAGCAATGCAAGAAGAGCTTCAACAGTTTGAGCTGAACAATGTGTGGGAACTTGTCAAGCGTCCTGATCCTCGAAAGCACAACATAATAGGCACAAAATGGATCTATCGCAACAAGCAAGATGAGCATGGTCAAGTGGTCAGAAACAAAGCTCGTCTCGTTGCTCAAGGATACACTCAAGTTGAAGGGATTGACTTCGATGAAACATTTGCTCCTGTGGCTAGGCTTGAAGCTATTCGTATACTGCTAGCCTATGCAAATCATCACAACATACTTCTATATCAAATGGATGTAAAGAGTGCCTTTCTCAATGGAAGAATTGAAGAAGAAGTGTATGTTGCACAACCACCTGGCTTTGAAGACCCAAAACGTCCTGATATGGTATACAAGCTCAACAAGGCACTGTATGGCCTCAAACAAGCGCGTCGTGCTTGGTATGACACTCTCAAAGACTTCCTGAAGAGCAAAGGCTTCAAACCTGGATCCCTAGATCCCACACTCTTCACGAAGACATATGAAGATGAGTTATTTGTCTGCCAAATCTATGTGGATGACATTATCTTCGGCTGCACGGACAAGAAATACAATGATGAGTTTGGTCACATGATGCAAGAGCAATATCAAATGTCCATGATGGGCGAGCTGAAATTCTTCCTTGGTCTTCAAATCTTCAGCAAAGCAACGGCATCTTCATATCTCAAGAGAAGTACCTTAAAGACTGCCTGAAGAAGTTTGGAATGCAAGACTGCAAAGGGTACTCAACGCCAATGCCTGCTAAACATCATCTGGGTCTCGACGCCAATGGTAAAGAGTTTGATCAACAGGTATACCGCTTCATGATTGGTTCTTTACTTTATTTATGTGCATCTAGGCCAGATATTATGCTTAGTGTTTGCATGTGTGCTCGATATCAAGCGGCACCAAAGGAGTCGCATCACTTAGCTGTGAAGCGAATACTTCGATATTTGGCTCACACCCCAACACTAGGATTATGGTATCCAAAGGGCTCAGAGTTTGATCTAGTAGGATTCTCAGATGCTGATTATGCTGGTGACAAAGTTGATCGCAAGTCCACATCAGGCACATGTCACTTTCTAGGACGATCACTTGTCTGTTGGTCTTCAAAGAAGCAGAACTGTGTATCACTCTCCACTGCTGAATCTGAATACATTGCTGCTGGATCTTGCTGCGCTCAGCTTCTCTGGATGAAGCAAACACTCAAGGACTATGGAGTCCATCTGAAGCATGTGCCACTCTACTGTGACAATGAAAGCACCATCAAGATTGCCAACAACCTAGTTCAGCACTCGAAGACAAAGCACATTGAAATTCGTCATCACTTTCTCAGATATCATGTTATGAAGGAAGATATTGATATCATACACGTCAACACTGAAGAGCAACTGGCAGATATCTTCACAAAGCCCTTGGATGAGAAAAGGTTTTGCAAGTTGCGGTGTGAGCTAAATATCTTAGAATCCTCAAATGTCCTGTAATCAGGCACACATCCTAACACTTATGCATATTGATGACTTAGATGTGCAACACACAAAGTAAAGTATATCTTCAATCAATGAAGACTTACATTCTAAGTGTGAATACATTAACATGGAATTTGACTTCGGAGCGCCACGATAATTGTGCGCCGTGTCTGGGTCTAATACTTCCTATACGGTGGGTAACGCCACCACCAAATTCTTGTTTCAAGCGTTTTTTGTGGCGTTACATTTGCAAAGTCTTCGCACTTGGTTGGTCTTCATATAGGTATATATATATATATATATATATATATATATATATATAGAATTTTGTTCTGTCCTCAACAGCATTCACTTATAGCTATGTCTTCATATTTGAATCTTTTGGACTAAGTGAATGTGATCGGACCCTAACCTCTCTATGCTTTCTCATCTCATACTCTGTCTATCCAAATCATATGCATTCTGTTGAAACAGTCGAATATCTTCTCTGCGTCCTTGTCAGCATAAGATACGGAGACAAACTTTAAATCTAATTTTAATGCTCCATCCGTTATGCCTAAAACCCGGAGAAGCCAGAACGACCACTCCGACAGTCTGGTGTACGTGGGATCGTGGGACAACTCCCAATGCATTACATGACCGCCACGTGTCACTCGTACGTGAACCGTCAGGGGCACCTGAGTAATTACGCTGTACCGTCTCCCATGCCTATAAATGCACGTCCCATCACGGTCAAAAGTTTCTTCTACCACCTCTCCACCTCGACCAACCCTAGCGCCTCCGCTAGCTTTCGACGACGCCGGCGACGAAGCGCTTCGCTGCCGCAACTTTGTCGACACCGTCCTCACGCCGGCCGCGGACATCTTCTACTCCGCCATCGCCGTAGCTGTCCTCCGTCGCCAAGTTAGGGCACGGAAGACCGAACTGCTGGGCATCCAACTCCTACTCCGTCTAAGCAGTTCATCGTGTGGTAAATAAAACTTGCTTTTTACCATCTTCTAGATCCATAAAGATTCTTCTATGTTACCACAAGAGGTTTCTGCCTACTTAGATATATAGATCTATCCTTTCTGCATCTCATATCTTGCCTAGTACATTCACATATGCTTCAACCATAGATAGATTCCTCACTTGTACTTATTCGTGGGTTTGTACAAATCTGGAACCAACTCCCATGAGTGAATGACTTCGCACTATGAGGTCAAAGTCTTCAAAACTGTTTTAATCTTTAAAACTTCTGAGAATGCATATGACCTCTTCCCCTTCCCTCGCATCTCTAATGCTGTCACAGGTACATGTCCGTGGGAGAATCCCTTGGTTCTCATAGTCTGCATTCATTTGCAGAGTTTTTGCAGCGTCACATTCATTCCCCTGAAGACAGTTCATGTCTGACCAGCAGACCGAAGCATTTGCCTGTTTTGAAGCCATTCAATTTGAAGCCCTTTAGGTTGAAGCAAATGGCAACTAACAAGACAGTAAGAAAGGGTGGCAGACAGCGCCGTGGCAACACCTCCATTGATTTGCCTCCTGATCTCAGTGAGATATACAAGACTGATCCAGAGGAGGATTACAATCAGAGGAAGACACGAATCCAATGGATTCGAAGATACTGGGCTGAACAGTGGTTCAAGTATAGGTTCGTGACCCAAGAGTATGCTGAGAAAAACGCCATCAAGCATCCATGGGGAGATATCACTTATAAAAATCTTCCCCCCAAGACTCGTGTTGAAGCCATTGCTCAAGGCTTCTATCCTTGCATGGTCAGAGGGCCTCAGCCTGCTGATGCTGATCCAAGCTCTCTGCTCTGGTGTCGCGACGACAATCTGTTCAAGCGAAATCTTCAATTCGCCAAGAACTCGGTCAAAGAGAACAAGAAGCTTTGGGGATTAGACTTCAATCCTGGCCCCTCTGCGCCCCGCGCTGATGGCACGGGCGAAGCTGAACCGAATCTGGTTGGGCCCTTCTACAACCTAGAGGGCCTCATCAGTCACATAAGGGTTCAAGGGGCAGATGTAGATCAGCCTGAAGCAGATGCTGACACTGAAGAAGCACCTGCAACGCTGAAGCCCCAGAAGAAGAAATCAAAGGCTTCGAAGACTACTCCTCCAAGGGCGTCTAGAGTGAAGCCTTTGGCCACTGCTCCACCTGCACCAAGTGTGCAATCTGAGGAACACTCTCGTATCTCCAAGAGCAGACAGCTGAAGAGGAAGCCAACACGCAACCCCAGTCCAGCTCTCACTCCTGATGTAGTACTGAAGACTGCCAATGATGCCCTTGATCTCTCAAGTGATGAAGATCTTGGTGACGATGCTCTAGAGCTATTTATCAAGAGAAAGCAAGATGCTGAAATCTTTAATGATTTGCCGCTCTTTGATGTTGAAGTGCTCAATAACTTCATTGATGAATGGTTTGACACACCCAACCTGAGCTTCGACGATCTTCAACTTCCAGTTGGCCTCAGCGTATCCTTCCATGGCGCCATTGCTTCTGAGCTGGCTCTGGCTCAAAGAATTGTTGAGCTGAAGCAGAAGATAGACCATGAAAAAGCTCAGTTCAAGAAGCATGTGGACAAGCTCAGCGTGCAAGAAATTCAAAAACTTCAAAGTTATGATGCACGAGCTCAAGGAAGCCTTTCGCCAGCGGCATGAAGAAGCTAAAGGTTCTCGTGAGCGAATCAAGGACTTGGCTTCAGAATGCGTTCAAGCATTCAATGAAGCTGAAAAGCACAAGGCACTTG
This sequence comes from Secale cereale, assembly GCA_902687465.1. Taxonomy (NCBI): domain Eukaryota; kingdom Viridiplantae; phylum Streptophyta; class Magnoliopsida; order Poales; family Poaceae; genus Secale; species Secale cereale. Next base: position 216,325,508 of record LR738715.1, read on the forward strand.
GGCGTCCTGGCATTGACCCACGGAAGGCTGCCAAGAAGAAGAAGAAGCAACCTGTGCCAGAAGCTGAAGAATCTGGGCAGGAAATGCCTCGCATAGTCTTCCCTGCTAGCATGACTGGCACGGAGCCTAAGGCAACCCCAACCGCTTCAAAGCTCAAGAAGACTAAGGTGGCTGAAGTTGAAGCTCGCAAGCGTAAGCAATCTACTGATGAAGCTCCACCCACCAAGAAGCGCAAGACCAAGAGGGATAAGGCTGCTTCCAAAGAGCCTATCTTTGTTGAGCCAATCTCAGTTGCTCACCCTGCATCTGCCCAGAGAGAACGAAGACTGACTGTTCATGAGCCTGCTCCCACAGAGGCTGAAGACATTCCAGCTGTTGACCCCACCGTAGCTGAAGACATTGGTCCTCAAGACAATGTTGAAGATGATGAAGTCCTTCCTCAGACCGAATACAACATTGAATCTTCGCCTGTTCTTACGAACAGTGAACGCATCATCATTGGTCGTCCATTGACGCCAATTGCTCAGGATGACTCGTGGGCTAATCACCCACAGGATACGCAAGCCACTCCCCAGCAAACTCAAGACACCAGTACGGTGCTTGAAGATGAAGACTTTGAGGCCCAACAACCTCCATCTCCTCAGGCGTCGCCAGCTTTTCGCAGGCTTCGCAAAGGACCAAGGCCTCAAGTCGTCGCCCCAAGTGTTCGAGAAGGAGTAGAGCAACCATCTGCACCTGATGCTGCTCCTACTGGAAACCCCTCAGAATCTGAAGCCAAAGCGGCTAAATATATTCCAGCTGCATCAGCCGAAGAAGAACCACCCCAACAAGAAGAAGAACAACCCCAAGTTGAAGAAGAACGTATTGCCACACCCCCTGTTCTCGAGGAGAACGTGTCCGACCCTCCAGCTCCTAAAGTGGAGGCAACAAATTCAAAGGCTGCCACCGCCTACACTGAAGCCAATGACGAGGTCATGGCTGAAGCTTATGTGGCGCCTGAAGTAACTGCACCTGAAGCCAGTGTTGTGCCTGAAACCAGTGCTGCTCCTGAACCAAATGCTGCACCTGACGCCAATCTGCAGCTTGAAGAAAATGCCTCTGCTCCTGTTCCGCCCCCACGGCCTCATACCATTGAGCAAGCATACAACAAGGATGACCAGCTTGTTACTGTTCGGTGGCCCATTCTGATTCCGCCACCTACCACTGAACCACGTGCTGCTGGTCCTCAGTTTGATCATCATGTCGCTCACAGTCCCCAAGCTCAGAAGCCTAAGCCAAGACTACCAAGGTTTCCAGGTATTGCAACATCTTCAGGGTCATTCAATGCCAATAGCTTCACTGCGCACAACACCTTCTTTGACAGCGCCAAGAACCCATATTCCAAGCCAAGAATATCATCAGATAGGTTCTGGAGCCATCAACAGCGCAACTACTACTCAAGAGTACTCTATGATCAAGGGCGCATTTTCCCTCATATGCGTCTTGACACTGAAGCTATTGCTGGTCTGCCCTGCTTGGAGGAAGCTCTTGACTGCTTCCGTGATGCTGGCCTACTCAATTTCGTCATAGATAAAGAGCATTGGAATGAAGAGCTGCTTCTGCAATTCTATGCAACGCTCCACATCCGAGGCTACAGCAGGGATCCAAAGACATGGGTCCTTGAGTGGATGACAGGCAATGTGCATCATGAAGCTAAAGCTTTTGATCTCATTGAGCTTACATGCCTGCCCACTCCAGGAGATCTCTATGAACCTGGCTGTCAATTGCACACTGAAGCCTTGGAGAGTATATTTCAGAAGCGTCAGCCCAACATGAGCCAAATGCTCAGCATGATGAAGCCTCTGCCAAGTGATGCTGAATATCCTAAGGAATTCTTTGTTGAAGACCTAGAGTACCTGCCACGCACCATCTATCATATCATCAGGCGTACTCTACGGCCAATAAAAGGACATTCTTCATCAGCCAAGCTTGAAGGCACTATGAAGACTTTGGTCTTCTATATCTTCAATGGCATCAGCTTCAATGCTCAAGATTTCTTCATTCGGCAAATGGCTATGTCTGGAGCTGATCTATTGGGTTTGAAATTTTATGGCCCTTGGATAATGCGCCTCATCAAGTTGCACTCAGCTGTCACCTATCAGCCTTCTGCTCGCAACCATCAGATTTTCTTGCCTGAGGTTGATATGTCAGCTGAAGCCATCTACCAAGAGCCTGCTAAAGAGCCAGTTTGTCTTCACAATGCCGATCATCAAAGCTTCACTCGGCAGATTGAAGGGGTTTCAGCAGTCTCACGTGTTTATTCTCTGGCTGGCCGTACTCGTCTACCTCGACACGCTGAAACCGAAGCCACTGATAGCACCATCGCTCAAAGGCCTCAGAAGCGATCTCGTGTCCTGAACAACCGAGAGCTTCTGGTAGCCCTTCATCAGAAACAGGACAAGCATCACGTCTGGTTAAAGCGTCAGATGCAAAGCCTCTTGGTGGATGTCAATCGCATTCGCAATCTTGCCACCAAGAATGCTTTTGTTGCTCATGAAACATGTCGGAGGTCTTGGAAGAGTTTGACCTTGCTGAGTGCTGAAGCGGATCTTCAAGACGATGGCTTCACTGAGAGATTCAAGTTTGACAACACTCCTCCAAGGACTATTGTTATGCGTCGAACTCCATCTCTTGAAGATTCTGAATACTCCTCCTCCGCTGCAACCATTGACGCCAGGGTGATCGATGATCAGGATGATGCTACTTCACCGCCTCCTACTTCAGCGCGCATCGACACTGCACCAACCACTTCTGCACCGCCAAACAACAACACTGACCCTGCATCCTCTTCTGCTCCAACTGGGAACGAGTAGAGGCTCTATGTCTTCAAACCTTTTTGGTCCTTACTGACAAAAGGGGGAGAAGCATATGAGTTGATAGTCTTCAAGCGGGTCCATATGGGCGGGTGCTTTATAATTTGCCTAGTGTTTACAACTCTCGTTTTGTTACATTTGGTTCTTTGAGTTGTAACACTTCAACTGATGGTCGTCTGCTACGTTTTTATGCTACTCTGTAATGCGATGATAAATTCCGCATCTGCTACCTTATATTCCGCACTTAGTCATTATTGCAGACGTCCATTTTTCATTATGCATGACATTATCTTAGACATATCAATTATGCATGATGAATTGTCTTCATAAGTTGAAGAGGATCTCCACAAGTACAACCTGCCATGTGTATTTGCATTCAAAGGCAAATCAATTATATGCACATCTTCAGGGGGAGCCTTTTGCTACTTACGAAGACAATACCTTTATCCTTTACAATTTCACATATCTTTATCCCCGTTGAAAACTTCAACCAGTTTGTCATCAATCACCAAAAAGGGGGAGATTGTAAGTGCATCTAGTGCCACCCCTAGTGGTTTTGGAGTATTGACGACAAACCTGGTTGAGGGACTAATGTGTTTGTGAGAATTGCAGGATAACACAGGTAGTAGTCCCTCATTGATTCGGTTAACCTACCGGAGATGACCCCTAAAAATGTATGAAGACATTGATATCAGTGGTGGTATATGAAGATAATCATATTGAAGACTATGACATGAGAAGACATTGTGTGAAGACTATGGAGAGCGAAGACGTAGATGTTTCGTTGTTTCCTTTTCTTGTTTGTTGAGTCATAGGAACCACCGTACTGTTAAGTGGGGTCCAAGTGAACTAAGTCAGAGTGACTGAAGTGATGCTCAACCAAATCCTATGTCTTCGAGCGAAGACTATGAGAGCAAATCTTATCCAGAGGCGGATGAGTCAGCTTTACTTGGAGCTCAAGTAAAGTTGCCGTGTGTGTTTGAAATCTGACCGTTGGAACACGTTTCAGTTCCTTAGTGACCCAGGGTCACTTCGGACAAATCAGGTCGGGTTGCCCAGTGGCTATAAATAGCCCACCCCCTACACCATAAATTGGCGGCTGCTCAGAGTTATTACACGGCTTTTGTCATTTGAGAGCAACCCACCTCCGAAGCATTTGAGAGAGAAATCCTTGCGAGGACAAAGCCCAAACACCCAGAGCCAAAGATGTTAGGCATCACTGAAGTCTTTCTGTCTGTGTGACTTGAAGACTTATTACACTTGAGGACTGTGTTTCCTCCAGCCGGTTAGGCATCGCATTCTGAGCATCCAAGAGTAATTGTGGATTGCCGGTGAACGAAGTTTGTGACGGTTTGGAAGTCTACCTTGAAGACTTACCAAAGTGATTGGGAGAGGATTAGGTGTCCTTAGCTCAAGGGGAACAAGGTGAAGACGCGGTCTTCTGAGTTAAATCTCAGCCTCCCTAACCAGACGTACAGTTGTCACAGCAACTGGAACTGGTCTAACAAATCACTGTCTTCCCCAAGCTACTTGTTCTATCCTTTCCTTCCCTTTACTTACTGCTCTATGTTGTGAAGACATTGCATGCTTGACTTATCTGATTGTCTTCACTGAGTATCTACTTGTTGTGATTGGCTTCATTCCTTCTTCCTTTATGATCACTACTGCCTAGTTGCTATTAGTCCTGATGCTTTCACTTCATTGAATACATGGCTATGGCTTATCTAGTGTAGTCCACTTTCCGCTGCATACTAATAGGCTTGAGCTTATCGTTTGTCTTCAAAACTACCATGTTTTGAAGCATTTCATAAAAATCGCCTATTCACCCCCCCTCTAGTCGATATACTGCACTTTCAATCCCAAACATGGGTTCTGCGGGGCCACCTTGGGGAAACCCGAGGGCTGGTATAACCTATAGAATCGCCCATCCGTCATGGCCTGAGACGAGATACGCGCGGCTAATATCAGGGTGTCGGCACGCCAGGAGGTCTTGCTGGACTTGTTTTACCATTGTCGAAATGTCTTGTGCACTGGGATTCCGAGCCTGATCGGATTGTCCCTAAGATAAGGGGTAATATTATTATTACTTCTGCTGATCGTGAGAGCTTGTGATGGGCTAAGTTGGGATACCCCTGCAGGGTTATGATCTTTCGAAAGCCGTGCCCGCGGTTATGTGGCAGATTGGAATTTGTTAATGTCCGGTTGTAGAAAACTTGACAGAGGATCCGAAGTAAAACACACAACTGTGTGAGTAACCGTGACTGTCTCTTTTCACTTTGATAAGAGAACACGGTGGGGTTATGTTTGACTCGTAGGTAGTTCAGGATCTTTAGCGATCATTACTAGTTTGCGACCGTTTGCGTAGATGCTCATCTTATTCTTGTACTCGTAGGTTAGCCACCATACTTTTGCTTAGGCGCTGCTGCAACCTCACCACTTCACCTCTTCCTACCCATTAAGCTTTGCTAGTCTTGTTACCCATGGTTATGGGATTGCTGAGTCCTTGTGGCTCACAGATACTACAACAACAGTTGCAGGTGCAGGTTTCCGATGACTTGACGTGAGAGCGATGATCGTTGTGTTGGAGTTCTTTCTTATTCTTCTTCTTCAGTCTTGGGTTAGGTTCCGGGTCGGCAGCCTGGGATAGCAGATGGATGTCATTGTGCTTTTCATGTTTGCATCCGCAGTCGGATGCCTTGTATTGATGTTGTTGTATTCATGTGACTTGTATGAATTGTTGTATCCCCCATGTATGTATGTAATGGTACGATGTAATGTATGTATGTAATTGTACGATGTAATGTTGTTGTATTCATGTGACTTGTATGAATTGTTGTTCTAAGCGCCCGAAATGCGGTTGTGCCCCAATCACGTAAGTGTCACGTGATCGGGATAGAATCACATCTTGTGCTTGACATACGAGCAACTTCAAGCCAAGAGCTTCATCATCTACACCTACAACCGAGGACAACTCCAAGACGAGTTCCATCAAATGTTTCAAGTGCCAAGGGCAAGGCCACAAGTCATTTGAGTGCAAGACCGTTCGTACCATGATCATCAACGATGACAGATCTTATGACTCAATGAGCGACGATGAGATGGAAGCCCTTGAGCATGTAGCTATGCATCGACAAGTGAATGAGGATGAAGACAATCAAGTGTTTTGCGACAATGACTCAAGTCCTAATCTTGTTGTCTCCAAGGTCTTGACACTCCAACACCAACAAGATGACGACCAACGATGTCATATCTTCCATACCAAGGCCGGCATCAATGGACGCTCCGTCAAGGTTATCATCGATGGAGGAAGTTGTCACAACTTGGCTAGCGAAGAGCTTTGCGACAAGCTCAACTTGGTGAAGTCAAAGCACCCTCATCCCTACAAGGTCCAATGGCTTAACGACGAAGGAATTCTTCGAGTCGAGCATACCGTACAAGTCTCCTTCAAGATAGGTGCCTACGAGGACACACTTGAGTGTGATGTGTTCCCCATGTCCGTCTGCCACCTTCTACTTGGATGACCATGGCAATATGATCGTGGAGTCACACACAATGGACGGACCAACCACTATAGCTTCAAGATGAAGGGCAAGGAATTCATGCTACGTCCCATGTCACCAAGTCAAGTAGCCGCCGACAAACACTTACCTACCAACCATCGTGGAGAGAATGGTGAGAGAGTGAGCCACCAAAAGGAGAGTGAGAGCCACAAGCCAAATATGAGCGACTCCACGATGAGTGACAAGAAGCAACTAGTGCTATTTGCAACCAAAAGTGAGATGAGAGAAGTGTGTGAGAACCCATCGAGTGTCTTTCACCTTGTGCTTCTATGCAAAGGGGAAGCCAAACCTACTAACACTTCACCACCTCCACCTTTAGTGTTGTCTCACTTGTTGCAGGAATTCTCGGACGTCTTTCCCGATGAGCTACCGCCGGGTCTACCTCCACTTCACGGAATCAAACACTGCATTGACCTCATACCCGGCGCACCACTTCCAAACAGGGCTCCTTACCGCGTCAACCTCGAGGAAACCAAGGAGATACAACGGCAAGTGCAACAACTCATCGACAAAGGTCATGTACGTGAAAGCTTAAGCCCTTGTGCCGTTCCGGTTATTCTCGTGCCTAAGAAAGACGGAAGTTTTCGCATGTGCTCTGATTGTCGCCCGATAAATGCTATCACCGTTAGATACCGTTATCCTATCCCACGCTTAGACGACATGCTTCATGAATTATGTGGTGCCACCATCTTTTCCAAAATTGATCTTAAAAGTGGTTACTACCAAATTCGCATTCAAGAGGGTGATGCGTGGAAAACAGCTTTCAAAACCAAGTTTGGGTTATATGAGTGGCTTGTCATGCCTATGGGTTTATCGGAAGCACCCGGTTCATTTATGCGTCTTATGCATTTTGTTCTACGAACCTACATAGGCGTCTTTGTAGTGGTTTACTTTGATGACATCCTAGTTTTTAGCAAGTCGCTTGAGGACCATGTGACACACATCCGTATGGTTTTACAAACCCTTCGGAAAGAGCGCTTATATGCGAACATGGATAAATGCAATTTTGGCGTTGACAAGGTCGTTTTCCTAGGATTTGTCGTTTCTTCGCAAGGTGTTCACGTTGATGAAACTAAAATTGAAGCAATTAAAACTTGGCCTCAACCAACGAATCTCATGCAAGTGCGTAGTTTCCTTGGTCTAGCCGGGTTATACCGACGTTTTGTGAAGGACTTTAGCACTATTGCTATGCCTCAACACGCCTTGAGCAAGAAGAACGCACCCTTCATTTGGGGTCCTTCGCAAGACACCGCGTTCAATGAGCTAAAAAGCTTGCTTACACACGCACCACTTCTAGCCCTACCAAACTTTGATAAACCTTTTTGAGATTCATTGTGACGCTAGTGGTACTGGCATAGGTGGCGTGCTAATGCAAGAAAAACGCCCAATTGCGTACTTTAGTGAGAAGCTATCCGGAGCGCAACTAAACTACCCCATCTATGACAAATAACTCTATGCCTTGGTGAAAGTTTTACGTGTTTGGGAACACTATCTTAGACCTCATGAATTCATTCTTCATATGGACCATGAGACTCTCAAGTATCTCAAGGGTCAAACTAAGTTGAACAAGCGTCATGCTAAGTGGAGTGAGTTCATTGAATCTTTTCCCTATGTCACCACATCAAAGGCAAAGAGAATGTTGTGGCGGATGCGCTTTCCCGCAAATGCATGCTTGTTACACAACTTGAGTTGAATGTTATTGGCTTTGAGCACATCAAAGATTTATATGAGCATGATCCTTTCTTTGCACATCCTTATGCTAAGTGTTTGAATCACACTTCTTGGGAACATTATTACATAAAGGATGGATATCTTATGAGAGCTAACAAACTTTGCATTCCCGAGTCTTCGCTTTGTTTGCTCCTTTTGCAGGAATCTCATGGAGGAGGACTCATGGGACACTTTGGATGCGACAAGACATTTGCTATGCTCTCAAAGAACTACTTTTGGCCCAAGATGCTACGTGACGTCTCACGCCTCACGAACCGATGCTCTACATGCCGCAAAGCTAAGTCAAAAGCTTAATCTCATGGTCTTTACATGCCACTTCCTATTCCATACCATCCATGGGAAGACATAAGCATGGACTTTGTACTTGGATTGCCTAGGACTCAAAATGGCAAAGATTCTGTGTTTGTTGTCGTGGATAGATTCTCTAAAATGGCTCTTTTTATTCCTTGTAACAAGATCGACTATGCTTCACATGTTGCAAATCTCTTTTGTAGGTAAATCATTCGTCTACATGGAGTACCCAAGACGATCGTGTCGGACCGAGACATCAAGTTCTTAAGCTACTTTTGGAAGACTCTATGCGCCAAGATCGGCATCAAGCTCCTCTTCTCTTCGGCATATCATCCACAAACCGACGACCAAACGGAGGTGACGAACCGCACACTTTCAACGCTTCTTCGCGTGTTGATCAAGAAGAATATCAAGGAATGGGAGCAATGCTTGCCCATCGCCGAGTACGCCTACAACCGAGCAAGACATTCAACTACCGGCAAGTCCCCTTTCGAGGTCGTCTACGGCTTCAACCCCTTGTCTCCATTGGACATCCTAGCTCTACCTCTACAAGCGCGCACGAACATAGACGCAAGTGCACGAGCAAGCTATCTAAAGAAGGTGCATGAAGATACACGGGCAACGATCGAGCGACAATTCCATCGCCTCACCACCAAGCTCAACGTCAACAGGGCACCAATGGTGTTCCAACCGGGAGATTTTATTTGGCTTCATCTTCGCAAGGAACGTTTCCCACACGAGCGCAAGTCCAAACTACTCCCTGGTGCCGACGGACCCTTCAAGGTGCTAGTACGCTACAACAACAACGCCTACAAGATCGACATCCCATGAGACAAGTACAACGAGAGCGATGCCTTCAACGTCAAGGATCTATCCCCTTTCCATGGTGATGAAGATTTCGATCCGAGGTCGGATCTTTCCCAAGGGAGGGGAGATGATGCGGAGCATCCCAAGGTCATCCCCATGAACCCTCCATCGCCTCACCAAGTGCCTCAAGGACCAATGACACGTGCTCGTGCTAGAGCTCTCGAGACCGAGGTGACATCCCTCCTAGTCCAACTTCCATATGAATTTTGCGAGACATGGCTACTACCTCAGACGGATGTGTTTTGTGTGCTCAGGTGTGAAGAAGACCCCATCGGAGAAGCACGTGAAGATGGACAAATCCCCAAGCGCCCGGACGAAGCTTTGCATCGAGAAGGGCTGAAGAAGGCTCCAGGCCCCGGACATCCGGCCCCCTGGCCCAGACATCCGGCCCTTGAGCAACTGACCACAGAAGGGCACTAGCAACCGAAGCTACAAGGCCCGGACATCCGACCAGGCCCCGGACATCCGGCCAGGCAAGGCCCGGACATCCGACCTCGGGCCCGGAAATCCGGCGCCACCCCACAGAAGCCACCCGAGACGCGGCCCCGCTAGCCCGGACATCCGGCATAATGCCCGGACATCCGGCGCCTCACCAAAGCCCGGACATCCGGCCCGACGCCGGACGTCCGGCCCTGCCTGTGCGCAGCCACTTGGGTTTCGACCCGTGTACCCCCATTCAGTCCCCTAGACTATAAGTACTCCCGCTCCTCCATCTTTTAGGGTTAGCTTTTGGATAGCTCATTTTGATACCTTCTTGTGGTTCATCTCCTAGAGAGTGACTGCGGCCCCTCTTCAGAGAAGATCCACCCGGATTCAAGACGTCTGCTACGGAGAAGATCCCAAGGGATACCCCCCAAGACCTCCTTCGGGAGAATACTATATTTGTACCACCGTTGTTGACTATGGATCGTGTGTCTTGATGTGTATCATGGATCTAGCACTTGTGTGACCATATTCGTGTTGATTTGAGCGTTCCTCTCGTGTTTCCCTCCGTGTTTTCCTTGTGTTCTCCGTGTTCACCGTGGGATCTCCTCCATTTCGTGAAAGATCGGCCATCTAGGGTTCCACCCTACATTACCTTGAGCCATATTACCTTGTCTTCTCTCTTGTATTAAATGCTTATAGATTCCATCTTAGTCCAATGCATGTGCACTATTATTATTTTCCACACCATTCGGTCGTGCGAGTGAAAGGCAATAAGGACGATATATGATGAACTAATTGAGATGAGAAAAGCTGGTATGAACTCGACCTCTCTTGTTTTTGTAAATATAATAGTTCATCATTCCTGATTCAGCTTGTTATGAATGAAACATGCTTGCAATGACAATTAGAGATCATAGCTGCTTATGCCATGCTTAATTAGCTGAGAGTTTATAATGGTCTATCTTGCGTGCCAACATGATTTTAAAATGGTTGTGATGTGGTATGATAGGGTGGTATCCTCCTTTGAACGATTCAAGTGGTCTAACTTAGCACATGTTCACGCATTTAGTTGAAACAAATCAACATAGCCTCCACGATATTTATGTTCATGGTGATTTATATCCAACTCATGCTTCCATTCATTGTTGATTAATTTTAATGCATGTTCATGACCGTTGTCGCTCTCTAGCTGGTCGCTTCCCAGTCTCTTTCTAGCCTTCACCTGTACTAAGCGGGAATACTGCTTGTGCATCCACTTCCATAAACCTCAAAGTTATGCCAATGAGTCCACCATACCTTCCTATATGCGGTATTTACCTGCCGTTCCAAGTAAATTTGTATGTGCCAAACTCTAAACCTTCAAATGAAATTCTGTTTTGTATGCTCGAACAGCTCATGTATCAACTAGGGCTGTCTATATCTTCTAGGCTAGGCGGGTTATTCTCACGATGAGTGGACTCCGCTCATCATTCATGAGAAAATGGCTGGTAACCGGGATGCCCAGTCCCATGCTCAAATCATAATAATTAAACAAAACTCCCCCAGGGTTGTTGCTTGTTTGGACGGTACCCCATGGATTCGGATGACCATGGAGTGTGCTTGTTGGTGGTTGGGGGAGTATAAACTTTACCATTCCGTTTGGTAACCGCCTATAATGTGCGTAGTATGGAAGATATCGAGATCCTTGGTTGTTATGTTGACAATGAAAGTATACCGATCAAATTGTTATTCATCTCTATTTAAAAATCGAGCTCTGGCACCTCTACAAATCCCTGCTTCCCTTTGCGAAGGGCCTATCTATTTACTTTTATGCTGAGTCATCATCCTCTTATAAAAGAGCACCAGTAGGAGAGCACCTCTGTCATTTGCATGTATTACTATTAATTTGCATTGAGTATGATCATGAATGGATCTCTTTTACCATGAATTACAATGTCTAGTCAGTCCTTGATCTTTAAAGGTGCTCTGCATTTATGTTTTGCGGTCTCAGAAAGGGCTAACGAGATACCATCTTGTTATATCATATCATGATTGTTTTGAGAAAGTGTTGTCATCCAAGGTTTATTATTATTGCTCGCTAGTTGATTATGCCATTGATGTGAGTGGACATGAGACCTGAAAGTTATTGTGAATGTGGTTAGTTCATGATCTTTGCTGAAAACCTGAATGCTCGCTTACATATTTACAACAACAAGAGCAAATAGAGTTTGTCAAAGTTTTTCTTTATCACTTTCAGTTTATCAACTGAATTGCTTGAGGACAAGCAAAGGTTTAAGCTTGGGGGAGTTGATACGTCTCCAACGTATCTACTTTTCCAAACCCTTTTGCCCTTGTTTTGGACTCTAACTTGCATGATTTGAATGGAACTAACCCGGACTGACGCAGTTTTCAGCAGAATTGCCATGATGTTGTTTTTGTGCAGAAATAAAAAGTTCTCGAAATGACCTGAAAATTTACGGAGAATTATTTTGGAAAATATAAAAAATACCTGCGGGAAGATCCAGACCAGGGGGCCCACACCCTGTCCACGAGGGTGGGGGCGCGCCCCCTCCCCCTGGGCGCGCCCCCTTCCTCGTGGGCCTCCTGACGCTCCACCGACGTATCTCCGGATCCCATATATTCACTTTCGGGGAGAAAAAAATCAGAGAGGAAGAATTATCGCGTTTTACGATACGGAGCCGCCGCCAAGCCCTAATCTCTCTCGGGAGGGCTGATCTGGAGTCCGTTCGGGGCTACGGAGAGTGGAGATCGTCGCCATCGTCATCATCAACCTTCATCCATCACCAATTCCATGATGCTCACCGCCGTGCGTGAGTAATTCCATCATAGGCTTGCTAGACGGTGATGGGTTGGATGAGATCTATCATGTAATCGAGTTAGTTTTGTTAGGGTTTGATCCCTAGTATCCACTATGTTCTGAGATTGATGTTGCTATGACTTTGCTATGCTTAATGCTTGTCACTAGGGCCCGAGTGCCATGATTTCAGATCTGAACCTATTATGTTTTTATGAATATATGTGTGTTCTTGATTCTATTTTGCAAGTCTATAGTCACCTACTATGTGTTATGATCCGGCAACCCCGAAGTGACAATAATAAGGACCACTCCCGGTGATGACCGTAGTTTGAGGAGTTCATGTATTCACTATGTGTTAATGCTTTGGTCTGGTACTCTATTAAACGGAGGCCTTAACAACCCTTAGTTTCCAATAGGACCCCACTGCCACGGGAGGGTAGGACAAAATATGTCATGCAAGTTCTTTTCCATAAGCACGTATGACTATATTCGGAATACATGCCTACATTACATTGATGAACTGGAGCTAGTTCTGTGTCACCCTAGGTTATAACTTCTACATGATGAATTGCATCCGACATAATTCCCCATCACAGATCCAATGCCTACGAGCTTTTCACATATTGCTTGTTGCTTATTTACTTTTCTGCTGCTACTATTAAAAAAACTACAAAAACACTACCGTTACCTTTGTTACCGCTACCGTCACTATCATATTACTTTGCTACTAAACTACCTTGCTGCAGATACTAAGTTTCCAGGTGTGGTTGAATTGACAACTTAGTTGCTAATACTTAAGAGTATTCTTTGGCTCCCCTTGTGTCGAATCAACAAATTTGGGTTGAATAATTTACCCTCGAAAACTGTTGCGATCCCCTACACTTGTGGGTTATCAAGAACATGTTGATTGAGTATACCGCAAACAACGTGTTTGGCGACTTCGACTAGTCCCTCAATCTCCTGAGTGATCTACTTAATTATGTCCATTTGTGATGATTGTAATAAGAACGTAAATTTGTTGTTGCCTTTATATTGCATTGTATCATCACATTTGATATAATAAGATTGTATTCTATGTATTAACATGAGGTTTTCTTATTGAAAATTCTTTGTTTTATATAGTTATCTACAGGGACAATCCGATGGAAGATGAATTATGCCTTGTGGACAGTGGTACCACAAACTCCATACTGAGGGAGATGAAATATTTCGAAACTCTGAAAAAGATGAATGGAGATATTCTAACTATCGCTGAACGCGATACGGTGATTGTTGGTACTGGACGTGCAATATTCACCCTCCCAAGTGGAACACAAGTGACAATTGAGGATGCTTTATTGTATCCAGATTCTTCACGTACCCTGATCAGTTATCGAGATATCTCTAAAAATGGTTTTCATATTGAAACCCGTGAAGACAACAAAGAGGAGTACTACTCTTTATTAAAGATCACGAATATGGCAAAAAGGTACATGCTAAAATTCCTTCCCTACCGTCTGGTTTGTACTATACGTACATCAAATCCGTAGAAAATGTTGCATACAAAGTAATTTTTTAGAATGTTAACGCATTCCAAACCTAGCATGATGGCATAGGCCATCCCGGAATCGGGATGGCGGGAAAGATTACTAGCAATTCCATTGGTCATAATTTGCTTTAGTAAAAATTTCCTCAATCTTCAGATTTTGTGTGCACATCTTGTGCCACGGGAAAGCTAATTTTGAGGCCCTAGCACCTCAAAATACAAGCTGAACCGCTTCAGTTCCTTGAACGTATTCAATGAGACATTTATGGTCCCATCCAACCGTTATGTGGACCTTTCAGGTATTTCATGGTTCTCATTGACACATCTACACGATGGTCACATGTGTGTCTTCCACCCACATGGCACCATGCATTTGCCAAGATAACGAGGCAAGTCATTAAGTTGCAAGCTCAATATCCAAAAAGTCGAATTAAGTCAATTTGAATGGACAATGCTGCAGAATTCTCCTCACATGCTTTTAATGATTATTGCATGGCTTTGGGGATTGAAGTTTAGCACTCTCTTCCATATGTCCATACACAAAATGGTTTGGCTGAATCATTGATTAAGAGGATCAAACTCATTACAAGACCTTTGTTGACGAATTGCAACTTGCCAACCACTTGTTGGGGTCACGTTGTTTTACACGCTGCTAACTTGATACAATTGAGGACAAATGCATATCACAGTTCTTGTCTCTGGAATTGGTGCGTGTAAATCCTCCTAGCATTTCCCATCTTCGTAAGTTCGGATGTGCTGCATACATCCCGATCTCACCACCACAACGGACATCTATGGGCCCACACATGAAGTTGGGGATCTATGTGGGGTACAAATTGCCGTCGACTATCAAGTATCTGGAACCCATGACTAGGGATCTGTTCACTACCCGTCACGCTGATTGCATATTTAATGAGGAAAAATTTTCGGCATTAGGGGGAGATTTCAAGTACCATAAAGAATGCCGGGAAATTTATTGGAATGCTCATGCCATTTCATCCTCTGATCCACGTACCCATGAGACCGAACTTCAAGTTCAGAAGATCATTAATTTGCAACATCTTGCAAATAATTTGCCAAATTCATTTACTGATATGAAAGGTGTTACATAATCCTTAAATACAGCCAGAAACGCGCCAGATAGAGGGGAGGTACCAATAAAAACCACTCAACTCCCTATTACTAAAAAGAGGGGGAGCAGTACGGCCTCTGACACAGAGCAAGCTTCTGGCAAGCAGCAAAGGAAATCGGGGAGAAAAACATCGGAGTTAGTAAATGCAGGTCTACTCAACGTTGAAAAACACCTGATGGGTAGTATACACCCAGTGGAAGGGCAAACTCCACAACCCAGCTCTAGTGTGCACAAACTGACTGGAACAGCGGAACACCCAGTGTCAGGGATATTACTAGCAGGTATAAACCGGCTAGGGAGATCCGGATTATGGTAATGTAGCTGTGTAGTTAAAAACTCAGTAGAGGTTACGGCCCATGAAGGCTTAGGGCCCATGTGTAAAGTTTACGGTTTGTAAACCGTCCTATCATGTAACTTGAGACACAAGGAAGAAAGAGTAGAGACCGAGGCGGACACGATTATGAGCCGGCCTCGGGACTCTGTGAACCGGACCGGGCGTCGCCTCTTATATAAAGGGACGACCCGGCGACGGTTCAGGGGACAAGCAACAATCTGTCGAGAGACAGGCAAGCAATCTGCTCCCTGTTCATCGACGTCCAAGCAATACCAAACCAAACTAGACGTAGGCTTTTACCTTCATCGAAGGGGCCGAACTAGTATAAACCCTCTGTGTCCTTTGTGTGCTTTTAACATCTTCAAGCTAACCCTTGCGATGGTTCCACTACTAAGTCCGTTAAACCGGACATCTGCCGTGACAATTCCACGACACCCAGACTCAATCGTATTGGGAAATCACAAAGAGTCACTAGGGGTGCAGGAAATTTCCATCAACTATGTTGATTTTAGAGAATCATTTGATTGCATATATCCTTCTCACTGATCATGATCCAAGGTCTATCGTAGAGTGCCAACAGTGCTCCGACTGGCCTACATGGAAGGATGCAATCCAAGCAGAAATTGTCTCGCTTAACAAAAGAAAGGTATTCACTAAAGCAATACGAACAACTCCAAGTGTTTTCCCTATGGGATTCAAATGGGTTTTTCTCTGGAAACGGAATGAGAACAATGAGGTGGTGAGATTTAAAGCAAGGCTCATAGCACAAGGTTTCACGCAGAAACCCAAAAATAAATTCACTGAAACATATTCTCCAGTAATGAGTGGAACCACTTTTCGATATCTTATATCTTTGGCAGTGCAAAATTGTCTATCTATGCAGTTGATGGATGTCGTGACCGCGTATCTTTACGGGTCACTAGATTCGGACATATATGTGTGTGTGTGTGTGATGGGAACGTAGCATGCAATTCCAAAATTCCTACGCTCACGCAAGATCTATCTAGGAGAAGCATAGCAACAAGACGGGAAGAGTGTGTCCACGTACCCTCGTAGACCGAAAGCGAAAGCGTTAGATTAATGCGGTTGATGTAATCGAACGTCTTCGCGATTCAACCGATGAAGCACCAAACATACGACACCTCCGAGTTCTGCACACGTTCAGCTCGATGACGTCCCACGAACTCTTGATCCAACAGAGTGTCAAGGGAGAGTTCCGGCAGCACGACGGCATGTTGATGGTGATGGTGAAGTAGATCGTGCAGGGCTTCGCCTAAGCACTACGACAATATGACCTGAGGTGTAAACTGTGGAGGGGGCACCGCACTCGGCTAAGAACAATTGATGTGTGTACTAGGGGTGTCCTCCCCACGTATATAAAGGAGGGAGAGGGAGGGAGGCAGCCATAGGGGCGCGCCAAGAAACGGGAGTCCTACTAGGACTCCGAGTCCTAGTAGGATTCGCCCCCCTCTTATTCCTTCTCATGGAGGGGAAAGGGGGAAGGAGTGCGAGGAGGAGAAGGAAAGGGGTGCGCCGCCCCCTTCCCTACTCCAATTCGGCCTCCTACCTTATGGGGGCGCGCCACCCCTATGTGGGCTAGTGTGCCTCCCTCTTATGGCCCATAGGGCCCATAACTTTCCCCCGGGGGTTCTAGTAACCCCCCGGAACTCCAATATGTACCCGGTACACCTCGGAACCCTTCTGGTGTCTGAATACTATCATCCAATAAATCAATCTTTACCTCTCGACCATTTCGAGGCTCCTCATCATGTCCGTTATCTCACCCGAGACTCCGAACAATCTTCAGTCACCAAAAACACATAACTCATAATATAAATTGTCATCGAACGTTAAGCGTGCGGACCCTACGGGTTCGAGAACTATGTAGAAATGACCAAGAAACTTCTCCAGTCAATAACCAATAGCGGAACCTGGATGCTCATATTGGCTCCCACATATTCTACGAAGATCTTTATCGGTCAAACCGTAATGACAACATACGTTATTCCCTTTGTCATCGGTATGTTACTTGCCCGAGATTCGATCGTCGGTATCTTCATACCTAGTTCAATCTCATTACCGGCAAGTCTCTTTACTCGTTTTGTAATATATCATTTCATGACTACACCATTAGTCATTTGCTTGCAAGGCTTATTATGATGTGTATTACTGAGAGGGCCCAAAGATACCTCTCCGATACTCGGAGTGACAAATCCTAATCTCTATCCATGCCAACCCAACAAACACATTTGGAGATACCTGTAGAGCATCTTTATAATCACCCAGTTACGTTGTGATGTTTGATAGCACACAAGGCATTTCTCCGGTATCCGAGAGTTGCATACTCTCATAGTCGGAGGAATATGTATTTGACATGAAGAAAGCAATAACAGTAAAACTGAACGATCATTATGCTAAGCTAACAGATGGGTCTTGTCCATCACATCATTCTCCTAATGATGTGATCCCATTCATCAAATGACAACACATGTCTTTGGTTAGGAAACTTAACCATCTTTGATTAACGAGCTAGTCTAGTAGGGGCTTACTAGGGACACGATGTTTGTCTATGTATCCACACATGTATCAAGTTTCCGGTTAATACAATTCTAGCATGAATAATAAACATTTATCATGATATAAGGAAATATAAAATAACAACTTTATTATTTCCTCTAGGGCATATTTCCTTCAGTCTCCCACTTGCACTAGTGTCAATAATCTAGTTCACATCGCCATGTGATTTAACACCGATAGTTCACATGTTATGTGATTAACACCCATAGTTCACATCGCCATGTGACCAACACCCAAAGGGTTTACTAGAGTCAAATCTAGTTCACATCGCCATGTGATTAACACCCAAAGAGTACTAAGGTGTGATCATGTTTTGCTTTGTGAGAGAAGTTTAGTCAACGGGTCTGTCACATTCAGATCCATATGTATTTTGCAAATTTCTATGTCTGCAATGCTTTGCATGGAGCTACTCTAGTTAATCGCTCCCACTTTCAATATGTATCTAGATTGAGACTTAGAGTCATCTAGATCAGTGTCAAAACTTGCATCGACCTAACTCTTTACGACGAACTCTTTATCACCTCCATAACTAAGAAGCATTTCCTTAGTCCTTTTTAATGCAACTAAGGATATTTGACCGCTGTCTAGTGATCCACTCCTGAAGCACTATTGTACCTTGCCAAACTCATGGCAAGGTACACAACAGGTTTGGTACACAACATCGCATACTTTATAGAACCTATGGCCGAGGCACAGGGAATGACTTTCATTCTATCTATATTTTTCTGTCGTGGTCGGGCTTTGAGTCTTACTCCATGCTACTTCTCGAGCTTGCGTTGTATTCCCTCGAAGAGGAAAGGTTGATGCAGCACAGTAGCATAAGTATTTCCCTCAGTTTTTGAGAACCAAGGTATCAATCCAGTAGGAGACCACACGCGAGTCCCTCACACCTGCACAAACAAATAAGAACTTCGCAGCCAACGCGTTAAGGGGTTGTCAATCCCTTCATGGTCACTTACGAAAGTGAGATCTGATAGATAGGATAGTATAATATTTTTGGTATTTTTTGGTATAAGAACAGAAAGTAAATAAAGCAAAGTAAAATAGATGGCAGATTAATATGTTGAGAATAGACCAGGGGGCCATAGGTTTCACTAGTTTCTTCTCTCATGATAGCAGAATTCTATGGTGGGTGAACAAATTACTGTCGAGCAATTGATAGAAAAGCGCATAGTTATGAGAATATCTAGGCATGATCATTATATATAGGCATCACGTCCGTGACAAGTAGACCGAAAGGATTCTGCATCTACTACTATTACTCCACACATCGACTGCTATCCAACATGGATCTAGAGTATTAAGTTCATAAGAACAGAGTAATGCTTTAAGCAAGATGACATGATGTAGAGGGATAAACTCAAGCAATATGATATAAACCCCATCTTTTTATCCTCGATGGCAACAGTACAATACGTGCCTTGCTGCGCTGCTGTCACTGGGAAAGGACATCGCAAGATTGAACCCAAAGCCAAGCACTTCTCCCATTGCAAGAACTATAGATCTAGTAGGCCAAACCAAACCAATAATTTGAAGGGACTTGCAAGGATATTATAATCATACATAAAAGATTTCAGAAAAGAATCAAATATTTCTCAAAGATAATCTTGATCATAAACCCACAATTCATCGTATCTCGACAAACACAGCGGAAAAAGATTACATCGAATAGTTCTCCTTGAAGATCGAGGAGAACCTTGTATTGAGATCCAAAAAGAGAGAAGAAGCCATCTAGCTAATAAATATGGACCCGAAGGTCTGTGGTAAACTACTCACAACTCATTGGTGAGGCTATGGCGTTGATGTAGAAGCACTCCATGGTAGATCCCCCCTCCGGCGGAGCTCTAGAACAGGCCCCAAGATGGGATCTCACGGGAACAGAAGGTTTCGGCGGTAGAATTAGGGTTTTCTTTGTTGCCTCGATGTTTTTAGGGTACATGGATATATATAGGAGGAAGGAGGGCATCGGGGGAGCCAGAGGGGGGCCACGAGGGTGGGGGCGCGCCCGGGGGGAGGGGCGCGCCCTGGACCCTCGTGGCCGCCTCCTTTCTTCCCTCGCTGTACTCTAAGTCTTCTGGTTAGATACGGTTCCAAAAATAACGATCCCGAAGGTTTCATTCCGTTTGGACTCCGTTTGATATTCCTTTTCCGCGAAACCCTGAAATAGGCAAAAAAAACAGCAATCTGCACTGGGCCTTGGGTTAGTAGGTTAGTCCCAAAAATAATATATAAGTGTATAGTAAAGCCCATTAAACATCCAAAACAGAATATATAATAGCATGGGACAATAAAAAATTATAGATACATTGGAGACGTATCACTCGACTTCATACCATACAACTCAGGCAAGAACTCCTTCTTTGACTGGTCCGTTTTGAACTACTTCAAAATCAAGGTATGTACTTATCGAAAGTCTTCTCAAACATATTGATCTATCTCTGTAGATCTTGATGACCAATATGTAAGCAGCTTCACCGAGGTCTTTTATTGAAAAACTCCTTTTTAAACAATCCTTTATGCTTTCCAAAAAAATCTACATTATTTCCGATCAACAATATGTCATTCACATATACTTATCAGAAATGTTGTAGTGCTCTCACTCACTTTCTTGTAAATACATGCTTCACCGTAAGTCTGTATAAAACCATATGCTTTGATCAACTTATCAAAGCGTATATTCCAACTCCAAGATGCTTGCACCATTCCATATATGGATCGCTGGAGCTTGCACACTTTGTTAGCACCTTTAGGATCGACAAAACCTTCTAGTTGCATCATATACAACTCTTCTTTCATAAAATGCGGCAATTGCTAACATGATTCAGGCAGACTTAAGCATCGCTACAGGTGAGAAGGTCTCATCGTAGTCAACTCCTTGAACTTGTCGAAAACCTTTCGCAACAAGTCGAGCTTTGTAGACCGTAATATTACCATTAGCGTTAGTTTTCTTCTTAAAGATCCATTTATTTTTCTATGGCTTGTAGATCATCGGGCAAGTCAACCAAAGTCCATACTTTGTTCTCATACATGGATCCCATCTCAGATTTCATGGCCTCAAGCCATTTTGCGGAATCTGGGCTCATCATCGCTTCCATATAGTTCATAGGTTCGTTATGGTCTAGTAACATGACTTCCAGAACAGGATTACCGTACCACTCTGGTGCGGAACGTACTGTTGTTGACCTACGAGTTCGGTAGTAACTTGATCTGAAGTTTCATGATCATCATCATTAGCTTCCTCAATAATTGGTGTACGCATCACGGGAACGATTTTTTGTGATGAGCCATTTTCCAATTCGAGAGAAGGTACAATTACCTCATCAAGTTCTACTTTCCTCCCGCTGACTTCTTTCGAGAGAAACTCCTTCTCTAGAAAGGATCCATTCTTAGCAACAAAAGTCTTGCCTTCGGATCTGTGATAGAAGGTGTACCCAACAGTTTCTTTTGGATATCCTACTAAGTCACACTTCTCCGCTTTGGGTTCGAGCTTATCAGGTTGAAGCTTTTCACATAAGCATCACAACCCCAAACTTTAAGAAACGAGAACTTAGGTTTCTTGCCAAACCGAAGTTCATACGGTGTCGTCTCAACAGATTTAGATGGTGCCCTGTTTAACGTGAATGCAGTCGTCTCTAATGCATAACCCCAAAATGATAGTGGTAAATCGGTAAGAGACATCATAGATCGCACCATATCTAATAAAGTACAGTTATGACATTCGGACACACCATTACGCTGTGGTGTTCCAGGTGGCGTGAGTTGTGAAACTATTCCACATTGTTTTAAATGGAGACCAAACTCGTAACTCAAATATTCGCCTCCACTATCAGATCGTAGAAACTTTATTTCCTTGTTACGATGATTCTCTACTTCACTCTGAAATTCTTTGAACCTTTCAAATGTTTCAGACTTATGTTTCATTAAGTAGATATACCCATATCTGCTCAAATCATCTGTGAAGGTCAGAAAACAACGATGCCCGCCGCGAGTCTCAACACTCATCGGACCGCATACATCGATATGTATTATTTCCAATAAGTCAGTTGTTCGCTCCATTGTTCCAGAGAACGGAGTTTTAGTCATCTTGCCCATGAGGCATGGTTCGCAAGTATCAAATGATTCATAATCAAGTGATTCCAAAATCCATCTGCATGGAGTTTCTTCATGCGCTTTACACCAATATGACCTAAACGGCAGTGCCACAAGTATGTTGCACTATCATTATCAACTCTGCATCTTTTGGCTTCAATATTATGAATATGTGTATTTCTATGATCGAGATCCAATAAACCATTCACCTTGGGTGTATGACCATAGAAGGTTTTATTCATGTAAACAGAATAACAATTATTCTATGACTTAAATGAATAATTGTATTGCAATAAACACGATCCAATCTTGTTTATGCTCAATGCAAACACCAAATAAAATTTATTCAGGTTTAACACTAATCCCAAAAGTACATGGAGTGTGCAATGATGATTATATCAATATTGGAACTACGTCTAACACAGATCGTCAGCTCACCCTCATCTAGTCTCCGTTCATTGTGCAACTCCTGTTTCGAGTTACTAATCTTAGCAACCGAACAAGTATCAAATACCCACGGGCTACTACGAGCACTAGTAAGGTACACATCAATAACATGTATATCAAATATACCTTTGTTCACTTTGCCATCCTTCTTATCCGTCAAATATTTGGGGCAGTTCCGCTTCAAGTTACCATCTCCTTTGCGGTAGAAGCACTTAGTTTCAGGCTTAGGTCTAGCTTTTGGCTTCTTCACGGGAGTGACAACTTGCTTGCCAGTCTTCTTGACATTCCGTTTCTTTCCTTTGCCCTTTTTCTTGAAACTAGTGGTCTTGTTAACCATCAACACTTGATGTTCTTTCTTGATTTCTACCTTCGCCAATTTCAGCATCGTGAAGAGCTCGGGAATTGTTTTCATCATCCATTGCATATTATAGTTCATCACGAAGTTCTAGTAGCTTGGTGATAGTGACTAGAGAACTCTATCAATCACTATCTTATCTTGAAGATTAACTCCCACTTGATTCAAGTGATTGTAGTAGCCAGACATTCTGAGCACATGCTCACTAGCTAAGCTATTCTCCTCCATCTTGTAGGCAAAGTACTTGTCAGAGGTATCATACCTCCCGACACGGGCATGAGTCTGAAATACCAATTTCAGCTCTTGGAACAT
The DNA here is from genome assembly GCA_902687465.1 of Secale cereale. Lineage (NCBI taxonomy): Eukaryota > Viridiplantae > Streptophyta > Magnoliopsida > Poales > Poaceae > Secale > Secale cereale. The sequence continues at coordinate 216,348,803 of LR738715.1, forward strand.
CTCATATGCTCCGTGGCGTTCAAAACGTTTTTGAAGTCCTGGTTCTAAGCCATAAAGCATGGTGCACTAAACTATTCAATAGTCATCATATCGAGCTTGCCAAATGTTCATAGCGTCTGCATCCGCTCCTGCAATACGTATGTCACCTAGCGGTGCATCAAGGACATAATTATTCTGTGCAACAATGAGGATAATCCTCAGATCACGGACCCAGTCCGCACCATTGCTACTATCATCTTTCAAATTAGTTTTCTCTAGGAACATATCAAAAACATAGGGGAGCTACAACGCCAGCTATTGATCTACAACATAATTTGAAAATACTATCAGGACTAAGTTTATGATAAATTAAGGTTCAATTAATCATATTACTAAAGAACTCCCACTTAGATAGACATCCCTTGAGTCATCTAAATGACCACGTGATCCAAATCAACTAAACCATGTCCGATCATCACGTGAGATGGAGTAGTTTTTAATGGTGAACATCTTATGTTGATCATATCTGCTATATGATTCACGCTCGACCTTTCGGTCCCCAGTGTTCCGAGGCCATGTCTGTATGTGCTAGGCTCATCAAGTTTAACCCGAGTATTATGCACGTGCAAAACTGTCTTACACCCGTCGTATGTGAACGTAGAGCTTATCACACCCGATCATCACGTGCTATCTCGGCACGACGAACTGTCGCAATGATACATACTCAGGGAGAACACTTGTAGCTTGAAATTTTAGTAAGGGATCATCTTATAATGCTACTGTCGTCACTACAAAAAAATACACTTCCGTGATGATACGCGTTTGTCACAGTAGGTCATGTTTTCTGTCATGCATGTACATCCATGACAAATTTATGACAGAATGAAGATAGTCATACCTGTGCTGTCGTAGAAATGTTCCATGACTTTACCAAAATTATCATCACGGAAGTGTCCACTTCCATGACGATAAATCAGGCATCATAGAAGTGCTTTTGTCAAGGGTGACCGACACGTGGCATCCACCATAACGGAATGCCGTTAAGCTATCGGGTCCGGTTTTGGATCCAATAACCCGTTAACAGCCCCGACCAATGGATATTTTCCACGTGTAAAATCATCATTGGCTGGAGGAAACACGTGTCGGCTCACCGTTGGGACAGATGCCATCCACTCATTGGATCCAAAGCGCCTATGATACGTCGACATGTGGCACAGCCCAACAAAGGCCCATTCCTGTGAAAAGGCCGGCCCGTTTGACTTGGTCAAAAGGTGGCGGGCCGGCCCACGGCAAGCCTGTTAATAGCCTGTTCACATATAGCCCATTTACAGCCCGCTAACCCAGGGTCCGTTTACGGCCTATCCGAATTAGGCCCAGTAGCGTCATCTACTCATTGGACCCAAAGCGCCTATGATACGTCGACACGTGGCACGGCCCAACAGAGGCCCGAAAAGGCTGGTCCGTTTGACTTGGTCAAAAGGTGGCGGGCCGGCCCACGGCAAGCCTGTTAACGACATGTTCGTGTATAGACCATTTACAGCCCGCTAAACCAGGGCCCGTTTACGGCCTATCCAAATTACACCCAGTAGCGTCATCTGGGCCGTCCAATATAATTCCAGCCCGTTTTAACTTCCGGCCCATGTATGGCCCATGACGTCTTTTGGCCCATATGAGGCCCTTAGTAACACTCGCCCATTAACGACCCGTGGTAAAACTGGCCCGCAATGAACAATGTATCACTTTATACCCATTAACGACCCATTATTCCGTTGGGCCGTTTCGAGCCCATGTTATCTTTCGGCCTTCTCAGGGCCCATTTATTCTTGGGCTCATTTCCAGCATTCGTTTACTTTCGGCCCGTTACTGTCATTTTCTGCTTGTGGGCCAAATTCAGCCCGTGGTTACAGTCGACCCGTTTGTGGCCTGTTAATACGGTGGGCCATTTTCATAGCATCATAAAATACGGCCTATTAACGGCCCGTTATGGTCAGCCCATAAAACTTACGATTTCCACTCTAGCCCATTTACGACCCCTTATACAGCCCGTACAAGGCCCATAGATGAGACGGCCCGTAGAAGGCCCATGGATCGTACCGGATGTAGAAGGCCCATTGACCCGACGGCCCATGGATCAGCTGGCCCATAGAAGGCCCATGGATCCGACAGCCGATAGAAGGCCCATGGATCCGACAGCCCATAAAAGGCCCACGAATCCGACGGCCATAGAAGGCCATGGATCGTCCGTCCCGTAGATGGCCCATGGATCGTACGGCATGTGGAGGGCCATGGTCACTACAATGTTTGGGCGAGTTGGCCCCCGTTTGAACGATATAGTATATTCAAAGAATTATCCTACTCTATACTATCACCTCTAAAAATCATACACTATACAATAAAGAGACTAAGGCATAGAAACGTAGAATAATCCTACACTATACAATAAAGAAATTACAGCTAATTATACCCACTGGGCATTATGGTTCGGCACCAGTGATAATAAAGCATACACAAAGAGCAAATTACATACACTGGGAAAATACAACTCATACATCATGGACGCGCATCAACATAACTTACCATTTGAACTATAATCTCTTCAGAAAATAGGATTGGCCGGATTTAGATAGCACAAATTTCAGTCTGCAAAATCTCCAATTCCTTCATTGTTACCTCAGTGTCTTGTTTCATTTTTTGACTCTTGCATCTAATACCTGCATGTCCAGTCTCAACTTGTTGATTATACGTTCAGAATCATGTACACATTGTCTTGCCACCTCTAGTTGATGCTCGAGAACATCATCAGATTCCAATTCCAATCCATAATCATTAGGTAACAGCCATGCCGCACTACTCACAGATCTTTGTGTTGATGTCACTTCATCCTGAAATGTTTCTGTAAGTACACATGACTAGGGCAAAAATATAGTTACAACAGTGAAGCGAGCAAGACAGACTATTTTGTACATGGCAAAACAGGACTAACAATAATGTTACAGGTCATGAAGCATAAGCAGGTGATATTTTAAAAATTATAAAGAAGGTAGTCTGTGCAGCCTGCATACAGAAATCTCTCTTAGCTCACCAGAGGAGCATAATGTTGGGGCCCAATCCAAAACACAGATAAGTTACAAATTTAGAATACACGTTGCGTAGAAGTAAGCAAGCAGTTGGCCATTCTGTAGCTCAATTAAAGTCTTAGAGAGCATAATGAACAACAGAGGATTTCATACAAACATACTACATCAAGCAAAACTATGCAATCATTAGCCTAGTATAAACTAGATTGTGAGCCTCATTCAATAATAGTTGGTTAATAGACTTCAAAGCTTCATGCACACTTCGGCAGAGTAATTAAATGGTAAGGCCTTTAATTATGTCAACTAATAGTTATACAAGTACCCAACATCAGGCATCATTCTTTGGGCATCTCATTAACTGAGGACAAATAAAGTAATTGAAAAGAGCAAATTAACTATGCCTGAAACAAACAAGGAATTGAACTGTTGAGTTGGATACAGTGACTTACCTTAACAGGTTGAAGAGGCTCAGCGCAGCTCCTACTTCTCTTGCAAGGCTCCTTCCTAACATCTTGTACTTGGAAATCCTCAATCTTATCTTCATTGCACCCCCTCTGCAAGGTGACACAAACTAGTTACTCGTCTCCTTGGAAGATAAATATGAATACTTTCCAGTCTGTGAACACAAAATGATGGGATTATAACAAAACAACACCACATAATGAAACATGTCACATCTCTTGCACTTTTATACAATGAAATGAGCATTTACTATGTATGCACTATGTAAAAACTAGGCATACCTTCGAACTGGATCTCCTACTCTTGGAGAGCCTACTTTAGTGTACAGCCAAACCTTTATGTCACCTATGAGGTAGAAAAGGCCCCACTACAGCAACCCTTAGTGTTTAAATCATTGACAAGCTATGTTAGAGTGTTAGGTCAAGAACAACAAGTAATCAAAGCAAACAGTGATGGTCATGTGTTTTTGTTTAAATTAGGCAATGGGAGCTCTATGGAAAACATTGACCAAAGTAGATTGTGCCAAGTAGATGGTATCTTTGTATTTGCATTTTGAGCAAATAGTGATGGTCTGTTTCCCTATCATATTAATTACTGCACTGGGTTCAATTTGTGATGTTTGCAAGTCAAATTAATTTTCATATGGGCAACAAAATGAGAAATATAATGCAATCTAGACTTTTCACTGATCATACCAAAGATAATCTGAAAACGCAATGAAAAGAACTGGTTAGCTTATCACATGGAGCTTATATTCACATGTGCTTATTTTCTTAGGATAACTCGTAATAACTGTCCCTAAGAAACTTGGTCAATAGAACTGACATACAAATAACATGTCACGATGATTGCAATGGAGGAGTGACGTACCATAGCACACTGTATAGGCTCACCGCTGGCTCTCCTTTTTTGCGATGTTGCATGAAATTGCCACATACATCTTGTGCTTTTTCATCGTGTAACCCTATCTGCAAGTTGACACGGCTAATTTCAGACATCTCTACATGAGAATACATTGCATATCCCTTGCGCATATTTAAACCACCAATTAATGATTGTGTGCGTAGCATAAACTAGCCATGACTCTGTGTGTTGGACTAGCAGGCACTCTAAGGGAGCCTAATGTAGTGTACTGGAATTCTTACATGCCACCTACAATTTTGTGTAATGTACTGCCTCTGTTCCTAAATATATGTCTATGTAGAGATTCCAGTATGGACCACATACATATGTATATAGATGCATTTTCGAGTGTAGATTCACTCATTTTGCTCCGTATGTAGCCTATAGTGGAATATCTAGAAAGACTTATATTTAGGAACGGAGGTACGAGGTAGTATCATATTTGACATCTACATATCTAATTTAGTAGCCAGTTGTAGAAATCATTGTCTGCACAAAGGGATTACTGGTCGAAAATCCTAGCAAAGCACGCTGGCAAACACAGAACAATACAAGAGAGAGAGACACGCTTACAAGATCATAGAAATGCCTCGGTCCAGGATCTTGGTTGGCCAAGCTGTTAGATCCAGAAGAAACATCGTCCTTGTAGTTTTTGCCAGCTGCATAACAGGTAACAACGACCTGTTAGTATATTTGAAGTACATCGGGCAGGTGATGCTGGACGGGTTTAAAGGTGACAAGTACCTAGGCCGTTGCGGGTGCTTGGCATATTGCCAGACAGTGGGAATCAGGTTAGAAACGTCAAGGGTGATGACGCTGCGCTCGCTATCGGGGTCCGGTAAGGAGATCTTGAACCGTCGAGTAGGGTGTTTGTGGAGCGGCTCCGGTAGGGTGGACTATGGTGTGGGCGAAGCGGATCTGTGGCCGTGGACAAGGGCATAGGTGAAGCTGCTCTGGTGGTTGGGTTAATGATGGTGTCAACGATGCGGATCTGCGGCCATGGACGGGGCGTCAGAAGCTGCTCTGGTAGGTTGGATGAGGGTGCGAGGGAGCGGATATGAGGCCGTGGACTTGTGAGTTGGCAAAGCGGCCCCCGTAGGGTTGAAAATGGTATAGGCGAAGCAACTCCGGTGGGGTTGACAATGGTGTCGACGAAGCGGCACCGGTAGGGTTGAGGAAGGTGTCGGCGAAGAGGATCAGAGGCCGTTGACCAGGGCGTCGGTGGGGC
>LR738715.1:216356756-216375907 GCA_902687465.1 Secale cereale
ACACACACACACACACACACACATGCACACACACTCGCTGGTTGTGCTTCTGTGCCTACCGCGCACACTCTTGATACGTCTTTCTCTCCCTCTCCCTCCCCCACCCCAACAATGATAGCAGAAGGGTGACAACTCGATCTGGTCATAATCTGTCAATTGGTTTCCCTCTCGAACATTGTGTCTCTGTGCCTCGCTCAGTAGCCCACTCGATATGTAGACATCTCGCGCGCGCACAGCTGTAGTGACGATGACGTTGAACCCAGTGTGCCTCGTTTGTACCGGCCTCATGTGATAGTTTTCACCCTGTTTTCTGTTAATTAACAAGGCAACCTTTTCTTTATTACTACTAGTGAATCTGAAATCATTCGGGGCAGACATAAAATATATCACTTCAACCCAATTATCGCAGTAACTATTTTAAAAGAAACTAGCTAGATGCCCGTGCATTGCACGGAACATCAAGATGCATTTGTATGAGTAGTTTATCTTGTGAGAGAAAAGGATGAACGAGGGAAGGCCGTATTTGCGAACGTGGAGAGGGGTGTGGGTATATTTCTGCAAAATTGCCATAGTTTTCTTCCTATCTGTTAGATATAAATCCGACGGCCTATATTGCAGGATGGCACGCACACCATCATCACCAACTCTGTTTTCTACTCCCTCCGTTCCTAAATATTTGTCTTTTGAGAGATTTCAACAAGTGACTATATATGGAGCAAAATGAGTGAATCTACACTCTAAAATATATCTACATACACATCCATATGTGGTAGTCCATTTGAAATCTGAAAAAGACAAATATTTAGGAACGGATGGAGTATAAGAGTAGACATGGAGATATATCTCCAGCATGGTCTACAACAAAAATGTGCTGGACTGGTTAGCGCCGGATGCTCGCAACGCGATGACATGAGTTCGAATTTTGTCTTTAACTTTAGTTTCTTATATTATATATTACTTATTTAATATATACTTCTTTCACTACTGTACTGACAGTGGAACCCACAGAGTAATTAGAATACAAGATTAAGGATGGACTTGTTTCTTTTTAACTTTCTGCACGAAGCTGTAGCCACCCTGCAAGTCACGTGTACACTGTACATGCAATTAACTTTTTATAGAGGGACAATCATACACGCAATTAACTCAAATGGATTGGATGTCACTCTATTATTTCCAGCATAAGAGCATCTCCAACGGCAGCCGACAAATTTCCTCCCGCTTCCTTCCGCGGAGGACGACATCAAACGCCAGTGGCATACATTTTCACAACTCGGACTAACCAGATGAAATTCGTGAAAACACGGACTGATTTCATATAAGCATGACTGATGTCGTATAAAAAAGCCGGATCTTCATATAAACATGATGGAGTTCATTACATTTACATGAACCAAGCGGTGCCAATCCGGCTCTGTAGGTATAATTAATACTCCCTCCGTCAGCTGGAGAGGGAGTGCATAATCTAAATGGCTGCCCGCGGATCCCTTTGTCTTCCTCATGACGGGCAGACACTTTGCGGGGTCGACGAAGGTCCTCGGAAGAGACGAAGAAGCAAAGAAACCACCTGAATGCGCAGTCGTCGCCTCGGCGGTGGCCTTCATGGGACCCAAGTGGCGACGGCCTCCCGTGTTCTACTTCTCCTCGATGATGGCAGCGGACACGGAGAAGCTGGCCACCGACTCGTCGCTCTCCACGCACCCGGCTTCTGTCTCTGCCTGCATGTCGCTGCCGCAGGCACGGGAGGCACGCCCATAGACACGGGAGGCGCGGCACCGCAGACACTGGTGGCGCGGTACGATGCGGCAGCGACGACGCTCGTACCGGCGTGGAGCAACTCGCCACTCCTCATCGAGCTGAACTGGAGTGGCGAGTTGCCGAACCACGCGCCTGCTTGGGGCAACAACTGGCTCCGTCGGGCCAAGCGAGGTTGGCGAAGCACCGGGTGGCCTCGCCCGTATCCGGAGGGCTCGGAAGGCCAACCAGCCGGGTAATATACCGGAGAACGGCTCCTCGGAAGCCATCAGAAGAGTGGATAAAATGGTGAAGGAGGAGATGGGGGAGCGGTGGAGGGGTGTGATTCTTGCCCGCTGTCTGTCTGGCCTCGTGTAAATAGAGGGCGGACGGTAGGAGCTTGGCCGGCGTCTGGCCTCGTTTAGAGCATGGTTAATAATATAGCCAGCTGCTGGCTATAACATGTTGCCATGCCATTTACAGCCAACGTAATAGCTAACATGTAATAGTTGGCTATAAGAAAGTACTACTTTGTCAACATATGGCCCACCTTCCACTCTCACAAAGCTTCCTGGACCTCGTGCTACAGCCGGCTGTAAGTCTACATCCCGCTTCCCCTCTCTCTCTCCTCTTCTCTCTCTTCCAACTAAGCAATAATATAATATTTAAATGCTTACAGCCCGCTTACATCACCCTAGTATACTTGCTCTTAAACTAAGGGCGGACGGGAGGAGCTCGGTTTGTGTTGCATTTAATTCCGGCCCGCTCAGGAACGGACGTGTGGCCGGAGTAGGTTTCTCAGTTTGCATGCGGGTTTAACAGAGGGGTTTGATGGAGGCGTGTTCAGCCGGGCATGCAGCGGGCGGCGCAGTACTATTCGATTTGACAGCGGGCGGCATAGTTCCCGATATGACTTTAATGTAGACGAGGGAGGGAGTAGCGGTTCCCGAAATGTTGAACGGTCAATGCATCCTCCTTCAATTTATGCATGAGGGAAGTAATGGGAGAAGGACCGGGAAAACAGGCTGCACGATGTGAACGCAACACAGTTTGCCCTCATATAAAGGTGCCCCTCCATTCCTATGCATCTACCACATCGTACGCACCTAAGCATTTGCCTAAGCACCTACACTAAGTGCAAAAGAGCTAACTCCAGACCCATGGCGGCGATACGCGCGAGCGGCCAGCGGCTATGCCAGATGGTCCACGACGCCGGCCTGTGGCATGGCGCCGAGGTTCGTCTCTAGACGGTGTTGGAGATCGGCTGGTGGATGGCCGCCGTCGACGCCAACTATGACTCTCAGTTGGACCAGAGGATCGTTGCCACCACCAACAAGTTCATCGCCCTCAAGAAGCTCGCGGACGACATCGCCGTACTCCTCCAGCCCGTGCGCCCGGGCTCCTCATTGCCTACCACCCTAATCGGCCTCCATAGCCGGAACCTCTTTGAAGCACTGGTGGCCGTGCGACTGCCTGCCGACGCCACGAAGAATGTCCACCTGGAGGTCGCGCTCGCCGTGAGGCGCCTCGCCCTGCAAGAATTCGTCGACCTACACATCCACGTGTATGAGCAAATCATGTACATAGGTATCTACAAGGCCATTGAGGACGCTACGACGTTGGCCTTCCTCAACCGGCTGGAAGCCTTGGATGCCTTTGCTGAGAAGCACCTCGACCTCACCACAAAAGCCGCCGCTCCTTAGCCGCCGGTCGGTGGCCTGACGCACTAAGCTGATGTCACACCCTGCATTTTGTAACATGTCATTTGCATCAGTAAAGCATGAAAATTTGGACCAGCAATTTTTTTGGCATCATTTGGCTTTTATTTGGAATTAAGTTTTTCTCTCTATGATTTTCAAGTGCTCTTTAAAGTCAACTACTCCCAATTGTAGATTTCATCTCCTTACCCCAAAACTTCTGCCCAATGATCATACCAAGTGTATATAACAGTATAGTATTTTCTTACAAAATTAATTTGGCCAAAAAGTATTTTCAAAAATTACTTTTCCAAAAACCCCTGAATTGAGGTTTGCACTGCAAGTGCTTGATTTAGGGTGAGAAAAATATTTCAAAGAGTATATTTGAAACCTAGTAGATATAGGACTCCCATAAACCACAAAAATATAATTTTAAAAGTTATTTTTCTATTTTATTTAAAGGCTTTTTCTTAAGGCCGGAAATGGTCTTTAATAGGGAAAATTATTTAACTGTTTCAAAAATATTTTCCAAAAATCAGGGAGACTCCTAGGACATATATTGTCCATATATAAGAGTTTCAACACTTTGCCATGTTCAAAATATTGGACAAATCCCTTAGAAACCTTTTCTGGATATTTCAAGCTTTTGAAATATTTACAAAGGAAATATTCTCTTAAAATTCCAGGGAAATTTTATCATGTCATATATGACATATTTGATGATCTTGCCAAGCCCCATGCCTTGGGAAGCAAGAAAACATCATCAAAACCCATCAAAACCATTCTGTCCATATCTGAAGTTTGAGCAACTTTACATTGCCAAACTTGTCCAAATGCTCTCAAACTTGGTACACATGCTAGAATGGTCTAATAATGCATCTAGACCAAATGGAACAAGCTTTGGAGAAGGTAACTTGATCAGAGTACCCCAAAACCATTTCTGTTCAAATTCAAATTTGAACAACTTTACATTACTAACTTTTTACTTGGGGCTTCAAACTTTGTGGGCATGATCATAACCCCAAATGATGACACTACACCAAGTGGTGCATCAAGGAGGGATGATTAGCTTGACTCAAACATGGTGAAACCATTTCTGTTGATTTCTAGGGTTCACCAAAGTTACATTGGCAAGTTTCTCCAAATAAGCCCAAACTTGGTGGAACACTCTATTTGCATATGCCATTTAATCCTGTTAGGTCTCATGTCTAATGAAAATCATTAGGTTGCCCAAAACCACATCAAACACCTTCTGGTGATTTCCAAAATTACCACTTTCACCCTTTTCTTAGTCTCCTTGAGCCCAACTTTTTACCACAGCTCCCTCAAGCTCCCCTGCACCTCCAGCAACTCTTCTCTGGCCTCAGCTCCATGATTGAGTAGGGGTAAAACCCCAAATGGCATTCTGGACAGCAGTTTTCACCATTTTACCTCAGGCCCCTCTTCTTCTAGAAGCTTTCCTGGGCATCCAGCGACTCTCCTGCGTTGTTTACTCCCCCCTAGAGCCAATGGACACGGTGGCCGCGCCTAGAGCGCGTGAGACACGGCCATGCCGGCCATTTGGGCGCTCTGGAGCACGCTACAGTGCGCTCCCGCACTGTAGCCTCCTCCAATCAGCAGCCCCCGACCACCTCGAGCTTCCCCCTCGCGCCAGTCGATGTGCCTCGACGTCCCCAATGCGCCCCGGCCCTGTCCCCCTCCTCCTTCTCCCTCCTGTGGATGCCCTCGCACGCGCGCCGGCCGCCCGCAAGCTCCAATCTCTGGCTTCACACGCGCAAGCCCTCTGGATGCTTCCCCGCTCCTCCTCTTTCCTCCCGTAGGCGTAGAACTCGTCCACGATCCACCCCGACTCGTTCACGTGAGCCTGCACGGCCTCTGGCCTCGCCCATGACCTCGCCGGCGCACGAGTCCACGCTGGACTGGAGCCCAGCTATATAAGCACGCCCCGAGCCTCTTCCCTGGCATCCATCCCACCTCCACACCCCCTAGAACACGCCAACACCACCCAATCCTCTCCAGACGGGCCCGAGCTCGAGATCGAGCTCGAGCTCCGCCGCCCCGGGTCGCCGTCGATCCGGAGGTACAGGCCCTCCCCGCAGCTCCTCTTACTCAATCTAGCACCACAGGCCCCCACTGATCCTTTTCCCCCTCTTTTCCCTCTCTGCAGCTGCCGGAAATGACCGGAGCAACCTCCACCCGACGCCTCTCCGCCGTCCCTCCTCGTCGCCGGCGAACCAGGCCACTCCGGACCAACTCCACCTCCATCAGATCGGCGACTCCACGCTGACTCCGTCCCTGCCCTTAGCTCGCCCTGCCGTGCCCCGAATCGCCGCCGGTGAGCTCACCGGCCCTCTGCCGGAGGTTTAGGGATGACAGGAGGACCCCGCCTATCAGCCTCTCCTCGCCCTCACCTCTCTCTCCTCTCACTGACGCCAGGCCCCGCCCGTCAGGTTTGAAACCTGGTGCGCACGCAGGCGCCCGTGCGCTGGGCTGGTTTCCCTTTGGGCCTGCTGCACTGTGGCCGTTCTGGCCCAGTTGCACAGCAGCCCTTTTCCTTTTTCTTTTTTGTTAAGTTTTTAAATAATTCCACAAGATTAAATATTAATCCAAATAAAATAGTTCTAGTTCCTAAAAACTTGTAAAAATCCAACCTATTTAATGATATCACTTTCACCCATATCCATGAACCTTTTCTGTTCTGTTCAAATTTAAATCTATATTTGAACACTAAAACCTCTGTTCAAAAATTCATATACCCCATTCTGTCACTCCAAATCTCAAACTAAGAATTTTTGCCATCTTAGTTTTCCCTATAGTATTTTATAAAAATAAGTTGACAATTTTGTGAGCACTTTGGTTTTTCTGTTTTTATTATTGTCTTATTTTCCCGTTGTTTATTGCGACGATTAGATACCGTGTTTGACGAGGATGCTGAAGAAGATGGAGGGGAAGGATTTGACGACCTTGAAGACCAAGCCAATCCAGGCAAGCAACCCTTTGACCATGATACCCCTTGTGTTCCTCGGAACCCTTTTATTTCCGAATGCATGATGATAAGAATGACGGTGGAAAACTTGATGAAAGCCACCACATGATGCATACCCTACTCATGACCTTTTATCCACGTGCTTAGATGCAATGACAAATGATTAGTAGTGATGCTTAGTGATGCATATGTGCCATGAATCCTTCGTGGTTGCATTCTTTTCGAAAATCCCATCGGGTGCCCCTAATGCCCGAGGGAGATGTTGAATTAGGTCATCACTTGAGGAAGAAGTGGTGTGCCAAGAAAGATCTCGTGTGTGGGTAAAATGATGGATTAGATTTATGTGTGACTACCGTCCCAACCAAACATGTGCAACCACTCTACCCCTTATGGGACGGGGCATTATTGATTACTTAGGCTGATACTAGCATGGTGCCCACATTACTAGTGACGGGGAAGACTTGAGGTCTCTCCTGGGAAGGGGTCGTGCTTGGATAGGCGACCATGACGGTTTTCACAGGGCATCGGACACACCGTTGGTCCCTTCGTGTATGCGTGACATTGTAAAAAGGGCAAGTCCCATGATTTACCGTTTGTACACGAGGGCTGTGCACCAACGAGTGGACCCTATGTTAGTGTCGTCTAGGGAAAGGTAATGACCGGGTGCTTCCCCCGAGTACTTGAGGTACTGCGGGATTGTGGGTGACACGAAAGCTTCCCGAATCTTTTGGGTAAAGTGTGCAACCTCTGCAGAGTGTAAAACTATTCGAATAGCCGTGTCCACGGTCATGGACAGTTGGGAGGTGCTACTTAAACTATGTCCAGAATTTTACAATCTCGGTGAAAGTATGTGTTTGTGTTGAGTCAAGGTGGTGACTTGACTCGTTGATAAAGAATTGAACTCTATTCATGTTGATATCTGTAACCTGTTTTCGAGGTTACCCAAGTTCATTGATGCATGTTACATGATAGTAGAATAACTTAGCTAGCTTGCAGCTAGGTTGCTTATTGTTATACCTTCGCATTGTTACCTTGAACCAAATCATGGGTTGCTTGTGAGTACATTCAAAGTAATCATTGGCTTTCCACTGGTTATTTAATTGGCCAGGCATGGAGGAGCAGGAATTTGAAGAAGAATTCTATGGAGACGAACATGCGAACTAGGACGCTTTCCTAGTCAGAATGCCTGTAGGGTTAAGGCAGATGGCATGGGTTCTACTTATCTATGAAGACTTCCACTATTCGAGTTTATTTGCTATTCAGCCCTTGAGGCTTTATCTATGTAAGACTTGGCCATAATGGTCATAATTTGTGTAAGACGGTATGTATGGATGTAAGACTCTTGTTATTCAGCTTCTGTGTGTTTAGTGAGCATTGATCTCTGGGATCACTGTACACGTGCATTTGGTGGTCTCGACTCTTAAGTCGGGGTCCCCACAGAGTTGGTATCAGAGCCATCCTGACTGTAGGAAGCCTTAGTTAGCATGGGCGTTAGTTAGATGAGACCCTTTTCAAAAACCTTCTGAACCTCTCTTCTTTTCTAAACCTTACCAAACCTGAGATATCATCAGCTTATTAACCTCTCCTATTCAACCTTTGTAGATGGCCGATGTACCTGAAGAGCATCTGACCACTGGGTTCCCCTTGCTTCTCGAGGATAGCCTCCAGGAGTGCCACTTCCACCGAGCACCCATCCTAACCTACCATGAGCATTGGATTAATGACGCTGAGGTGGAGTACCATGTGGAAGTGATCGTGAAGGCAAATGATCCTCCCACAAGTTGGTTCTTCGAGGGACCCCAGATGCCAACACTACCCCTCGCTGTCGAGGCTGCTGCACTCAAGGCACTAACCCATCTCCGCGAGCTTCTTCCAGAGATGGCAGCCAAGATGACAACCCGCTTCTTGCCTTACCGGAAGGAAGGTGAAGATGAAAGCAGCGCGCAAGCCCCTCCACTGAAGGAAGGACTTCCACTTAGGTTCCAGACCTACTTCAGCCTATGTGCCGACAGCTTGGCACAAGATTTGGCCTCGGAATCGATGAAGCTCCGAGAAGAACTTCACAAGACCAAGGCACTTCTTTGTCGAGCACAAGAGAAGACAGATAGGATCAAGAAGGAAGGTGCGCCTCCCGGACGGTCCGCTATCGCGTATCGAGGCGGAAGGCCCTCAGGAGATGTATCTTCCAAGGATGACGACGCCGTATGACAGCAAGGGAATATCGCAAGCTTTTCCCTGCACCACCGACAAAACACCGCCGTATCCAACTCCTCCACTCCCCCACACCCTCAAATGATAAGGGGGCCCAGACAGATAAAGACAAGGAGGAAGACCCAGAAGAGCCAGAATACGCGACTGAGCATTCTGCCGCTTAGGCATTATTCGCAACTCGGATATGCCAGTTCGTGACCTCTACGGTAGGATAGGTCGTGTAACCCCTATGCGAAGTCGAGTCCTTGTATGGTTCATATGAAGCCATCTAGTATTTTCTTTTGTTGTGTTTGGATGTACGTCGTATCTTCCCTTCGAGAATATGTAAACGACTGCATCACCCATTTGGATTTTAATGAATGTGTTTGGCCCTTTCGGCCCTTGCATGAAATGATTAGTGTCACACCCACCCCCTTACTAGGCACCCATCTTTATTGCTTTCCATCTTCCAAATCATGAGACCTTTTACCGCTCCAACATGATGCCTGTTGTAACTCGTACTAGTACCTCTACCCAGCAGCCTAAAGCCGGAGCATCCGCCCAATCAGAGGCCGGCCAAGACCAAACCCACGACCAAGCTCCACCACCACCTGCTCCGAACATGGACATGGCTCAGCTTCTCCAAGCTTTCCGAGAGGAACGCCAAGCCAACACCGCAGCCCTCTAGATGATTGCTCAAGCAGTCACCAACAACCGCCAGCCGGCGGGGAATGGCAATGGACGTTCCATGTTGGTAGAATTCAAGAAGCATGCACCTCCAACTTTCATTGAGACTGCTGAACCCCGGGATGCAGATGACTGGGTCCGCACCATTGAGGACTTGCTGGAGCTAGTCGGTTGCACCAAAGACCGCGAGAAGGTGGCTTATGCTGCCCACTGCCTCGGGGGGACTGCTAGAGCTTGGTGGGATGGATTCAAGGTCATGCATGCTGGGCAAGACATCACTTGGGACAACTTCAAGGCAGAATTCCGCAAGGCCCATATTCCTTCCGGAATCATGGCTATCAAAAAGCGGGAGTTTCGAGCCTTGAAGCAAGGAAGTGGCACTGTCAAGGAGTACATGTAGAAGTTCAGTGTTCTGTCAAGGTATGCCCCTGAAGATGTCAGCACTGATGCTGCGAAAAGGGATCACTTCATGGAAGGCCTCAATCAGACTCTGCAGTACTCGCTTGTCGTGTGCGACTGCCCAACCTTCCCTGACCTGGTGAACAAAGCACTCATGCTTGAAGACAAGCGGCGTGCTCGGGAAGACACTCGCAAGCGCAAGATGGTCAGCAAGGGAAGTTCTAGCAACCAGAAGCCTCGCCCGTGGCAGCCTGCCCCGGTCAAGCCAACCTACCAGCAGCCAAGAGCTCCTGCACCTCGCACCAACTATCAGCCTCAGCAGTATGCCAACCAAGGCCAGCATTCAACCCCAATAATAGTGGTGGCAACAAGATCAATAATCCAAACCAAGTCACTTGCTTTGGATGTGGTCAGTCAGGACACATCTCAAGGGTGTGCCCCAACAAGAAGCCTGATGCCCCGCGCCCCAATGCGCAGTACCCAGGACAAGGCCGTGGGATGCCACCAAGGAACCAAGCTCCTCGCAACCCGCCTAACCATGGGAAGGGGCGTGTGAATCACGTCACTGCTGAAGAATCCCAGGAAGACCCGGACGTCGTGCTGGGTACGTTCCTTGTCAACTCAGCACCTGCAACTGTCTTGTTTGATTCTGGAGCTACGCATTCACTTGTCACTCAAAGATTTGCATTAAAAAGTGGCATGACCCCTACACCCCTGAATAACCCCATGGTGGTACAAACCCCTGGAGCAGAGATGAGAGCCAAGATAGGCTGTAAGGGAGTCAGTATTATCATTAACGGTGTAGACTTCCTAGCAGACATTATCATCTTAAGATCGCAAGGCTTGTATGTGATCCTAGGGATGGAATGGCTCAGCAAGCACCAAGGCTTGTTAGACTGTGTCAACCGGGCTGTCACTATGACCAATGCCCAAGGAGTCGAAGTTAAGTTTGCTTCCAACTCCTCTTTTGCTCAAACCGCTCAAGTTAACTGTCTGTCTGAAGTCGGACTGGAGCAAGTACCGGTAGTATGCGAGTATCCTGATGTCTTTCCGGATGAGCTACCGGGAATGCCCCCTGACGGCGACATTGAGTTCATCATCGAGCTCGTGCCCGGGGCAGGACCCATCTATAAGAAGCCTTATAGAATGGGGACGGAAGAATTAGCCGAGTTGAAGAAGCAACTGGAAGAACAGCTGATGAAGGGATTTATCCGCCCAAGTGCCTCCCCTTGGGGATCACCTGTTCTGTTTGTGGCAAAAAGGGACGGTACCATCCGCTTATGCATTGACTACCGTTCCCTCAATGATGTTACAATCAAGAATAAGTATCCACTTCCCAAGATTGAAGATCTGTTTGATCAACTCAGCGGAGCCAAGGTGTTCTCCAAGATCGACCTCAGATTTGGGTACTACCAGCTGAAGATCAGACCCCAAGATATTCCGAAGACGGCATCTGTAACCAGATATGGCCTGTACGAGTGCACGGTCATGTCCTTTGGATTAACCAATGCCCCAGCTTACTTCATGTATCTCATGAATAAAGTCTTCATGGAATATTTGGACAAGTTTGTTGTTGTCTTTATCGATGACATTCTTGTCTTCTCAAAGACGGAGGAAGAGCAGAAGCAACATCTGAGGATGGTCCTAGACAAGCTTCGAGAGCACCAACTATACGCCAAATTCAGCAAGTGTGAGTTTTGGCTGCATAAAGTTCGATTCTTAGGTCATGTCTTGACCGAAGAAGGATTGTCAGTTGATCCCGCAAAGATCGAAGCTGTGACCCAATGGCAATCTCCAACGACCGTCAAGGAAGTCAGAAGCTTCCACAGACTTGCGGGCTATTACCGCAAATTTGTGGAAGGATTCTCTAGCATTGCCCGGCCAATGACTCAGCTCCTGAAGAAGGACAAGAAGTTCGAATGGACGCCAAAATGTGAAGAAAGCTTCCAATAGCTCAAGAAGAGATTGACCATCGCCCCAGTTCTGGCAACACCTGATATTCACAAGGAGTTCGTGATATATTGTGATGCCTCTCGAACCGGATTGGGAAGCATTCTGATGCAAGAAGGCCGAGTCATAGCTTACCTCTCAAGGCAACTACGACCTCATGAAGAGAACTACGCTACTCACGATCTTGAGTTAGCAGCAGTGGTTCATGCCTTGAAGACATGGCGACATTACCTCCTAGGGAAACGGTGTGAGATATACACAGACCACAAAAGTCTGAAGTACATTTTTACCCAGAAGGAATTGAACATGAGGCAACGAAGATGGTTGGAACTAATCAAAGATTATGACCTCAGTGTTCAATATCACCCCGGGAAGGCTAACGTGGTAGCCGATGCCTTAAGCAGAAAGGCTTGCTCCCTGAATGCCATAATTCAAAAAAGGCAGCCAACCCTGTTTGAAGAGTTGGAACAATTCAGTTTGGAATTGGTCACCCCTGGATTTCTAGACCATCTGGAAGTCAAACCAACCCTGATGGACGAAGTCAAGAAGGCACAAGGTGGGCACGCAAGCATTGAAGGCATCAAGAAGAAGATGAAGCTAGGCAAGGCCCCAGGATTCTCCGAGGACGAGCACGGGATTGTTTGGTACAAAGGCCGCATCTGCGTACCAAACAAGATGGAGCTGAAGAACCTGATCCTGCAAGAAGCCCACGACACTCTGTATTCCATCCACCCCAGAGGAACCAAGATGTATCAAGACTTGAAGGAAAGATTCTGGTGGCACGGGATGAAAAGAGAGATTGCAACCTATGTTGCAAAGTGTGATGTATGCCAAAGGGTCAAGGCTGAATATCAGCGACCCGCTGGATTGCTCCAACCACTCAAGGTTCCTGAGTGGAAGTGGGATAAAGTCGGAATGGACTTCATCACTGGATTACCAAGGTGGAATAAAGGACATGACTCCATCTGGATCATAGTCGACCATTTGACCAAGGTAGCCCATTTCATTCCTGTCAAGACTACCTATGATGGCAACCGGCTAGCAGCTCTCTACATCGACAGAATCGTAAGCCTTCATGGTGTTCCCAAGGAGATCGTGTCAGATCGAGGAACCCAGTTCACCTCAAGGTTCTGGAAGAAGTTCCAAGAAGCCTTGGGAACCAAGTTGTCTTTCAGCACGGCTTTCCACCCGCAGACCGGAGGTCAGACAGAGCGAGTAAATGAAATTCTCGAAGACATGCTCCGAGCCTGTGTCTTGGCATATGGATCCAAGTGGGAAGATTGCCTCCCTTTTGCCGAGTTCTCCTATAACAACAATTATCAGTCGAGCCTTCAAATGTCACCATTTGAGGTGCTGTACGGACGCAAGTGTCACACACCCCTCAACTGGTCAGAGACTGGAGAAGGACTAGTCTTTGGACCAGATATTCTCCGCGAAGCAGAAGAGCAAGTCCAACTAGTCAGAGAATGTTTGAAGGCAGCCAAGTCAAGGCAGAAGAGCTATGCTAACACTCATCGCCGAGATATGATTTTCCGTGTCGGAGACCACGTGTACCTGCGAGTAACTCCTCTGAAGGGAACCAAGCGTTTCCACGTTAAGGGGAAGCTTGCACCAAGGTTCATTGGACCCTTTGAGATCACTGCACGACGAGGAGAAGTGGCTTACCAGTTGGAACTACCACCTGAGCTATCCGATGTGCACAAGGTATTCCACGTGTCACAACTCCGGAAGTGTCTCCAAGTTCCGAACAAGCCTGATCTCTACAAGGATGTTGATCACCAAGCCATTGATCTTCAGCCTGATTTGACCTACCGCGAGAAGCCCATTCGCATTCTGGATGAAGCAGAACGACGGACGCGAAGCCGCACCATCAAGTACTTCAAGGTCCAGTGGAGCAACCACATGGAAGCAGAAGCAACCTGGGAACGTGAAGACTATCTTAGATCCGAGTATCCCGATCTCTTTTAAGACCTAGTTTAGGAATCTCGGGGACGAGATTCTTGTAAGGGGGGTAGGTCTGTCACACCCTGCATTTTGTAACATGTCATTTGCATCAGTAAAGCATGAAAATTTGGACCATCAATTTTTTTGGCATCATTTGGCTTTTATTTGGAATTAAGTTTTTCTCTCTGTGATTTTCAAGTGCTCTTTAAAGTCAACTACTCCCTCTTGTAGATTTCATCTCCTTTCCCCAAAACTTCTGCCCAATGATCATACCAAGTGAATATAACAGTATAGTATTTTCTTACAAAAATAATTTGGCCAAAAAGTATTTTCAAAAATTAGTTTTCCAAAAACCCTTGAATTGAGGTTTGCACTACAAGTGCTTGATTTAGGGTGAGAAAAATATTTCAAAGAGTATATTTGAAACCCATTAGATATAGGACTCCCATAAACCACAAAAATATAATTTTAAAAGTTATTTTTCTATTTTATTTAAAGGCTTTTTCTTAAGGCCAAAAAAGGTCTTTAATAGGGAAAAATTATTAAACTATTTCAAAAATATTTGCCAAAATTCAGGGAGACTCCTAGGACATATATTGTCCATATATAAGAGTTTCAACACTTGGTTATGTTCAAAATATTGGACAAATCCCTCAGAATCCCTTTCTGGATATTTCAAGCTGTTGAAATATTTACAAAGGAAATATTCTCTAAAAAATGCAGGGAAATTCTATCATGTCATATATGACATATTTGATGATCTTGCCAAGCCCCGTGCCTTGGGAAGCAAGAAAACATCATCAAAACCCCTCAAAACCATTCTGTCCATATTTGAAGTTTGAGCAACTTTACATTGCCAAACTTGTCTAAATGCTGTCAAACTTGGTACACATGCTAGAATGGTCTAATAGTGCATCTAGACCAAATGGCACAAGCTTTGGAGAAGGCTAACTTGATCAGAGTACCCCAAAACCATTTATGTTCAAATTCAAATTTGAATAACTTTACATTACCAACTTTTTACTTGGGGCTTCAAACTTTGGGGGAATGATCATAACCCCAAATGATGACACTACACCAAGTGGTGCATCAAGGAGGGATGATTAGCTTGACTCAAACATGGTGAAACCATTTCTGTTGATTTCTAGGGTTCACCAAAGTTACATTGGCAAGTTTCTCCAAATAAGCCCAAACTTGGTGGAACACCCTATTTACATATGCCATTTAATCATGTTAAGTCTCGTGTCTAATGAAAATCATTAGGTTGCCCAAAACCACATCAAACACCTTCTGGTGATTTTCCAAAATTACCACTTTCACCCGTTTTCTTAGTCTCCTTGAGCCCAACTTTTTACCACAGCTCCCTCAGGCTCCCCTGCACCTCCAAAAACTCTTCTCTCGCCTCAGCTCCATGATTGAGTAGGGGTAAAACCCCAAATGGCATTCTGGACAGCAGTTTTCACCATTTTACCTCAAGCCCCTCTTCTTCTAGAAGCTTTCCTGGGCATCCAACGACTCTCCTGCGTTGTTTACTCCCCCCTAGAGCCAATGGACACGGTGGTCGCGCCCAGAGCGCGTGAGACACGGCCATGCCGGCCATTTGGGCGCTATGGAGCACGCTACAGTGCGCTCCCGCACTGTAGCCTCCTCCAATCAGCAGCCCCCGACCACCTCGAGCTTCCCCCTCGCGCCAGTCGATGTGCCTCGACGTCCGCAACGCGCCCTGGCCCTGTCCCCCTCCTCCTTCTCCCTTCTATGGCTGCCCTCGCACGCGCACCGGCCGCCCGCAAGCTCCAATCTCTGGCTTCACATGCGCAAGCCCTCTGGATGCTTCCCCGCTCCTCCTCTTTCCTCCCGTAGGCGTAGAACTCGTCCAAGATCAACCCCGACTTGTTCGCGTGAACCTGCACGGCCTCTAGCCTCGCCCATGACCTCGCCGGCGCACGAGTCCACGGTGGACTGGAGCCCAGCTATATAAGCACGCCCCGAGCCTCTTCCCTGGCATCCATCCCACCTCCACACCCCCTAGAACACGCCAGCACCACCCAATCCTCTCCAGACGGGCCCGAGCTCGAGATCGAGCTCGAGATCCGCCGCCTCGGGTCGCCTTCGATCCGGAGGTACAGGCACTCCCCGCAGCTCCTCTCGCTCGATCTAGCACCACACGCCCCCACTGATCCTTTTCCCCCTCTTTTCCCTCTCTGCAGCTGGCGGAAACGACCGGAGCAACCTCCACCCGACGCCTCTCCGCCGTCCCCCCTCGTCGCCGGCGAACCACGCCACTCCGGCGACCAACTCCACCTCCATCAGATCGGCAACTCCACGTTGACTCCGCCCCTGCCCTTAGCTCGCCCTGTCGTGCCCCGAATCGCCGCTGGTGAGCTCGTTGGCACTCTGTCGGAGGGTTAGGGATGACACGCGGACCCCGCCTGTCAGCCTCTCCTCGCCCTCGCCTCTCTCTCCTCTCACTAACGCCGAGCCCCGCTCGTCAGGTTTGAAACCTGGTGCGCGCGCAGACGCCCGTGCGCTAGGCTGGTTCCCCTTTGGGCCTGCTGCACTGTGGCCGTTCTGGCCCAGTTGCACAGCAGCCCTTTTCCTTTTTCTTTTCTGTTAAGTTTTTAAATAATTCCACAGGATTAAATATTAATACAAATAAAATAATTCCAGTTCCTAAAAACTTGTAAAAATCCAACCTATTTAATGATATCACTTTCAGCCATATCCATGAACCTTTTATGTGCTGTTCAAATTTAAATCTATATTTGAACAGTAAAACCTCTGTTCAAAAATTCGTATACCCCATTCTGTCACTCCAAATCTCAAACTAAGATTTTTTGCCATCTTAGTTTTCCCTCTAGTATTTTATAAAAAAAGTTGACATTTTTCCGAGCACTTTGGTTTTTCTGTTTTTATTATTGTCTTATTTTCCCGTTGTTTATTGCGACGATTAGATACCGTGTTTGACGAGGTTGCTGATGAAGGAGGGGAAGGATTTGAAGACCTTGAAGACCAAGCCAATCCAGGCAAGCAGCCCTTTGACCATGATACCCCTTGTGTTCCTCGGAACCCTTTTATTTCCGAATGCATGATGATAAGAATGATGGTGGAAAACTTGTTGAAAGCCACCACATGATGCATACCCTACTCATGACCTTTATCCACGTGCTTAGATGCAATGACAAATGATTAGTAGTGATGCTTAGTGATGCATATGTGCCATGAATCCTTCGTGGTTGCATTCTTTTCGAAAACCCCATCGGGTGCCCCTAATGCCCGAGGGAGATGTTGAATTATGTCATCACTTGAGGAAGAAGTGGTGTGCCAAGAAAGATCTCGTGTGTGGGTAAAATGATGGATTAGATTTATGTGTGACTACCGTCCCAACCAAACATGTGCAACCACTCTACCCCTTATGGGACGGGGCATTATTGATTACTTAGGCTGATACTAGCATGGTGCCCACATTACTAGTGACGGGGAAGACTTGAGGTCTCTCCTGGGACGGGGTCGTGCTTGGATAGGCGACCATGACGGTTTTCACAGGGCATCGGACACACCGTTGGTCCCTTCGTGTATGCGTGACATTGTAAAAAAGGCAAGTCCCATGATTTACCGTTTGAACACGAGGGCTGTGCACCAACGAGTGGACCCTATGTTAGTGTCGTCTTGTCACACCCTGCATTTTGTAGCATGTTATTTGCATCAATGAAGCATGAAAATTTGGACCAACAAATTTTTTTGGCATCATTTGGCTTTTGTTTGGAATTGAGTTTTTCTTCAACTACTTTTTATGTGCTCATTAAAGTCAACTATTACCTCTTGTAGAATTCATCTCCATACCCAAAACTCCTGCCCAATGGTCATGCCAAGTGTTATATAGCAGTATAGTATTTTCTTACAAAATTAATTTGGCCAAAATGTATTTTATAAATTTAGTATTCCAAAAACCCCTGAATTAAGGTTTGCACTGCAAGTGCTTGATTTAGGGTGAGAAAATTATTTCAAAAGGTACATTTGAGACCTAGTAGTCATAGGACTCCCAGAAACCACAAAAGTATAATTTAAAAGTTATTTTCCTATTTTATTTAAAAGCTTTTTCTTAAGGCCAGAAATGGTCTTTAATAGGGGAAAATTATTTAAGTATTTCAAAAATATTTGCCAAAATTCAGGGAGACTCATAGGACGTATATTGTCCATATATAAGAGTTTCAACACTTGGTCATGTTCAAAATAATGGGCTAATCCCTTCAAAACCCTTTCTGGATATTTCAAGCTTTTGAAATATTTACAAAGGAAATTTTCTCCAAAAATTCTAGGGAAATTCTATCATGTCATATATGACATATTTGATGATCTTGCCAAGTCCCATGCCTTGGGAAGCAAGAAAACATCATCAAAACCCTTCATAACCATTCTGTCCATATTTGAAGTTTGAGCAACTTTACGTTGCCAAACTTGTCCAAATGCTCTGAAACTTGGTGCACATGCTAGAATGGCCTAATAAGGCATCTAGACCAAATGGCACAAGATTTGGAGTAGAGCAACTTGATCAGAATACCCCAAAACCATTTCTGTTCAAATGCAAATTTGAACAACTTTACATTACCAACTTTTTACCTGGAGCTTCAAACTTTGTGGGCATGATCAATACCCCAAATGATGAAACTACACCAAGTGGTGCATCAAGGGGAGATGATTAGCTTGACTCAAACAAGATGAAGCATTTCTGTTGATTTCTAGGGTTCACCAAAGTTACATTGGCTAGTTCCTTCAAATAAGCCCAAACTTGGTAAAACACCCTATTTTCACATGTCATTCAATCCTGTTAAGTGTCATGGCAAGTGGAGATCATTTGCTTGATCAAAACATGATCAAACACCTTCTGTTGTTTTACCAAAACTATCATCTTGATCACTTTTACTATTTACCTTGGCCTCAACTTTCTACCACAGGTTCATCTAGTTACTATCTACCTCCAGTAACTCCCCCAAGTCCCCAGCTCCATGATTGAGGGGTGAAAACCCTAGTTCACCTTGCTGGACAACCAGAATTCACCAAGTTACCAGCTTTCTCTCTCTCTCCTTGATCTTCCAGGGTATCCAATGCCACAGCTGGGTTGATTACATCACCCTAAACCCCCCAGACACGGCGGATACGCCCAGAGGCCCAATGGCATGCCATGGCATGCAATTAGGCCGCTCCAGAGCGCGCTACAGTGCGCACCCGCACTGTAGCTTCGCCCAATCCAGCGCAGCCGACAGCCTCGAGCTCTCCCCTCGCGCCTCCCAACGCCCCTCGACGTCCGCAACCTCCATCGGTGCTGTCCCCCTCCTCTCTCTCCCTCCAGTGGCCGTCTCCACACGTGCGCCGGCCGCCCGCAGCCTCCACTCGCCGGCCTCACACGCGCGCGTTGTCTGGAAGCCTCCCCGCTCCTCCTCTCTCCTCTACTAAGCGTGGAACACGTGCACGATCCTCCCCGGCTCGATCACAGGCACCAGAACAGCCTCTGGCCTTGCCTGCAACCTCGCCGGCGCACGAGTCCACGGTGGACCATGGGCGCGGCT
>LR738715.1:216380416-216403428 GCA_902687465.1 Secale cereale
CTCCTATAAAAGACTCAGTAGGTGATAGTGGTGTGTCTGCCATCCGTCGTTTCTGACCATTAGATCTGCATCTAACGACTGTGAGGTAAGTTGTGGCATTTTTGCAACAATAGCCCACTTCTCTGCTCCAATTTGTAGAAAACCCCTTATTATCTTGAAAGCAACCACATCCCTCCCTCACCTCATCAAAAAAGCCTGAGAAATATATATATACTCCTATAAAAGACTCAGTTGGTGATGGTGGTGTGTCTGCCATCCGTCGTTTCACACCATTAGATATGCATCTAACGGTGTGATGTAAGTTGTGGCATTTTTGGCAACAATAGCCCACTTATCTGCTCCAATTTGTAGAAAACCCCTTATTATCTTGAAAGCAACCACATCTCTCCCTCACCTCATCAAAACAACCTGAGAAATATATTTTGAGTGAAAAGTACTCCCCCCATTCCTAAATATTTGTTTTTCTAGAGATTTCAATAAGTGACTACATACGGAACAAAATGAGTGAATCTACACTTCAAAATATGTCCATATAATCCGTATGTGATAGTACATTTGAAATATCTAAAAAGTCAAATATTTAGGAACGAAGGGAGTAATATATTAGGAGTATATCAAAACAAGAGTGATTTAATTCAAGTCTGTGAACAAGTACTGCTATTCTACTACTTTGGATCTGTCGCAACGCACTGGCACATTGCTAGTAAAAGGAAAAGGCTTGCCGCGTTCGTGTCGCACTCCCCCCCCCCACACGCCCGGGAATCAGGAGTACTCCACAGCCCGTCCGGCACGACACATAGCTTAGGGAAGGCATGTTTCCTAGCATTTTCACTTTCATGTGGGACCGCCGTTGAGCAAACCGACTATTGGCAAACCGCACCCCGCCCGCCGCCGGGTTGGAAAACAGAAACGAGGGGAAGATCTAGCTGTAGCACGGAAGCCAAGAAATTTGGTGTCTGATGGGGCTCATTGATAGAGTAGGAGCATTCCGTACTACTCTACTCCTACTAGTACCACTATACAACTAGTACTACCACTATACAACTAGTAGGTACGTGCACGGCACATCATCGTAGGAACAAAAAACGGGAAGATCTTGTTTTGGGTGATTTATCTTTTTTCTGTCAACGTAGTATGAATAATATGATGTGGGGGGCACCCATGAAGCATATGCGGCTTGGTTGCATGGTTACGAAAGGTTAGAGAAAAATAAATAGATAATGTGTTTAAAGTGCACTCCACTAAATAGATATACTTTGGATCCATTGCAACGGGCCGGCACATCTATATCTATACACCCTATATAGTGTGTGAATAACTTTGAAAGTTGGTCGTTGGATGAAGCCAATCCGACAGTACAAAGATGGCAAATCCGAGCACAACTGGCCGTTGGATATCATCTACATTCCACCAGATTCTGCCACATGTAGAAGCATAATGCACAAACCGCAAGAATCTCATGCGTGCAATGCACGTGTACCTTACTAGTAGTTGGTATTAGTAAGAAACAAATTCCGGCTTTGGCACGAGCTCATACTGCGGGAGCACCACAAGGCCAGCCGCAGGAGTTACATTTCCCTCTCGGGGCCCACGGGACCGAACTTCAGTGGCTTAGTGTCCGACCTATGAGTCAATGACATGCGGACCTTAAATGCGGCTGGCCCACATGTCATTCTCATGGTGGTGGTGTGGTTCGCGACTCAATAGTTCGAGATGAACCGGCCGGTGGTGGCGTGGCCGTGGCGAGGGTGCCACAGCTGGGCGTCGGGGCGTTACGAGGCGTAGATGGCCACACTAGCAGGTACTACCTGTAGTACAGAAGTACTCCAGCTGAGGATTGATGCCCGGGACAAAATGTGTCACGGCCGCTGGATGAAAATTCTATGGTGCGGTACGTGTGGTGTCATGGGTTCGTGCAGCGTCGTGAGAATCGCGTGTGGCTGTGGTAGAAACTTGATGCTCGCCGCATTTAAGGTGGCCCACATGTCATGCACACAAAGGCAAAGGGGCGGTGCTGCCGAGAGGGGTGAGGCGCACGTCAGGGGACGTGGTGCCGTGGGTTGGAGCGGCGTCGTGGGAATCACGAGTGGCAGTGGATGAAACGTGATGGTCGCCGTAGTTGAACTTCCATGGACAAGCTGTCATGTCTACGGACACATGCATTGCATATCGATCACTCGAACGAGTAGTAGAGAAAGCTAGGCGGATAAATAGTTCCTTATAGTCAAGCGGACCCACGCTACTGCTTGTTCCAAAGACATGCACACCATCGAAATAGTCCATCTATATCAATATACATAGAGTGGGAATATTTTTTCTACAAGAGAGGAAATAGTTCATCCATCCATAATGCCCTGCTGCTGGTGCAACATCTTCTTCTTCTTCTTCTTCTTCGTCTTCTTCTTCTTCTTCTTCTTCTTCTTCTTCTTCTTCTTATTATTATTATTATTATTATTATTATTATTATTATTATTATTATTATTATTATTATTATTATTATTATTATTATTATTTTCTGTGGGAGACGGCTTCGCAACAAGCTCTCTGGACCTTGCAACTATCTCGAAACTCACACGGGCATCGAGGGCAGCATATTTTATCTGCTCGTACGTCAAGGGATAATTCTCCCATCCAGACAACCTTAATGCCATCGTCTCGTCACCCTTCTGAAGATTTGTTCCTAGCACAAAATTTGCTACGTCGAATAAGGATGGTGTCGGTTTATCACAATCTTCTACAAGAATTTTTATTCTGGTCCAAATAACATCACAGTCCGACTACGGACGAAGATCCAAATGAAAGATACCAAATAAATAAAGCCACAAGGTCCGAATCGCCCCTAGTAGAAGCCACTACTGATCATCGGGATAGTACACGTAGTATTGTCCACGTTCTTCGTCGAACTCCCAGTTGAGCTCTGAGCCATCACCTGAGTAGTTCACCATGGTACATGCATCTGGTGTTGTGTAGAATCTGTGAGCCATGGAGGACTCAGCAATCCCGTTCCCGGGTAGCAAAACTATCTAAGCCTTGGGTGTGGAACAAGGATGAAGAACAAAGGTTGCAGCTACACTAGCACTAGCTTACATGTTTAGAGCGAGAAGAGAAGTGCCACGAGCGTCAAAGTGATCACGAAGTGATCCTATCTAAGCACGTCAAACATAACCCCACCGTGTTCACTTCCCGGACCCCTTAGGAAAATGACTGTCACGGTAACTCACGATGGTAGTGTATTCTGAACATGGTCTCAACTTTTTTTACAACCGGATATTAAGAAATTCCCATCTGCCACATAACTGCGGGCACGACTTTCGAAAGATCAAACCCTGCAGGGGTGTCCCAACTTAGCCCATCACAAGCTCACGATCTGCGGAGTCGCAACTCCAAGGTGGGAAGACCCGAGTATTCGAATCCCGTTCTCAAGATATTCCGACTAAGGTAAAACTAATCCAGCAAGACCTCCCGGCGTGCCGACACCCTGACAGTAGCCGCGCGTATCTAGTCTCAGGCCACGACCGGATGGGACAACCTATAGGAAAATACCAATCCTCGAGTTTCCTCGTGGTGGCCCCGCAGTCTGCCCGGTTGGACCAACACTCATGTGGAGCACTGGCCTGGGTTGTTGATTAAGAACTCGGGTTTGCAACGCCCTATGCAAGTTTTAGTTGTTAGGCAAATGGAGTACCAATGTTGGGCCTTGCTGGAAAAGCTTTAACGCTAAGCGGGTTATCGAGGGGGGCCCATAAACCCCAACCATGTTAGGGACGCAAAATCAAGGAACATAACACCGGTTTATACGGTTCCTAGGGCGGCATGAGTGGAACAAAACACCAAGCAAGAGGCTTAGCCTTCCACCCATTACCAATATATAGATGATTTAGTTGACATATTATATAGTGTGATATCCCAACAATGACTTCAACATGAAGCAAGAATCTTCAAATCTTCTCCTGCAACTAGCAATGCTATAAGAGGGGCTGAGCGGAGCTTACGTAGCCAAAACAAAGGTCTACTAGGTTGGGTGGTTAGAGAGATTCATGGCTACAATTGGAGGCTGACAAACAAACATGGGCATCGAGGCAATAAGCTAAAGAGCGAGACATCTAGCAATAGGCAAAGATAGTAATGCTATCTGGGTCAGGACATCTTGCCTGTCGAGTCGTCGATGGGATCGTAAGACGGCTCCTCGTACTCAACCTCGGTAGGAACCTCGTTCTTGGTCTTGGCTCTCGGCTCTACTGAACACAAGAACACAACATGGCACAAAATCAAACAAGGTGCAATGCACAATCAACATGATGCAAGTATGATGCATTTCATGGCAAGGGATGAAGCACACAAGAACAACACAAAACAACAAGTTTAAATGCGACCGGAATCAACATATAGCATATCCGATAAATCCTTATATGCATATTTTTAAATTGGTCCAGATATGAACAAACCTTAAGTTAAAGTTGTTAAACATCAAGTTAACATGCACCATGATGATCTATATGAAATTCTAGTCAAGTTTCGTATAAAGTTTGTTTAATACGGAGCTACGGTCTAGAAGATATGAGCAAAACAAGACAAGCATGGCAACGGTGCAAGATGCATCCAAACATCAAGCAAACTCACTCCAAACATGTAAACAACATGATATTATGGTTCTACATGCAAAATCACACAAGTTTCATATAGGACACGCTCAAAACGTAGCAATGGTTCAACACATACACACGAAACAAGATACAATGCAAAGCTGAAGTTAATAGCCACATAGAAACTTTGGAGCAAGAGATATATAGGCTACATCACCCAAACATCATGACAAGAAGCATGGACATGAAGTAGACATATCCTACAGCAAACAACTCTATTGGAGCAACTCCATAGGAGCCATGGATCAATAGCAACAAGCTACACCAAATTGATCATGCTGATAAAAACCTAACAGGCATAATTTATAGCAACTTGAGAGCAAAAAATAAATAAGCTACAGCAAGCCATATGTGCAAGTGAGGGCATGGACGGATATAAAAAAACATGGACATCAAGGAATGATCATTGTCCACTCCAAAACAAGCATGGAATTGAATGGGGCATCAAGCAAACATAGCATCAGGTTAAAACAGATTCCAGACTTAGCAGTTTTTTTACTAAGTATAAAACAGTAACATTGGCAAGGCATGTTTACAAGCTTGTTTAAGTCACCTCAAGGCATATCATGGAAAGTGGTTTGCACCACATCAAAGACCATATGATGGTGCTTCTAAAACATATTGACATGTGACATGGGGACAAACACATCAATAGCAAAGAGCATGTCAAAACAGCATCCCGTAACAAGTTTCAGCACTTAACAACCACATGCACTTTTGCAACAGAGATAAACATGGCAATATGGTACCTAACATGAATGCTACAACAACCATCATGTAGAGCACTTCACAATGAACACTTTGACATATCATATGCTCCATTTGGATAAACATGCACCAAGTTATCATATCTCAAACATGGCAACAAAATAACAAGTTTCGGTAGTTTATAACAAGTAGCACTCTTGTCACGGAGATTAGGTCATCAAGATGAACTCAAACAAGCATGACACAATGGAACAAAATGTAGAGCACATCACCACGATCATTTTGATATATCACACGCCCAAAACGGACCTACGAGCACGAAGTTACGACCATGCAAAGGAGGCAACAAATTATTGCAGATCTGGGACTTATGGTGATTTTTATACCTCCGAAAGTCAAACGTGGATGGATCCATGCGGGATGGAGTGGATCGGGACGAAGGCGTGTGTTTGGATCGGGGACCAGTGGATCTGGTCCCGATCCGCGGGATCTCGCCGGAGACGGGTCGGCGGCTCGCCGGAGTCGGCGGGGAAGATGGCTGGAGGGAGCACCGGCGGCGGCAGAGGATGAGCCGGCCGGCGGCGTGGCATCGGGCCAGCCGGGGCGGAGGGCGCCGGGGGCGTGGAGGTCGACGGCTCGCCGGCGGGGAGGTGCGCCGGCGCGGGCGGCGGCGAGGTCCGGCCGGGCGGCTGGCCGGCGGGAGCGGAGGGCTCGCACCCGAGGCGGCGGTCGGCGGCGGTCCGCCTGGACGGCGGCGACGGCTTGCGGGACTGGGCGGCAGGGCGGAGGCGCGCGGTCCGGGGGCCCGATCCGGGCCGCGGCGGGCCCGGTCGGCGCGGTGGAGGAACCGTCGGGGCGGAGGCCACGTGGCACTTCCTGGTTGGCCGAGGGGGGGGCGGCCGACGCGTCCGGTCCGTCTGGATGTGTCCGGCGGCCGGAGGAGCTGCGGGCGCGGGGAAAACGAAAAAAAAGGGGAAGGACTAGGGTTTCGCCCGAAAATGGAGGGGTCTGGACGTTTTTATAGGCATAGGGAGCTAGGAAGGTCCAAATGGGGTGCGGTTTTCGCCCACACGATCACGATCCGACGACCAAGAGGATGGGAGTGGTTGTGCTGGGTTTGTGGGCTGTTGTGGAGGGGGTCTTGGGCCAAAAGGAAGTGGTACTTTTAGCCCACTAGGTTAACCGTTGGAGTACCAAACGAACTCCAAACGCGATGAAACTTGACAGGCGGCCTACACGTACCAAAACAACAACGCACGACATGTATCACCTCATTCCGGAACCGTTACACGGCCTCACACGAAAGAAGTACTCGGGGGTGCCACGGGCACGTGCATGAGCGTCGGAACTCGAAACTGACAACGGGAAGAAGCGAGTGGGACCGGGTGCAAGTGACAACACGAATGCAATGCAATGCACATGACAACATGATATGGATGAAATGCACACACGCACACGGCAAAACGAAGAAACCTGAAATAAAAGAAGAGCCCAGAATGGAATTGGTGAAGTCAAAGTTTCATATATTGCCATAATTGGAAAGTGTTACATCTGGGGCATTACAAACTCTCCTCTACTACGAAAAGATCTCGTCCCGAGATCTAGGACTGAAAGAAGGAAGGATACTCGGAACGAAGGTGATCTTCTCATTCCCACGTAGCTTCTCGGTCGGTATGGTGTGACCACTTAACTTTCAAGAACTTGATTGACTTGTTGCAGGTCTTGCGCTCAGTTTCTTCAAGAATAGCAATAGGGTGCTCACGGTAAGACAAGTCTTGTTGAATATCAATCTCCTCAAACGGAATGGTGCCTTTAGGTGTCTTGAAGCACTTGCGGAGTTGAGACACGTGAAACACATCATGAATATTTGCAAAGTTGGACGGAAGCTCGAGTTGATAGGCTAGATCGCCTCTTTTGCCAAGAATCTTGAAAGGGCCCACATATCTAGGAGCAAGCTTTCCTTTGATACTGAATCTTTGGGTTCCTTTCATCGGAGAAACATGGAGATAGACATGATCCCCAATGTCGAAAGCCAAATCACGATGCTTGCCATCATAGTAGCTCTTTTGACGCGATTGAGCGGCCTTGAGATTCTCACGTATGACTTTGCACATTTCTTCGGCTTTTGAGATCAAGTCATTGCCAAGAAGTTGACGTTCACCAGTCTCGGACCAGTTGAGAGGGGTACGACACTTTCTGCCATAGAGGATTTCAAAAGGAGCTTTGCCGACACTTGCTTGGAAACTGTTGTTGTAAGAGAACTAGGCAAACGGGAGACAATCTTCCCACTTCATGCCAAAAGAGATGACACAAGCTCTGAGCATGTCTTCGAGGGTCTGGTTCACTCTTTCGACTTGACCACTAGTCTGAGGGTGAAACGCAGTGCTGAAACGGATCTTAGTGCCCATGGCTGACTGAAAGGAGTCCCACAACTTGGATGTGAACAAACTTCCACGGTCTGAGGAGATAACTTGAGGAATGCCATGTAACGACACAATTCTGGAAGTGTACAACTCTGCCAACTGAGCTGCATTGATGGATTCTTTGACGGGAAGGAAGTGAGCTACTTTGGTTCGCTTGTCAATCACAACAAAGATAGCATCATTCCCCTTCTTGGACTTGGGAAACCCAGTGACGAAATCCATTTCAATGTGGTCGAATTTCCACTCGGGAATAGGTAGAGCTTGGAGGAGACCGGCTGGACGTTGATGCTCTGCCTTCACTCTTCTACAGACATCACATTCATTCACGAATTGGGCAATCTCCCTTTTCATGCGAGTCCACCAATAAGAGTGCTTGAGGTCTTGTTACATCTTGGAACTTCCGGGATGAACCGAGAGGAGGGAGTCATGTGCTTCGTTCATTATGAGCTTCCTGAGATCACCCTTGGGAACCACAATTCTGTCCTCAAAGAACAAGGTGTCTTTCCCATCAACACGATAGCACTTGTATTTGGGAGTACCCTTAGCAATACCATGTTTCACTTTATGCACCATAGCATCACTGAGTTGGGCCTCACAGATCTGATCTTCCAAGGTAGGAGCAACTTGAAGGTTTTCAAGAAAGCCTTGCGGAACAACTTGGAGGTTGAGCTTCCTGAACGATTCACAAAGCTCAGGCTAGAACGGCTTGAGAAGGAGACTGTTGCAATATGCCTTTCTGCTCAAGGCATCTGCAATGACATTGGCCTTGCCAGGTGTGTATTCGATGCTTGGGTCATACTCTTGGATCATCTCAACCCAACGAGTCTGGCGAAGGTTCCGGTTCGGCTGTGTGAAGATGTACTTCAAGCTCTTGTGATCGGTGAAGATGTCCACTTTTTTGCCCAACAGAAGGTGTCTCCACGTGATCAAGGAATGTACCACTGCTGCTAGCTCGAGATCATGTGTGGGGTAGTTCTTCTCATTTGGCTTCAATTGACGAGAAGTGTATGCCACAATCTTCTTGTCTTGCATGAGAACACCACCAAGTCCTTGTAGAGAAGCATCACAGAATACTTCATAGGGCTTGGACTCATCCGGAGGAGTAAGAACCGGAGCAGAGATGAGCTTTTCTTCGAGTGTTTTGAATGCCACATCACAATCCGGAGTCCAGTTGTACTTGACATTCTTCTGCGGCAAGTTTGAGAGAGGCTTGGCAATCTTGGAGAAGTTCTCAACGAACCTTCTGCAATAGCTAACGAGACCAAGGAAGCTTCGGAGTTGCTTGACGTTCTGCGGGGGTTCCCAGTTGACAATTGCTTCAACTTTCTCGGGGTTGATAGAAATACCCTCAGCAGAGATGATATGGCCAAGATATAAGACCTTATCCAGCCAGAATTCACACTTGGAGAACTTCGCATAGAACTTGTGTTCATGGAGCCTGTCCAGAACCAAACGGAGGTGCTTGGCATGATCTTCTTCATTCTTGGAGAATACCAAGATGTCATCCAGATAGACGAGAACAAATTCATTGGTGTAGGGGTTGAATATGTAGTGCATCATCCTCGAGAAGGTGAGTGGAGCATTTGCGAGGCCAAAAGACATGACTGTGTATTCATAGGAGTCGTAGCTTGTTCTGAATGCGGTCTTGTGAATATCTTCTTCACGGATACGGATCTGGTGGTAACCCATCCGGAGATCGAGCTTTGAGAATACTTTTGCTCCTTTGAGCTGCTTGAACAATTCATTTATGTTGGGGAGCGGATACTTGTTCTTTATTGTCTTCTTGTTCAATGGCCGGTAATCAACACAAGGGCACTCCGTGCCATCCTTCTTCTTAACAAATAGAACACCACAGCCCCAAGGAGAAGTACTAGGC
Source organism: Secale cereale (assembly GCA_902687465.1). NCBI lineage: Eukaryota > Viridiplantae > Streptophyta > Magnoliopsida > Poales > Poaceae > Secale > Secale cereale. The sequence goes on from LR738715.1 coordinate 216,390,067, forward strand.
CTGATTAGACCCATACGCTCTTGTTCATCGAGTTGTCTCCTCAGCTCCTTCAACTCTTCAGGGGAAAGCTTGTACGGACGCTGACATGCTAGCTCGGTACCGGGCTTGAGTTCAATGACGAATTCAACTTGACGATGCGGAGGCATGCCTGGAAGCTCTTCAGGGAAAACATCTTCATATTCATTGACTACCAGAATTTGAGAGATGGCATTAATCTTGCCCTTGTCATTGAGAGAGAATAGCCTGATTGTGTTATCTCGAGAGGCGAAGAAAATCACGTCTTCGTCAGGATGAGTAAGCTTGACTTCCTTATTTGCGCAATCAATGTGAGCATCATGCTGTGAAAGCCAATCCATCCCAAGAATAAGATCAATGTCGGAATTGCCGAGAATAACCGGAGAAGCCAGAAAGCGGTAATCACCCATGCGAATAGATACATCCGGAGCCACTGAGTTGGAAGACATATGTTTACCCGGAGAAATAACAGATAACCTCTTTGGCAAGTCCACTGTGCCCACGTTATGCTTAGATGCAAATGGACATGACATGAAGGAAAGTGATGCACCGGAATCAAACAAGACCTTTGCAGGAATAGAGTTAACTGGAAGATTACCAATTATCACATCAGAAGAATTTTCTGCTTCAGCTGCACTCATCAGGTTCACTCTTGCATGCTTGGGATTGTGCTTGACAATAGCAGTGCTGACAGGTGGAGGAGGCGGAAGGCGCCTCTAGTTGGTGCACTTGTTGGAATAATGACCCTTCAGACCACATTTGTAGCAAGTGACCTCGGAAACTGGACGAGGAGGAGGAACACTTGGTCTTGGAGCTTGGTACTGCGACTTGGATTGATTGCTTGGGTTGTGTGAGTGGGTGAAGCCACGGCCACCAGAATGCTTGTTGTTGTTGTTGGGAGTGCGGAGCACTAGAGGAGGTGGAAGCCAAAACTTCTGCTGCTTTGCAACCACTTGGGAAGAAGAGGAGGAGTTGACAACATCTCTGATTCGCTTTTTGGAAGCTTTAACCTTGAGCTGGGCTACCTCTTGCTTAAGTGCCATGTTATAGAATTGATCAAATTCATCCGGCTCAAACAAGGTGAGAGCTAGCTGGAGTTCATCCTTCAGACCACCACGGAACTGATAAATCTTGCTCTTGGAATCTGGGATGTCTTGCTTGGCATAGCGGGCAAGGTTCTGGAACTTGACATTGTATTGATAAATAGACATGGTGCCTTGCTTCAGGTTGCGGAATTGCTCACACATACCTTCGATGACACTAGTTGGAATATGGTGAGAGCGGAAATCCTTGCATAAGTCAGTCCACGAGATTTCACGTCCTTCTCTGGAATCTTTGTACTGCTGCCACCAATTAGCGGCTTGGTCCTTGAGTTGGAAGGCGGCAAACTTGACATAATCCTCAGGTCTCACGTTACTGCACTCGAAATGCTTTTTGATGTCTGTTATCCAGTCTTCATCATCTAGCGGATCCACACAGTAACTAAATGCCTTTGGTTGGTTTGCCAGGAATTGGTTGAGAGTATCAAAGTGAGGTTGGTTGAACAAGTTGCCTTGGCCTTGGTTCCCATGACCACCTTGATTTGCTTGGTTGGCTTGAAAGTTCTGCATCATTTGCATAAGCATCTGGGTGTTCTGGTTCGTCGCTTGCATAATTGCTCTCCAGGCCTCAGACGGAGGAGCAGGGGAAGGAGGATGATCAAGAACTTCTTCACCCTCTGGGTTAGCATTGGGAACCTTCTTAGGAGCCATCCTGAATGAGATTACAACTATTAGCCATTGATTGAAAATATATAAGTTGAATCAACGGCTAGAATTGCAACATAAGTCTTCACAAGTACATTCAAACAACATGAACGAATGTACTCCATAGTTTAATGGTACAACAATCTTCTCGAGAAGCCACTTGGAAGAACAAAAGGTAAATAAAAACAACAAGGAGCTGATAGAACAAATACAAGATAGAAGCTTCGTTCGACATATTCGTGCTGAAAGCTTATAGAACATGTTACAAAAGGGTTTTGCAATCCCCGGATCAGCATAGCCAAGGATCCTTTAAGATGCAACTCCCGATCGGAACAACGCCCATAAAACCACTTCACTCAATGTAGAACCCCGAACTCCATATCACGCATTCGTTGGAAGAATGCCTACGAACTACTAGATGAACCCATCTATTAATTTCCGAAAGTTTCCAGTTATGCAATCAGGTGTTGGGGATACAGGGGAAGCATCGCGCACTCAACTCTAATCCTACATCCAGCTGTATCCATCCTTCAACACATAACCAGTTATTTCCGGAAACTGTCTACCTCGGACCTTCGAAATGCATCTGCTATACAAGCTATGGCAATACTCCCGAACTACCTCCCCAGTACTGGGTGATGTCGGGGTTATCTTGCCACCAACCGCATAGAAGAGTTTTCGATGTCAGCCGTCTTAAGTATTCCAGAACTGCTGCGATATATTTGTGACGACAACACCTCGGAGCTCAACTCCCCGAGACACTGCCACAACCCCTAATGACAGGAGGCATCGAGAACAATGTTCTCGTCACAAAGACATCAGAACAATTCAAACAATACTTGTGTGATCCTGAAATAAAATTTAGTGAATTTTTGAGAGTAGAAGAGATAAGCAATCATCAGGAGTCCTCACCAGAGTGAAAAGGGATGAGGAGTAAAAGGAAATCCTACTCTCCGATATATATATATATATATAGGACTCAAAACATTTTCAAGTGTGTGCCTAGACTCAACCGTCAACGATTCGATCAACCAGTGGGGGCTTCTAGGTCGGAGAAGGCTCTGAATACCAACTTGTAATGCCCAGTATGAGATTATACCTCCTACGTGTCGAGGCACGACTTAAAGGTATAAGCTCATACTAGAATGATCTCAAGTATGGTATCTTTGCACGACTCATGTAAAAGAGGGATGAAATTGCAAAAGAGTAGTTGGCTTACACTCGCCACGTCACACAATATATTACATAAGCAATCATCATGTAGAGCACTTCACAATGAACATTTTGACATATCATATGCTCCATTTGGATAAACATGCACCAAGTTATCATATCTCAAACATGGCAACAAAATAACAAGTTTCAGCAGTTTATAACAGCCACATAGCAACTTTGGAGCAAGATATATATAGGCTACAGCACCCAAACATCATGACGAGAAGCATGGACATGAAGTAGACATATCCTACAACAAACAACTCCATTGGGGCAACTCCATAGGAGGCATGGATCAATAGCAACAAGCTACACCAAATTGATCATGCTGATAAAAATCTGACAGGCATAATTTATAGGAATTTGATAGCAAGAAATAAATAAGCTACAGCAAGCCATATGTGCAAGTGAGGGCATGGATGAATAGACAAAAACATGGACATCAAGGAATGATCATTGGCCACTCCAAAACAAGCATGGAATTGAGTGGGGTATGAAGCAAACATAGCATCAGGTTAAAACAGATTCCAGACTTAGATGTTTTTTTACTAAGTATAAAACAGTAACATTGGCAAGGCATGTTTACAAGATTGTTTAAGTCACCTCAAGGCATATCATGGAAAGTGGTTTGCACCACAGCAAAGACCATATGATGGTGCTTCTAAAACATATTGACATGTGACATGGGGACAAACGCATCAATAGCAAAGAGCATGTCAAAACAGCATCCCATAACAAGTTTCAGCACTTAACAGCCACATGCACTTTTGCAACAGAGATAAACATGGCAATATGGTACCTAACATGAATGCTATAGCAACCATCATGTAGAGCACTTCACAATGGACATTTTGACATATCATATGCTCCATTTGGATAAACATGCATCAAGTTATCATATCTCAAACATGGCAACAAAATAACAAGTTTCAGCAGTTTATAACAAGTAGCACTCTTGTCACAAAGATTAGGTCATCAAGATGAACTCAAACAATCATGACACAATGGAACAAATGTAGAGCACATCACCACGATCATTTTGATATATCACACGCCCAAAACGGATCTACGAGCACGAAGTTACGACCATGCAAAGGAGGCAACAAATTATTGCAGATCTGGGACTTAGAGTGATTTTTATACCTCCAAAAGTCAAACATGGATGGATCCGCGCGGGATGGAGTGGATCGGGACGGAGGCGTGTGTTTGGATCGGGGACCGGTGGATCTGGTCCCGATCCGCGGGATCTCGCCGGAGACGGGTCGGCGGCTCGCCGGAGTCGGCAAGGAAGATGGCCGGAGGGAGCACCTGCGGCGGCAGAGGATGAGCCGGCCGGCGGCGTGGCATCGGGCCGGCCGGGGCGGAGGGCGCCGGCGGCGTGGAGGTCGGCGGCTCGCCGACGGGGAGGTGCGCCGGCGCGAGCGGCGGCGAGGTCCGGCCGGGCGACTGGCCGGCGGGAGCGGAGGGCTCGCGCCCGAGGTGGCAGTCGGCGGCGGCGGCCTGCGGGACCGGGCGGCAGGGCGGAGGCGCGCGGGCCGGGGGGCCCGATCCGGGCCGCGGAGGGCCCGGTCGGCGCGGTGGAGGAACCGGCGGGGCGGAGGCCATGTGGCACTTCCTGGTTGGCCGAGGGGGCGGCGGCGGACGCGTCCGGTCCGTCCGGACGTGTCCAGCGGCCGGAGGAGCTGCGGGCGCGGGGAAAACGGAAAAAAAGGAAGGACTAGGGTTTCGCCCGAAAATGGAGGGGTGTGGACGTTTTTATAGGCATAGGGAGCTAGGAAGGTCCAAATGGGGTGCGGTTTTCGCCCACACGATCACGATCCGACGACGGAGAGGATGGGAGTGGTTGTGCCGTGTTTGTGGGCTGTTGTGGAGGGGGTCTTGGGCCAAAAGTAAGGGGTACTTTTAGCCCACTAGGTTAATCGTTGGAGTACCAAACGAACTCCAAACGCGATGAAACTTGACAGGCGGCCTACACGTACCAAAACAACATCGCACGACAAGTCTCACCTCATTCCGGAAACGTTACACGGCATCACACGAAAGAAGTACTCGGGGGTGCCACGGGCACGTGTGTGAGCATCGGAACTCAAAACTGACAACGGGAAGAAGCGAGTGGGACCGGGTGCAAGTGACAACACGAATGCAATGCAATGCACATGACAACATGATATGGATGAAATGCGCACAGGCACACGACAAAACGGAGAAACCCGAAATGAAAGAAGAGCCCAGAATGGAATTGGTGAAGTCAAAGTTTCATATATTGCCATAATTGGAAAGTGTTACATCTGGGGCATTACAGTTTATCACAATCTTCTACAGGAATTTTTATTCTGGTTTGTAGGTCAGCGATGCTTTTCAAATCAATGTTGTATGGCTCCAACTTCTGTTTGTCCCCTGCGATGGCTGCCCCACAGAAGTATATGTCCTCCCGAGACAAGAAATCGTGAAGCTCGCCTGGTATGGAGGGCGCGTGTATGATGTGGTACACCAAAACATCATCTTTGAGGCACAGCTGAAGGACGGCGGCGCGTTGGATCTTCCCATTGGCACGCTCCGTGTACTCTGCGTCGAGACCGATGACATTCATCTCCACCTTTTGGAGGGAGTTGGATACATTGTTGATCCACTTCCGAACAACCCTTGGGTGGTCGGTGACTGTGGCAACTATGCTCAACGAGCATTCGACGAGGACATGTTGGACGCTAAAAACCTGCATCTCGATCTCTTTTGCCATTTGGAACCGCTGGACCTGAGGGCTATAGTTTGGAGAATTAGGATTAGATGGCTAGTCTAACTGAAGAAGAAGATTATTTATAGGGGCTCCGCAATTACTCCAGGAGGATGTGAAGAGGTTAAAACAATGTGAATGCAACGTGGTTTGGATGCAAATGAAGATCAAGGAGTAGTGAGGAAGCCGAGGAAAATCGGTTCCCGATGGAGAAGTAAATGGTAGAAGTGGCATGCAGGCAGTTGATTAGACGGCTAGGTAGAGAAAACGAAAAGGCTACGCAGGTAGGCTGAGGAGTGGGGCCTGCCCCTGTACGTGCCCATCCTTCCAGCGCTACATCTTCCACTGGCTAGTTGAGGTCACTCTTTCGAATCACCATGGCGAGACATTTTATGATTCCTTTTTATTTCTACACCCCTCCTGACAGGTGGGACCTATACAAACGAGAATTTGGTTCTGCTCACAATATGGATGATACCTGGAGGATGAAGTGAACCCATAGGCATGCTAGCACGGGATTACTACTCATGTTCCTACTACTTCTACTACTAGTAGTATTACAACTGTAGTACACTTGATGGTCAAAATATTATTATTCATCCGGTCCTCATAGTGAAGTGACAAGACCCTGTGCCCGAGGTGACACCAGTCCAGGCGGCGTGTCCGGGTTACCAAAGTCAGCCTCACCTTGTGCACTGTGCAGTCACTGTCACCGCCGCTATATAGCATGCCTCGCCTCGTCTCCCTCTCCCCTAGCACCACTCCATCTCCATCTCCGTCTCGCCGGAGATCCTGAGGTCACTCTTCATTATCTCACTATGCCCCCGCATACCCTCGCCTCGCTCGCCTCCCCCAGTACCACTATTCCCTCGCTAGCCGCTCCAGCACCGACATCCTTCTCCCCCATAAATCAAGCCCCCCAAAACCCCACCTTCCAAACTCCACCATGGCCGAACGCGAACTGCACAGGATCCATATGAGACGCGATTGGAGCAATCTCCCCGGTGACGTCCTCGACCTCTGTTTTTCGTGTATGGATATGTTGAGCGCCCTGCGGCTGGCTGCATGCTCGAGGGGCATGCACACGGTCATCATCGAAGTGAGGCCAAAGCTTTTCAAGACACCCTGCTTGTTGCTATATGGTCTTGCGAGATTGGCTCACCATGATACAGAGGCGTACGTGATGCCCCCCGACTTCAATACGATCTCCATTAGCCAAAACTTCTTTGCAGGTATGTGGTGGGTCACCGTACATCATTTCCCTCGACTTCGATCCGATCACCATCGCCCGAAACTTCTTGGCAGGTATGTACTGGGTCGGCATGAACTCCCACTAGATGGTTGCCTTCAGAGAAGACGGTAATAAGCTGGTGCTCGTGAACTTCTAGACCTCCCTTGAGATTATCCTTCCTCCATTGGATTATATAGAGTTTTACGATCGTGGTCCTAGTCATCTAGATTACCACGTCACTTGGACGGACATTGTTTTGCAGGAGATTGTAATCTGCCAAGTGCCCACACGACATGTCAATTACGCAGACTTCAAGCTAATTGCCTTGTTCGACCGTGGACTCGCCTATCTTTACGCCGGTACCTTCTTTAGCTGGAGACAACTCAACTCGCAGTGGTCATCGTCAAAGCTCACACTTCTGTGATGCTATTGAACACAATGGCATCATCTACGCAATCGACAAAGCAGATGGCACAACGTATTGCTGGGACGGCGCGTGTAAGTTGTTTCCGTCTCATGTTAATGATGATGCCATGACACTATTTGAACTGTTTGTGATGATTGGCATATCCCCGTTTGAGAAGAATTTGACTAGAACTATGGCAATGTATTAGAGACGCTGTAAATCAGCTATATTTGGAATGAGTTAATTCATGCGATTGTGATCATGTCATTACAGCCAATTTGTACCCCTGAATAATCAAATGGTTAGGAATATATGGATATTCTCCTTATTTTACAGTAATCTGTATACTACTACTAAATATGAGTGTGTATCAATGGCCATGTTAGTTCCTCATTTTCATGATGTGGAAACATGCACCACACTGTTGGTTTCATCTAACCACACATTAGGGAAGTAAATGTGCATATGGAGAACTCTATATTTGGAAGTAGTGAAATCATGTAATGCTTACCATGTGTACATACCTATATTCGCCCTTCAGCAATCAATGGCTAGAATAATATCCTCACAAAAAATTTGCCCATAGAACACGAGTATATAACAATGCATGGTCTATTAGTTACCTTGAAGAATTTGTTTGTGAGGACAGAACATGATTCCATAACGTGCATGACATGGTAGTTTCCTGTGAAGAATCGATTGCGAGATAACATGAGTATAACCATGCATGTCACTTCTATATTTTTGAACCCAGTATACATTTCCCTGTATTTTCTTCCCAGTTCCAACAGGGACATATCAATGTTGTTTCTCGCATTATCCTACTCATACTCTGAACAATGCTGATCTTACATTAACAATGCCTGTCCTTTTTGATATGATGCAGTGTCCCTACAGTTACTGCCCTTTGTAATCACACCACCTTTGCCAAAAACAAGGAAGCACAACTGGTTCCTCGCTCGATCAGACGACGGCAAAAGACTGATGATCATTCGGACACATGAGCCGGAAAAGTTATATTGCAAAACCCCCCATTGTACACAAGCACCATGAAATACATGAGTATCTGGACAGTGGCTGTTACGTATATGAGCAGGATACCAGCTTGTTGGGGCCTTTAGGATATTTTAGTTGGAGGCGGGTAAACAGCCTTGGTTCACACTCTCTATTTCTCGGACTCAATTATCCGATTAACCAGCAGATCACCATTGGCAAGGACCTTGATGGCAGAGAGGCTATGTTTGCTATGGAAAACAGTGTCTACACGGCGAGCCCTAGGAGTTCGGGAGCAAACTCCCATGATTGTCAACGATACAGCCTACAGCCAAAAGAAGGTAAGAATGACAAAGGCATCTGGATTAACTTTGATCCTTGGATGTCTCAATTACGACAGGCAGTGATGTGGTTCAAGCCTTCAGGTTGATAGGTAATTGGGTTGTTGCGTCGAAAGGGTGGAGTACTGGTGTCTCCGGATCATTGGTCGCTGAAGCGGGGCTGCAAATTATGATGGTGTTGGATCATCTCTTTGAATGACTTTGTTGTCTTTGCTGCTTGTTCTGGATGGGTAGTTCTTTCTTTTTTTATGCATATTCCTAATCATTTGGTCATCCTCGTCTATGTCACTCTTACTATGTAATAGTTGGCTCTGTTTAGAATGTCATTCTCGTCTGGATCAGGAGAGTCTGAGCGCTGCAGATGGGTGCGTTTTGGTGGTGTAGCAAGACTTCTTATGAACTATCATGTCTTGCTGTTTATGTCGGTAGTAGTCACTAGTCAGTGTTTGAATGTTGTATATATCGTTGTTTCGAACTATTTATTGTCTCGAACAACTGGTGGGCTAAATGAGGGCATCACCATTCTCTAGTGTTTAGAGTGTATCTCCTTTTTTCAAGTTATATAATTTGAGCTCAGTGTCTTTTCGATGATGTACACTTGTTTGGGCCAGTGAGGTGTCGTTGAATATGGGCCTAATAGTAACGCAATGCCAAACAGGTCAATTATGACTCTCGGGCCGGGCTCTCAAAAGATCCTAAAAAAGGACGGGTTCTCCAAAAAAGAATGAATAAGGACTCTTAGGCCGACATGTGGGCACCACCGGTGTTTTCGTGCGCTTGCGCGCAGAGAGCATATTGGCGCGTGTTTGAAATTCAAGCTACCTTTTCATCCCCAATCTCCCACCCCTCCCCCACCTCTGTAATCTCGATTCCTACTCGAGTTCCCCCAAATCCCCCTCCTGTACTCCATGTAATCAAGCTCACTATCATGTCGCCGGTCAACGCATATCTCTGAGCCGGAGATCCTGAGGTCAGTCCTGCCTTTGGTCGTTGCGTGTTGTCGTTGAACAGTGGCATGGCGGTGCTTGACGACCAGTTTGCTGGCAAAGTGCTGATGGTAACCATCAACGGCGATCGGCCTCCCGTCTCCGGACGACCTTGTCAAAGCTCTTGGCATTGCGCACGGCATCCAAATAAGCGACTTGCTCGTCGAATTTTGTCCGCCACCGGCTGATTTCTTCGTCAGGTTCCGGACAACTTTCGACTGCAGTCGTGTTTTCGAATTTTCCCGGCGTTTGTTCTGCTATGGCGCGCTGGTGAGCTTTGATCGGTGGCACCCAGGATGGGGCTCGGTGCCCTATGAGCTTGAGTTTTTAACGAAGCTTACTTTCCACGGCATGCCTCGACGTGCTTGGAACAGTGAGTCCATGAATGAGCTTATCATCGACCTTGGAGGTGAGCTCATAAGTATGTTTGTTCCTCCAGATAGTTGGGCTCTGACGGTTATGGCATGGATGAAGAAGCCATCCACCATACCGAAGGTGATTGGTGTTGAGATACCGGTGCAGGAACCAGGGTTGTACTATTCGTCGCCACCAAGGCCGCCGCGGACCGCGTTAGGGATGTACCTGTATCGAGTGTTCGTGCATGTCGAAGAAGTGGTCAACCCATCAATCGAAGTCCTGCCACCGCCGCGGATGCCAGGGTCCGTCGACGACGTCCATTACAGGAGTCAACGTCAGAATTTCCCCGTGTTGCTCAGAATGATGGATGGCACATGGCCTACTCCATCGCGCGGCGGAGGCCACTGCTTCTTTGGGAGAAGAGGCAGGGCTAGTTGCCTAGATGTGCTCTAATTTGAGGTAACAACTGGATCTTGTCAGATACTAGTTAAATCCGAGCTACGGGTGTGAAGCACTAATGTGCCAGTACATTTGATTATGACATGTTCTAAATTTGTACCTGAACCTTTTTTAGAAAGGGTTGTACGTCAACTTAATGTGCTAGAATAACTTATTGTGTTGTCTGTCTATTTTCTTTGCACATCATTCAAGATATTTCCTTGTCATTGATAAAGACGATGAACCATTATGTATGAGTTCGTTGGTTTCAACATAGCCCTACCTGTAGCGATCCACTGCTTCCATCCTGATTGTGCCACCTGCGTGAAATTTTTGTATGCAAGTTCATTGTGCTATGATGTTCTATATGATTGTGTCAACTATATAAGTTTTTACTGAGCATCAGCAATGCATATGGCTGAAAGATGTATTTACGAGCATTGACCGATGGGTCTCTCCCTCTATCCCCCCCCCCCCACACACACACGCGCGCGCGCGCAGACGCACAAGTGGGACCCGTTAAATTATTTCTTTGCTCGTGACAGCTTTCAATTAGGTTCCACTATAATCTAACTTTTTTCTTATTTTATTAATTGAGCTCATTGACTTCAAAAAGTTGTACAAAAGCCTTGTTTGGGCGTTTCCGGCATCGCTGAATGTGGGCTGAGTAGCCATGTTAGGTTGTACTGTACTACACATGCCTTTTTTTTCAACATCAGCAATGCAACTAGGTCGACAGTTGTACACAATATCCGGGTCAACTTGTTATTCTTCGCCCTGCTGGGCTGCAAACTTTCCTAGGAGGTATACATTAGGCTTAACAAAAAAATGGACTTTAAGTTGTCTAAAAATGGACTTTAAGAAATAATAAATGGGATGTAATTATAATAACTGGGCAGTAACTATGAAAACATGCACCGAACGCGTAATTAGTTTAAAAAATATATTATTTTCAGAATTTGAAAATTTTAATTTCATTACTTATTGTGCGCGCAATATTTCATTGGATTTTAACGTAATACAACTTTATTTTGAAATTATATTTAATCTAACTAGAAATTTCGGATAAAAATATTTCAGATCCCATAAAAATGTGGGATTTTTTTATTATTCTGTTTTGAGCGGTTGGTTGAAATTATTAATCATTGTCCTAGCTAGAAAATGGGTTGTACTTTTAACAAACTGTAAATGGGTTGTAGTAAATTCCATTAGAATTAAAAAAATGGGTTGTACATTCTTACAAATCGCAAATGGGCTATATGTTCTCTGCCATACACTTATGGGCCTTCTAAGTTGACGCGTCCCCTGAAAAAAACTAAGTTGACGCGTATGCAAGGCTTTGTCAACAACACGCAGTTCTGATAGATGTGGCCGTTGGATGTCCATCCAACGGATGTCGTGCTTCTTCTTCAATCTCAGATATTCTTGCTTCAACCGCCCAAAAAATGATTCCTCCCCCTGACATCTGGGGCGCACCGTTTCGGAGGCTGACCTGTGGGTCTACTAAGTTGACGCATACCAAGGGCTTTGTCAACTTAGTCAATATAAATGATTCTAGCTGTAGTGACCGTACGATGTCCATCCAACGGCCGTAGTGCTTCTTCAACCTCTGGTCTTCTTGCTCCAGCCGCCCAAAGCAGCGCCGGTCGGGTCGCGTGCTCCTGCCTCCCGTGGCCGGCTGTGATGCCGCGGAGGCCTCACCGCCCCCTACTACTCCCACCGTTGGCCAGGCCATCCCTCTACTCACCCACACCCCCTGTTATTCCACGGCGACGACAGCCTCACACCGCAGCCGAACCAGTGAAGCCTCGCACTCCTCTTCAAGCAGGCTTCCACTGCCGCATCTTCCCCAGCTCCACGTCTTCCCCTTCCTAGGCCTCGCCGTCGTCCATCGCCATGGTGCTCTCGGCGCGGCGTGGTCAACGTGGTCAAGGAACGGCTTCCATCGGACGTGGACTGTACATGGAGAGGCTGACAGCTGGGTCCACGACAGCAGCAAGGAAGTGCCTCCTTATTACGCAGAAAATAATGATTCCTCCACCTGCAGGGACCCACCGGACGGGCCACCGTATTTCGCGAAAAAAAAACGTTTCCCCCTGACTGCTGGGACCCAGCGGATGGGCCACCATATTGCGCGAAAAAAACGTTCCCCCCGCTGTCAGCTCGGACCCACCGGAAGCGCCTCCTTATTACGCACAAAAAATGAATACTCCCCCTGCTGGTTGGGACCCACCTTGGTGGGAGGCTGACTTGTGGGCCTACTAAGTTGACGGGGATGGAGTGCTTTGTTAACTTAGTCAATATAAACAATTCTAGCTGTAGTGACCGTATGATATCCATCCAAAGACCGTAGTGCTTCTTCAACCTCTGGTCTTCTTACTCCAGTCACCCAAAGCAGCGTCGGTCGTGCCGCGTGCTCCTGCCTCCCGCGGCCGGCTATGATGCCATGGAGGCCTCACCGCCCCCTACTACTCCCATCGCTGGCCAGGCCATCCCTCTACTCACCCACACCCCCTGTTATTCTACGGCGACGACAGCCTCACACCGTAGCGAACCAATGAACCCCCGTACTCCTCTACGCATGGGCATCCACTACCGCGTCTTCCCCGGCTCTGCGTCGTCCCCTTCCTAGGCCTCGCCGTCGTCCACCGCCCTGGTGCTCTTGGCACGGCGTGGTCAACATGGTCAAGGAACGACTTACATCAGACGTGGACTGTACGTGGAGAGGCTGACAGCTGGTCCACGACGGCAGCATGGAAGTGCCTCCTTATTACATGGAAAATAATTATTCCTCCACCTGACAGCAGGGACCCACCGGTCGGGCCACCGTATTTTGCGAAAAAAACGTTTCCCCCCTGACTACTAGGACCCAGCGGACGAGCCATCGTATGGCGCGAAAAAAAT
>LR738715.1:216406067-216488939 GCA_902687465.1 Secale cereale
ACCCCCCCCCCACACACACAGCAACGCTCACTGTTCATGCAGAGGCAGCATCGATCGGCTTCAGTTAGCAGCAGTGGCGAAGGAATCGCTCGATCGGGTTCAGTTAACAGCCATCAATCGATCGCTCGGGTTCAGTAACGCGTAGCCTGCAGTGCAATCGCTCGGGTTCAGTTAGAGCCCAACGCCTCGCACCCACGCGCGTGCGTGCACGAGAGAAACACGCATCGCTCGGCCCCGACCACCCACCGTAATCAGGAACACCCCGATATTTTCCTCGCCCTCGCTTCTACCACGGTTTTTTCGTCATGGATGACCCAAAGAATGTCATGCAGCTGCGTCTCCGGCCCGCCCAGGACGAAAAGCCCATTTTCTGTCATGATTTTTTGTCATAGAAGTAGGACACCACCAGATCTATGATGATACCGTGTTTTGTCACAATTATTGTCATAGAAGTGTCATACGTATGACAGAAAAAAGTTCCGTTCGGCCCAAAATGTCACGGATGTGTCTTTTTTTGTAGTGCGTTCTAAGCAAAAATAAGATGCATAAAAAGATAAACATCACATGTAATCAAAATATGTGACATGATATGGCCATCATCATCTTGTGCTTTTGATATCTATCTCCAAAGCATCATCATGATATCCATCGCCACCGGCTTGACACCATGATCTTCATTATAGCGTCGTGGTCGTCTCGCCAACTATTGCTTCTACTACTATCGCTAACTCATAGTGATAAAGTAAACCAATTACATGGCATTGGCAATCATACAATAAAGAGACAACCATAAGGCTCCTGCCAGTTGGCGATAATTTAAAAAACATGATCATCTCATACAATAAAGTATAACTCATCACGTCTTGACCATATCACATCACAACATGCCCTGCAAAAACAAGTTAGACGTCATCTACTTTGTTGTTGCAAGTTTTACGTGGCTGCTACAGGCTTCTAGCAAGAACCGTTCTTACCTACATCACAAAAACCACAATGGTGTTTCGCCAAGTTTATTGTTTTAACCTTCAACAAGGACTGGTCGTAGTCAAATTTGATTCAACTAAAGCAAGAGAGACAGACAACCGCTAGCCGCCTTCATGCAAACAAGTTGCACGTAATAGTGGAACCGGTCTCATGAACGCGGTCATGTAATGTTGGTCCAGGCCGCTTCATCTTACAATACCGCCGAATCAAAATAAGACGTTAGTGGTTGATGATTGCTAGAACTACGTCGGTTTTTTCCCGAAAGAGGAAGGGATGATGTGATATAGCAGCGGTAGGTATTTCCCTCAGTGATGAAACCAAGGTTATCAAACCAGTAGGAGAACCAAGAAACACAAGTAAACTCACCTGCACACAAATAACAAATACTCGCAACCCGACGTGTAAAAGGGGTTGGTAATCCCTTTCGGGTACCAGACATGATAGAGTTGTAAATATTGATAGATCGAACGCCAAATAAGATAAATTGCAGTAAGGTATTTTTGGGTTTTTGGTTTAATAGATCTGAAAATAAAAGCAAAGGAAAAATGGATCGCAAAGGCAAATAATATTGGAAGAGACCCGGGGGCCGTAGATTTCACTAGTGGCTTCTCTCGAGAAAAATAGCAAACGGTGGGAAAAAATAATGTTGGGCAATTGATAGAACTTCAAATAATCATGACGATATCCAGGCAATGATCATTATATAGGCATCAAGTCCAAGATTAGTAGACCGAATCCTGCCTGCATCTACTACTATTACTCCACACATCGACCGCTATCCAGCATGCATCTAGTGTATTAAGTTCATGGAGAAACGGAGTAATGCAATAAGAATGATGACATGATGTAGACAAGATCTATTTATGTAGAAATAGACCCCATCATTTTATCCTTAGTAGCAACGATACATACGTGTCGGTTCCCCTTCTGTCACTGGGATCAAGCACCGTAAGATCGAACCCACTACAAAGCACCTCTTCCCATTGGAAGATAAATAGATCAAGTTGTCCAAACAAAACCCAAATATCGGAGAAGAAATATGAGGCTATAAGCAATTATGCATATAAGAGATCAAAGAAGACTCAAATAACTTTCATGGATATAAAAAGATAGCTCTGATCATAAAATCAAAGTTCATCGAATCCCAACAAACACACCGCAAAAAGAGTTACATCATATGGATCTCCAAGAGACCATTGTATTGATAATCAAAAGAGAGAGAGGAAGCCATCTAGATACTAACTACGGACCCGTAGGTCTACAAGGAACTACTCACACATCATCGGAGAGGCACCAATGGAGATGGTGAACCCCTATGTGATGGTGTCTAGATTGGATCTGGTGGTTCTGGACTCTGCGGCGGCTAGAATAAAATTTTGTCGACTCCCCTAGGGTTTCAGAAATATATGAGTATTTATAGAGCGAAGAGGCGGTGCGGGAGGCCACCGAGGTGGTCACAACCCACCTGGGCGCGCCAGGGGGGTTGGCGCGCCCTGATGGGTTTTCCCCCCTCGAGGCACCCCCCCCAGGTGCAGCTCTGGCCCAATGGGTGTCTTCTAGCCCAAAAAAATCTCCAAAAAGTTTGTACCAAAAAATGCAGAAAACAGCAACTGGCACTTGGCACTATGTCAATAGGTTAGTACCAAAAAATGATATAAAATGACTATAAAATGATTGTAAAACATCCAGGAATGATACTATAACAACATGGAACAATCAAAAATTATAGATACATTGGAGACGTATCAGCATCCCCAAGCTTAATTCCTGCTCGTCCTCGAGTAGGTAAATGAGTAAAGTAGAATTTTTGATGTGGAATGCTGCCTAACATGTCATATCATATTCTTTCTTTATGGCATGGACATTTGGACTTTTATATGTTTCAAAGCAATAGTCTAGTTTTGATATGAGATTTAAATACTCAAGCATATCAACAAGCAATCATGTCTTTCAAAATATTAATGCTAAAATAAGTTATCCCTAGCCCATCATGCTCAACCATTGATCCATTCATGAAACACACTCGCATATTAGTTACACCCAATGCTCAAGTACGATCATAGTGTTTCCTAGTTGGTGCTTTATAATAGAAAATGGAGACTCAAATTCAAAAATAAAAATTGCATAAGTAAAAGAAAGGCCCTTCATAGAGGGAAGTAGGGATTTGTAGAGGTGTCAGAGCTCAAAGATTAAATTGAAAGATAAAATTATTTTGGGTGGCATACTTTTCCCACCAACGAAAACGACTTAAGGTTCCCAACACTTTCCATGCTAGATATATCATAGGCTGTTCCCAAACATAAAATAAAGTTTTATTCCTTTTGCACCAAACTTTCACAAGCCATGGCTAGCCGAATCCACGGTTGCCTTCCATACCAACACTTTCCAAGGAATTTACTATTTGACAACATAAAGTAAATTTGTTTTTCATTTTGGGACTGGGCATCCCTAATACCTTTGCCTTACTCTCATGCAATGACAAGTGAATAAACACTCATCTTGAGAATAACACATCTAGCATGGAAAATATGAGCCATCCCTCACCGCCTCGCGAGCAGTCCGAGCACATAAAAGGAAAATTTATTTTGAAAATTAGAGATGGCACATACAAATTTGCTTAGAACGGCAAAGGAATACCGCATATAGGTAGGTATGGTGGACTCATGTTGCAAAGTCGGGATAAAGTATTTTGGATGCACAAGTAGTGATCATACTTAGTGCAAAATGAAGGCTAGCAAAAGACTGGGAAGCGACCAACCATGAAACAAATAATCTCATAAGCGAGCATTAAGCATCAATAACACCGAATAATGCACCACAAGTAGGATGTAATCTCATTGCATGATTCTTGACTTTCGTGCTTGCATAGGGAATCACAAACTTTAACACTAATATTCTTACTAAAGCATAATTACTCATTAACATGACTCACATATCACATCATCATGTCTCAAAACTATTACAAGGAATCAAGTTTATTTTGTTCAATGATCATCATGAAAGTTTCTATTATATCCTTCTTGGATATCTATCACTTTGGAACTATTTTTCATGTGTTGCTTTTGATAAGCTCAAACAAATATAAGTGAAGATCATGAGCATAATTTTTTTTTCTTGCTCTCAAGATAATTTAAGTGAAGCAAGAGAGGATTTCTTGAAAAATACTAAAGCACACCGTGCTCAAAAAGATATAAGTGAACCACTAGAGCAAATTCATAGCTCATAAAAATTTAAGTGAAGCAAAGAGAGCTATTCTAACAAGTCATGGAATAATTATGGCTCTCTCTAATAGGTGTGTATAGCAAGGATTGATGACTTAAAAATAAAAATAAAACAAGCAAAGACTCATATCATACAAAATGCTCCAAGCAAAACACATATCATGTGACGAATAAAAATATAGTTTTGAGTAAAATACGGATGGTCGTTAGAAGAAAGAGGGGATGCCACTCGGGGGCATCCCCAAGCTTAGTTGCTTGCTTCTCTTTGGATAAAATCTTGGGATGTCGGGGCATCCCCAAGATTAGGCTCTTCTCACTCCTTATTCCTTCATCCATCGTAATATAACCCAAAACTTGAAAACTTCAATCACACAAAACTCAACAAAACTATTGTGAGATACGTTAGTATAAGAAAACAAATCACTACTATAAGTACTGTAGAAAACCAATTCATATTTTCTATTTGTATTATATCTGCTGCATTCCAACTTTTATATGGCAAAAACTCATCAAAGAAAACCATAGAATCATCAAAACAAGCACATAACACAATAAAAACAGAATATGTCAAAAACAGAACAGTCTGTAGCAATCTGGAAATTTAGAATACTTCTGTAAATCTAAAAATCTTGGAAAAAATAGGGCCACATGGGAAATTTGTATATTAATCTTCTTCAAAAAGAATCAACTCAAAAGCACTCTTTTGTTAAAAATGAGAAATTTTCTCGTGAGCGCAAAAGTTTCTGTTTTTTAGCAAGATCAAATCTACTAACACCCAACATGATCCTAAGGCTTTGATTGGCACAAACCTTTATTCAAACCACAAAACACATCTAAACAGAGGTATTAAAGGGTATTTTAATGAAAACAGCATGGAAATCAAAAAGCAAAAAGATACAAGTTGTCTTGCCTCCCAACAAGCGCTACCGTTTTACGCCCTTAGCTAGGCATAAAGTAAAGATGTAAGTGTTGTCATCCTTGTTTTCCAATTCCTTCAAAGATTTACCATATAATTCTTCGACAAAGATACTCCTAGGAACAAGATCAAAGAATTTGCTTTTGTAAAGAGGTATTTCTATTACTTCAATAAAATTGGGGTGAATACTAATCATTTTAAGATCCCCTTTGTTATTACTAGAAGAAGCCCATTTATTCTTACGACTTTTTATGGGTGTTTTCTCAATGGTATTAACGGAAGAAAAAGCGGTACCCAAGTTACTAAGAATTTCTTCCAATTTATCAATCCGAGAAGGACTTTCTTCTATTCATTCATTGACTACGGGTTCCTTCTCTTTTAGCAATTTAAAAACCTCACCCGCCTTAAATCCAAATTTATTAGCAAGATCATGCATCTTTTTGTCCAAATTTTTAATATGTTCTTTAGTAAGCATCCCTATTTCTATAGCATCTAATCTTTGCATAACATGCTCAAGAGTAAAAGTTGTTTCATTAACAATAATAAGAGGGGACCCCACTATACTTCCCGTAGCATTCAAATCATCAAGAAGGGGACGATTTAAGAAATTTCCTTCCGGTAATGGTATCAAGAACAAATCTAAACCAAGTAGTGATTCCCACATAATTTTTTTGAAGAAGAACAATAGTGGATTGCTTGTGAATAGATCTATTATTAGCATTACAAATCCGGTACCATGCATCTTTTAGGCGTTCTCCTCCTCTTTGCTTAAAGTTGAGAACTTCGTTCTGAGGGGTGCAAATTATGAGGGGAGGACTAGCCATGATGACAAGGAATCAAATTGACCCGGCAAGAAAACGGCGAACGGAAAGAGGGCGAATAAAAATGGCAAATGTTTGTGAAATGGGGGAGATGAAAACGAGAGGCAAATGGAAAATAATGTAAATTGCGAGGAGATGAGATTTGTGATTAGGAACTTGGTATACGTTGAAGGTGCTCCTCGGCAACGGCGCCAGAAAATTCCTTTTGATGACTGCTAGAACTACGTCGGTTTTTTCCCAAAGAGGAAGGGATGATGCAGTATAGCAGTGGTATGTATTTCCCTCAGTGATGAAACCAAGGTTATCGAACCTGTAGGAGAACCAAGAAACACAACGTAAACAACACATGCACACAAATAACAAATACTCGCAACCCGACATGTAAAAGGGGTTGTCAATCCCTTTCGGGTAATGGACGTGATAGAGTTGTAAATATTGATAGATCGAACGCCAAATAAGATAAATTGCAGAAAGGTATTTTTGGGTTTTTGGTTTAATAGATCTGAAAATAAAAGCAAAGGAAAAATGGATCGCAAAGGAAAATACAATTGGAAGAGACCCGAGGGCTGTAGATTTCACTAGTGGCTTCTCTCGAGAAAAATAGCAAATGGTGGATTTTTTTTACTATTGGGCAATTGATAGAACTTCAAATAATCATGACGATATCCAGGCAATGATCATTATATAGGCATCACATCCAAGATTAGTAGACCGACTCCTACCTGCATCTACTACTATTACTCCACACATCGACCGCTATCCAGCATGCATCTAGTGTATTAACTTCATGGAGAAACAGAGTAATGCAGTAAGAACGATGGCATGATGTAGACAAGATCTATTTATGTAGAAATAGACCCCATCATTTTATCCTTAGTGGCAACGATACATACGTGTCGGTTCCCCTTCTGTCACTGGGATCAAGCACCGTAAGATCGAACCCACTACAAAGTACCTCTTCCCATTGCAAGATAAATAGATCAAGTTGGCCAAACAAAACCCAAATATCGGAGAAGAAATAAGAGGCTATAAGCAATCATGCATATAAGAGATCAAAGAAGACTCAAATAACTTTCATGGATATAAAAAGATAGATCCGATCATAAACTCAAAGTTAATTGGATCCCAACAAACACACCGCAAAAAGAGTTACATCATATGGATCTCCAAGAGATCATTGTATTGATAATCAAAAGAGAGAGAGGAATCCATCTAGCTACTAACTATGGACCCGTAGGTCTACAAGGAACTACTCACGCATCATCCGAGAGGCACCAATGGAGATGGTGAACCCCTCTGTGATGGTGTCTAGATTGGATCTAGTGGTTCTGGACTCTGCGGCGGCTGGAATAAATTTTAGTCAACACCCCTAGGGTTTCCGGAATATCTGAGTATTTATATAGTGAAGAGGCAGTGTGAGAGGCCACCGAGGTGGGCACAACCCACCTGGGTGCGCCAGGGGGGCCTGGCGCGCCCTAGTGAGTTGTGCCCCCCTCGGGGCACCCCCCAGGTGTAGCTCTTGCCCAATGGGTGTCTTCTAGCCCAAAAAATCTCCAGAAAGTTTCGTGGTGTTTGGACTCTGTTTGATATTGATTTCCTATGATGTAAAAAAACATGCAGGCACTTGGCACTATGTCAATAGGTTAGTACCAAAAAATGATATAAAATGACTATAAAATGATTGTAAAATATCCAAGAATGATAATATAACAGCATGGAACAATAAAAAATTATAGATACATTGGAGACGTATCAGTGGTAAGCAGTAGGAATGTCACCACCGACAACTCCTTTGTGTTCTACTCGCGCATATATCTACGCATAGTCCTGCCTCAAGATGCCACTAATGGGAAATTAGCATGCAATTTCAAAAAAAATCCTACGCTCACGCAAGATCTATCTAGGAGAAGCATAGCAACGAGACAGAAAGAGTGTGTCCACGTACCCTCGTAGACCGAAAGCGGAAGCGTTAGATTAACGTGGTTGATGTAGTCGAACGTCTTCGCGATTCAACTGATGAAGCACCGAACGTACGACACCTCCGAGTTCTGCACGCGTTCAGCTCGATGACGTCCCACGAACTCTTGATCCAGCAAAGTGTCGATGGAGAGTTCCGGAAGCACGACGGCGTGTTGACGGTGATGGTAAAGTAGATTGCGCAGGGCTTCGCCTAAGCACTACGACAATATGACCTGATGTGTAAACTGTGGAGGGGCACCGCACACGACTAAGAACAATTGATGTGTGTTCTAGGGGTGCCCTCCCCATGTATATAAAGGAGGGAGAGGGAGTGAGGCAGCCATAGGGGCGCGCCAAGACAGGGGAGTCCTACTAGGACTCCTAGTCCTAGTAGGATTCGGCCCCCCTCTTATTTTTCTCATGGAGGGGGAAAGGGGAAGGAGTGGGAGGAGGAGAAGGAAAGGGGGTGCCGCCCCCTTGCCTACTCCAATTCTTCCTCCTACCTTTTGGGGGCGCGCCACCCCTATGTTGGGTGGTGTGCCTCCCTCTTATGGCCTATAGGGCCCATAACTTTCCCTTGGGGGTTCCGGTAACCCCCCAGAACTCCGATATGTACCCGGTACCCCTCGGAACCCTAACGGTGTCCGAATACTATCATCCCATATATCAATCTTTACCTCTTGGCCATTTTGAGACTCCTAATCATGTTCGTGATCTCATCCGGGACTCCGAACAATCTTCGGTCACCAAAAACACATAACTCATAATACAAATCGTCATCAATTGTTAAGCGTGCGGACCCTACGGGTTCAAGAACTATGTAGACATGATCGAGACACTTCTTCGGTCAATAACCAATAGCGGAACCTGGATGCTCATATTGGCTCCCACATATTTTACGAAGATCTTTATCGGTCAAACCGTAATGACAACATACGTTATTCCCTCTGTCATCGGTATGTTACTTGCCCGAGATTCGATCGTCGGTATCTTCATACCTAGTTCTATCTCGTTAATGGCAAGTCTCTTTGCTCATTCTGTAATACATCATTCCGTGACTAAACCATTAGTCATTTGCTTGCAAGGCTTATTATGATGTGTATTACCGAGAGGGCCCAGAGATACCTCTCCGATACTCGAAGTGACAAATTCTAATCTCGATCTATGCCAACCCAACAAACACATTTGGAGATACATGTAGAGCATATGTATAATCACCCAGTTATGTTGTGACGTTTGATAGCACACAAGGCATTCCTTTGATATCCGAGAGTTGCATAATCTCATAGTCAGAGGAATATGTATTTGACATGAAGAAGCAATTGTAGTAAAACTGAACGATCATTATGCTAAGCTAACAGATGGGTCTTGTCCATCACATCATTCTCCTAATGATGTAACCTCGTTAATCTAATTAAAACACATGTCTATGGTTAGGAAACTTAACCATCTTTGATTAACGAGCTAGTCTGGTAGAGGCTTAGTAGGGACACGGTGTTTTGTCTATGTATGCACACATGTATCAAGCTTCTGGTTAATACAATTCTAGCATGAATAATTAACATTTATCATGATATAAGGAAATATAAAATAACAACTTTATTATTGCCTCTAGGGCATATTTCCTTCAATATGAAGGTTCTCGATGGAATCTCTCTCTCAAATAAAAGTGCAAAACGCAACATGTATTGTGTAAAGCTGAATAAGTCATTATATGCCTAAGGCAGTTGGGACGGATGTGGTACAACCGACTCAGTGAATTCCTTCTTCAGAAAGGCTACTCCAATAGTGTTGGTTGCCCATGTGTCTTCATCAAGAAGTCCTCTACATGATTTTGCATCATTTCTGTGTACGTTGATGATCTCAACATCATCGGCATCACACCAGACATTGATGAAGCACACAATCACCTAAAGATGGAATTCGAGATAAAGGATTTGGGTAAAACCAAATTTTGCTTAGGTATTCAACTTGAGCTCCTTCCCTCAGGAATCATGGTACACTAATTTGCCTATATCCAAAAAATATTGTAGAAATTCAATATGGACAAATGATATCCATCTAAAACTCCCATGGTGGTTTAATCTCTAGATGTAGAGAAAGATCCATTCAGTCCAAGGGGTGATGGAGAAGAGGTGTTGGGACCTGAAGTTCCATACCTTAGTGCCATTGGAGCGCTTATGTATCTTGCAAATTGCACGGGACTTGATATTGCATTTGAAGTGAATCTACTTGCTAGACATAGTGCAACTCCCACCAAACGTCATTGATCTGGAGTGAAGAATATCTTTATATATCTCCAAGGCATAAAGGATCTTGGCCTATTTTTTCAGTTCCAGAGGAATCAGGACTCTGATATGATTGGATATGCAGATACCGGCTATTTGTCTGATCCCCATAATGCCATATCACAAACCGGCTTTGTGTTCCTACATGGTGGCACCGCTATATCATGGAAGTCTGGAAAACAGACTCTGGTGGCAACATCTACCAATCATTCTGAAATAATTTCATTATTTGAAGCATCATGTGAAGCTTTGTCTTTGGGGCTAGGCATCAGCGAGCGGGACCGATGGAAGATGGTGGCGTTGATGTCGAGGCTTCTGTGGAAATGATGATGATGATGATGTGTGTGTGTGTGTGTGTGATGTCAACTCTTCTCTGACGTGTTTGTGGGATTGCCTTGGGTTGTTTTGTTGCCGTGAAGTCAGAGCTGCGTGCTACTTCTCGAGCTTGCATTGTTTTTCCTCGAAGAGGAAAGTGTGATGCAGCACAGTAGCGTAAGTATTTCCCTCAGTTTTTGAGAACCAAGAATTCAATCCAGTAGGAGACCACGCGCGAGTCCCTCGTACCTACACAAACAAATAAGAACCTTGCAACCAACACGATAAAGGGGTTGTCAATCCCTTCACGATCACTTGCAAAAGTGAGATCTGATAGAGATGATAAGATAATATTTTTGGTATTTTTGTTATAGATTGAAAGTAAAGATTGCAAAATAAAACAACGGCGATAGAAATTGGCAAGTTGACGGGAAACTAATATGATGGAGGATAGACCCGGGGGCCATAGGTTTCACTAGGGGCTTCTCTCATGATAGCAGATTTGTATGGTGGGTGAACAAATTACTGTCGAGCAATTGATAGAAAAGCGCATAGTTATGAGAATATCTAGGCATGATCATTGTATATAGGCATCACGTCCATGACAAGTAGACCGAAACAATTCTGCATCTACTACTATTACTCCACACATCGACCGCTATTCAGCATGCATCTAGAGTATTAAGTTCATAAGAACAGAGTAACGCCTTAAGCAAGATGACATGATGTAGAGGGATAAACTCAAGCAATATGATATAAACCCCATCTTTTTATCCTCAATGGAAACAATACAATACGTGCCTTCCTGCCCCTGCTGTCACTGGGAAAGTACACCGCAAGATTGAACCCAAAGCTAAGCACTTCTCCCATTGCAAGAACTGCCAATCTAGTAGCCCAAACCAAACTGATAATTCGAAGAGACTTGCAAAGATATTTAAATCATGCATAAAATATTTCAGAGGAGAATCAAATATTGTTCATAGATAATCTTGATCATAAACCCAAAATTTATCGGATCTCGACAAACACACCGCAAAAAGAATTACATCGAATAGATCTCCAAGAAGATTGAGGAGAAGTTTGTATTGAGATCCAAAGAGAGAGAAGAAGCCATCTAGATAATAACTATGGACCCGAAGGTCAGTGGTAAACTACTCGCAACTCATCGGAGAGGCTACGGTGTTGATTTAGAAGCCCTCCGTGATCGATGCCCCCTCCGGTGGAGCTCCGAAACTAGCCCCAAGATGGGATCTCACGGGTACTGTTGGGAATATAACTATTGAGTATAAACCACCCAGGAGGGGCCGGGTTATACCTGTACTGAGTTATCCATATTGAAGCCCATGAAGAAAAGGAGTATGACGTTTTACTGTGGAGATCCAAAAGCCCAGGGCCCAAAGGTGGACTAGGGCCCGTAGACATAAACCGCCATATGGTGTGTAACTTGTGTTGTAAGATGGGAAAGATAGAAACCGAGCCGGACACGTTTATGAGCCAGCCTTAGGATTCTCTAAACCGGCCGGGCGTCATCCTGTGTATATAAAGGGATGATCCGGCGGCGGTTCAGGGACAACAATCAACATATCAAGAGTCAGGCAAAGCGGATTCGCTCCCTGGTCATCGAAACCCTAGCAATACCATAACAACTAGAGTAGGCCTTTACCTTCACCGCAAGGGGCCGAACTAGTATAAATCTCCTTGTGTCCTTTGTTTGCTTTAACCCCTTTAAGCTAACCCGTCGCGATGGCTCCACGACTATGTCCTCACACTAGGACATCTACCGTGACAAAACCATGACAGTTGGCGCCCACCGTGGGGCTATCGCACGATGGTTTTGAGTTCTTAGAGGGCGGATTCGAAGGGCTCAAGGGATACGCAGTGGGCCGGATGACCAAGAGTCGTCGCGGCAAGATCTACATCGACGATGCAGGCTGGGGCCCTAAGGGCGGCTCAATTGAGTACGGGTACCGGGTCCCCTTTGGCAGCATTCATGTTTTCATTGGCAAGATTGGTGAACCGGGCCCTGAGCCGGACATCTGCACCGACATCGTTGAGACGGCTCAACGTGCGAGACCTGTTTGGGTTCGGCCTGCCATGAAGCGTGCCTTTGTGGGAGTCGTCCATGGAGCAGAATCTGAGGATAGATCGGTATCTGGTGGCGAAACCGTCGTTTGCTCTGGTGACGAGTCATCTACCGGAAAGACCGAGTCATTGTACCAACTGCAAGACGGCCGGTTTGGGGGCTATTATGATGGCGACGGTATTCCGGACCCCTTCGATCCGCCGAGCTGAGTTGCGGTCTTCATGGCCAGATCACAGTTCGTGCAACACTCTTCGACCGCAGCAGCGTTGACCTCCAGTTTTGCGGCGGCAGCAGCAGCCGAGGCAGAAGGCCCTATGCAGCCACCGGCTCGGGTTCTGTCCGGTTTATTCGACACTTTGACAGCACTATTGACCGCTGAAGTTAGCCCGGCAGATCAGGAGCGGTATGACGCATAAGTTGCTAAGGTGAAGGATCAGATAGCTCAAGCCAAGGTAGATTCTGGCAGCTGAAAACACCAGGATGGCTGCAGAGCGGGCCGAGTTGGATGCACAGGCTTATCGGCTCATGTTGGATCAGAACACATCAAATGACGTGATGAGGAGAAGGTACCAGTCTCACCTACCTCCGGTTTATGAAGCAAGGAATCTCTGTAGCACGCCGGGAGAAGGAACCATCAATCAAACAGTGGTAAACCGGGCAGAAGCGCCTGGAATGGGGGCATCG
Organism: Secale cereale; assembly: GCA_902687465.1. Taxonomy (NCBI): domain Eukaryota; kingdom Viridiplantae; phylum Streptophyta; class Magnoliopsida; order Poales; family Poaceae; genus Secale; species Secale cereale. Next base: position 216,419,339 of record LR738715.1, read on the forward strand.
GTCCAGCCGCACCCAACGGATCCGCCTCATCAGATCATCCCGTCACAACATGTACCGACGCCTCCGGGTCATTACTCCAATGTAATGCCCCGGATGTAATATTTTCCCTTTTGGGCAATATATAATATCTTTGGCTTCACCAATTCCATTCCGGGTTCTTCATCTTTCGGGTTTTCGCCTTTTTTTGTCGTGTGCGTGTGTTCATTCATCCATATCATGTAGTCATGTGCATCGCATTGCATTTGTGTTGGCGTTTGCATCCGGTCCCACCCGTTCTTTCCCGTTGTCCGTTTCAAGTTCCGGAGCTCTCTCACGTGTCCGTGGCATCCCCGAGGCCTACTTTGGTGTTTGGCCGTGTAACGTTTCCTGTTTGGTGTGAGACTTGTCGTGCGATGTTGTTTTGTTGTGTGTAACCCGCCTGTCATATCTCGTCGCGTTTGGAGTTCGTTTGACGCCCCAACAGTTATTCTCGTGGGCTGAAAGTACCTCCTTTTGAGGCCCAAGACACCCCTCCAACAGCCCACCAAACCAACCCAAACCCCTCCCTTCGTCTAGGCCATCCAATTCTGATCGCGTGGCCGAAAACCTCACCTCATTTGGACAACCCTAGCTCCTTGTGCCTATATAAACGTCCATCTCCCCCAATTTTCGCGTCTGAAACCCTAATGCTTCCAGAGTGCGCCGCCGGTGCTTCCACCGTTGATCCGCGGTGCTTCCGCCGTTGAAAATCCATGCTTCCGACGTCCTAGGAAATCATGCTTCTGAAGTTCTTCTCCGTGCTTCCGTAGTGCCGGAGCTGCGCTTCCGTCCGATGAGTGGGCCCGCGCATCTTCTTCTACCTCCGCTCAAGCGCCGCTGCCGAAGCTCCCTCGCGCCGCCGCCGGGCTCCCTCCTCCGGCCGGCCAAGTCCCGCGCCGCCGCCTCCTCAAGCTCCTCCGCCGCCAGCCCTCCACCGCCGCCGCCGCGAGGCCTGTCGCCGCCGGCGCCCTCGCCTCCACCGTCGGCCAGGCCGCCCCTGGTCCCCGCCCGTCTTCCTGCCGGCCGGGCCGCCGCGCCCCGCCGTCCCCTCCTCCCGTCGCCGCCCGTAGGGGCCATCGAAGACCGCCGCCGCCGCCTGGGATCGGGGGAGATCGGGAGGATCTCCCCGATCCAGATCCCGAACCCTAGCGGGCTGGTGGGCCCGATCCAGCCCGTTAGCGAGCCCAGCCGCCTTCCAGCCGGCCCGATCCGCCTCCGAGGCCCATTGACCAGATCTTGACCCGAGGTGTTTTTTTTTCACTAAGTCCTATAGATTTTCAGTTTCTGGTGCAGTTTTGCAATGTGGATAACTTTTTGTGTGATGGTCCGATTTGAGCAAATGATATGTCAAAATGATCGTGGAGACTTGTACTACGTTTAGTTCCATTGTGCCATGCATGTTTGTGGTCATCTAGATGCTTAAATATCTGTTGCAAGAGTGCTACTTGTTATAAACTGCGGTTAGTAGTTGTTTTCATGCCATCTTTGCAATGTGATAACTTGTTGCATGTTTATCCAAATGATGCAAATGATATGTCCACATGTTCATCATGAAATGCTCTACATGTTGATTGCTTTAGCTTGCATGATAGATTTCATATTGCCATGTTTATCTCCTTTGCAAAGTGCTATGTGGCCGTTATGTCGTTAAACTTGTTACGAGATGCCTAGTTGAGGAGCTCATTGCTATTGATGTGGTTGTCCCCTTGATGCATGCTTAGATGTATTGGACTCCCCATCATGTGTACTTGCTGTGGTGCTTACCACTTGTCTTGATATGCTTTGGGGTGACTTAAACTTGCTCACAAAGATGCCATGATGAAACTGCTGTTTAACACTTAGTGAAATTTCACTAAGTCTGGAATCTGTTATTTTCATATGCCATGTTTGCTTGTCGTTCTAGGCCAATCCATGATAGTTTTGGGGTGACTCTTGATGATTCCTTGTTGTATAAGTTGTTGGCTATCCATTCATGTTCTCACATGCTCATTTGGGTGGCTGTAGCATATTTAACTTTTGCTCCCAAGTTGCAACAAATTACTGCTGTCAGGATTTTGTTGTCAAGTTCAAAATGTCATAGCTTGTTGCTATTGATCCATGGCTCCTTTGGGGATGCTCCAATGGATTTGTTTGTTGTAGGATATGTCTAGTTTATGTCCATGCTCCTTGCCATGATGTTTGAGTGCTGTAGACTATTTATCTCTTGCTCCGAAGTTGCTATGTGGCTGTTATTTTCAGCTTGTACATGTTTATTGTTTCGGGTGTAACTTTTAGCCCGTTGCTCCGTTTTGAGCAAGTCCTATATGTAACTTGTGTGTTTTTGCATGTAGATTCATAATATCCTATTGATAGCATGTTTTGAAGTATTTTTGCTTGATGCACATTGTCATGCTCCTTTGTGCTGTAACATTGTGCTTCCTATGTAGACTTTCTGTGCTTCCATAGTGCATCTGTTTTGCTTCCATAGTGCATCAATCATGCATCCAGTAATTTTTCTACGCATTGCATCTTGTTTGATTCGTTGCCTTGTGTGTTTGTGTTGAGTAGAGCCGGAAGCTGAGTACGAGTACGAGCACGAGGTTACTACCGAGGTTGAGAACGAGGACCCCTCTTACGATCCCATCGATAACTCTTCAGGCAAGATGACCGAACCCGGATACCATTACTATCTTTGCCTATTGCTAGATGTCTCGATCTATAGTTTTGCCTCGATACCCATGTTTTCCTGTCAGCCTCCTATTGTAACCATGAACCTGTTTAACCACCCTACCTATGCAAACCATTGATTGGCTATACGTAGGCTTCGCTCAGCCCCTCTTATAGCATTGTTAGTTGCAGGTGAAGATTGAAGATTCTTGCTTCTTGTTGAAGCTTGTTGGGATATCACACTATATTAATTATTAAATGAAATCATCTATATATTGGTAATGGGTGGAAGGCTAAGCCTTTTGCTTGGTGTTTTGTTCCACTCATGCCGCCCTAGGAACCGTATAAACCGGTGTTATGTTCCTTGATTATGCGTTCCTCACACGGTTGGGGTTATGGGACCCCCTCGATAAACCGCTAAGTGCTAAGTCTTTTCCAGCAAGTCCCAACATTGGTACTATTTGCCTAATAACTAAAACTTGCATAGGGACTAGCTATCCCTTTTATATTTAATCAATAACCCGGGCTAGTGCTCCTCATGAGTGTTGGTCCAAACTGGGGGTCCTGCGGGGCCGCCTTGGGGAAACCCAAGGTATCTGGCATTCACCTGTAGCATCACCCATCCGGTCGTGGCCTGAGACTAGATACGCGCGGCTACTGTCAGGGTGGCGGCACGCCGGGAGGATTTGCTGGATTAGCCTTACCTTAGTTCGGAGTATCTTGAGCACGGGATTCCGAGGATACTCGGGCCTTCCCACCTTGGAGTTGCGACTCCACGGATCGTGGGCTTGTCATGCGCCAAGTTGGAACACCCCTGCAGGGTTATGAACTTTCGAAAGCCGTGCCCGCGGTTATGTGGCGGATGGGAGCTTGTTAATATCCGGTTGTAGAAAACTTGACACCATGTTCCAATACACTACCAGCGTGTGTACCGTGACGGTCATTTTCCGAAAGGGATTCGGGAGATGAACACGGTGGGGTTATGTTTGACTTGCTTTAGTTAGGATCACTTCGTGATCATCTCTCGACCGAGGCACCTTCTCTTCTCGCTCTCGTTTACGTAAGCTAGGCTAGTGCTGCTGCAACCTCTTGTTCTTTCTTCAGCCTTGTTCCACACCCAAGGCTTGGTTAGTCGTGTTACCCGGGAACGGGATTGCTGAGTCCTCTGTGGCTCACAGTTACTTCAACACACCAGATGCAGGTACGATGGTGAGCTACACCGGCGATGGCACTGAGCTAGACTGGGAGTACGACGAGGAGCGTAGCCGTTACTATGTGAACTATCCGGTTGATTAGTAGAGCTTCTACTAGGATTCGATCTAGACCTGTGGTTTAATGTTATGTTTGGTATCTTGTCATTTGGATCTTTACCCTTAGATGGGATGTGATGTTTATTTGGATGATGTTTGAACATGTAATGTATTTGTGTGACGTGGCGAGTGTAAGCCAACTATCTTTTCAGTTTTCCATCCCTATTTTTACATGAGATGTGCAAAGGTACCAAACTTGCGATCATTCCAGAATGGGCTTATATCTTTAAGTCGTGCCTCGACACGTAGGAGATATAGTCCCATCCTGGGCATTACAAGTTGGTATTCAGAGCCTTCTCCGACCTAGAAGCCCCACTGTTTGATCGAATCGTTGACGGTCGAGTCTAGGCACACACTTAAATGTTTTGAGTCCTATATTTATATCGGAGAGTAGGAATTCTTTCCTCCTCATCTCTTTTCATTCTAGTGAGGACTCCTGACGACTACTCTTGCCTCTTCTACTTTCAAAAATTGCACCAAATTTTTTTTAGGAATCTCGCGAGTATTGTTGGATTGTTTCGATGTCTTTGTGACGAGAATATTGTTTTCGATGCCTCCTGACATTAGGGGTTGTGGCAGTGTCCCGGGGAGTTGAGCTTCGGGGTATTGTCGTCACAAGCATATCGTGGCAGTTCTAGAGTACTTAAGACGGCCGACATCGAAAACTCTCCTATACGGTTAGTGGCAAGATAACCCCGACATCACCCAGTACTGGGGAGGTAGTTCGGGAGTATTGCCATAGCTTGTATAGTGGGTGCTTTTCGAAGGTCCGAGGTAGACGGTTTCCGAGAACAACTGGTTATGTGTTGAAGGATGGATACAGCTGGATGTAGGATTAGAGTTGATTGCGCGATGCTTCCCCTGTATCCCCAACACCTGATTGCATAACTGGAAACTTTCGGAAATTAATAGGTGGGTTCATCCAGTAGATCGTAGGCATTCTTCCAACGAATGTAGGTTACAGAGTTCGGGGTTCTACATTGAGTGAAGTGGTTTTATGGCCGATGTTCCGATTGGGAGTTGCATCTTAAAGGGTCCTTGGCTATGCTGATACGGGGATTGCAAAACCCTTTCGTAACACGTTCCATAAGCTTTCAGCACAAAGATGTCGAACGAAGCTCCTATCTTGTGTTTGTTCCATCTGTACCTTGTGTTTTTCTTATTTACCTATTGTCTCCCAGTGGCTTCTCGTGAAGATTGTTGTTATCATTAAACTGAGAATTTCATTCGTTCCTATTGTTCGAATGATTCTTGTGAAGACTATGTTGCATTTTTATCCGTTGTTTCAGCTTATACCTTCTTTCAATCAAATTGTTGATTGGTGGTCATCTATTTCAGGATGGCTCCGAAACGGGTTCCCAACGCTAACCCAAAGGGTGAAGAGGTTCTAGATCGTCCTCCTTCCCCTCCTCCTCCGTCTGAGGCCTGGAGAGCGATTATGCAGACTACAAATCAGAACACCCAGATGTTTATGCAGATGATACAGCAGATGCAAGCAAATCAAGCAAATCAGGGTGCTCCAGGGAACCAAGGCAATTTCTTCAACCAACAGCACCATGCTACGCTCAACCAGTTCTTGGCCAATCAACCAAAGGCTTTCAGTTACTACGTTGACCCTCTCGATGCTGAAGATTGGATTACCGATATCAAGAAGCATTTTGAGTGCAGCAACGTAAGGCCTGAGGACTATGTGAAGTTTGCAGCCTTCCAACTCAAGGACCAAGCAGCTGACTGGTGGCAGCAGTACAAAGACACCAGAGAAGGGCGTGTGATCTCTTGGGATGATTTCTGCAAGGACTTTCGCTCTCACCATATTCCAACAAGTGTCATCGAGGGTATGCGTGAGCAATTCCGCAACCTGAAGCAAGGCTCTATGACTGTCTACCAATATAATGTCAAGTTCCAAAACCTTGCCCGCTATGCCAAGCAAGACATACCAGATGCCAAGAGCAAGATCTATCAGTTCCGCGGTGGTCTGAAGGATGAACTTCAACTTGCTCTCACCTTGTTCGAGCCTCATGAGTTTGACAAATTCTATAATATGGCGCTTAAGCAAGAGGCAGCCCAGCTCAAGATGGAAGCTTCCAAAAAGAGGATCCGAGATGCTGTTCACTCCTCCTCATCTTCTCAAGTCGTCATGAAGCAACAGAAGTTTTGGCTTCCACCTCCTCCTGTGATCCGAGCTCCCTACAACAACTCCAACAACAACAAGAACTCCGGTAGCCGTGGTTTCTCCCACCCACCCAACCCAAGCAACCAGTCAAAGTTTCAGTCTCAAGGTTCCAAGTCAAGTGCGCCTTACTACCGTCCTCTCTCAGAAGTGGTCTACAACAAATGTGGCAAGAAGGGTCACTATGCTAACAAGTGTCCCAACCCGAAGCGCCTTCCACCTCCTCCACCTGTCAGTTCGGCTATTGTCAAGCATGATCCGAAGGTTGCAAGAGTGAACCTGATGAGTGCAGCTCAAGCGGAAAACTCTTCTGATGTGATCATTGGTAACCTTTCAGTGAACTCTTTCCCTGCAAAAGTGTTGTGTGATTCAGGTGCATCATGTTCTTTCTTGTCTCAACCATTTGCATCCAAGCACAATTTTGACATCAAAAGTCTGCCAAGGGAGTTATCAGTTATTTCTCCGGGGAGACGAATGCATTCTAGTATATATGCTCTGGATGTTTCTATTCGCATGGGTGATTATCGTTTTCTGGCCTCTCCGGTGGTTCTTGGCAATTCTGACATCGATCTTATCCTCGGAATGGACTGGCTTTCTCAGCATGATGCTCAAATTGACTGTGCATAGAAGGAAGTCAAGATTACTCATTCCGATGATGATGTGATTATCTTTGCCTCTCGGGATAACACAATCAGGCTTTTCTCTCTCAATGACAAGGGCGAAATGAATGCCATATCTCAAATTCCGGTGGTTAACGAATACGAAGACGTCTTTCCTGAAGAACTTCCGGGCATGCCTCCACACCGTCAAGTGGAATTCGTCATTGAACTCGATCCTGGTACTGAGCCAGCATGTCGTCGTCCGTACAAGCTCTCTCCTAAAGAATTGAAGGAGTTGAAGAAATAGCTTGATGAACAGGAGCGTATGGGTCTGATCAGGCCTAGTACGTCTCCTTGGGGCTGTGGTGTCTTATTTGTCAAGAAGAAGGATGGCACGGAGCGCCTTTGCGTCAATTACCGGCCATAGAACAAGAAGAAAATAAAGAACAAGTATCTGCTCCCCAACATCAATGAATTGTTCGAGCAGCTCAAAGGAGCTAAAGTGTTCTCAAAGCTCGATCTCCGAATGGGCTATCACCAGATTCGCATTCGTGAAGAAGATATCCCCAAGACTGCCTTCAGAACGAGCTACGGCTCCTATGAGTATACAGTCATGTCCTTTGGTCTCGCTAATGCTCCACCTACCTTCTCGAGAATGATGCATTACATTTTCAACCCCTACACCGGCAAGTTTGTGCTTGTGTATCTGGATGACATTTTGGTATTTTCCAAAAACTAAGAGGATCACGAAAAGCACCTCCATCCGGTTCTCGACAGACTCCGTGAACATAAGTTCTATGCCAAGTTCTCCAAGTGCGAATTTTGGCTCGATAAGGTCTTGTATCTGGGCCATATCATCTCCGCTGACGGTATTGCGGTAAACCCCGAGAAAGTTGAAGCAATTGTCAACTGGGAAGCTCCTCAAAACATCAAGCAACTCCGAAGCTTTCTTGGTCTTGCCAGCTATTGCAGAAGGTTCGTTGAGAACTTCTCCAAGATTGCCAAGCCTCTTTCCAACTTGCTGCAGAAGAATGTCAAGTACTACTGGTCTCCAGATTGTGAAGTGGCATTCAAAACTCTCAAAGAAAAGCTCGTCTCTGCTCCAGTTCTTACTCCTCCAGATGAGTCCAAGCCCTACGAAGTATTCTGTGATGCTTCTCTTCAAGGACTTGGTGGTGTGCTTATGCAGGACAAGAGAATTGTGGCATACACTTCGCGTCAACTGAAGCCAAGTGAGAAGAACTACCACACACATGATCTTGAACTAGTAGCTGTGGTACATGCTTTGATTACGTGGAGACATCTTCTGTTGGGCAGAAAAGTCGACATCTTCACCGATCACAAGAGCTTGAAGTACATCTTCACACAGCCGAATCTGAACCTCCGCCAGACTCGTTGGGTCGAAATGATCCAAGAGTATGATCCAAGCATCGAATACACACCTGGCAAGGCGAATGTGATTGCGGATGCCTTGAGCAGAAAGGCATATTGCAACAGCCTTCTTATCAAGCCGTTCCAGCCTGAGCTTTGTGAAGCATTCAGGAAGCTCAGCCTCCAAGTTGTTCCGCAGGGTTTTCTTGCAAATCTTCAAGTTGCTCCTACCTTGGAAGATCAGATCCGTGAGGCCCAACTCAGTGATGCTATGGTGCAGAAAGTGAAACATGGTATTGCAAAGGGTACTCCTAAATACAAGTGCTATCACGTTGATGAGAGAGATACCTTGATCTTCGAGGACAGACTCGTGGTTCCCAAAGGTGATCTCAGGAAGCTCATAATGGACGAAGCACATGATTCCCTCCTTTCCATTCATCCTGGTAGTTCCAAGATGTACCAAGACCTCAAGCAATCTTACTGGTGGACTCGCATGAAAAGGGAGATTGCCCAATTCGTGAATGAATGTGATGTCTGCAGAAGAGTGAAGGCAGAGCATCAACGTCCAGCCAGTCTTCTCCAACCTCTTCATATTCCCGAGTGGAAATTCGACCACATTGAAATGGATTTCGTCACTGGCTTTCCTAAGTCCAAGAGAGGGAATGATTCTATCTTTGTGGTGATTGACAAGCTTACCAAAGTCGCTCACTTCCTTCCAGTCAAAGAATCAATCAATGCAGCTCAACTGGCAGAGTTGTACACTTCCAGAATTGTGTCTTTACATGGCATTCCTCAAATTATCTCCTCAGACAGTGGAAGTTTGTTCACTTCCAAGTTCTGGGACTCCTTTCAGTCTGCCATGGGCACTAAGATTAGGTTCAGCACTGCATTCCACCCTCAGACTAGTGGTCAAGTCGAGCGAGTGAATCAGATTCTAGAAGACATGCTCAGAGCCTGTGTCATATCTTTTGGCATGAGATGGGAAGATTGCCTTCCATTTGCCGAGTTCTCTTACAACAACAGCTTTCAAGCAAGTGCCGGCAAAGCTCCGTTTGAAATCCTCTATGGCAGAAAGTGCCGTACCCCTCTCAACTGGTCCGAGACAGGTGAACGTCAACTTCTGGGCAATGACTTGATCTCAGAAGCCGAAGAAATGTGCAAAGTCATACGTGAGAATCTCAAGGCCGCTTAGTCGCGTCAGAAGAGCTACTATGACGGCAAGCATCGTGATTTGGCTTTCAACATTGGGGATCATGTCTATCTCCGTGTTTCTCCTATGAAAGGCACCCAAAGATTCGGTATCAAAGGAAAGCTTGCTCCTAGATACGTCGGGCCTTTCAAGATCCTTGGCAAAAGAGGCGATCTAGCCTATCAACTCGAGCTCCCTTCCAACTTCGCCAATGTTCATGATGTGTTTCATGTGTCTCAACTCTGCAAGTGCTTCAAGACTCCTGAACGCACCATTCCGTTTGAAGAGATTGATCTTCAACAAGACTTGTCTTACCGAGAGCACCCCGTTGCTATTCTCGAAGAAACCGAGCGCAAGACCCGCAACAAGTCCATCAAATTCTTGAAAGTCAAGTGGTCACACCATACCGACCGAGAAGCTACGTGGGAACGAGAAGATCACCTTCGTTCCGAGTACACTTCCTTCTTCCAGTCCTAGATCTCGGGACAAGATCTTTTTGTAGTAGAGGAGAGTTTGTAATGCCCCGGATGTAATACTTTCCCTTTTGGGAAATATATAATATCTTTGGCTTCATCAATTCCATTCCGGGTTCTTCGTCTTTCGGGTTTTCGCCTTTTTTTGTCGTGTGCGTGTGTTCATTCATCCATATCATGTAGTCATGTGCATCGCATTGCATTTGTGTTGGCGTTTGCATCCGGTCCCACCCGTTCTTTCCCGTTGTCCGTTTCAAGTTCCAGAGCTCTCTCACGTGTCCGTGGCATCCCCGAAGCCTACTTTGGTGTTTGTCCATGTAACGTTTCCGGTTTGGCGTGAGACTTGTCGTGCGATGTTGTTTTGTTGTGTGTAACCCGCCTGTCAAATCTCGTCGCGTTTGGAGTTCGTTTGACGCCCCAACAGTTATTCTCGTGGGCAGAAAGTACCTCCTCTTTGAGGCCCAAGACACCCCTCCAACAGCCCACCAAACCAACCCAAACCCCTCCCTTCATCTAGGCCATCCAATTCTGATCGCGTGGCCTAAAACCTCACCTCATTTGGACAACCCTAGCTCCTTGTGCCTATATAAACGTCCAGCTCCCCCAATTTTCGCGTCTGAAACCCTAATGCTTCCACAGTGCGCCGCCGGTGCTTCCACCGTTGATCCGCGGTGCTTCCACCGTTGAAAATCCGTGCTTCCGACGTCCCAGGAAATCGTGCTTCCGAAGTTCTTCTCCGTGCTTCCGTAGTGCCGGAGCTGCGCTTCCGTCCGACAAGTGGGCCCGCGCGTCTTCTTCTACCTCCGCTCAAGCGCCGCCGCCGGAGCTCCCTCGCGCCGCCGCCGGGCTCCCTCCTCCGGCCGGCCAAGTCCCGCGCCGCCGCCTCCTCAAGCTCCGTCGCCGCCAGCCCTCCACCGCTGCCGCCGCGAGGCTCGCCGCCGTCGGCGCCCTCACCTCCACCGCTGGCCAGGCCGCCGCCGGTCCCCGCCCGTCTTCCCGCCGGCCGGCGCCGCCACCTTGCCGGCCGGGCCGCCGCGCCCCGCCGTCCCCTCCTCCCATAGCCGCCCGCAGGGGCCATTGAAGACTGCTGCCACCGCCTGGGATCGGGGGAGATCGGGAGGATCTCCCCGATCCAGATCCCGAACCCTAGCGGGCTGGTGGGCCCGATCCAGCCCGTTAGCGAGCCCAGCCGCCTTCCAGCCGGCCCGATCCGCCTCCGAGGCCCTTTGACCAGATCTTGACCCGAGGTGTTTTTTTTCACTAAGTCATGTAGATTTTCAGTTTCTGGTGCAGTTTTGCAATGTGGATAACTTTTTGTGTGATGGTCCGATTTGAGCAAATGATATGTCAAAATGATCGTGGAGATTTGTACTACGTTTTGTTCCATTGTGCCATGCATGTTTGAGGTCATCTAGATGCTTAAATATCTGTTGCAAGAGTGCTACTTGTTATAAACTGCTGTTAGTAGTTGTTTTCAAGCCATCTTTGCAATGTGATAACTTGTTGCATGTTTATCCAAATGATGCAAATGATATGTCCACATGTTCATCATGAAATGCTCTACATGTTGATTGCTTTAGCTTACATGATAGATTTCATCTTGCCATGTTTCTCTCCTTTGCAAAGTGCTATGTGGCCGTTATGTCGTTAAACTTGTTACGAGATGCCTAGTTGAGGAGCTCGTTGCTATTGATGTGGTTGTCCCCTTGATGCATGCTTAGATGTTTTGGACTCCCCATCATGTGTACTTGTTGTGGTGCTTACCACTTGTCTTGATATGCTTTGAGGTGACTTAAACTTGCTCACAAAGATGCCATGATGAAACTGTTGTTTAACACTTAGTGAAATTTCACTAAGTCTAGAATCTGTTATTTTCAGATGCCATGTTTTCTTGTTGTTCTAGGCCAATCCATGATAGTTTTGGGGTGACTCTTGATGATTCCTTGTTGTATAAGTTGTTGGCTATCCATTCATGTTCTCACATGCTCATTTGGGTGGTTGTAGCATATTTAACTTTTGCTCCCAAGTTGCAACAAATTACTGCTGTCAGGATTTTGTTGTCAAGTTCAAAATGTCATAGCTTGTTGCTATTGATCCATGGCTCCTTTGGGGATGCTCCAATGGATTCGTTTGCTGTAGGATATGTCTAGTTTATGTCCATGCTCCTTGCCATGATGTTTGAGTGCTGTAGACTATTTATCTCTTGCTCCGAAGTTGCTATGTGGCTGTTATTTTCAGCTTGTGCATGTTTATTGTTCCGGGTGTAACTTTTAGCCCGTTGCTCCGTTTTGAGCAAGTCCTATATGTAACTTGTGTGTTTTTGCATGTAGATTCTTAATATCCTATTGATAGCATGTTTTGAAGTATTTTTGCTTGATGCACATTGTCATGCTCCTTTGTGTTGTAACACTGTGCTTCCTATGTAGACTTTCTGTGCTTCCATAGTGCATCTGTTTTGCTTCCATAGTGCATCAGTCATGCATCCAGTAATTTTTCTGCGCATTGCATCTTGTTTGATTCGTTGCCTTGTGTGTTTGTGTTGAGTAGAGCCGGAAGCTGAGTACGAGTAAGAGCACGAGGTTACTACCGAGGTTGAGAACGAGGACCCCTCTTACGATCCCATCGACAACTCTTCAGGCAAGATGACCGAACCCGGATACCATTACTATCTTTGCCTATTGCTAGATGTCTCGATCTATAGTTTTGCCTCGATGCCCATGTTTTCCTGTCAGCCTCCTATTGTAACCATGAACCTGTTTAACCACCCTACCTATGCAAACCATTGATTGGCTATACGTAGGCTTCGCTCAGCCCCTCTTATAGCATTGTTAGTTGCAGGTGAAGATTGAAGATTCTTGCTTCTTGTTGAAGCTTGTTGGGATATCACACTATATTAATTATTAAATGAAATCATCTATATATTGGTAATGGGTGGAAGGCTAAGCCTTTTGCTTGGTGTTTTGTTCCACTCATGCCGCCCTAGGAACCGTATAAACCGGTGTTATGTTCCTTGATTATGCGTTCCTCACACGGTTGGGGTTATGGGACCCCCTCGATAAACCGCTAAGTGCTAAGTCTTTTCCAGCAAGTCCCAACATTGGTACTATTTGCCTAATAACTAAAACTTGCATAGGGACTAGCTATCCCTTTTATATTTAATCAATAACCCGGGCCAGTGCTCCTCGTGAGTGTTGGTCCAAACTAGGGGTCCTGCGGGGCCGCCTTGGGGAAACCCGAGGTATCTGGCATTCACCTGTAGCATCACCCATCCGGTCGTGGCCTGAGACTAGATACGCGCGGCTACTGTCAGGGTGTCGGCACGCCGGGAGGATTTGCTGGATTAACCTTACCTTAGTTCGGAGTATCTTGAGCACAGGATTCCGAGGATACTCGGGCCTTCCCACCTTGGAGTTGCGACTCCGCGGATCGTGGGCTTGTCATGGGCCAAATTGGAACACCCCTGCAGGGTTATGAACTTTCGAAAGCCGTGCCCGCGGTTATGTGGCAGATGGGAGCTTGTTAATATCCGGTTGTAGAAAACTTGACACAATGTTCCAATACGCTACCAGCGTGTGTACCGTGACGGTCATTTTCCGAAAGGGATTCGGGAGATGAACACGGTGGGGTTATGTTTGACTTGCTTTAGTTAGGATCACTTCGTGATCATCTCTCGACCGAGGCACCTTCTCTTCTCACTCTCTTTTACGTAAGCTAGGCTAGTGCTGCTGCAACCTCTTGTTCTTTCTTCAGCCTTGTTCGACACCCAAGGCTTGGTTAGTCGTGTTACCCGGGAACGGGATTGCTGAGTCCTCTGTGGCTCACAGTTACTTCAACACACCAGATGCAGGTACGATGGTGAGCTACACCGGCGATGGCACTGAGCTAGACTAGGAGTACGACGAGGAGCGTAGCCGTTACTATGTGAACTATCCGGTTGATCAGTAGAGCTTCTACTAGGATTCGATCTAGACCTGTGGTTTAATGTTATGTTTGGTATCTTGTCATTTGGATCTTTACCCTTAGATGGGATGTGATGTTTACTTGGATGATGTTTGAACATGTAATGTATTTGTGTGACGTGGCGAGTGTAAGCCAACTATCTTTTCAGTTTTCCATCCCTATTTTTACATGAGATGTGCAAAGGTACCAAACTTGCGATCATTCCAGAATGGGCTTATGTCTTTAAGTCGTGCCTCGACACGTAGGAGATATAGTCCCATCCTGGGCATTACATCCAACCCCTTGGATAACATAGTCGCTGCCGCTTCGCGATTGGCAGCCCTCCCTGTTGAAGGTGAGTCCTCCATAGCGGTGGAGACGCAACGGGCTAGGGAGCTCCTTCAGACAGCTTTGACTCAACATCAGGCTTATTCATACAGCCGCAAGAGGATTCATTCCACCCCCCACCCAAGCCGGAGTTACAACAGGCATATAGATGAACTGGTCATGTCAAGCAGCGCGCGGAATCGTAACTCGCCTCGGGGGCTTAACCCGGTGGGTGGTGGCGCCAAAGCTCAGGATGTGGTGGATCAGGGTAGACAACATTGAGAAGCCGAGTTAGCGGCGCAATACACAACCCGTCAATTTACCCCGGTTCGTCCAACCACCTCAATGGAACCTGGAGTTACTTCCAGCTCTTTGGGGGTGACGTGTCTCACACCGGCTTTACGTAATGTACGGTTGCCCAAGGATTTCAAAGGTCCTCGAAAAGTGCCCAATTACATTGTCAATTTATCCCCCGAGTCATGGGTTGAAGTTATGAGATGGCGATGGAGATGTTGGATGTGGATGATGCGGCATGTGCTAAATACTTCACCATGATGTTGGAAGGAACAACTCGCACTTGGCTAAAAGGTTTGTCGGCTAACTCCATTGGGTCATGTGCCGAGTTAAGGGCCCGATTTATCCAGAATTTCAAAGACACATGCAAGCAACCCATGTCAACTGTGGACTTAGTTGCATGTGTCCAAGGGGAAAACTAATCAACAAGCCATTGGGTGTGCCGAGTTTTAGAGATTTTGCATTCATCAGACCGCATCAATGCCGATACTGCAGTTTTAACATTGGAAGGCAATTGTCGGTTCATGCCTCTGAAGTTGAAGTTGGGATGACTCAAGCGTCACTGTGATGACATGGGAACGCTCATGGCCTCTCTGGTTAAGTACGCCGATTCTGATAGTACTAAGGACCCTGAGTCTGATGATGAAAAATCGGGAGAGGGAAAGAAGAACGATAAAGCGCAGCAGCATAATCCGACGGGTCATGGAAACAGCAGTAAGCGTAAAGCGGAGAATAATTCAGATTTTGTGGCTAACACCAACACGCAGTTTGATGGTCAGCGTCGTAAGGGTAGGCCGCCCCCGCGGAGCGTAGGAGCAAGTATCAATTTTGACCGCCTATTAAATCAGCCTTGCCCGAGGCACGGGACGAAGGAAAGACCAGCTATGCACCTCTGGAAGGATTGCTTTATTATGCGGGAGTTCAAAAATTCGGATCATTTCCAATATGATCATGGACCGTCTGGCGATTCAGGGCCCGGTTCTCATGGGTCGGGTTATGGAGGAGGCGGTTCCGGCTCAGGATTTCAAGGCAATCAAAGCGGACATGGCAATCAGAGCGGTCACGGCAGCCAAGGTGGTTATAATCATCAGGGGAATCAGCACGGCAACAGTCGGGTTACGAGAGCAACCCGAAGCAGTTGAATAGTGGGCAGTATCATGTCTTCGCCACTGGCCTGTGTAAGCGCGATCAGAACATTTATAAAAGGGCAGTGAACTCCGTTGAACCGGTGGTGCCTCGTTACTTACGCTGGTCGGAACAGCCCATTGTGTGGAGTCGAGAGGATCATCCACCCTGGGTTGATAATCCGGGTTAGCTGACATTGGTGGTGGCGCCTCAGGTTGGGGGTATAAGTTCACCAAGGTGCTCATGGACGGAGGGAGCAGCATCAACATCCATTATTATGAAACCTTCCGTCGCATGGGGTTAACAGATAAAAATCTTAAACCGTCAAATATTGTTTTCCATGGTGTACTACCTGGAAAATCGGCATATCCAGTTGGTAAGATAGATCTGGAGGTTACCTTTGGAGATGAGCATGACTCAAGATCAGAGACCTTGACCTTTGAAGTGGTAAAAATCAAGAGCCCGTATCATGCCCTGTTTGGACGGCCGGTTTTTGCTAAGTTCATGGCAAGGCCCTGTTATGTTTATCTGCAGCTCAAAATCTCGGGTCATAAGGGGACCATCATAGCACATGGGAGCCGTAAGATCGCTTTAGAATGTGAAGAAGGTGATGCGGCCTATGCTGAGTCGGTTTGTGCAACAGAAGAGTTAAAGTTCTACAATGACAATGTTGATCCGACGGATATGACTCCTTTGAAAAAGCCAACTACAGAGCATGATCCGGCCTTAAAATTTAAATTGGCTGATGAGACTAAGCTGGTGATACGTCCAAAACGTATCTATAATTTCTGCTTGCTCCATGCCTCTTTTGTGTGATATTGCTATGATATTTATGCACTTCCATACACTTTTGATCATATTTGGACTAACCTATTAACTCAGTGCACCATAGTGCCAGTTCCTGTTATCTGCTGTTTTTCTATTTCAGGTTTCCCCCATATTAAAAGTGCTCCAAAAATTCCGGGAAAAATACAGGAAAAATCAGCGTACGGGAAGCTTCGAGAAGAACCAAAGCGGGGCCAGAGGGGAGCCAGGGGTGGCCCAGGTGGCCACCTGGTGCGGCCCCACCCCTGGCCACGCCAGGGGGGCGCCTGGGGCCCCGGCTCCGCCTCTGGTGACCCCCCTTCGCATATATATTCCTCTCGTCCCAAAACCCTCGAGGACGGAACCCTTTCGCAATCTCGCCTCTGTTCCGCCGCCGCAACGCTTCCATGATCGGGAGCATCAGGAGAACTCTTCCCGGCACCCTGCCGGAGGGGAGAACCACCACCGGGAGCTTATCCACCACCATGGACGCTTCCCGGATGAGTCGTGAGTAGTCCCCCTTAGACCATGGGTCCATGATCAGTAGCTATGTGATGTTCTCCTCCCCTCTTTGCTCTTCATGGTTTAGACATCGTGAGCTGCCCTACATGATCGAGGCACATATGTAATCTTTATGCTGTTGCTCTGCTGAGTTTGCTGGGATCTGATGGATTATGAGATTATGTTCAGATTGTGTTTGAGTAATATATTTGATTCACCTCTTTTATATTTATGTTCTTGAGTAATTCTAGCATGTTCTCCGTTGCTGTTTATTGCTTTGGCCAAGTAGTAGGTAGTAACTCCAAGAGGGAGCGTTATGCTTGATTGTGGGTTCATGCCCCCTGATGACTAGCTTGAGTGATAGAAACATGAGTCTAGGGGATGTGATGTTGCCACAAGGGAGAAAACAACGGTGCTTGTACTTGCGGGTGCAAGGATTGTTTACTTTACGCAAAGTTCTTTTAATGCAGTTGTCTGTTGCTTTGAGTTTACACTTTGGGTGGGATTCGCAACTTAATACCAGCGAGATGTTCTGGATAGATATCTCAAGGTGGATGGTTAGTAGTAGATGCAGATGGATTTCGGTCTACTTGCCTTGGCGTATCGCCCATGCTTTTGAGCCTCTACCTTTCTTTGCATCATAGTTAGCATTGGTTTGCGCACATAATCCTGTCAATTGCCCGGCTGTAATTTGTTTACCTCGCTTTGCTGTTTTATCGTCTTTTGGGAGAGAGACATCACTAGTGAACATCATGGGACCCCGGTCCATATTACCACCGCTGATCACACCCGCTATTTACTTCCTTTCTTTATTTCCTAGTTGCAGTCATAGCTATCATTATTATCTCTTGTGTTTGATCCTTTGTAAACAACAAGGCCGGAGGGATTGACAACCTCTCTGTACTCGTTGGGAGCAAAGTTATTTGTATCTGTGTGCAGGTCCTGTCAACCGCTAAGTTTCTGGCGCCGTTGACACCTACTTGTCGACCCTCGGAGTCTCACGGGATTCGATCCTTGGTATCTTTGCCAAGGGAAATTTGCCGCTACGCTACATCTCAACCTTCCACTTGGGGTAACCAACGAGGGGCGAGAAGCCATCAAGCAAAGTTTCTGGCGCCGTTGCCGGGGACTCCACTCTTCAAGATAGGGGAGTTGCACGCTATCTTTTATCTTTGCTTTTTAGTCTTCTTAGTTTACCTTTCAGTTTTTGCTTTAGTGTCCCTTACCAAAAATCACAAAAATAGTTATCTTGCTTGCTGCTGCTATGGGTTCCACTGAGAACACCAAGTTGTGTGACTTCACTAGTCATAACAACGATGACTTTATCTGCACGCCTATTGCTACACCTGCCACTTCAGCACCTTCTTATGAGATTAAACCTGCTTTACTGAACCTAGTTATGAAAGATCAATTCTCCGGTGCTGGAGATGATGCTGCTTTGCACTTAAATAATTTTGTTGAGCTCTATGATATGCAAAAGTACACAGCGATAGATGGTGATATTGTTAAGCTTAAGCTTTTTCCTTTCTCCTTGAGAGGAGGAGCTAAAATCTGGTTTCAATCCTTGCCTAGGAATAGTATAGATTCTTGGGACAAGTGCAAGGATGCCTTTATTGGGAAGTACTATCCCCCTGCTAAAATTATCCAATTAAGGAGTAACATAATGAATTTTAAACAATTGGATAATGAACACGTTGCCCAAGCTTGGGAACGCATGAAATCTCTTGTCAAGAACTGCCCTACTCATGGTTTGACTACTTGGATGGTTATCCAAACTTTTTATGCAGGCTTGAACTTTACCTCGCGGAACTTGTTAGATTCGGCCGCGGGAGGAACCTTTATGTCAACTACACTTGGTGCTGCCACGAGGCTTCTCGATGAGATGATGACCAATTATTCCCAATGGCACACCGAACGCGCTCCAACAGGTAGGAAGGTAAACTCTGTCGAGGAGATTTCCTCCCTAAATGAAGACTTGATCATGTCTCTACTTTCCAAGTAATCTTCTATTGATCTTCATGATGTTCCTTTAAATTCTTTGATTGCTCAAGATCAAGTAGATGTGAACTTTATCTCTAGAAACAATTTCAATAACAATGCTTATAGGAGTAATTTTGGTAGCAACCCTAGACCGTTCCCCTCTAATTACTATGGGAACAACAATACTTATCCTAGCACCAAGAACTCCACTTCTGAACTAGAGATTATGCTTAAAGACTTCATCACTACCCAAAAGGCCTTCAATAAGAGTGTAGAAGAAAAACTAGACAAACTAGATAATCTCTCTTCGAAGGTAGACAATTTAGCCCATGAGGTAGAGTTGCTTAAAATTAGAACTTCTCCTCTTGAGGAGAGGAAGACCACTCCTATGAATGCTATTCAAGTGCAAATTAATGAAAACATTAGGATGATGGCTAAACTTAAAGAGAGATGGGCTAGAGAAAAGGAGGAAGAAGATAGAATTAAGAGTCTTCCTACCCACCACACTGTTGCTACTATCCAAGTTGTTGAGGATATCCAGACTCTTAGCACCCAATGCACTCCTAGTCCCATTGGACCTATTAATGGTGATGCTATGACCTCAACCGTAGAAGAAGAAACTCCTATGACCATCGAAGCTACCAAACAAGTGAGCCTAAAGGACACCACTACCACTTTACTTGATAGTAGTGACCTTGATTTTGATAATTGCACCCTTTCTGAAGTTATTGATTTTCTTCACAAGATGTCTAGAGATCCCCACACTAGCACACTTAACCTTGCCTTCACAGAGCATATCACTAATGCTCTCATCAAAGCTAGGGAGGAGAAGCTTAGGGTAGAAGCCTCCATACCTAGAAAGCTAGAAGATGGTTGGGATCCTATGATTAAAATTAAGTTGAATAACTTCTCTTGCTATGCTTTATGTGATGTTGGAGCTAGTACCTCCGTTATGCCCAAAAGAATGCATGATATGCTTGAATTGAAACCTTCTGATCCTTGTTCTTTTGGTGTTCGTCTTGTTGATTCTTCCATAAAGAAACCTTTGGGGAAGATCGACGATGTTCTTATCATTGTCAATGACAATTATGTTCCCGTTGATTTTACTATTGTGGATATTGAATGTGAACCTTCATGTCCAATTATTTTGGGACGTCCTTTTCTTCGCACCGTTGGTGCTATCATTGACATGAAAGAGGGGAATATAAAATTCCAATTCCCTCTCAAGAAAGGGATGGAACACTTCCCTAGAAAGAATATTAAGTTGCCTTTTGAGTCCGTTATACGGGCTAGCTATTCTCTTACTCTTGATAAAACTTGATCTTCTCTTTTTGCATCATGCCTAGCTTAAAGGCATAAAAGAAAGCGCTTTTGGGAGGCAGCCCACAACGAATTAGGTTTTATTTTGCTTTTGTTGTGTCTTGATGTTTGTTACTACAGTAGCATCATCATTGTATCTTTCCTTTTCAGCTTTGTGCCAAGTTTAGCCTCCGATTGCAAGAAAGTTCAAAAGTTGTGACGTGCTGTCCAGAAAACAGATTCTATCCTTGGACAGAAATATTCGAATAAAATCACCAGATCATCTTTTTGATCTGAATTTTTTTGACAGCGTGCTCTATACAATTGGCTTTCGAGCATCTGTTCTGAGTTTTTTGATTTGAGTTGCCGAAGTGTCCCGAAACAATTATTTACTACCTGCTGATCTGTTTTTCACAGATTCTGTCCTGTTTTGTCTTTTCTTCGTTTTGCAAACCTTGAGCTTGCTTTTTCTTTGCAAAAACCTTTTGGCAATCTTGAGAAATAGTAGCTCTTCAAGATTATCTTTATTTCCAGTAGGGAAAAGTTATTTTATTGTGGGTACTAACCTCGCTAATCAGATTATGGTGAGTTATGTATGAAGGGAGTTTTCAAGTGTGCGAGGGAAGATGATAAAAGAAGATTCAGGAGGGTCAAACGCTCAAGGATGCCCCCGTGCACCCCCAAGAAATATTCAAGAAGACTCAAGCGTCTAAGCTTGGGGATGCCCCCATGCATCCCCTTCTCCATCAAGAATTATCAGTTCGTCTTTCGTTCCACTATATTTTTATCACTTCATGCGTTATGTGCTATGCTTGGAGCGTCTTGCTCTTAGTTTCCTTTTTAGTTTTCTTTAGCTTTGCTTGCTGTTCATAACAAGTTAGAACCCATCTTTCTTTGTGTGGGAGAGAAACACGCTCCAATTCAACCTAGAACACAACATAGGATTTTCATACTTATCTTTGCTGTGTGTGTTCTTTGTCTTTTCTTAGCTGCTGTCATGTTTAGCTCTTAGTTTTCATGCTTTTCTTTTTAAAGAGCTTTTGTTTAGTTGGTTGCTGAACTCTCTTGAGTTTTCATGTTTATCTTGTTAAGAGAGTTTGCCTGTTGCACTGAGTTGTGTGTCTTAACTTAAAGTAGGTAATTGAGGTTGCTATTCAATTTTAGTAGTAACTTGCAATAGTTTTGAGGTATTGCCATGAGTAATGTCTGAACTTTTGGTGGCAAGAGCTTTAGCCTATTAGTGATAGATGTCGTATTTTGGGCAATCCGTGTTTATTTTCGAAAACCTACAAAATAGTTGAGAACTTTAGCTACTAAATGGATCACTAATCTTTGGAGGGATCGAATATTAGAGTACACTCACGTACCATGAGCCGAGGATGCGCAAGGATAACCAAACCCCCATACACTCCTCCTCGGGGTACTTGTCTCTTTGTGAACCTCCTAATTAGATTGAGAGTTACCGATAATAAGTGCATGAGTTCTTCGGACTAATGTGAGTATTCGAAAGTTGACACTTCCACCTAGCCATATTTTTCTAGCCTCTTCGGTACCGTGCATTGCCCTTCTCACCTCGAGAGTTGGCGCATACTTCGCCGGTGCATCCAAATCCTTGGCACGATACGCTCTGTCATCATAAGCCTCATTATATCCTTCCTCAAAACAGCCACCATACCTACCTATCAAGGCATTCCCATAGCCTTTCCGAGATACATTGCCATGCAACATCCATCTTCTCATGACTTGATCTTCATGTCATACATGCTTTTTGCTTGATCGATGAGCCGCATGCTAGTTGGGCCTTGCCCTAATCATTGCTACATGACACGCTAGTATCATTGCATATCCTGCTACACTGGCAGAGGCATACATTTGCATACATCATGATAGTTTCATTTTCTTTATGTTGAGTACTTTTGTAAAGTGTGAAAGATCTTCTATACTTCTTGTAATTTGTAGAGTGTTGCCCCTAAAGTGAGGAAAAGATTCCAAAGAGGACAAATCAAAAGATCCCAAAGAGGACAAAATCAAAAGATCCCAAAGAGGACAAATGAGAGTTAAATAGAAAGAGCCATTGAGGCCACAAAAAAATAGAAAAAGGAGAAAAAGAAATAAAAAGAGAGAAGGGGGCACACTACTATTCCTTTTGAGAGATCCACACTCGTACTCCATCTTATACCTTGTACTCCATAGAGATTATCATTTATGCATATAGCTATGTGGGGACCTTCACACTATAGAACTTGGCTTGTATATTCCAATGATGAGCCTCCTCAAAAGAGCTCTAGGTCTTCTTGAGCAAGCAAGTTGGATGCACCCCCACTAGTTCCATTGGAGAGCTTACCTTAGCTCATATGTGCATCCGTTGCATGGCAATCCCTACTCCTCACATCATATCTATCATTTGGCTTTCTCTCGCCTATGATTGTCCTCATTGATGTGAGCCTTTCACACCTTTTTTGTCTTCCCCCTCCATCATTTTTCTCTTTTTGCCATCCTAAGTGTCAACATTCTTGCTTACGCTCAACCATTGCATGAGTGCTCAAAATATCGAAAGGGAGTGGATCATTTTGACTTGTACCTGGCTGACGGTCTGGGGATGAGTCAAGATAAGATTCCAAAGAAGACCAAGTGTGAAACTTTAGTAGATTAAGTTCTCAACAATACAAAAACTATGTTTTACTCTCTCGTATATCCCTATCCCCTTTCTTGCACGCAAACACCATTTGGAGACATTCGAGTCACGGACAGCGAGAGCTCTTGCACCTTTATGTTCTTATGTTGCTTGTTACAATGCTAATATAGACTTTTGCTTGTTATGACTTGAATTGAATTACATGCCTTGATTGCTTTACTTAAAAAGTTCTTATATGGTTGGTAGCATGTCACCACAGAAATTATGCTCGTTATCATTTACCTACTCGAGGACGAGCAGGAATTAAGCTTGGGGATGTTGATACGTCCAAAACGTATCTATAATTTCTGCTTGCTCCATGCCTCTTTTGTGTGATATTGCTATGATATTTATGCACTTCCATACACTTTTGATCATATTTGGACTAACATATTAACTCAGTGCACCACAGTGCCAGTTCCTGTTATCTGCTGTTTTTCTATTTCAGGTTTCCCCCATATTAAAAGTGCTCCAAAAATTCCGGGAAAAATACAGGAAAAATCAGCGTACAGGAAGCTTCGAGAAGAACCAAAGCGGGGCCAGAGGGGAGCCAGGGGTGGCCCAGGCGGCCACCTGGCGCGGCCCCACCCCTGGCCGCGCCAGGGGGGCGCCTGGGGCCCCGGCTCCGCCTCTGGTGACCCCCCTTCACATATATATTCCTCTCGTCCCGAAACCCTCGAGGATGGAACCCTTTTTCGCGATCTCGCCTCTGTTCCACCGCCGCAACGCTTCCAAGATCGGGAGCATCAGGAGAACTCTTCCCGGCACCCTGCCGGAGGGGAGAACCACCACCGGGAGCTTCTCCACCACCATGGACGCTTCCCGGATGAGTCGTGAGTAGTCCCCCTTGGACCATGGGTCCATGATCAGTAGCTATGTGATGTTCTCCTCCCCTCTTTGCTCTTCATGGTTTAGACCTCGTGAGCTGCCCTACATGATCGAGGCACATATGTAATCTTTATGCTGTTGCTCTGCTGAGTTTGCTGGGATCTGATGGATTATGAGGTTATGTTCAAATTGTGTTTGAGTAATATATTTGATTCACCTCTTTTATATTTATGTTATTGGGTAATTCTAGCATGTTCTCTGTTGCTGTTTATTGCTTTGGCCAAGTAGTAGGTAGTAACTCCAAGAGGGAGCGTTATGCTTGATTGTGGGTTCATGCCCCCTGATGACTAGCTTGAGTGACAGAAACATGAGTCTAGGGGATGTGTTGTTGCCACAAGGGAGAAAACAACGGTGCTTGTACTTGCGGGTGCAAGGATTGTTTACTTTACGCAAAGTTCTTTTAATGCAGTTGTTTGTTGCTTTGAGTTTACACTTTGGGTGGGATTCGCAACTTAATACCAGCGAGATGTTCTGGATAGATATCTCAAGGTGGATGATTAGTAGTAGATGCAGATGGATTTCGGTCTACTTGCCTTGGCGTACCGCCCATGCTTTTGAGCCTCTACCTTTCTTTGCAACATAGTTAGCATTGGTTTGCGCACATAATCCTGTCAATTGCCCAACTGTAATTTGTTTACCTCGCTTTGCTGTTTTATCGTCTTTTGGGAGAGAGACATCACTAGTGAACATCATGGGACCCCGGTCCATATTACCACCGCTGATCACACCCGCTATTTACTTCCTGTCTTTATTTCCTAGTTGCAGTCATAGCTATCATTATTATCTCTTGTGTTTGATCCTTTGTAAACAACAAGGCCGGAGGGATTGAAAACGTCTTTGTACTCGTTGGGAGCAAAGTTATTTGTATCTGTGTGCAGGTCCTGTCAACCGCTAAGTTTCTGGCGTCGTTGACACCTACTTGTCGACCCTCGGAGTCTCACCGGATTCGATCCTTGGTATCTTTGGCAAGGGAAATTTGCCGCTACGCTACATCTCAACCTTCCACTTGGGGTAACCAACGAGGGGCGAGAAGCCATCAGCTGGTTGATTTTGTTCCTAGCGATTCATCCAAGCAGTTTAGCATCAGCGCTAACTTGGATCCGAAATAGGAAAGCGCGGTCATCGAGTTCATCCGTGAGAACCGGGACATCTTTGCATGGAAACCTTCTTACATGCCAGGTGTACCGAGAGGACTCGTTGAGCACACTCTTAATGTTGATCCCAAGTTTAAACCGGTCAAGCAGTTTCTCCGCCGCTTCAATGAAGAAAGACGCAAGGCCATTGGTGAGGAGGTAGCCAGGCTCTTGGCGGCTGGGTTTATCGTTGAAGTATTTCATCCTGAATGGTTGGCTAATCCGGTGCTGGTACTTAAGAAGAACGGTGAAAGCACATTTGCTCCCTGGGTGGTTTTGGTAATTAATGACAACATACTTTGTGGTTGGACTAATGCTTTTATCAAGTATGTTTCAGGAAATCCAATCACATTGGCTATGGAAATGACTGAAGAAGTGGACCCCTCAAAATGCTAAGGCAAGCATTGGCAAAAGCTCAAGACTCCATTTTTGGTTTAGTGATCTAAGATCACATTGAGTCCATAGGAAAAGCCAATACTATTAAAAGGGGATGAGGTTGTGTTGATGATCTGGTTGCTCAAGTGCTTAGTGATTTAGCTCCTTCAACTATCAGCAACTTTCACTACTACACACTCATAAGTAATCTCGGACAAACCGATTCTTCCTACTCAGTCCCACCGAGATGAACCACCTCAGCCATATGCCAAACCCTAGAAAAATCGGTCATTCCGAGTTTGAGATCGGTCTCACCGAAATATGGACTGCCAACCTTCTGTAATCATTTGACATCATATCGGAATAACCGAGTTTGCTTTTTCGGTCTTACCGAGATTGGCAAGCTTCTGTCTTGGCTCAAATCGGTCTCACCGAGATTGCATTTTCGGTCCCACCGAAACTGGCATGTTCCTGTCTTTTCTCAAATCGGTCTAACCAAGTTTTCTTTCTCGGTCCCACCGAAAATCCCAACGTTCATATCATTTGCACTTTCGGTCTAACCGAGATGGTATTTTCGGTCCCACCGAAAACCCCAACATTCACTATATTTGAACTTTCGGTCTGACCGAGTTTTCACTTCGGTCTCACCGAGATTACTCAAATATGTGTGTAACGGTTGGATTTTGTGTGGAGGCTATATATACCCCTCCACCCCCTCTTCATTCGTGGAGAGAGCCATCAGAAAGTACTACCACTCCTACCTTACACTTTCTGAGAAGAGAACTACCTACCCTTGTGTTGAGATCAAGTTGCTCCATTCCTACCATATGAAACTTGATTTCTAGCCTTCCCAAGTTGCTTTCCACTCAATCCTTTCTTCCACAAAAGCCAAATCAGTGAGGAGAGTTGAGTGTTGGGGAGATTATCATTTGAAGCACAAGAGCAAGGAGTTCATCATCATCAACCACATCTATTACCTTTTGGAGGGTGGTGCCTCCTAGATTGGTTAGGTGTCGCTTGGGAGCCTCCGTCATCGAGATGTGGAGTTGAACCAAGAAGTTTGTAAGGGCAAGGAGATCGCCTACTTCGTGAAGATCTACCCCGAGTAAGGCTAGCCCTCCGTGGGCGTAGGCCATGATGGAATAGACAAGGTTGCTTCTTCGTGGACCCTTCGTGGGTGGAGCCCTCCATGGACTCGCGCAGCCGTTACCCTCCGTGGGTTGAAGTCTCCATCAACGTGGATGTACGATAGCACTACCTATCGGAACCACGGGAAAAATCATTGCGTCTCCAAATTGCGTTTGATCTTCTCCACCTTTCTTTACTATATGTGCAATTTACTTTCCGCTGCGCATACTCTAGAATTGCATGTGTAGTATGCTACTTGACTTGTGTGTTATGCAAAATCTGCCAAAATCTGTTCTTGTTAAAAGACAGAATTTTTATCTTGTCGAGTAGTCTAATCACCCCCCCTCTAGACACTCTCACCTTCTTCGATCCTACAATTGGTATCAGAGCTTTGGTCTCCATTGCTTTGGTTTACACACCATTGGAGGAAGATGGACGTGTCTACGTTTGGGAGTATTAGCCATAGAGTGCCTGTTCTTAATGGAAGGTTCTATAACTCATGGAGGTCTGAAATGCTTAGTATCTTTAAAATGTACAATTTGTGCAAATATATTGAGACCCCCTATGTGCCTCCTTTTGATCCCTTGCACCCTACCATGGATGAAGAGCTTGATTTGCTTCGTAACCTTAGAACTGTAAATCTTATCATTAGAGGGTTACCCGATGAATTGCTTAATCTTGTTACAAACTTTGAGTGTGCCTATGCTATGTGGAAATTCTTGGAAGAACTTTATCCGGACTACTCTTTGAGAAGTCTTGATGAAATTCTACACAAGACTATTGAATTTGATAAGTTGCACCCCAATGATTCCAACTTTGATAAATGCTTCTTTGAGCTTCGTGATCTTATGAAAAAGAAGGGTGATCCCGGTCTTATCAATATTATAATTAGAAATGCTCTTGCATTGCATTCCGAAGATTATTGTCACATTGACCAAACTAATGCAAGTACTTATCAAATTGACCTAGGTGTTGATGTTGAACAATCTATGGGTCAATATGATGATGAGCATGAGCAAGATGATGATTGCTCCGATTCGGACACCGAGCTAGACAAGGTCATGAAGAGTCTCAATCTCATGGCAAATCTGAGAGACTACATGTCCGGCGGAAAAGAGTGGATTCTTGATAGTGGATGCACCGATCACATGACCGGAGGCAAAGACATGTTTTGAGAGCTTGCAAAGAATGATGGTCCACGCAAGTATGTGACTTTTGGAGACAACTCCAAGGGTAAGGTACTTGGCCTTGGTAAGGTGGCCATATCTCATGATAGCTCTATTCAAAATGTCATGCTTGTAGAATCTCTTGGATACAATTTACTTTCCGTGTCTAGATTAGCTGACTTTGGATTCAATGTGCTTTTCACCAAAGTAGATTGCCAAGTCTTTCGTCGTGATAATCAAAACATGGCTTTTACTGGTATCCGTAGAGGTGATCTATATATTGTTGATTTCACTAAGAAAGCCCAACCTAGAGCTTGTTTCATTGCTAAATCCTCTAAAGGTTGGTTATGGCATAGAAGGCTAGGACATGTTGGTATGCGTAATCTAGACAAGCTGATCAAAGGTGATCATATTCTTGGTGTTAAAGATGTTCTCTTTGACAAAGATAGACTTTGTAGTGCTTGTCAAGCAGGAAAACAAGTAGGTGGAAGTCATCCCGTGAAAAACATCATGACCACAAGGAGACCGCTTGAGCTTCTTCATATGGATCTCTTCGGTCCCAATGCTTACAAAAGCCTTGGTGGTAACTCCTTCGGTCTAGTTATAGTTGATGATTATTCCAGATTTACGTGGGTATTTTTCCTTGATGATAAATCGCAGGTTCAGAGAATCTTCAAGACCTTTGCCAGAAAGGCCCAAAATCAATTTGAGGTGAAGATCAAGAAAGTTCGGAGTGACAATGGAACGGAGTTCAAGAACGCCAATGTAGACTCTTTTCTCGATGAGGAAGGTATTCTACATGAGTTCTCGGCTACGTACACTCCTCAACAAAATGGAGTTGTTGAGAGGAAGAACCGAACGCTCATAGAGATGGCGAGAATGATGCTTGATGAATACAAGACACCGAAGCATTTTTGGGGAGAAGCGGTCGAGACAGCTTGTCATGCTATCAACAGGCTTTATCTTCATAAGCTCCTCGGCAAGACATCATACGAGCTCCTCACCGGTAACAAACCCCAAGTGGGATACTTTCGTGTCTTTGGTTCAAAATGCTATATCCTTGATAAGCATCGTGGGTCTAAATTTGCTCCTAAATCTCATGAAGGCTTTCTCCTTGGTTATGGATCAAACTCCCACACCTACCGTGTCTACAATAATTTCACCCGAAAGGTTGAAGAGACGGTAGATGTGAAGTTTGATGAATCTAATGGCTCGCAAGTAGAGCAAATGCCTATTGATGTAGGAGACAAAGACCCATCGGAAGCTATCCAAGACTTATCTATTGGAAAGATCCGTCCCATGGAAGTGAAGGAGAGTACCTCATCTACATATGTGGAGCCACCTACCTCACGGCGAGATGAACCTCAAGGCAATATGGAGGCCTCCACAAGTGGAACTCACCAAGATGAGGAAGTGCAACAAGAAGATCCACCACAACCTCCTTCTCCACCGCCTCAAGACAACACCAACAACAATGAAGAAGAAGAAGAGGAAGATGAAGATGATGAGGAAGCTCAGCCACAACATCAACAAAAGCTATCCCGAGTTCGAGCAAGAGTCAAGAAAAATCATCCCGTGGAACAAATGATGAACGACATCAACTCCGGGAGAATTACTCGCTCTAAAACTCGCTTAGCTAATTTTTGTGAGCATTACTCATTTATCTCTAGCATTGAACCTATGAAGGTAGAAGAAGCACTTGAAGACCCGGATTGGGTGAACGCTATGCACGAAGAACTACACGACTTCGAGAGGAACAAGGTGTGGACATTGGTAGAGAAGCCCAAGGATGATCAAAACATCATCGGAACCAAATGGGTGTTTCGGAACAAGCAAGATGAAGATGGACAAGTCATCCGCAACAAGGCTCGTCTCGTAGCTCAAGGTTACACACAAGTCGAAGGTATGGACTATGGTGAGACCTATGCCCCCGTTGCTAGACTTGAGTCCATTCGCATTCTTCTTGCTTATGCCAATCACCATGATATTACTCTCTATCAAATGGATATCAAAAGTGCTTTTCTAAATGGTGAAATTGAGGAGGAAGTATTTGTGAAACAACCTCCCGGTTTTGTGAATCCCAAAAAGCCTAATCATGTTTACAAGTTACACAAAGCTCTTTATGGTCTTAAACAAGCTCCTAGAGCTTGGTACAAATGCTTAACTAGCTTTCTTCTTGAAAAAGGCTTTGAAATTGGAAAGATAGACTCAACGCTGTTCACAAAAAGGGTTAATGGTGAACTATTTGTGTGCCAAATATATGTTGATGATATTATCTTTGGTTCTACTAACCCCCATTTTAGCAAGAAGTTTGGACAGCTCATGTCGGAGAAGTATGAGATGTCCATGATGAGTGAACTCAAATTCTTCCTTGGGTTGCAAATCAAGCAATCTAAGGAGGGTACCTTTGTCTCACAAACAAAGTACACCAAGGATCTCTTCAAGAAGTTCAACATGCAAGAAAGCAAAGGTATGAGTACCCCCATGCCTACAAGTGGACATAATGACTTGACAAAAGATGGAGAACCCGTTGATCAAAGGGTTTACCGTTCTATGATTGGTTCTCTACTATATCTTTGTGATTCTCGTCCTGACATAATGTTGAGTGTATGCATGTGTGCACGATATCAAGCAGCCCCTAAAGAATGTCATCTTAAAGCTGTTAAAAGAATAGTGAGATATTTGATACACACACCAAACTTTGGCATTTGGTATCCTAAGAGAGCTTCTTTCGATCTTGTTGGCTATTCCGACTCGGACTATGCCGGTGACAAGGTTGATAGAAAGTCAACTTCAGGTACATGTCAATTCCTTGGTCGATCCCTTGTATCTTGGTCCTCCAAGAAACAAAATTTGGTATCATTATCCACTGCTGAAGCGGAATATATTGCTGCTGGTTCGTGTTGTGCTCAATTGCTATGGATGACAGAAACGCTTAAGGATTATGGGATACATGTGAGACGTGTTCCCTTGCTTTGTGACAATGAGAGTGCTATTAAAATTGGACACAATCCAGTGCAACACTCTCGAACAAAGCATATTGAAGTTCGTCACCATTTTATTCGTGATCATATTGCCAAGGGTGACATTAATCTTAAGCATGTTCGTACTGACAAACAACTTGCTGATATCTTTACTAAACCTCTTGATGAGAAAGTGTTTTGTCGCCTAAGGAGTGAGTTGAACATCATTGATGCTTCAAACTTGGAGTGATAACTCCATTGTTGCATGCAAGGCATGAGCCCTCTTGACTAATCCTTGATATTTCTCTTATGATGATGATCATATGTCTTGGACACATTTGCCTCCTTGTATTGCATCTAACTCCTTGCAGGTACTTGGATGATCTACATTCCACAAGATTACCACACACTCAAATCATGAGTAATCTTGTCATTGACCAAGTATCTAGCCCTTTGGGATGTTGAGTTCAAGGAACAAAATTCCACATATCCTTTTTGACATCTTATACATCTTGTATTTCACTCTTGTCATCTTGGATATCCTCGAGTATTTCCTTGCTTGCCTAACCCATGTAGGAAGATGAACTACATAAGCAGAAATGGCGCTCCAACTTCACATTCAATGAGCACCTACATCAAGCTTACCTACATGAGTAAAGCAACAACAAGCCCAAGGTATGTTCTTCACATCTTTAAGGAGCTTTACTCAAAGTCATGAGTACAAGCAGCTTCATAAGATGTGATCACATCAAATGCTTAATCGAAAAATGGCAACCCCATTTTGAGCTTAAATGATGAGTATGACCTATGATCAAATGTCCTCATTTGATTCCTAAGTCAATATACTCAAACATAGGTGACTTTGTCGCCGACCTTTATCTAGATGAAGTACATATGCTTTTGGAGTTTTTCTGTTTTCTCTTATGTTCTCTCATTGAGTTTTTCTTTAAACAAGAACAAAAAAAACTTCATCTAGGAATCTTTTTTATTTCTATTTCTTATGTTTCCTTGAATATCCTTCTGGCTCTTATCAATTCCCCAAAAATCTTTTACAAATTCATTGCAAATCTTTTGAAACATTCCTCGCAAAGTGAGCTGAATTATCTCTGTATTTCCTTGGAATTAAACTCGGCGTCACCGATTTATTTATTTCGGTCTAACCGAAAAGGGTCTACCCTAACTCAATTCGGTGTCACTGATTTATTTCCTCCAGGATATCATCTCCTGCAGCTCCACTCATTGTTTCTCTTGGAATGTTCTTATTTGCTCTGTTGTGATTCTTAAGGATCCCACTTCTTTCCTTTCATCTTTCCTGTCCTTCCTAGTTTGCTGTCCTTTTCGACACTTGATGTCAAAGGGGGAGAAGACTTAGGGGGAGTAGGGGGAGAAGAGAAGACTTAAGGGGAGAAGAAAAGCAATCTTATCTTAAGGGGGAGAGAATCACATCAAAGCTTTGTCGTGTCTTACATTGGACATCATTCTCAATTGGCATCATTCTTTTGATTTTGCTATTTCCATCAAACCCCTTGTTCTGAGAGAACTCAAAGGGAGAGGAATCCTCACAATTGATATCTTATGGAAAGCAAAATAAAATCTCTCAGAGTTCATTGAAAATCTTTTAATTTCGGAGACATGTTTGCTGATTCAAGCCTGTGCTCAATATGAGACACTCTTTATACATGTCCTCCCTGGCTTGGTACTCTTGATGTTCTTGTAGTTGGTTGAAGGAATACTCTTGTGTTATCTAACCTTGTTTTCCCAAGTTTATTCCTTCAGGTACAATGCCAAGGAACCTTAAGGTAAGTATATGCATCTTGCAGAATGTGCATGATGGTGACTTGCTTGTAAATACTTGTTTGCAAGAAATCACCATGCACATATGCATTATCACTCACTTCTTTTTCTTCTGCTCTGATGCATATAGCCAAGCTGCATGTAGCACATCTTGCTTATCTCTCTTGTGTGCTTGAGGTAGTCCAAAACCAAAATTTATGAAAATCTTGCACACTTGTAGGGGGAGCCTGTGTACTACATGCTTGTCAAAGCTTTCGTAATAATTCTGTCTTTCTTTCAATAAGCTTTGATGTCCTGTTTAGTGTAATTTTAGTGTGTTGCCATCAATTACCAAAAAGGGGAGATTGAAAGCACATTTGCTCCCTGGGTGGTTTTGGTAATTAATGACAACATACTTTGTGGTTGGACTAATGCTTTTATCAAGTATGTTTTAGGAAATCCAATCACATTGGCTATGGAAATGACTGAAGAAGTGGACCCCTCAAAATGCTAAGGCAAACATTGGCAAAAGCTCAAGACTCCATTTTTGGTTTAGTGATCTAAGATCACATTGAGTCCATAGGAAAAGCCAATACTATTAAAAGGGGATGAGGTTGTGTTGATGATCTGGTTGCTCAAGTGCTTAGTGATTTAGCTCCTTCAACTATCAGCAACTTTCACTACTACACACTCATAAGTAATCTCGGACAAACCGATTCTTCCTACTCAGTCCCACCGAGATGAACCACCTCAGCCATATGCCAAACCCTAGAAAAATCGGTCATTCCGAGTTTGAGATCGGTCTCACCGAAATATGGACTGCCAACCTTCTGTAACCATTTGACATCATATCGGAATAACCGAGTTTGCTTTTTCGGTCTTACCGAGATTGGCAAGCTTCTGTCTTGGCTCAAATCGGTCTCACCGAGATTGCATTTTCGGTCCCACCGAAACTGGCATGTTCCTGTCTTTTCTCAAATCGGTCTAACCAAGTTTTCTTTCTCGGTCCCACCGAAAATCCCAACGTTCATATCATGTGCACTTTCAGTCTAACCGAGATGGTATTTTCGGTCCCACCGAAAACCCCAATGTTCACTATATTTGAACTTTCGGTCTGACCGAGTTTTCACTTCGGTCTCACCGAGATTACTCAAATATGTGTGTAACGGTTGGATTTTGTGTGGAGGCTATATATACCCCTCCACCCCCTCTTCATTCGTGGAGAGAGCCATCAGAAAGTACTACCACTCCTACCTTACACTTTCTGAGAAGAGAACTACCTACCCTTGTGTTGAGATCAAGTTGCTCCATTCCTACCATATGAAACTTGATTTCTAGCCTTCCCAAGTTGCTTTCCACTCAATCCTTTCTTCCACAAAAGCCAAATCAGTGAGGAGAGTTGAGTGTTGGGGAGATTATCATTTGAAGCACAAGAGCAAGGAGTTCATCATCATCAACCACATCTATTACCTTTTGGAGGGTGGTGCCTCCTAGATTGGTTAGGTGTCGCTTGGGAGCCTCCGTCATCGAGATGTGGAGTTGAACCAAGAAGTTTGTAAGGGCAAGGAGATCGCCTACTTCGTGAAGATCTATCCCGAGTAAGGCTAGCCCTCCGTGGGCGTAGGCCATGATGGAATAGACAAGGTTGCTTCTTCGTGGACCCTTCGTGGGTGGAGCCCTCCGTGGACTCGCGCAGCCGTTACCCTCCATGGGTTGAAGTCTCCATCAACGTGGATGTACGATAGCACTACCAATCGGAACCACGGGAAAAATCATTGCGTCTCCAAATTGCGTTTGATCTTCTCCACCTTTCTTTACTATATGTGCAATTTACTTTCCGCTGCCCATACTCTAGAATTGCATGTGTAGTATGCTACTTGACTTGTGTGTTATGCAAAATCTGCCAAAATCTGTTCTTGTTAAAAGACAGAATTTTTATCTTGTCGAGTAGTCTAATCACCCCCCCTCTAGACACTCTCACCTTCTTCGATCCTACAATTGGTATCAGAGCTTTGGTCTCCATTGCTTTGGTTTACACACCATTGGAGGAAGATGGACGTGTCTACGTTTGGGAGTATTAGCCATAGAGTGCCTGTTCTTAATGGAAGGTTCTATAACTCATGGAGGTCTGAAATGCTTAGTATCTTTAAAATGTACAATTTGTGCAAATATATTGAGACCCCCTATGTGCCTCCTTTTTATCCCTTGCACCCTACCATGGATGAAGAGCTTGATTTGCTTCGTAACCTTAGAACTGTAAATCTTATCATTAGAGGGTTACCCGATGAATTGCTTAATCTTGTTACAAACTTTGAGTGTGCCTATGCTATGTGGAAATTCTTGGAAGAACTTTATCCGGACTACTCTTTGAGAAGTCTTGATGAAATTCTACACAAGACTATTGAATTTGATAAGTTGCACCCCAATGATTCCAACTTTGATAAATGCTTCTTTGAGCTTCGTGATCTTATGAAAAAGAAGGGTGATCCCGGTCTTATCAATATTATAATTAGAAATGCTCTTGCATTGCATTCCGAAGATTATTGTCACATTGACCAAACTAATGCAAGTACTTATCAAATTAACCTAGGTGTTGATGCTGAACAATCTATGGGTCAATATGATGATGAGCATGAGCAAGATGATGATTGCTCCGATTCGGACACCGAGCTAGACAAGGTCATGAAGAGTCTCAATCTCATGGCAAATCTGAGAGACTACATGTCCGGTGGAAAAGAGTGGATTCTTGATAGTGGATGCACCGATCACATGACCGGAGACAAAGACATGTTTCGAGAGCTTGCAAAGAACGATGGTCCACGCAAGTATGTGACTTTTGGAGACAACTCCAAGGGTAAGGTACTTGGCCTTGGTAAGGTGGCCATATCTCATGATAGCTCTATTCAAAATGTCATGCTTGTAGAATCTCTTGGATATAATTTACTTTCCGTGTCTAGATTAGCTGACTTTGGATTCAATGTGCTTTTCACCAAAGTAGATTGCCAAGTCTTTCGTCGTGATAATCAAAACATGGCTTTTACTGGTATCCGTAGAGGTGATCTATATATTGTTGATTTCACTAAGAAAGCCCAACCTAGAGCTTGTTTCATTGCTAAATCCTCTAAAGGTTGGTTATGGCATAGAAGGCTAGGACATGTTGGTATGCGTAATCTAGACAAGCTGATCAAAGGTGATCATATTCTTGGTGTTAAAGATGTTCTCTTTGACAAAGATAGACTTTGTAGTGCTTGTCAAGCAGGAAAACAAGTAGGTGGAAGTCATCCCGTGAAAAACATCATGACCACAAGGAGACCGCTTGAGCTTCTTCATATGGATCTCTTCGGTCCCAATGCTTACAAAAGCCTTGGTGGTAACTCCTTCGGTCTAGTTATAGTTGATGATTATTCCAGATTTACGTGGGTATTTTTCCTTGATGATAAATCGCAGGTTCAGAGAATCTTCAAGACCTTTGCCAGAAAGGCCCAAAATCAATTTGAGGTGAAGATCAAGAAATTTCGGAGTGACAATGGAACGGAGTTCAAGAACGCCAATGTAGACTCTTTTCTCGATGAGGAAGGAATTCTACATGAGTTCTCGGCTACGTACACTCCTCAACAAAATGGAGTTGTTGAGAGGAAGAACCGAACGCTCATAGAGATGGCGAGAACGATGCTTGATGAATACAAGACACCGAAGCATTTTTGGGGAGAAGCGGTCGAGACAGCTTGTCATGCTATCAACAGGCTTTATCTTCATAAGCTCCTCGGCAAGACATCATACGAGCTCCTCACCGGTAACAAACCCCAAGTGGGATACTTTCGTGTCTTTGGTTCAAAATGCTATATCCTTGATAAGCATCGTCGGTCTAAATTTGCTCCTAAATCTCATGAAGGCTTTCTCCTTGGTTATGGATCAAACTCCCACACCTACCGTGTCTACAATAATTTCACCCGAAAGGTTGAAGAGACGGTAGATGTGAAGTTTGATGAATCTAATGGCTCGCAAGTAGAGCAAATGCCTATTGATGTAGGAGACAAAGACCCATCGGAAGCTATCCAAGACTTATCTATTGGAAAGATCCGTCCCATGGAAGTGAAGGAGAGTACCTCATCTACATATGTGGAGCCACCTACCTCACGGCGAGATGAACCTCAAGGCAATATGGAGGCCTCCACAAGTGGAACTCACCAAGATGAGGAAGTGCAACAAGAAGATCCACCACAACCTCCTTCTCCACCGCCTCAAGACAACACCAACAACAATGAAGAAGAAGAAGAGGAAGATGAAGATGATGAGGAAGCTCAGCCACAACATCAACAAAAGCTATCCCGAGTTCGAGCAAGAGTCAAGAAAAATCATCCCGTGGAACAAATGATGAACGACATCAACTCCGGGAGAATTACTCGCTCTAAAACTCGCTTAGCTAATTTTTGTGAGCATTACTCATTTATCTCTAGCATTGAACCTATGAAGGTAGAAGAAGCACTTGAAGACCCGGATTGGGTGAACGCTATGCACGAAGAACTACACAACTTCGAGAGGAACAAGGTGTGGACATTGGTAGAGAAGCCCAAGGATGATCAAAACATCATCGGAACCAAATGGGTGTTTCGGAACAAGCAAGATGAAGATGGACAAGTCATCCGCAACAAGGCTCGTCTCGTAGCTCAAGGTTACACACAAGTCGAAGGTATGGACTATGGTGAGACCTATGCCCCCGTTGCTAGACTTGAGTCCATTCGCATTCTTCTTGCTTATGCCAATCACCATGATATTACTCTCTATCAAATGGATATCAAAAGTGATTTTCTAAATGGTGAAATTGAGGAGGAAGTATTTGTGAAACAACCTCCCGGTTTTGTGAATCCCAAAAAGCCTAATCATGTTTACAAGTTACGCAAAGCTCTTTATGGTCTTAAACAAGCTCCTAGAGCTTGGTACAAATGCTTAACTAGCTTTCTTCTTGAAAAAGGCTTTGAAATTGGAAAGATAGACTCAACGCTGTTCACAAAAAGGGTTAATGGTGAACTATTTGTGTGCCAAATATATGTTGATGATATTATCTTTGGTTCTACTAACCCCCATTTTAGCAAGAAGTTTGGACAGCTCATGTCGGAGAAGTATGAGATGTCCATGATGAGTGAACTCAAATTCTTCCTTGGGTTGCAAATCAAGCAATCTAAGGAGGGTACCTTTGTCTCACAAACAAAGTACACCAAGGATCTCTTCAAGAAGTTCAACATGCAAGAAAGCAAAGGTATGAGTACCCCCATGCCTACAAGTGGACATAATGACTTGACAAAAGATGGAGAACCCGTTGATCAAAGGGTTTACCGTTCTATGATTGGTTCTCTACTATATCTTTGTGCTTCTCGTCCTGACATAATGTTGAGTGTATGCATGTGTGCACGATATCAAGCAGCCCCTAAAGAATGTCATC
This sequence comes from Secale cereale, assembly GCA_902687465.1. Taxonomy (NCBI): domain Eukaryota; kingdom Viridiplantae; phylum Streptophyta; class Magnoliopsida; order Poales; family Poaceae; genus Secale; species Secale cereale. The sequence goes on from LR738715.1 coordinate 216,456,924, forward strand.
TTAAAGCTGTTAAAAGAATAGTGAGATATTTGATACACACACCAAACTTTGGCATTTGGTATCCTAAGAGAGCTTCTTTCGATCTTGTTGGCTATTCCGACTCGGACTATGCCGGTGACAAGGTTGATAGAAAGTCAACTTCAGGTACATGTCAATTCCTTGGTCGATCCCTTGTATCTTGGTCCTCCAAGAAACAAAATTCGGTATCATTATCCACTGCTGAAGCGGAATATATTGCTGCTGGTTCGTGTTGTGCTCAATTGCTATGGATGACAGAAACGCTTAAGGATTATGGGATACATGTGAGACGTGTTCCCTTGCTTTGTGACAATGAGAGTGCTATTAAAATTGGACACAATCCAGTGCAACACTCTCGAACAAAGCATATTGAAGTTCGTCACCATTTTATTCGTGATCATATTGCCAAGGGTGACATTAATCTTAAGCATGTTCGTACTGACAAACAACTTGCTGATATCTTTACTAAACCTCTTGATGAGAAAGTGTTTTGTCGCCTAAGGAGTGAGTTGAACATCATTGATGCTTCAAACTTGGAGTGATAACTCCATTGTTGCATGCAAGGCATGAGCCCTCTTGACTAATCCTTGATATTTCTCTTATGATGATGATCATATGTCTTGGACACATTTGCCTCCTTGTATTGCATCTAACTCCTTGCAGGTACTTGGATGATCTACATTCCACAAGATTACCACACACTCAAATCATGAGTAATCTTGTCATTGACCAAGTATCTAGCCCTTTGGGATGTTGAGTTCAAGGAACAAAATTCCACATATCCTTTTTGACATCTTATACATCTTGTATTTCACTCTTGTCATCTTGGATATCCTCGAGTATTTCCTTGCTTGCCTAACCCATGTAGGAAGATGAACTACATAAGCAGAAATGGCGCTCCAACTTCACATTCAATGAGCACCTACATCAAGCTTACCTACATGAGTAAAGCAACAACAAGCCCAAGGTATGTTCTTCACATCTTTAAGGAGCTTTACTCAAAGTCATGAGTACAAGCAGCTTCATAAGATGTGATCACATCAAATGCTTAATCGAAAAATGGCAACCCCATTTTGAGCTTAAATGATGAGTATGACCTATGATCAAATGTCCTCATTTGATTCCTAAGTCAATATACTCAAACATAGGTGACTTTGTCGCCGACCTTTATCTAGATGAAGTACATATGCTTTTGGAGTTTTTCTGTTTTCTCTTATGTTCTCTCATTGAGTTTTTCTTTAAACAAGAACAAAAAAAAACTTCATCTAGGAATCTTTTTTATTTCTATTTCTTATGTTTCCTTGAATATTCTTCTGGCTCTTATCAATTCCCCGAAAATCTTTTACAAATTCATTGCAAATCTTTTGAAACATTCCTCGCAAAGTGAGCTGAATTATCTCTGTATTTCCTTGGAATTAAACTCGGCGTCACCGATTTATTTATTTCGGTCTAACCGAAAAGGGTCTACCCTAACTCAATTCGGTGTCACTGATTTATTTCCTCCAGGATATCATCTCCTGCAGCTCCACTCATTGTTTCTCTTGGAATGTTCTTATTTGCTCTGTTGTGATTCTTAAGGATCCCACTTCTTTCCTTTCATCTTTCCTGTCCTTCCTAGTTTGCTGTCCTTTTCGGCACTTGATGTCAAAGGGGGAGAAGACTTAGGGGGAGTAGGGGGAGAAGAGAAGACTTAAGGGGAGAAGAAAAGCAATCTTATCTTAAGGGGGAGAGAATCACATCAAAGCTTTGTCGTGTCTTACATTGGACATCATTCTCAATTGGCATCATTCTTTTGATTTTGCTATTTCCATCAAACCCCTTGTTCTGAGAGAACTCAAAGGGAGAGGAATCCTCACAATTGATATCTTATGGAAAGCAAAATAAAATCTCTCAGAGTTCATTGAAAATCTTTTAATTTCGGAGACATGTTTGCTGATTCAAGCCTGTGCTCAATATGAGACACTCTTTATACATGTCCTCCCTGGCTTGGTACTCTTGATGTTCTTGTAGTTGGTTGAAGGAATACTCTTGTGTTATCTAACCTTGTTTTCCCAAGTTTATCCCTTCAAGTACAATGCCAAGGAACCTTAAGGTAAGTATATGCATCTTGCAGAATGTGCATGATGGTGACTTGCTTGTAAATACTTGTTTGCAAGAAATCACCATGCACATATGCATTATCACTCACTTCTTTTTCTTCTGCTCTGATGCATATAGCCAAGCTGCATGTAGCACATCTTGCTTATCTCTCTTGTGTGCTTGAGGTAGTCCAAAACAAAAATTTATGAAAATCTTGCACACTTGTAGGGGGAGCCTGTGTACTACATGCTTGTCAAAGCTTTCATGATAATTCTGTCTTTCTTTCAATAAGCTTTGATGTCCTGTTTAGTGTAATTTTAGTGTGTTGCCATCAATTACCAAAAAGGGGGAGATTGAAAGCACATTTGCTCCCTGGGTGGTTTTGGTAATTAATGACAACATACTTTGTGGTTGGACTAATGCTTTTATCAAGTATGTTTCAGGAAATCCAATCACATTGGCTATGGAAATGACTGAAGAAGTGGACCCCTCAAAATGCTAAGGCAAGCATTGGCAAAAGCTCAAGACTCCATTTTTGGTTTAGTGATCTAAGATCACATTGAGTCCATAGGAAAAGCCAATACTATTAAAAGGGGATGAGGTTGTGTTGATGATCTGGTTGCTCAAGTGCTTAGTGATTTAGCTCCTTCAACTATCAGCAACTTTCACTGCTACACACTCATAAGTAATCTCGGACAAACCGATTCTTCCTACTCAGTCCCATCGAGATGAACCACCTCAGCCATATGCCAAACCCTAGAAAAATCGGTCATTCCGAGTTTGAGATCGGTCTCACCGAAATATGGACTGCCAACCTTCTGTAACCATTTGACATCATATCGGAATAACCGAGTTTGCTTTTTCGGTCTTACCGAGATTGGCAAGCTTCTGTCTTGGCTCAAATCGGTCTCATCGAGATTGCATTTTCGGTCCCACCGAAACTGGCATGTTCCTGTCTTTTCTCAAATCGGTCTAACCAAGTTTTCTTTCTCGGTCCCACCGAAAATCCCAACGTTCATATCATTTGCACTTTCGGTCTAACCGAGATGGTATTTTCGGTCCCACCGAAAACCCCAACGTTCACTATATTTGAACTTTCGGTCTGACCGAGTTTTCACTTCGGTCTCACCGAGATTACTCAAATATGTGTGTAACGGTTGGATTTTGTGTGGAGGCTATATATACCCCTCCACCCCCTCTTCATTCGTGGAGAGAGCCATCTGAAAGTACTACCACTCCTACCTTACACTTTCTGAGAAGAGAACTACCTACCCTTGTGTTGAGATCAAGTTGCTCCATTCCTACCATATGAAACTTGATTTCTAGCCTTCCCAAGTTGCTTTCCACTCAATCCTTTCTTCCACAAAAGCCAAATCAGTGAGGAGAGTTGAGTGTTGGGGAGATTATCATTTGAAGCACAAGAGCAAGGAGTTCATCATCATCAACCACATCTATTACCTTTTGGAGGGTGGTGCCTCCTAGATTGGTTAGGTGTCGCTTGGGAGCCTCCGTCATCGAGATGTGGAGTTGAACCAAGAAGTTTGTAAGGGCAAGGAGATCGCCTACTTCGTGAAGATCTACCCCGAGTAAGGCTAGCCCTCCGTGGGCGTAGGCCATGATGGAATAGACAAGGTTGCTTCTTCGTGGACCCTTCGTGGGTGGAGCCCTCCGTGGACTCGCGCAGCCGTTACCCTCCGTGGGTTGAAGTCTCCATCAACGTGGATGTACGATAGCACTACCTATCGGAACCACGGGAAAAATCATTGCGTCTCCAAATTGCGTTTGATCTTCTCCACCTTTCTTTACTATATGTGCAATTTACTTTCCGCTGCCCATACTCTAGAATTGCATGTGTAGTATGCTACTTGACTTGTGTGTTATGCAAAATCTGCCAAAATCTGTTCTTGTTAAAAGACAGAATTTTTATCTTGTCGAGTAGTCTAATCACCCCCCCTCTAGACACTCTCACCTTCTTCGATCCTACAAACGGCACTTGGCGTATGTGTGTGGATTACACAGATTTGAACAAGGCTTGTCCAGCTGATCCTTTTGCTCTTCCTCGTATTGATCAAATTATTGATGCTACGGCGGGTTGTGAGCGTTTAAGTTTTCTGGATGCTTATTCTGGTTATCATCATATCAAAATGGCAGTTAAGGACCTGGAGAAGACAGCTTTTATAACTCCCTTTGGAGCCTTCTGCTACGTATCTATGCCCTTTGGGCTCAAGAGTGCCCAGGCGACTTATCAGCGCTATGTGCAGAATTGTCTTCATAAACAGATTGGGCGTAATGTTCATGCATATGTGGATGATATTGTGGTAAAGTCCAGAAAGGAGGAGACATTAATAGATGACTTGAAGGAAACTTTTGATAATCTCCGGGTCTATAAGATGATGCTTAATCCGCCCAAGTGTGTTTTTGGTGTACTGGCAGGCAAGCTCTTGGGGTTTCTGGTGTCTAACAGGGGAATTGAAGCTAATTTGGAGAAAATCAAAGCTATTACGTCCCTGGCTAAACCGGCGTGTATCAATGACGTTCAACGTCTGGCGGGCCGTATGTGAGCGTTGAGCCGGTTTATCAGCCGATTGGGAGAAAAAGCTATCCCTCTCTACCAGATGATGAAAAAGACAGACTATTTTGTTTGGAGTGATGCTGCTAATGCGGCGTTTGAGGACTTGAAGAAACAGTTGGCAGAGCCACTTGTCCTTGCCGCTCCGGTCGATAAAGAGCCACTATTGTTGTACGTGGTTGCTAATGCCCGGGCCGTCAGTCTGGCCATTGTAGTGGAGCGCAAGGAGGCTGGGAAAAATATCCGGTTCAACAGCCTGTTTACTATATCAGTGATGTGCTTATTGAGTCCAAACAGAGGTACCCACATTGGCAGAAATTGGTGTATGGAGTCTTCATGGCAAGCCGGAAGCTTAAGCAGTATTTTCAGGGTCATACCATCACTGTGATCAGCTCTGCCCCTTTGGGAGATATAATACAAAACAGAGAAGCAACTGGCCGGGTTGCCAAGTGGGCCATTGAGCTTGGACCTCATGGGTTAAACTATGTGCCTCGTACGGCAATCAAGTCCCAAGCACTTGTGGATTTCATCAATGATTGGACGGAGTTGCAAGCGCCGGAAGAAAAGCTGGATCATACTTATTAGACTATTCATTTTGATGGGTCTAGACAGTTGGCGGGCTCGGGGGCTGGAGTCGTGTTAACTTCCCCACGAGGTGATAAATTTTGTTATGTTCTCCGTTTAATGTTCCCTTGCACTAATAATGCAGCTGAATATGAGGCTCTACTCCACGGTCTTCGAATGGCTAAGGAGATGAATTTAAGTCGGGTTAAGTGTTTTGGTGACTCGGACCTGGTGGCTCAGCAAGTATCTGGTACTTGGGACTCCAAGGACCCGCTCATGGCAGCATATCGTCGAGAGGTGGATATTGTTGCTGGACACTTCAAGGGTTATCAGGTTGACCATGTGGACTGGCGAAAGAATGAAGCGGCGGACGCCTTAAGCCGTTTGTGTTCCCAATGTAAACCGGTTCCACCCAATGTTTTTTTGTACGTCTTGCATAACCCGTCGGTCAAGCTACCTACGGAGGAGGATTTGGCTGTTCCTGATCCGGAGGCTCAGTTGGTGGTGGCTCTTCATGCTATCCCAGATTGGACAGTTCCATATTTGGCATGTATGAACCGGGGCGAGTTACCAGAGGATTAAATTTTGGCCAGGCAGATAATCCGGTGATCCAAGTCAATGACTATCGTCAATGGAGAATTGCATCATTGCAGTGTAACAGGGGCGTTTCAGCGTTGCGTATCTCCTGAAGAAGGGTGTGAGATTTTGCGAGAAATCCACGAAGGAGATTGTGGTCACCATGCAGGTTCAAAGTTCTTGATGGCTAAAGCTTTTTGTCAGGGTTTCTATTGGCTGACGGCTCATGCTGATGTTGAAGACTTGGTCAAAAAGTGTGATGGCTGCCAAAAGTTCTCACGGAGTGCTCATGTACCGCTCAAGAATTGAGGATGATTCCAATTACTTGGTCGTTTGCCACTTGGGGGCTGGATATGGTTGGGCCCTTTAAGAGATCCCAGGATAAGAAAACCCACCTTTTGGTGGCGGTTGATAAGTTCACCAAGTGGGTGGAAGCAGAGCCACTCAGTAAGTGTGATGCAGCCACGGCGGTTCAGTTCATCAAAACGGTGATTTTTCGGTTTGCTTTTCCACACAGCATTATAACTGATAACGGAACTAATTTGTCCAAGGGTGCTATGAAAGAATTTTGTCAACGTGAGAACATCCGGCTTGACGTATCATCAGTGGCTCATCCTCAATCTAATGGTCAAGCTGAGAGAGCCAATCAAGAGATCCTGAGAGGCATCAAGCCCCAGCTTATGGTTCCTGTGACGCCCGAAGACCGACGTCCCAGAAGATTCCTGAAGATTCCAGAAGATTCCAGATGTTCCGGGTTCTCCCTTGTGTTTATTTTGTGCTTGTGTTATTTATTTTGCATTGCATCATGTCATCATGCCATCATGTCATATTATTTTTTTGCATCTCAACTTAAATAAATTGTGTGGACCTTCGGTCCATTTAAATCGAGGGAAGGTTGTCTTCTCTTTATAACCTATCCTCCCAATATCTAGGGAGCTACATAAATAAATATTCCATTGTTTGGAATTCACCGTAACACACTTGCAATTATTCCCCATGCCTCTTTAATTCAAGTTTCACCGCCAAAAACCTTGCCAATAATTCTTTTCCGTTGTTTCGAGGTTCCTCCGAATATTCGAACATTTTTGGACACTTCTATAAGCAAGTCTTAGTTCAAACCCATTTGAATTAAACTCAAATGTGTTTGAATTATTTCTTTCGATCTTGCCTTTTCTATTTTCCTGGACCGTGCTCATTTTATGATAACCGAGAATAATAGTCCCATGTGCTATTTTTTTCCCTAACCTCCCTCTTCTTTCTTTTCTTCTCTCTTTTGTTTTCTGCTAAAATCAGTTAAAGTAGAGCTGAGGCCAGCCGGCAGGCCTCCCAGCAGCCCTCAGCCTCCCCCCAGCCGGCCCTTCTAGCTTTCGGCCCAGCCACGGCCTCCCCAACTGCGCCGGCCCAAGGCCCATAGGCAGCAGCCATCGGCCTCCCTAGCGCTAACCCTAGCCCGAACCCCTCGCTTCCCCTCGCGCTGTCTCCCGTGCGCCGCCACTTCCTTCGCACCGCTCGTCCCCTTCCCCTCAATCCCCTTCTCTCAGCGCTCGTCCCATAGCTCTCACCCCCTCGTTCCCCCCATCGATTTCCCCTCCGCGCCAGAAGCCTCCATCGCCTGGCTCGCCCGCACCCAGGTCCGCATGCCGCGCCCCATGCTGCCTCCGGCCAGGAGCCAGTCCCGTGCGCCCGTGGCCTCTCTCCTCCCGCGCCTTGGAGCACCGCTCCGCCCCGAGCGCCTGCCATGGCGCCTTCCTCCGGCCTCCCTCCTCCGACGCCAGGGCCAGCCAGGCCGTCTCCTCGCGAAGGCCGAAGCCCGGCGCCCCCGAGCCCTCCTCTTCAGCCGCCTTGGACGGGGCCGGCCTCCCCGCAGTAGAGCCCCTCCGCCCCGGGCCGCATCACCTCCAGCGCCTCCAGGCCGAGCGGCCCTGCTGCCGCCATGGAGTCCCGCGGCCACTGCCGCGCCTCCTCTTCGCCTCCCGTGCTGCTGCCATGGCCTCGTCGCCCCGATGCAGCCTCCATTCCTCTGTCGTTCCTCGTCGGCAGCTGCGAGCTCCACTTGAGTGCCCCGTGCTGCTGTTTTTGTTTGCTCTTTCGTGTGCTGCGTTTGAAACCTCAGGACCGGCAAGTTACTCGATGAAACACCCAAGTACCCCTCCGATGACAAGTACGTCTACGAACGGGAACAACTACACGGCGATACGTCAAGTACCACGACGACCGACTCGACAAGTACCCCTACCGATGAATGAGAACAACTACTTCCCTCTACGGCATGTACCACTACCGTCGCCCGGAAACGATGGATGCGCCAAGTACATCTACGAAATCGACGCCCGAACGACTACCGTCGCCCCGAAGATGTTGGGTTCGTCAATTCCCTCTCCGAAACGAACATGTACCACTACTTCAACTACCGTCGCTCGACGATCCGTCAAGTACCTCTTCGGAAACGTGAACGACTACTTCCCTCTACGAATGTGTACCCCGACTCCCGAGAACGACTCCTTCCTCTACGATCTCGAACCGCCCCGAAACGAGTGTTTCGAAGGTATAACCCCGAGACGATGAACCGTGGATGCTTGTTGTGTTGTATGAAATGTTTCCCGTGTGTGCCGTTGTGCCCATCTTTTGTCATGTTCCTCGGTTGCCTCGTCGCCGACCCGTGGGAACCCGGTGACGGGATCAACCCACTTTCATCTTGTTCCGCTCGCCACCTTCATCTTTTGCTCCGGACTCTCAACGAGTTAACGGAACCGATATGATGCCGTTGCATCATTTTCGGATCGTTGTCGTGGCACCTTTTTCCTTCCACCACGGTGTCAAATTCTTCATATCTTCTTCATGTCAACTTTTAATAAAATTGCATAAACTTGTTCATGTCATCCGCATCATGTTAAAAACATTATATGTGTGAATTGTTGTTGCTTTAATAATTGCTAAACATGCTCATGGGGATTTTCCGGAATTTGTTGTTGTTATTTCCGGCCTCATTTAAAATGCCTAAATAGTGTAGTTTTATTATGCTTCACCTCTTGCCATGTTAACGAACATTTAATCTTGTCTTGTAAATAACGAGAGTCAATTAAATAATTAAAATGTGGTGTTTCGTCAATATGCAACTCGTTGCATATTGAGCTCCACTTAACTTGTAGTATTTGTTTGTGCACTTGCCATGCCATGCATAATTAAACCGGACATGCGTCATACTTGGATGTGCATCGTATGCCATGATTTTGCTTGTGTGTTTACCGAGTTGTTTGCTTCTTTCCGGTTGCTTCTCTTGTTAGCTTCGGTTTCGTTCCGGAGTTGTGAGGATTCGCTCGGCTGTTGCTCCGTCTACTTCATGGACCCGTTCTTCTTCCTTGCGGAACCCCAGGCAAGATGATCATACCCTTGGATACCTTTACTACCATTGCCATGCTTAGTTGTCTCGATGCTATCGTTACATGTCGCGCTACCCATCTTTTATGTCAGCCTCTCCTTGTTGCCATGAAACCTCTAACCTTTTGACACCTTCCTAGCAAAACCACTGTTTGGCTATGTTACCCGCTTGCTCAGCCCCTCTTATAGCGTTGTTAGTTGCAGGTGAAGATGAAGTTCGTTCCAGGAGGGAACTTGTTGTTGGAATATCACAATATCTATAATTACTATTAACACACCTATATACTGGGCATGGGTGGAAGGCTTGGCCTTTTGCTCGGTGTTTTGTTCCACTCATGCCACCTTAGGCGCCGATAAACCGGCATTATGTTCCTTGATTTTGCGTTCCTTACACGATGGGTGGATGGGGACCCCTTGACAGTTCGACTTTGAATAAAACTCCTCCAGCAAGGCCCAACATTGGTTTTAATTTGCCTCATAATAACAACTTAATTAATTAATTAAATTTGCATAGGGGGTCGCGTCCCCGAGGATTCTTTTCTACATAGCAGGGGGGCCAGTGCTGATGGTGTTGGTCCCAAACGGGGAGCCTGCGGGGCCGCCTTGGGGAAACCCGAGGTATCTGGTATAACCCGTAGCTTCGCCCATCTGGTCGTGTCCTGAGACTAGATACGCGCGGCTACTATCAGGGTGTCGACACACCGGGAGGTCTTGCTGGACTTGTTTTACCATTGTCGAAATGTCTTGTGCTACCGGGATGCCGAGCCTGATTGGATTTCCCTAAGATAAGGAGTGATGATATTATATTTATCACTTCAGCTAATCGTGAGAGCTTGTGATGGGCTAAGTTGGGACACCCCTGCAGGGTTATGATCTTTCGAAAGCCGTGCCCGCGGTTATGTGGCAGATTGGAATTTGTTAATGTCCGGTTGTAGAAAACTTGACAGAGGATCCGAAGTAAAACACACAACTGTGTGAGTAACCGTGACCGTCCCTTTTCACTTTGAGAAGAGAACACGGTGGGGTTATGTTTGACCGTATGTAGTTCAGGATCTTTAGCGATCACCTTTTGCGACCGTTTGCGTAGATGCTCATCTTATTCTGGTACTGGTAAGTTAGCCACCATATTGCTTAGCCGCTGCTGCAACCTCACCACTTTACCTCTTCCTACCCATAAAGCTTTGCTAGTCTTGATACCCATGGTTATGGGATTGCTGAGTCCTCGTGGCTCACAGATACTACAACACCAGATGCAGGTTCAGCCGAGTCTGACGCAGGAGCTGGTTCAAGTACTTCCAGGAGTTCCATGAAGAGAGTGGCCGTTTGCTTGTGACGTTTCGACGATCAGTAGTGGTTTCTACTAGGATTCGATCCTGACCTGTGGCTTTATGTTGTTTTGGCATCTTTCTTTTAGATCTTCACCCGTACTCGGGTTGTGATGTTTTGAATGATGTATTGCTTATGTATTGTATTGTGTGAAGTGGCGAGTGTAAGCCAACTATCTCCTTTTGCATTTTAATCCCTCTTTTACATGAGTCGTGCAAAGATACCAAACTTGAGATCATTCTAGGATGGGCTTATACCTTTAAGTCGTGCCTCGACACGTAGGAGGTATAGTCCCATCCTGGGCATTACAGTTCCCCTGCAGAGGACGCCGGGTTGTTGGGTGGAGGAGTTACCTTCTGTATTATGGAGCATCAATACACGCCCAACAGATCTACAGGTTACACGCCTTTTTTCATGGTTTACGGAGCAGAGGCAGTTCTCCCTAGTGACATCCGTCATGACTCGCCTCGTGTAGCGGCTTACGTTGAAGTTGACAATGCGAAGGCACGACAGGAAGCACTTGACATGTTAGATGAGGAACGTGACATTGCAGCAGCTCGGTCGGCGATTTACAGCAAGATTTGCATCGTTATCACAGCCGCTGGGTTAGAACCAAAACCTTTCAAGAAGGCGATCTGGTGCTCCGGCTCGTCCAGGATCAGACTGATCTGCACAAGTTATCCCCGCCTTGGGAAGGACAGTTTGTGGTCAGCAAGAATCTGCATAACGGGTCATACTACCTTATCGACGTTTGAGAACACAAAGACTCACATACATCAGAGGAGGAGACCCACCAGCCGTGGAACATTGCTCATCTTCGGCCTTACTACACCTCAGCCATAGGCTCCTCTTATGTATATATTTTTGACAATGTATATATTATGATCAATATAATAAACCGGCATCCCTGCTAAAGCGGGGCCTCTGCTGTTTTTTCCCATAAGAGTTTTAGTTACGTGGGGGCTTCTGTTTATAAAGCGAAGTTCTGACTACCCTCTTGAGCCGGCTATCAAGCCCATATTATCATAAGAGCACAGCTCTAATCCGGCTATCAAGCCAATATTATCATAAGGGGCCAAAGAGAGTTTGTTGCACAACACAACTCAAACATAGGCACCCACTGAGCACAGCTCCAAATGTTACCTGGGGGCTCTTGTTGCACATCAACAAAGAGTTTTTAAGACCCTTGTAATAGGCTATCAAGACAGGCTTGGAAGTCATGTGTATTCACCTAAAACCCCAGGTTAACCTGCCTTCATCAAGTAAGTCACTCTGTCCAGGTAATCCTGGTATGACCCGCCGAACGTTTGACAAGTCAATCTTATACAGACCCTAAACTTGTCAAAGTTAAAACGACGATTGGTTAATGTGAGGTCCATCTTAAAAGGCTTTGTAAAATGTTTTAACTCAGTGACCTCGCAGCCCATGAAAATCCTCGATTTTAGGCCTGGCAGCCCATGAAAAGCCTCGCATGATTTTATTTGACAAGTTTTTTCTCTTTTGTTGAGGTTTTACAACATTTTTTATGATAAATCGATGTTATTGACTCGGCTTAGTTGTTGACTATAAGTCACTACTATCAAATAAACCGGTGTTTACTAACCGGTCTAGTTTCGATTACAAATCGCCAGTACATATACGGATAATCCGGTGTATATCACAACCCGGTACAGTTTTATTATAAACCGGCAAAATATTGCAGGAGTCATCAATACTCAAGATTGGGGTTATCACCCTTACTACAAAAGTTGGTAAAACCAACGGTGTGAAAAAATATCACAGGTATGATATATTTCATATTTAATTATTTCAAAATGCAGCCTTGGTTATAAACCTAGGTCATGTGTTGGGCATTATGACCCGTCCGGCGATAAACCACCAGGACACTCTAAACTTGTTGTATGCAGAAACAGGTTGAATAAAGCTGTTTAGAAGGATAAGCATACATAGTATAATGATGGCGGATTAACAGCGTCACGCAAAATGAATATGCACGATGACATAGCAGACCAAGTATTTCAACTAGCCCTATTACAAGGTGCTTTGATGCCCAAAAGAATAACTATTTTCAGCAAGTATTGCAGTATGCAGAAGGATAAACTGACTCCCGGTTCATGATTCCCCGCCGGGCTAGTTTGACGTCTGTGGGTTGCCTTGCACCGGTTCATCCTCCTCTTCTCCACCTAGTGGTTGTAAGTCAATAGTTGCCCAATCGATCCCAGTTAAGGCTTGGAATACAGCTTCATCACTTATAAGCACGGAGGGTTCAACATCAGGGGCATAAGTATGCTTACAAACGGGTGGGGTGAGATTTTGCACATCATGAGTTGGCGCGCTAACCCGTTTGTTATCAGCATCATAAACTGATTGATAGTGGGAAAGATCGGCTTCATCAGCCAATTTGCTAGCCAAGGGGCGCATTTCCTTTGTCAAAGCTCGGAGATCATCATTATCAAAATCTGATCCGTCTTCCTTTAAGCTTGGATAGCCATTCCCCGCGTCAGCCGGATCAAGGTCAGGTACCCATGCTTTCGCCTGGGTTAGTGCGGTCATAGCACCTGCCCTTACAGCTGATCTTTTTAATTCTTCAAACCGGGCAGGCAGCATTGACAATTTCTCTAAGGTTTCTTTGATCAAAGTGGTGGCGGCTTGTTATGAGAGGCAGTACGAATGATCCGCTGTGCACCGGTATACAATTGCTCTATAAGAGTATAGGCAGCCTTCAATTTCTTCTGCATGTCAGAGCCCAGATGGGTAATACGGGTTCGTGCATCATGACGAACGTTGATAAACCGACAGTTTATGGGATAATACATGTGGGAAGCTTATAATAAAGATACTTACCAAACACAGCAGTGGTCATGGCGTTTATCTGCCGCTTCAAGCCAGTTAGCTCTTCTACCACCGGTTTAAGAGCTGCTTCTACATCATCAGCCCTTTTCTGCAATGTGGATTTCTCTATGTCCCAATCCGCCCGCTGCTTCTTGAAATTTTCCTTCAACTTTTCCATAGCTGCTAAGGCACTGGTCAGCTCATCCTTGGCTTTGGAGGTTTTTGCTTGCTGGGACTTGAGGTTTTCTTGAAGGTCAGCGGTTTGGGATTCCTTTTTGCTCAGATCAGCCTGTAAGAGACATACATATCATGAGTTGGCACAACATATTTGAAGTGCCAAGCACAAAACAAGTTATACACTTGTCACTTGGGGGCTAATGCCTATTTGCTTGTTATCATAAGTTTTTACAAGTCCCAAGCTCAATACAAGTATTGTCCCTGGCACTTGGGGGCTAATGCATATTTGCTCAAAATATAATTACAGGACAAAAGTCCTGGTTCATCTTGAAAAGAATAAGCCGGCCCTTGGGGACTACAGGCGAAAGTTGCAAGTTTGATATTCTAAAAGTCCCGGTTCATCTTGAAAAGAAAAAACTAGACCTTGGGGACTACAGGCGAAAGTTGCAAGTTTGATATTCTAAAAGTCCCGGTTCATCTTGAAAAGATAAACCAACCCTTGGGGGCTAAACTGGAGTTGATATAAGAAATTTGACAAGGGAGAAACAGTATTGCAGAAGTTAAGCAATAGTTACCTCATATCGTTCTTTCATCAGTCTCACTAAACCGGCTTCATAGTCGCGGCTTGTGTACAGACTGTTCAAAAATCCAGAGTGAAGGTCCTAGGCGCTGAGGTGGGCATAGCTCGACAAATCGGCATTCCATTTACCTTTGTCCATAGCAGAAAATTCCTCCTTGGCACTATGCTTTGATAAAGCGACAGGATCGCCAGGAGTGGTGTGGCAAAACCAGCGATCATAACATCATCCATCGTATCATCAGCAGCCTTGACTGGGTTTGCCGGTTTATCATTGGCTCGGACTGGGCTGGTTGGTCTATCAACATGGCCTGTTGGATCAACTTCTTGTTCAATGAAAAGATCATGATCCAATAGTGGTGGATCATCAAGCATGGCGCCAGCATTTGCTTCTACCGGTTTTGGAGTTCTTTCCGATTCAGTGACCACATTACCATCAGTCGGTTTACTTAATTTGGCCTTTTTGCTGGGTCTAGGCCTGCCACTAAGAAGGATCAACTGAAAAGTCAGTACATTGAATAGACATAAAGAGTTAATAGTAAATTAAAACTCACCCAGGAACTGTCTTGAGGGGTGGAAGTTGTGTGGCCGTCGACTCGCCAGATGATGAATGAGGTGTTCCTTGATAGTTTGGATCAGACGGATTAAGAGGCTATCAGAAATGACCCGCTTTGGGATAAGAAACATCAGGAATATATGAGACCTCTGATCGACATTTCCGAACCGGAGTATTTGGTAAACCGGTTGAAGTAATCGCTTGGCCGCTGTGCCGGGTTGTGCGGCGAGCTTCGTGTTGCTGTTTCTTCAAAATAAAGTTTGGGTCCAAGTGAGATAGGGGGTGAGAAAATCTTACTTTCCAGTTTGCTTGACGGATTTTCTGTGTTGGCAGAGGATCTAGACCGGAGGAAAGGATAATTACCTCTACGTCATCAGCTTGGCTGCCTTCGGCGTTATCTTGATAATAATCATTGTCAATGAGGTGTATGAAAAGGGAGCCAAGAGAGTCAAGTTCTACCTCTGATTCCGGTTTATCCAGATCATCATCAATGTTTAATTCAGAGGACTCAGCGGTTTTCTTTTTAGCAGGTTTCTTGACAACCTTAGTTTCGGGGCGAGAAACCTTTGTCGGTTTATCTTGTGCCTTCTTCTTCCAGAACGGATCATCACCCTGTCAAAGATTGATGAAATTTAGGGAGGATATTTAAAATATTGAAATAAAGCAACAAGTTATAGGATCCTTACAAATGGCGGTTTATTGGATGCACAGAAGGGATTCAGCCCTGTTTTGCTGCACACAGCCACCGGTTCATCCAGTATCTTCTTAACAGATTCGGTAACTTCATTTTCTGTTAACTGAGCCTCGGTATGTTGTTGAGGATCTTTCAAGTTCCATGTATACTCGCACATTAAACCGAAGCGTCAGCTTAGAGGCAGAATGCTCCAAGAGATCCAACAACGAACAAAGTCGACGCCCGTTAAGCCATTTGCAACGAAGGCCCGAAGTTTTGAAAGCTGTGGTGCATACTTGGATCGCTCCTTGGCGCTAATCCATTGTGGAAATGGATGGGTATTGATAAGCCGGTGAGGACGATAACCCGGCAAAGGATTCTCATCAGTTGGAGAGGTATCTTGGCAGTAAAACCAAGTCTGATTCCAGTCCTTGGGATGACTATGATGCTTAGCGTGAGGGAAGCTGACATCTTTTCTTTTCTGAATTGACATCCCGCCAAGCTCGGTGTTGGGTCCGTCCGTAAATTCCATACGGCGGTTCAAATAGAAGAAATCCCTAAACAGTTCAACTGTGGGCTCCTCTTGCAGGTAAGCCTCGCAAAATACTTGGAAATTGCAAATATTGGACACAGAGTTTGGTCCAATATCGTGAGGATGGAGTTGGAAGCTTGCAAGCACATCACATAATAATTTTGATCTGGGAGGGCTAAACCCTCGAGCCAGGTGATCAACGAACACAATTACTTCTCCATCTTTAGGTTCAGGAGGATTTTCTAGACCAGGGACTCTCCAGTGAATGACATCCTTTTTTTCTAAAGCGCCAATCTCGACTAACCCGTTCAGTTGTTCCTCGGTAACCCGGGATGGAACCCATTTACAGGAATAAAATTGTTTGGCCATTTCAAATAAAAGCTGAAATTACAGATAAAATGTCTATTTATGAATCATGATTAACAAGTATAAAGCGTCGAAAGGTCAGCCAGAGAAGATGTTCAGGCATGTACCCACTATTAAACCGGAGTCAGACATTGGAAGCGTTATGAAGATAACCGAAACGATGTTTTAAGTTGGGACTAATGCTACCTACCGGATTATCATTTTCTAAGGTTAAACCGCCTATGTGGGTATGAAAGGTACAGATCTGAAATAACTAGGCGATGGAAAAACAAGTTTCACAGATTGGCATGATAATTTCAGATCTAAAGTGTATCAATAAATCCAGGTATATTTAGACCTAAGATAACATGTACTTAAGCAGTTCATCAGATCCAGATGAGACTATGTTATAGAGAGATGCGCTAATGATGAGAAGGGGGATTATAGCTACAACCGCACAGGAAAGCATAAGATTTATACTTGCCATTTATGCCATGGAGAAGAACAGGGAAGAACAGCACGAGAGCTTCGATGAACTCGCGGAAAACCCTAATGGGATCTACGGGAGGAGCAAAGAAAAGACTTACCAAGGATGTTGAACGCGGAGGCGCGCCGACAGAGCTCTGGTTGAAATAGGTTGATGCAGCGGTCGTTGTTGGCGCAGAGGTGAAGGTCGACGGCGGCGGCAGCGCTCAGGCACAGAGGTGTCACGAGGTGGAAGAAATGTGAAGAGGCAAGGGGGAAAAGGAGAAGGACCCCTGGCCCTATTTATAAGACAAAGGGATAAGGGACAGGCGCGGGAATCAAGGAACCCAAAAAATGGATATGGGACAGAGCTGTCGCCTCGATTTTCGGAGGCTCGTTAATAAAAATTAAATATATACTGGTTTTTAATGAACAGGTGATGTCATGGCAGTTTACTATAATCCTGGAAGATGAGGTCATGGCGGTTTACAAGGTTATTCGAAGGCGTGGAAGAAGAAATTTTCCTAAGTGTTGAAGATTGACATGATCAGGTTCAAATCAATCTGGGGCCTAATGTTGGGGATATAACTATTGAGTATAAACCGCCCAGGAGGGGTCGGGTTATACCTGTACTGAGTTGTCCATATTGAAGCCCACGAAGACAAGGAGTATGACGTTTTACTGTGGAGATCTAAAAGCCCAGGGCCCAAAGGTGGACTAGGGCCCGTAGACATAAACTGCCATATGGTGTGTAACTTGTGTTGTAAGAGAGGAAAGGTAGAAACCGAGCCGGACACGTTTATGAGCCGGCCTCGGGATTCTGTAAACCGGCCGGGCGTCATCCTGTGTATATAAAGGGACGACCCGGCGGCGGTTCAGGGAAAACAATCAACATCTCAAGAGCTAGGCAAAGCGGATTCGCTCCCTGGTCATCAAAGCCCTAGCAATACCACAACAACTAGAGTAGGCCTTTACCTTCACCACAAGGGGCCGAACTAGTATAAATCTCCTTGTGTCCATTGTCCGCTTTAACCCCTTTAAGCTAACCCGCCGCGATGGCTCCATGACTAAGTCCTCACACTAGGACATCTGCCGTGACAAAACCACGATAGGTACAGAAGGTTGCTGCGATGGAATTAGGGTTTCGTGGTGCTCCTCAATGTTTTCAGGGTACATAGGTATATATAGGAGGAAGAGGCACGTCAGGGGAGCCACGAGGGGCCCACGAGGGTGGAGGGCGTGCCTACCCCCCTGGGCGCGCCCCCTGCCCTCGTGGCCGCCTCGTTCGCTTCCTGGCGTGTACTCCAAGTTTTCTGTGTTGCAATTGTTCCAAAAATAACTCTCCCGAAGGTTTCATTCCGTTTGGACTCCGTTTGATATTCCTTTTCTGCGAAACACTGAAATAGGCCAAAAAACAACAATTTGCACTGGGCTTTGGGTTAGTAGGTTAGTCCCAAAAATAATATAAAGTGTATAATAAAGCCCATTAAACATCCAAAACAGATAATATAATAGCATGGAACAATAAAAAATATAGATACGTTGGAGACGTATAAAGCATCTCCAAGCTTAATTCCTACTCGTCCTCGAGTAGGTAAATGATAAAAACAGAATTTTTGATGTGGAATGCTACCCAACATAATTCTCAATGTAATTTTCTTTATTGTGGTGTGAATTTTTAGATCCGAAAGATTCAAGACAAAAGTTTAATATTGACATAAGAATAACAATACTTCAAGCATACTAACAAAGCAATTATGTCTTCTCAAAATAACATGGCCAAAGAAAGTTATCCCTACAAAATCATATAGTCTGGCTATGCTCTATCTTCATCACACAAAATATTAAATCATGCACAACCCCGGTTTCCGCCAAGCAATTGTTTCACACTTCAATTTTTTCAAACTTTTCAACTTTCACGCAATACATGAGCGTGAGCCATGGATATAGCACTATAGGTGGAATAGAATGGTGGTTGTGGAGAAGACAAAAGAGGAAGATAGTCTCACATCAACTAGGCGTATCAATGGGCTATGGAGATGCCCATCAATAGATATCAATGTGAGTGAGTAGGGATTGCCATGCAATGGATGCACTAGAGCTATAAGTGTATGAAAGCTCAACAAAGGAAACTAAGTGGGTGTGCATCCAACTTGCTTGCTCACGAAGACCTAAGGAATTTTGAGGAAGCCCATCATTGGAATATACAAGCCAAGTTATATAATGAAAATTCCCACTAGTATATGAAAGTGACAAAACAAGAGACTCTCTATCATAAAGATCATGGTGCTACTTTGAAGCACAAGTGTGGAAAAAGGATAGTAGCATTGCCCCTTCTCTCTTTTCTCTCTTTTTCTCTCTTTTTTTCTTTTTTTCTTTTGGGACTTTTCTCTTTTCTCTATTTTTTATGGCCTCTTTTTTTCTTCTTTCTTTTCTTTCATCCGGAGTCTCAACCCGACTTGTGGGGGAATCATAGTCTCCATCATCCTTTCCTCACTGGGACAATGCTCTAGTAATTAAGATCATCACACTTTTATTTACTTACAACTCGAAGCTAGAACAAAATATGACTCTGTGAATGCCTCCGGCGGTATACTGGGATGTGCAATGAATCAAGAGTGACATGTATGAAAAATTATGAACGGTGTCTTTGCCACAAATATGATGTCAATTACATGATCATGCATGGAAATATGACAATGATGAAGCGTGTCATAATAACCGGAACGGTGGAAAGTTGCATGGCAATATATCTCGAAATGGCTATGGAAATGCCATAATAGGTAGGTATCGTGGCTATTTTGAGGAAGGTATATGGTGGGTGTATGATACCGGCAAAAGTTGCACGATACAAGAGAGGCTAGCAATGGTGGAAGGGTGAGGGTGCGTATAATCCATGGACTCAACATTTGTCATAAAGAACTCATATACTTATTGCACAAATCTATGAGTTATCAAAACAAAGTATTCAACGCATGCTCCTGGGGGGAAGGGTTGGTAGGAGTTAACCATCGCGCGATCCCGACCTCCACACAAAGGATGACAATCAATAAATAAATCATGCTCCAACTTCATCACATAACGGTTCACCATGCGTGCATGCTACGGGAATCGCAAACTTTAACACAAGTGTTTCTCGAATCCACAATTACTCCACTAGCATGACTCTAATATCACCATCCTCATATCTCAAGACAATCATCAAGTATCAAACTTCTCATAATATTCAAAGCACTTTAATGAAAGTTTTTACTATACCCATCTTGGATGCCTATCATATTAGGACTAATTTTGTAACCAAAGCAAATTACCATGCTGTTCTAAAGGACTCTCAAAATAATATAAGTGAAGCATGAGAAATCAATAATTTCTACAAAATAAAACCACCACCGTGCTCTAAAAGATATAAGTGAAGCACTAGAGCAAAACTATCTAGATCAAAGATATAAGTGAAGCACATAGAGTATTCTAATAAATTCTGATTCATGTGTATCTCTCTCATAAGGTGTGTCCAGCAAGGATGATTGTGTTAAACTAAAAAGCAAAGACTCAAATCATACATGACGCTCCAAGCAAAACACATATCATGTGGTGAATAAAAATATAATCTCAAGTAAAGTTACCGATAGACGTAGACAAAAGAGGGGATGCCTTCCCGGGGCATCCCCAAGTTTAGGCTTTTGGTTGAATTTTACCTTGGAGTGCCTTGGGAATCCCCAAGCTTAGGCTCTTGCCACTCTTTGTTCCAAAGTCCATCAAATCCTTACCCAAAACTTGAAAACTTCACAACTAAAAACTTAGCAAAAATCTCGTGAGCTCCGTTAGTATAAGAAAACAAACCACCACTTTAAGGTGATGTAATGAACTAATTTTTTATTTACATTGGTGTTAAACCTACTGTATTCCAACTTCTCTATGGTGCATACCCCTCGATACTACTCATAGATTCATCAAAATAAGCAAACAACACACACAAAATAGAATCTGTCAATAAAGAATAGTCTGTAGCAATCTGTAACTTTCGAATACTTATGTAATTCTAAAAATTCTGAAATAAATTGGTTGACGTGAGGAATTTGTCTATTAATCATCTTCAAAAAGAATCAACTAAAAAGCACTCTCTAGTAAAATATGGCAGATAATCTCGTGAGCATAAAAGTTTATGTCTTTTACAGCATGATCGCAAAGACTTCACCCAAGTCTTCCCAAAGGTTCTACTTGGCACAAACACTAAATAAAACACAAAACCATATCTAACCAGAAGCTAGATGAATTATTTATTGCTAAACAGAAGAAAAAGCAAATAAAATAAAATTGGGTTGCCTCCCAACAAGCGCTATCATTTAACGCCCCTAGCTAGGCATGATACAAGAATAGATCTAAGTATTGCCATCTTTGGTAGGCAATCCATAAGCGGCTCTCATAATAGATTCATAAGGTAACTTTATTTTATTAATAGGAAAGTGTTCCATGTCTTTCCTTAATGGAAATTGGAATCTAATATTTCCTTCCTTCATATCGATAATTGCACCAATCGTTCTAAGGAAAGGTCTACCAAGAATAATGGGACATGTAGGATTGCAATCTATATCAAGAATGATGAAATCTACGGGCACATAATTCCTATTTGCAACAATAAGAACATCATTAATCATTCCCATAGGTTTCTTAATGGTGGAATTCGTAAGATGCAAATTTAAAGAAAACAATCATCAAGTTCATGAAAACCTAAAATAACACACAAAGTTTTTGGAATTGTGGAAACACTTGCACCCAAATCACACAAAGCATATCATTCATGCTCTTTAATCAAAATTTTAATAGTAGGTTCCCACTCATCATAAAGTTTTCTAGGGATAGAAACTTCTAACTCAAGTTTTTCTTCATAAGATTGCATTAAAGCATCAACTATGTGTTTGGTAAAAGCTTTATTTTGACTATAAGCATGAGGAGAATTTAGCACGGATTGCAACAAGGAAATACAATATAACAAAGAGAAATTATCATAATTAAATCCCTTGAAATCCAAATTAGTGGGTTCATTGCTATGTAAAGTTTTGACCTCTTCAATCCCACTTTTAACCGTTTTAGCATCAAGATCTAAAAACTCTGAATCACTGGGACGCCTTTTAACTAAAGTTGACTCATCTCCACTCCCATCTTTATCAAGATTCATACTAGAAAACAAGGATTTAATAGGAGACACATCAATCACTTTCAGATCTTCATCTTTATTATCATGAAAACTAGAAGAACACGCTTTCATAGAGCAATCTCTTTTAGCACGCATCCTAGCGATTCTTTCTTTGCACTCATTAATGGAAATTCTCATGGCTTTGAGATAATCATTGATATCATGCTTAGGTGGAATAGATCTAAGTTTCAAAGAATCAACATCAAGAGAAATTCTATCCATGTTCCTAGCCAACTCATCAATCTTAAGCAATTTTTCTTCAAGCAAAGCATTGAAATTCTTTTGAGAATTCATAGATTCTTTAACACTAGCCTCAAAATCAGAGGGCATCTTATTAAAATTTCCATAAGAGTTGTTGTAGGAATTACCATAATTATTAGTGGAATTACTAGGGAAAGGCCTAGAATTAAAGTTTCATCTATAGGTGTTGTTACCAAAATTATTTCTACCAACAAAATTCACATCCATAGGTTCATTATTATTCTCAATCAACGTGGACAAAGGCATATCATTAGGATCATAAGAAACACTAATCTCTTCAATAGCATGTACTTTTTTACTAGTAGATCTTTCGGTGTGCAATTGAGAGTAATTAACCATAATATTATCTAGGAGTTTAGTAGCTTCTCCTAAAGTGATTTCCATGAAAGTGCCCCCTGTGGCCGAATCTAAAAGATTTCTAGAAGCAAAATTCAAGCCAGCATAAAAGTTTTGTATAATCATCCATAAGTTCAAACCATGTGCAGGGCAATTATGTATCATTAATTTCATTCTCTCCCAAGCTTGTGCAACATGCTCATGATCTAGTTGCTTAAAATTCATGATATCGTTCCTAAGAGAGATAATCTTAGCGGGAGGAAAATACTTAGAGATAAAGGCATCTTTGCACTTATTCCATGAATCAATACTATTTTCAGGCAAAGAAGAGAACCAAGTTTTAGCACGATCTCTAAGAGAAAACGGAAATAGCTTCAATTTAACAATATCATTATCGGCATCCCTCTTCTTTTGCATATCGCACAAATCAACAAAGTTGTTTAGATGGGTAGCGGCATCTTCACTAGTAAGGCCAGAAAATTGATCTTTCATGACAAGATTGAACAGAGCAGAATTGATCTCACAAGATTCAGCATCGATAACAGTAGCAATCGGAGTGCTAATAAAATTATTATTGTTGGTATTGGAAAAGTTACACAATTTGGTATTGTCTTGAGCCATAGTGACGAACAAGCAATCCAACACACACACAAACAAGAAGCAAGCAAAAAGAGGCGAATGGAAAAAGGCGAATAAAACGACAAGGGTGAAGTTGGGGAGGGGAAAACGACAGGCAAATGGCAAATAATGTAAAGCGAGGGATAAGTGTTTGAGATGGGTACTTGGTATATGAATTTTGCATAGATCTCACCGGCAACGGTGCCAGAAATTCTTCTTGCTACTTCTCGAGCTTGCGTTGTTTTCCCTCGAAGAGGAAAGGGTGATGCAGCACAGTAGCGTAAGTATTTCCCTCAGTTTTTGAGAACCAAGGTATCAACACAGTAGGAGACCACACGCGAGTCCCTCGTACCTACACAAACAAATAAGAACCTTGCAACCAACGCGATAAAGGGGTTGTCAATCCCTTCACGGCACTTGCAAAAGTGAGATCTGATAGAGATGATAAGATAATATTTTTGGTATGTTTGTTATAGATTGAAAGTAAAGATTTCAAAATAAAACAACGGCGACAGAAATTGGCAAGTTGACGGGAAACTAATATGATGGAAGATAGACACGGGGGCCATAGGTTTCACTAGGGGCCTCTCTCATGATAGCAGATTTCTACGGTGGGTGAACAAATTACTGTCGAGCAATTGATAGAAAAGCGCATAGTTATGATAATATCTAGGCATGATCATTGTATATAGTCATAACGTCCGTGACAAGTAGACCGAAACGATTCTGCATCTACTACTATTACTCCACGCATCGACCACTATCCAGCATGCATCTAGAGTATTAAGTTCATAAGAACAGAGTAACGCCTTAAGCAAGATGACATGGTGTAGAGGGATAAACTCAAGCAATATGATATAAACCCCATCTTTTTATCCTTGATGGCAACAATACAATACGTGCCTCGCTGCCCCTACTGTCACTAGGAAAGGACACCGCACGATTGAATCCAAAGCTAAGCACTTCTCACATTGCAAGAACTACCAATCTAGTAGGCCAAACCAAACTGATAATTCAAAAAGACTTGCAAAGATATTTAAATCATGCATAAAAGATTTCAGAGAAGAATCAAATATTGTTCATAGATAATCTTGATCATAAACCCACAATTCATCCGATCTCGACAAACACACCGCTAAAAGAATTACATCGAATATATTTCCAAGAAGATCGAGGAGAAGTTTGTATTGAGATCCCAAGAGAGAGAAGAAGCCATCTAGATAATAACTATGGACCCGAAGGTCAGTGGTAAACTACTCACAACTCATCGGAGAGGCTATGGTGTTGATGTAGAAGCCCTCTGTGATCGATGCCCCCTCCGGTGGAGCTCTAGAACAGGCCCCAAGATGGGATCTCACGGGTACAGAAGGTTGCGGTGGTGGAATTAGGGTTTCGTGGTGCTCCTCGGTGTTTTCAGGGTACAAAGGTATATATAGGAGGAAGAGGCACGTCAGGGGAGCCACGAGGGGCCCACGAAGGGTGGGGGTGCGCCTACCCCCTGGGCGCGCCTCCTGCCCTCGTGGCCGCCTCGTTCGCTTCCTGGCGTGTACTCCTAGTCTTCTGTGTTGCAATTGTTCCAAAATTAACTCTCCCGAAAGTTTCATTCCGTTTGGACTCCGTTTGATATTCCTTTTCTGCGAAACACTAAAATAGGCAAAAAAAAACAACAATTTGCACTGGGCGTTGGGTTAGTAGGTTAATCCCAAAAATAATATAGAAGTGTATAATAAAGCCCATTAAAGATCCAAAACAGATAATATAATAGCATGCAACAATCAAAAATTATAGATACGCTGGAGCCATATCACTATGGCGGTGGGGCCCCCTGTGGTGACGATGACATGTAGCAGGTGGTCTGTCCGGTGGTCTTCCATAGTGCCAGCCTTGCACAGTTCTCCTTCGGAGCTATCTTTCAGAGTCGGAGTTGTGCTCTCCTCGGCGCGGGTGGCTGAGTTTGGCGCGGGCCTTCTTGTGTATCCACACGACCTCTATGGTGTGGGTTGGGTCGACATTTGTCTTTGGAGAAGTCAAAGTCGCTTGCTCGGAGATTAGCGAGGGTGATGATGCCTGTTGGGGACAAGTGATGACAATGACACCGGTGTGTGGTGTTGACGAGACCCTCTATGTAAGGTGTGTGGGTATTATGTGAGTGCCGCTAAGCGGTTTGTGACGGTTTTCGCTCGGTTTTCCATTTATTAATTGGACAACTCTCTTCTGCTTAATTAAATATTTTGCCTCCATTTCGAAAAAATAGATAAACCACATGCAACACTCATGTGGAATCGGTTCAACAGAATCACCTACCGTTATCTATGAGGATAATGCGGCCTGTGTTGCACAGATGCAAACATGATACATCAAGAGTAATATCACTAAGCATATTTCTCCGAAGTGGTTTTTCCCCATGATCTTCAGCAAAGCGGGGAAATAAACATCTTGCAAATTAAATCATGCGAAAATCTTGCTGATTTATTTACCAATTCTCTACCAAATTCTACATTCCTGAAATATGTTCATGGAATTGGTATGTGATGACTTCGGGACTTGCAAGCATTAGGGGGAGTCGCTTCTTGAGATATCCTCGTTCAAGACATCACATTATCCTATCTCTCTTTGTGAGTTTATGTTTCAGGTTCTCATCAAATATTTTTATTAAGAAATTATGGACGAGAATCCTTTTGAGATGATAGAGCTACCTGGAAAATCGTGATATGATTCTACATGGTCAAACCGATTCTACATGGTCAAGCGTAGATTAGGGGAGTGTTATGATTAATTAAAAATGTAATTAGGGGAAAAATCTCGCCTTGCCCAAAGGTTGTGTGGTTGTTCCCGCAACCGGTGCTTCTGGCGTCTCTCCCTAGAACCGACGTATCCCCTCTGGATAGTTGCGATTCCCTCGACCATATATATTGTACTTTCCAACGACCAATGGACAGAGGTTTCCATTTTTACTTGCGACCTCTTGAGCTTGCATTGGTTTTTTCCCTTGAAGAGGAATGGGTGATGCAGCAAAGTAGAGCAAGTATTTCCCTCAGTTTTGAGGACCAAGGTATAAATCCAGTAGGAGATTACACACAAGTCGCCAAATACCTGCACAAACAAACAACAAACTTGCACCCAACGCTATAAGGGGTTGTCAATCCCTTCTAGGTTATTTGCAAAAGTGAGATCTGATAGAGATAGATGAACTAGTAAAGTAATTTTTTGGGGGGTTTTTGGTTTATAGATTGAAAAGTAAAAGATTGTAAAATAGCATATCTGAAACTTATGAGAT
Source organism: Secale cereale (assembly GCA_902687465.1). Taxonomy (NCBI): domain Eukaryota; kingdom Viridiplantae; phylum Streptophyta; class Magnoliopsida; order Poales; family Poaceae; genus Secale; species Secale cereale. The sequence goes on from LR738715.1 coordinate 216,483,277, forward strand.
GTAAAGTAGACCCGGGGGCCATAGGTTTCACTAGAGGCTTCTCTCATGATAGCAAGTATTACGGTGGGTGAACAAATTACTGTCAAGCAATTGATAAAAGAGCGAATAATTATAACGACATCTATGGAAATGATCATGAATATAGGCATCACGTATGTGACAAGTAGACCAACTCCTGCCTGCATCGACTACTATTACTCCACACATCGACCGACTCCTGCCTGCATCTAGAGTATTAAGTTCATAAGAACAGAGTAACGCATTAAGAAAGATGACATGAGGTAGCGGAATTAACTCAAGCAATATGATGAAAACCCCAGCTTGTTATCCTTGATGGCAACAATACAATATGCTTCATGTCCCTTTCTGTCACTAGGATTGAGCACCGCAAGATTGAACCCAATGCAAAGCACTTCTCCCATTGCCAGAAAAACCAATCTAGTTGGCCAAACCAAACCGATAGTTCGAAGAGAATTACTAAGATATTAGATCATGCATAAAAGAATTCAGAAGAAACTCAAATATTATTCATAGATAATCTGATCATAAACCCACAATTCATCGGATCTTGACAAACACACCGCAAAAGAAGATTACAGTGGATAGATCTCCAAGAACAACAAGGAGAACATGGTATTGAAGATCAAAGAGAGAAAAGAAACCATCAAGCTACTAGCTATGGACCCGTAGGTCTGTGGTAAACTACTCACACTTCATCGGAAGGGCAATAGGTTGATGTAGATGCCCTCCATCGTTGATTCCCCCTCCGACAGAGTACCGGAAAAGGCCTCCAGATGGGATCTTGCGAGACAAAAGGTTACGGCAGCGAAAAAGTTGCTTCGATGGATGTTCTGGGGTTTCTAGAATATATGTGAATTTATAGGCGGAAGAAGTAGGTCAGGGGAGGCTCGGGGGGCACAAGGTAGGGGGCGCGCCCTACCTCCCAGGGTGCACCCTCCACCCTTGTGGTCGCCTCGTGGGTCCCCTGGTGTGTACTCCAAGTCCATCTGGTGTCTTCCGGTCGAAGAAAAATCTTCGTAAAGTTTTGTTCCGTTTGGACTCCGTTTGATATTCCTTTTCTGTGAAACTCAAAAACAAGGAAAAATAGAAATTGGCACTAGGCTCTGGGTTAATAGGTTAGTCCCAAAAATCATATAAAATAGCATATAAATGCATATAAAACATCCAAGATAGATAATATAATAGCATGGAACAATCAAAAATTATAGATACATTGGAGACGTATCAAGCATTCCCAAGCTTAATTCGTGCTCGTTCTCGAGTAGGTAAATGATAAAAATAGAATTCTTGATATGGAATGCTACCCAACATATTTTTCAATGTAATTCTTCTTTATAGTGGCCTGGATGTTCAGATCCACAAGACTCAAAAATAAAAATTTATCAATATCAAAACAATAATACTTCAAGCATACTAAAAGCAATCTACGAAGCTTCAAAAATAACATGGCTAAAGAACGTGATCCCTACAAATCATATAGTCCTTATGCTCCCTTTTCTTAAAACAAAATACCCTGATGCCCATCCCGGAGTCAGCCAAGCAATTGCTTTCATACTCTACTTTTTAAACCTTTTTTAAACTCTTCATGCAATATATGAGTGTGAGATATGGACATAGCACTATGGGTTGAATGGAGGTGGTAATAGACAAAAGGTGGGAGAAGGTCTCACATCAACTAGGAAAATCAATGGACTATGGATATGTCCATCAATCGATATCAATGTGAGTGATTAGCTATTGCCATGTAATGGATGCACTAAGTGTATGAAAGCTCAAAAAGAAAACTTGTGAGTGTGCATCAACTTGCTTGCTCATGAAGACCTAGGGCATTTGAGGAAGCCCATCGTTGGAATATACAAGCCAAGTTCTATAATGAAAAAATCCCTCTAGTGATATATGAAGGTGACAACATAGGAGACTCTCTATCATGAAGACCATGGTGCTACTTTGGAGCACAAGTGTGGAAAAGGATAGTAACATTGTCCCTTCTCTCTTTTTCTATCATTTTTTTGGTGGGATTCTTTGGCCTCCTTTGTTTATTTGGGCTTCATTGGCCTCTTTTATTTTTGACAACCTCATATGGGACGATGTTCTAATAATGATGATCATCACACTTTTATTTACTTACAACTCGATATTACAACTTGATGCTTAGAACAAAGATATGACTCTATATGAATGCCTCCGACGGTGTACCGAGATGTGCAATGACCAAGAGTGACATGTATGAAAAATATGAGCGGCGACTTTGCCACAAATACTATATCAACTACATGATCATGCAAAGCAATATGACAATGATGAAGTGTGTCATAGTAAATGGAAAGAGGGAGTTACATGGCAATATAGCTCGGAATGGCTATGGAAATGCCATAATAGGTAGGTATGGTGGCTGTTTTGAGGAAGGTATAAGGAGGGTTTTATGCACCGGTGAAAGTTGCACGGCACTAGAGTGGCTAGCAAGGTGGAAGTGTGAGAGTGCGTATAATCCATGGACTCACATTAGTCATAAAGAACTCACATACTTATTGCGAAAAATCTATTTAGCCCTCAAAGGAAAGCACTACGACGCATGCCCCTAGGGGGGAGGTTGGTAGGAGTTAACCATCGCGCGCGCCCGACCTTCCCGCAAAGAGGAAACAATCAAGATACAGTGCGCGCCAATTTGGTTACATAGGCCATACGTGCATGCTTCGGGAATCACAAACCTTAACACAATTACTTCTTTAACCTCACAAACTACCACTAGCATGACTCTAATATTACCATCTTAACATCTCAAAACAATTACAAGGATTCAAACTTCACATAATATTTAATGCTCTATATATGAAAGTTTTTATTATATCTCCTTTGGATGTCTATCATATTAGGACTAATTTCATAACCCAAGCAAACTACCATGCTGTTCTTTAAGTCTCTTAAAATAATATAAGTGAAGCAAGATAATTCAACAATTTCTACAAAATAAAACCACCACCGTGCTCTAAAAAATATAAGTGAAGCACTAGAGAAAAATTGCCTAGCTCAAAAGATACAACTGAAGCACATAGAGTATTCTTATAAATCACGATTGAAGCGTGTCCCTCTCAAAAGGTGTGTACAGCAAGGGTGATTGTGGCATACTAAAAAGCAAAGACTCATATCATACATGACGCTCCAAGCAAAACACATATCATGTAGTGAATAAAAATATAGCCTCAAGTAAAGTTACCGATAGATGAAGACGAAAGAGGGGATGCCTTCCCGGGGCATCCCCAAGCTTAGGCTCTTGACCGTCCTTGAATTTTACCTGGGGTGCCTTGGGCATCCCCATGCTTAGGCTTTTACCACTCTTTATTCCATAGTCCATCAAATACTCACCCAAAACTTCAAAACTTCACAACACAAAACTCAACAAAAATCTCGTGAGCTCCGTTAGTAAAACAAAGCAATTAACCACTCAAGGTACTATTGTGATCCTATTCTTATTTTATATTGGTGTAATATCTATTGTATTCCAACTTCTCCATGGTTCATACCCCCCGATACTAGCCATAGATGCATCAAAATAAGCAAACAACACATAGAAAACAAAATATGTCAAAAACATAACGATCTGTAGAAATCTGAAAACTTCGCATACTTCTGTAAATCTAAAAATTCTGAAGAAAAAAATGGTGTAACGCCTGGATTTTGCCCTTTGATTTTTCTGATGATTTTCTTGGATTTCCTGATTTGATTTGTTTTTCTGTGGCTATGTGGTTTCGTAACTTGGGAAGATCATGTCTTCCTAGGTTTTATAGTGGCTTGCCATCCTCATCATGATCCCAAGACCCTGTCATTTTCAGCCTTGACCCAACCCAATATTCTTTTTCCAAGGAATATTCCTTTTTTATTAAAGGAATAACCCTATTTGCCCTATGTTGTGAAGCAACCCATATTTCTGCCACCCCTAACATTACCAAATAATTATCATAAATTGTTTGGGTCCAATCTTGCTCAAATATGGCAAAACTTTTCATTCCCATGTTCAAAGATAATCCTCCATTAATCATTTTCCTATTCTGCCATAAATGGCACTTTGTGAAGCAAGTGCTATTTATCTTTTCCCAATTGCCTCCAAACTTTTTGGACACCATTTCCTGTCCATATCATTTCCCCGTGATAAATTTAAACCTCATTTGCCTAGTAAATATTTTTCAGCGATTTTTCAAAGTTTCTGTCCAGGAAGAAACTTTGTGAAGGAAGTATATTCTAGGCATGTCCAAATGAGATGAAACTTTGACACATCCTTAATATGATCAAATAATGCATATCCACCAAACTTGAGCTCATGTAACTCATCTATGTGAGCCCAGCCCCAAATCTTGTTCACTGGTCAGATTTTCACTTTGTGAAGCAACCCTATTTTATATTGCTTCATTTAAGCTGAAAATTTTTGAAGACATTCTCCTATCCATATCAACACCCTCCACCAAGTTTTGGCTAAATTCATTAATCCAATTGCCCTGTGAAATTTTCCGAAATTATTGTCCATAGAGATGCTTTATGAAGCAAGTGCTAGTTTGGTTCATCCAAATGGCATGAAATTTTTGTTTGCATCTTCTTATCTTCAAATCATTGGGCCATGCCAATTTTTAGCTCATTCCCAGCAAGTATGTGAGTGCAACTTCATATTTCCCTATTCTGGCCATTATGGCACTTTCTACAGCAAGTATCACTTTTACCCATCCAAATGAGCTGCAAATTCTCACAGAAGATCATCTTAGTGCTTGATCAAGCCATGCCAAAGATCAGCTTCTGCATCTTCCTGGATTTGTCTCCTCGCAGCACAAACACCTTCCTGCCACAATGTTTTGGCTCCTCCTCCAAATCTCTTCTTTGCCCCTGGACCGATTTCTTTACTTGTTTTGACTAAGGGTAGCATGGTCCATCGACCAGACATGATTTGGCCGCTCGGAGTGCATCGTGTGCGCTTGTTCACGCGGCGACCACGGGGCGTACAAGCCAAATCTCGTGCTCAGCCAAACCGCGGCCCTGTGTTCATCCGCTACTCTCTGCCTCTCGCGTCCACATCATGTACACTAGCTAGCCCGTGCTCGACTGCATCGCCTTGTGTTGCGGTCGCGACCTGCATCGCCTTGCGTCGCTGCCGCGACCTGCATCGTTGTGGTGTGGTCTTCGTCGTCGTTCCCGTGAAGCAATCATCCTATGTTCCTCCTTTGGCATGTCGGCTGAGCTCTCTAGAGCACTCCCGTGGCCTCCCCTCGGCTATATATAGCACTCCCGAGGTATTCCGCACCTCACCCATCCCTCCCCCGCCTCTCTAGTCCACCAGAACGGCCTCATCTCGCCTCGGTTCGTCGCCGTCCACCATGGTGGCTACGGCCTCGGCTTGGGTCCGGCCACCACAGGCCTCCCCTCACCTCCTATCCACGTCTACTGAGCCCCCCTCCTCCCCACAAGCCGCCCCGACCACTTGCCCCTTGTCGGAGAGCCCTGCATCGCCGATAGCCACCGCCGCCCGGAGTCCCTGTCCTCCTCCCGGCATCGCCGTTCACCGCGCATCCACCTCTCCCCGGCGGTCGTTCTTCCCCTGAACGGGACCGACGTGGTCTCCCGCACCCGCCAGTGCCCTTGGCTCGGCCGGGGATCGCCGG